>BLBF01000003.1:34788979-34808284 GCA_015471245.1 Laticauda colubrina | reverse complement strand
CCATCCCAAAGGTATCCCTGCCCATCCCACAGCTATTACCCATCCCACAGGTATCCCTGCCCATCCCACTGCTATCTTAAACCATCCCACAAGCATGCAAAGGCTTAAACCATTTCTAAAAGTTTCCACCAAGACTTTATTAAAAAAAAGAAATGAAGCAAGTGTGTGAATCAAAGATAAACTTTACTGAACAACAAGCTGTAAAACAAAAATGACCCAAGTCAAGTGTCCAAATAAACTCTACAGGTAGCCAGCTACCCAGTCTCTGGCACTGTTATTGGTCACTCGGAGGTGTGCCCAGTCTCAGGGGTGAAGGGTCCAGGTGCTGTGGAGGTGGGTGGTGCTGGAGTGCTGGTCTGTATCGTCATTGGGGTGCCTGGCCCCGAGAGGACAACAGGGGATGGTGTGTTGAGGAAGCTCTCAGACAGCTGGCTCAGACCCGCGATGCTGAGAGGTCCTTCCTCCATGCCATGGGGTGTCAGCCCCAGTACTGATGACAGATGTACTGAGGCCGGGCTTGGCTGTGGGGTGGAGGAAGGAGTAGTGTAGTGGGGCTGTCTGGTCTGCAGCTGGGTGAGGACTGGCGTGGGTTGCATCGGTGGTGTGGGTGGCATCGCTGTCGTCGGTGGGATCATTGGTGTGGGTGGCATCGGTGGAACCGGTGGCAACGGTGTCTCCCGATGACTCTGTGCCTGGGCTGGGAAGGGCTGCTGCCTATGCTGCTGGACCTCCTGGTAGCCGTAGCCCTGGTAGGTGAGGGCCTGTGGGAAGCCTTGGTATGGGAGGGACATCACCTGGGGTGGAGGAGCAGACCTGGACTGGATGGGAGCAGGTTCCTATGGGTCTGGAGGGTTGTGAAGCAGCTCCATGATACGGTCCTTCACCACCTGGTACTGGGGTTCCTCCATGTTCTTGAGGGTCTGGTTGACATAGGTGAAGAAGGGCTTGCGGTTGGAGGATGAGGAGTCGGTGCTGACCAGCTGAGAGAGGAGATCTATACTGGTGCGGATGGTGTCCCTGATCTCCAGCAGGACAGTGTGGCTCTGCCCCTCCTGCTGTCTGGCTCTCTGCCTTTCTGTGGAGGCGGAGCTGGGGAGGGTGGATGCGGCTACGACTGTGGTGGACTCAATGTCTCCTCTCTCCCACCACACCAGGGAGTCCTCCACATGCTCCACCACGGTGACAACAGCTGTCTGCGGGTTCTCCGCCGTGGCACGCTCCACAGAAACCTGCCTGGAGACAGGGACTGACTCTCGGTCGGAAGAGGACTGGGTCTCAGCAGGCTGCTGGAGAGAGAGGGTTGTGAGAGGGGCTCCTGGTGCTCCTCGGTGGCGGATCTCACCCTCCAGGAAGCTGCACCTGGCCATGACATAGGTCTCTCTGTCCGTCAGCTTTACTGTGGCCTGGCTAGATTTCTTCAGGTGCAGCTTCCCGTACCAGGTGTGCATATGTTTCCACCAGCTGAGGAGCACCTCCGAAGTGTAACCCATACTCTCCGCCCTCTCTCTCCAAGCATCCTGCTTCTGCTTGGTGTCCCTGTAGAGCCGGTGTCCCTTCCGCCACAGATAGTCATTCTCTCTCAGCCACTCCAGCACCTCATCCTCGTGTTCCTCCTCAATGAAGTATTGCCTCCTCTCCCATCCCCGCATACGCCTCTTCCTCCCTTTGCCAGGACCAGATGGGCCCTCATCAGAGGGGATCCCAGGGGGTAGGGGCTGCTCCTCCACACCAGCAGCAGCAGCAGCAGCAGGATCATCATCATCATCATCACCAGCAGCAGCAGCAGGATCATCATCATCAGCAGCAGCAGCAGCAGCAGGATCAGCAGGACCAGGATTAGCAGCAGCAGAGTAATCACCAGGAGCCCCAGCAGCACCAGCACCAGCAGCACCAGCAAGACCAGGAGCACAAGCAGGACGAGCAGGACGAGCAAGTCCAGGAGCACGAGCAGGAAGAGCAGGACCAGCAGCAGCTTCAGCAGAGTTCGCAGGAGAAGCACCACTGCCAGGAGCAGCTTCAGCAGAAGCTCCAGCACCAGAAGAGCGAGCCCGAGCAGCAGAAGCCCCAGCAGAAGCAGAGTCAGGGACAGGGGGCTGGAGGGTGGCCCTGTCCCTCTTGCCAGGGATGGCGGCAGGTTGCTGAGACGTTCGCTTCTTCCCCATGGTTGTGGGGTTGCTGGCTGGCAGGGAGGCTGGCAGGCACTAAGGCTTGCAGGAAGCCTGGCACCAAGGCTGGCAGGAAGCCTGGCACCAAGGCTGGCAGGAAGCCTTGCAGGAAGCCTGGCACCAAGGCTGGCAGGAAGCCTTGCAGGAAGCCTGGCACGAAGCCTGGCAGGAAGGCAGGCAGGCAGGCACCAAGGCTGGCAGGCAGACTGGCTGGCAGGGAGGCTGGCAGGCACCAAGGCTGGCAGGAAGCCTGGCACCAAGGCTGGCAAGAAGCCTGGCAGGAAGGCAGGCAGGCAGGCAGCAAGGCTGGCAAGCAGGCAGGCAGCAAGGCTGGCAGGGAGGCTGGCTGGAAGGCAGGCTGGCAGCAAGGCTGGCAGACAGGCAGACAGCAAGGCTGGTAGGGAGGCTGGCCAGGAGGCTTGGAGTCAGGCTGGCAGGAAGGCTGGCATGAAGGCTGGTAGCAAGGCATGCAGGCAGGCATGCAGGCAGGCATGCAGGCAGGGCAGGCAAGGACTCGATGTATCCTGCAGCAGGTCTTTCCTCCGAATGCTGGCCATGTGCGAGCTGCTTCCCTTTATATCCGGGGGGCTTGCGCAATGCACCCCCCCCGCATGCGCAATTGATGCCAGGCATCCGTTAGGCTTCCGCTCTGCATCCGCTTCATCCGCTGTGCATCTGCTGTGCATCCGCTGTATCCGTTCCGCGTCTGCTTTGCTGAGGCCCCCCGGAAGCCCTGCGGATGTGCCATCCGCTCCCATCCACTTCCATCCGCTGGGCTTCCGTTCCGCATCCACTTTCCATCCGCTCTGCGTCCTCCCCATGTCCGTGTTATCCGCTCCGGTTATGCAAATTTTTGCCCCTTTTGAGAGCGGATAACAACGGATGTAACATTTTGCTCGTCCGTTGTGTCCGTTTTGCATCCGTTGGGCAGTGTGACAGGGCCTTAAGATAATAAAAGCAAAGTCGGAAAAAAAAGACATAAAACATTGTAAGTAGGAATGGTTGATAGCAGTTTTCCTCCTTTTCCATTGTTCCCAACCACTAAAACATTTGCACTTTTATTTGAACTTTGAGCAATATTGGATATAAGGTTGACTCAGCCTTCCATCCTTCTGAGGTGGGTAAAATGAGGACCAAATTGTTGGGGGCAATAGGCTGACTCTGTAAACCACTTAGGACTGAAAAAGCACCGTGAAGCGGTATATAAATCTAGTGCTATTGCTCTTATTGCTTGCGTCTATTTAAATTATTTGCTAATTGTTTTTGATGCAATTCAAAATTGAATCTTAATATTTTTCCCTTAGAAATTGCATTCCAAGTATTGCTACTTGCCTTGCTTTATAAAATCTTGCTTGCAGGGAGACCATGGCTGCCTGAATTAAGTTCAGCTTCTGTTATGAAGATACAGAGTCAGTTTTACTTCCGCTGCATATTCTTTAGTTATTGAACAGGGTTATTCATCTTTGCCAGACTTGGGCCAAGTTAGTTCTTTCTACTGTCAGTATGTATCTTAGCAGATTGTGATATTGTTTATCCACTCTGGAATTATTCCTAACAAAAATCTTTGTGGTTTCAATTATTTTTAAGATATCTTGGTGTATTTCCTTCCAATGCTTCTGGATTTTTTTTACATGGCTACCACATGTAATCATACGCATTTTTTTAAATCTTTAAATCTGCTCTGCTTCCATTTCTATTTCAAAAACAACATATGCAGTAAATGTGTCCCAGTAGATGATCTTGATTCTGTAGATGATCTTGATTCTCTCATTTTACTGACCTCAGAAGGATGGATGGCTGAGTCAGCCATAAGACCCATCAGGATCAAACTCCAGGCTTTGAGCAGAGTTGATAAAATATAATGTGACAATAGCAGTTGATCAAATATATTGCAGAAATGGGCATGGAATACAATTTTTTTTAAAGGACCATGTTAAACTTTTGTAGATTTGTCGAGGAATCCTGGCAGAATGCTGAGTACAATGCTTAAATCTTTACTTCCCTCAAAAGCTGTTGTATTGGACTATGAGTTATATTACTTTATTTAAAAAAAAATAAGGAATTTTAAGTGTTATTTTACTTAATACTTAATTATAAGTATTATTTTTAAAAATAAATTCCGTTTCTTCAACAATGATGAAATTCTACCTTAAATAGAAGGGAGTAAGATAAGTTGGAAAGATTTAAAAAATTGTGCTGTATTCTCTATTCTTCGGGAACTGTACCATGAACTGGAATTCATCAGTTCCAGATGTGGAATTGGCAGACAAACTAGAAACAAACCGTGCAGGCACGTGTTGCCCTCTGAGAATGTCAAGTTTGAGCAATACATCATAAGGAAAATCTATTTCTCTCATTTGTTGATGTGTATGACATTCCTGGAGCTAATTTACAATGCACGAAAGCAGTCATGTGAAATATTAGCACAGAATGGACAAATGTGATCACATTTACCCCAGAAAAAGCTCAGGATTCATTAGGTCAGTTTGAACATGTTTTACATGTTGTCTTGTGAAGCAGTAGGTGAAACAGCCCTGTGTAGCGTGGCTCTGTGAAACAAAGCATACATTGTGCCATTACTTCCCACATTGTACAGTGGATAGTATCTTCCATTTATAATTCAATCATATTTTTCCATTGCTATTTCTCTTTTTTTCTGTCTCTCTCATTGCACAAAGTCTGACTATTTTGAGAAGGGCAGAAGAAAGATGTATTGTCCGTATATGTAGAGCTTCTTTGTATTACTATTCTGTCATTCTGTTTGTTTGGTTTAACTATGCGGTCCTTGGTGCTCTCTGAGCTTGGCTGTTTCATCACCCAACTTGCTAACATCATCAGTACTAAAAGGGAGTGGGCTTTGCTCTCTCTTTAAGTGCAAATGACTTGCCCTACCAGTGTTGGCGGGAGTGTTCTTGGTGGTTCCTTGGTTAGATTGTTACTTACTGTTTGGTCATTTGTCGGATTTGGTAGGTTTTTAATTGGAGTATTTACTGTTTGATAATTGATCTGGCATTAATCCTGTTTGTTTTCAATAAGCATGGTTTTTATGCAGGAATATGCAGATGAATTTATCTGAGTTCATTATCCTTTTTTAATCTTTGTATTAAGATTTGTTGCACATCTTATATAATATGGAAGATTTAATATGAGATTCTTTTTCTTTCTTGCTCCTTCTTTTGGAAAGGAAGCAGTTTAAAACACTTTTGTATTCTGAGTCAATTTGTTTAAGAGGCTTTTGTAAAACAATCTTCCAGTTCTTTCTCAGGGATCCTAAGGGATTAAAAGCAAAATAAAAACAAAAATCCTCTCTATATGTAACTGTTGGTTAATCCACCTATGTGCTCTCAGAACAATGCTGGACTTTGTCAAGCTTTAGTTCATAGAATTAAGTTCAGTCTAGTCTTACATATTCTGTATTGGAATTTGGCAGGCTCTTTAGTATGCGTGTCTGGATTTTTCACTGCATGCATTATAAACTGTTGTTCTGCTCCTCATTTTGTCATTTTTAGACATTTGGCCATCATGAGTATAAATGAAAATACCATTAAACATGGACTTATCTTTGCTTGGGTTTTTTAGTGGGTTGGTGAGGGAAGTCATGCCAACCTCCAAATACCTGGTGCTGATGATTTGCAGAAAAGTTAATAAAGTAGGCAGCTTGTCTTTCAGAATATACTAATTCAGTATGTGGGTGGTGGATGAGAGGGCTTGTACGAATGACAACATTTTCAGGCAAAAGAATGACAATTGCACACAGAAAATTAGAGATAAAGGTACAGCATCCGAGACATCTGCACTCTAAAGGAGGAATGTCCATTTGAGCATCTCAAATGGTTACTTCGTTGCTTATCTTGTTGTGGTTGAATATTACTATTTGCTCTAAATCAGTGGTCCCCAACCTTTTTTGTACCAGGGACCAGTTTCACGCAGAAACACTTTTTCAAGGACCGGCAGAATCAATTCTTCCCCAATAGTAAAGGGTTTCTTTACTATTTCTTTACTAAATACATATTTATATATATATTTTAATCACGATTATTCATTCTTTGCGGCCCAGTACAAAATGATCCATGGACCAGTAATGGTCCGGGGCCCAGTGGTTGGGGACCCCTGCTCTAAATGGTTTGTTTGACAGCACTGTAGGAAAACAGCAATTGTTAAATAGGCATAGACATTTCATTAACTGAAATTAGTTATTTCAAATGCTCTGGCTTGATTGACAGTTATAGAAGAGTGAATCAATTAAAATATGCACCTGAAGGTTGTTTGTTTCCCTTATTTTGTTTGCTGCTATTATTTTTCACAGTCAAACTGACTTTTTACTCCTAGGTTTTTTAAGAGGAAACTACTTCCGTGCTGTGTGTGCACTGTGGTAAATACAGTACAAACTGTTACAACAAGCTATGATTATCCCTTCCCCAAAAGAACAGAAACAATAAAAATGCAGCTGCAATCCTTTGCCTTCTCCACCCTTCTTATTCATTACTAATTATGCTACTTAGTCTATTGTTGTGGAATTTCCAGGCCATTTAAGAATATATTTTCAATATATTCAATTGAGGCTTCTAATCCCAGATAATCTTCATATAGCTTGATTCTATTTTAATTCCTTCACAATTCCTTTTAAATAGAACAAAATAAGAAATTAATTAGAATTTCATAAGAGGCCAAGTTCAGAACAAACAAATGAAGCCCAGGTAGCCTCAGGTCAATCCTGGGGTAATCCTGGATAATGTCAATACTTAATCATAGGATTCTGAGCCTTGTGAGATTGATAGAATAATTATTAAGGAGAAAACTGGCATGGCTATTGGACAGTTTCTGAATAGAGTGAGACATTAATAAGGAAGTTTTCTTTTGTTTGTAGCAAGTTGGCTTTAAAATTAGTGGAAAGTCAAAAAGTTTTCATTCTGAGAGTTTTGCAAAACCAACAAGGGGATTAAGGATAATCTGATGCGCTGTCCAACCAGAGACATTTAAATAAAAAAAAAGTGGGGGGGGGGAATCTATGGCTTCTCTAATTGTTAAGCTGTATAATTGTTAAGCTCTCTTGCTTGCAAATATTTAAAAAACTAAAAGTAGTGAGAAAAACATGCAGAAAAAGATCATTTAAAAATGTGCTCTATTTATCCTTTGACAAAAGGCAAATCCAGTCAGCTACTAAAATTCTCTCTCATCTAATATGAAGAAAGAACAGAAATAGCCCTGAGCCACAATAATAACACGATCTGAAGAATTAAAATCAGTCTAAATAAAATCAGAATGGGATTACGCTTGCATCCTCTTTACATCGCTGCGGGAGCAGCATTACTGTTTAAATCACTGTGTAGCATGTTAGAATTTTTCAGATGTTCACTAATACTAGTACAGCATTAATAGGAAATCAATCTTTCTTCTCCATGATAAAGCCAAGGAAGCTGAAAAGTATGAAAAGGCTAGCACATATTAGTGCTAATATGTCTAAAAACAAGCACAGAGCTCTCATTGTATATCATTATTATAATGTATTGAGCTGGTTCACAGATTTTACATCTTTATTGCTTCGTATTTGTGCTTTGAGAATTTGAAGACAGCTGTCAAGTTCACAGTCAAGATAAATTTGTTTAAGTAAGTTAGTTCCAGGAACGGAGTATTCTCTGCTTGGAAGAAACAAAAATAGTTATTTTGGAAAGCATGGTCATTGGACTTCCAGGGAAGCAATTATAGATTGGACACAATTCCGAAAAGTAGAGCTGATGGCCACACTGGAATGCAAAGCTGGTAATTAAACTGGTGATTCCTCTTCAGGCAAAGAGATTTGAGATTGCCCACAAGTGCTCCAGACAACTGCTCTTTATGAGGAGACTATGAGCCAGTAGTCTCTGGTGGGTTTACAGATCTGGAGACAAGGGAATAACCATCTTGTTCACTCTGGGGTCCAGGGGTGGGATTCAAATATCCCAGCAACTGGTTAACTGCCTGGTTGCTAGGTGGGCATGGCCTATCAGAACTTCCTGTTTCTGGCTTCCGATGGGCCTCCAGAGCCAGGGGGAGGCCGTTTTTGCCCTCCCAAGGGTCCAGAGGCCTCCCTCAAACCTCTGGAAGGGCAAAAAAACCAGAGGCATTTCTGGACTTCCAGAAGGCCCATTTTTCCCCCTCCCAGAGCCTCCGCACGGATCCTGCACTTAGTTGCATCATTTGGAGACTCCTGGGAGGGGAGGGGCAAGGTGGGCAGGGCTCGCTGGTCAGCTGAAATACTGGTTCGGTGAACCAGATGTAACTTTAACATCGGGTTTGCCTGAACCAGTCCGAACCGGTAGAATCCCACCCCTGCTGTGGTCAGTGCCATGATCCCATTCAGGACTGAGATTCCAAATCTGAAGAAGCTGCTCCAGCTGAAACTGTGGAATGTTAGCCTCAGGAGACACCAAGTCAAGAGCCCACAGGCACCCTCTGTACAGATGAGACAATCAGGTGAGGATGACATTAGCCTCCTGTTCTCTGCACCCAGCAAGTAGCAATAGCCATAGCACTTAGACTTTTAAACCACTTCACAGCGCTTTCCAGCCCACTCTATGTAGAGAGGAGAGCAGAGCAAAGATGTGGCCATTTGCTAAGCAACAGAATAAATTTCTTGAATCAAAGCTGGCTGCAGCTGGTTTAAGTGGCAAACCCCAACCCATGTTCTCTTTGCTGGCAATAAATCTGATCTCCAATTCTTGCACAACATTCCTACGAATCTTGTTCATCTAAGAAACCTTTAAACTTCTGACCTCTGGACTAGCTGGCAACCCGACTTGGCTCTTAGGACCGTGTATTGGATTTGGATTATTCTTCTGTATGCTCTCATTAAAAGCAATGTATGTGTGTGTATGTGTATGTATGTATTATGTATATAGTATCAACGGTTGGGGGAGGTTACTCTTTTTTTATTGGAAGTTTGCCCATCCCAATGCCACCAAATGTGCTGAAGAGCAGATCCCTTCCTTTCAACTATCACAGCTATTCTTGGATGGCAAACCTGTAAGAAGAGTAGAACATATGGTCTCCACTATCAGAGGGCCAGTTTAGTATCTGCTTAAGGCGATGGCCTAAAAATCAGGAGACATCTAGTTTCATCTTAGGCAGGAATACTGGCTACCACTCTCTCTCAGCCCAACTTCCTTATAGGGTGGTTGATGTGGGAAAAATAGAAATATTATTAGGTATGTTGACTTTGAGTTATGTACGAAGAAATAAAGTTGGGGAAAAAAATCTAATAAATAACATCTGGATGGCATCCATTTGAGGGAAATTGACCTGACCTATTCTTCATCTGGAAACACTTCTTTCCAGATCGCTAACCGCCTTGACTTCTAAGTCCCCGTTGCCCATTCTTACCCTGTGGATTTAACAGTTTGCCCTTAAAGTAATACTTACAGTAATATCCAGTTGCATCCAAAACCACATTTCTGTACCACATCCACAACTATATTTGATTTCAAAAAGAAAAACTCTTTAGAGGCCACCCAATAGCAAAATAGCCCCCCAATGCATCTTCAGATAATTGACATAAATTGTAATTGATAATACACTTCAAACTATTTGGTTGTTGCTAAACCCCAATTAAAATCAGTATTAAGATCCAGCAAATATATTCTGCTGAGAATATTAGTTGGCCAATAACAATTATTTCAACAATCCAAAAGTATTTATAGCAATGTTATAGAAAATATCTGCTCAGGCCTCTGTTGTAATGCTACAGATCAAGGGTGTCAAACTTGATTTCATTGAGGGACACATCAGGGTTTTTGACTTCAGGGGGGGTTTGAGGAATGGGTGTGACCAGGGTGGGCGTGGACAGCTCAACATCCATTTTCACCTACGATGGCCTCCCTATCCCTCTGCCAGCAAAAACAGAGCTCAAGGGATGTAAGTGGCCCCCCGAGCTCTGTTTTTTCTGGCAGAGGCACCATGGGCTGATTCTTTGCTGTTTCCAGGGTGGCCATGTGGACCAGATCTAAGTACCTTGTGGGCTGGATTTGGCCCACTGGCCTTGAGTTTGACACCCCTGATTGGATTTGCCACTTGTTTCTTTCCATTAAAATCATTTTAAAATAATACTTAATAAATTCTTAATGAGAAGTAAATTATTAACAAATAGTCTTTCCCACAAATGGATTTTCACTTCCCTTTCCTGGGTAGTAGAATATAAACCAATGAGTCATCAAATGTATAGAAGTGTGCTTGATCAGAACCATGATTTCATAGTCAACCAGGAAGTAATTCTGCTAAATTTCTTTCCACCTGCAGGATCTCCAGGAATTCAGAAGAAGCCAAACTATTTCTAGACAGGGGAGAGTTGGCAAAGGGAAGGATGAGCTTCAAGGAGTTGCTTTAATAGAGTATATGTAACTGTTTGCCTTTAATAAAATTAACAAGGAAATAGTTTGTGAGGGAAGGAACATTTTGTGGTCAATAAGCTTCTAATTCCAAAAGCTGTCTTATTATTCATATGTGCATGTGCTGAAAAGAGAGCAAAGCAAAAACTGGACTGATTCATAGATTTATGAGAAATGGTATGTGTGTATGTGTGTGTGTGTACACCGCTGCTTAGTGCAGGTCAAAGTTTAATTTATTTGATTCAAACTTGCACAGTGTTCATATCCAATTGTCTACGCCCTTAGTGACTTCTGAATTGGAAGTGAATTTGTGTTTATTCAACACTGGTTTATTTCATGCCAGAACAGATGTCTCTTATTCAGAGGCTCCTTTATTTATTGCCTTCATATAATCTAATATTGAAATTGCTTGCATTCTCTTTTGTCTTGCAAATAAGTCAATTTTTTCCCCTTACTGAACTGAATCTTTTTAATTGCTAAAATTTATAGGTGATAAACACTGTGGACAGCTTGAGATTAATTTGTGATTATTTTATGCACCACACACATCCGGGGGAAAAAGAAATATGAATCTCTTAAACTGTAAAATGTTGGTTCATTATGATCATTAAACATAATCCTATGCTTGTGAATAAATACATAACAAAAATTTCCAACCTGAGCCACTATGGGATGTGTTTCCATCATATGAGAATTCTCAGATATTTTCATTGAAGCCAATAAAAAACTCACTGGCTGTGGAGGGCTCAGACTAAGAAAGAAGATGCTTTTCAGTCTAAACTGATCACATAGGACAGTTAGTTTTATGTTCCAAATGGCCTTTGTCTCAAACTCCACAGTTGACTGCTGTTTCTGAAAGGGCAGGTGTACAAATGTAGAAAGAGGCTTCCTGATATGAAATGTACTAAACTAATTTTGCAGCAGGTTTCTCTCCCCAATGAATGGATCAAGACAGTAAGGCTTCTGGCATGGACTCAGCAGCAAGATTCCTTTGGTACATTGGGATGTAGAGAGTAAAGCCCATGTCACACTGCCCGACGGATGCAAAAAGGACACAGCGGACGAGCAAAATGTTCCATCCGTTGTTATCCGCTCTCAAAAGGGGCAAAAATTTGCATAACCGGAGCGGATAACACGGACGCGGGGAGGACGCAGGGCGGATGCAAAGCGGATGCGGAACGGAAGCCCAGCGGATGGAAGCGGATGGGAGCGGATGGCATGGGGGAACCTCAGCAAAGCGGATGCGGAACGGATACAGCGGATGCGCAGCGGACGCCGAACGGATTAAGCGGATGCACAGCGGATGCACAGCGGAAGGCTAATGGATGCCTGGCGTTAATTGCGCATGCGGGGAGGATGCATTGCATCAGCCCCGCGGATATAACGGAAGCAGCTCGGAAGCAGGTCGCCATTCAGAGGAAAGACCTGCTGCCGGACGGATTGGCTGCCTTGCCTGCCCTGCCTGCATGTCTGCCTGCAAGCCTTGCTGCCAGCCTTGCTGCAAGCCTTGCTGCAAGCCTTGCTGCCAGCCTCCCTTCCAGCCTTGCTGCCAGCCTGCCTGCAAGCCTTGCTGCCAGCCAGTCTGCCTGCCAGCCTTGCTGCCTGCCTTCCTGCAAGCCTTGGTTCATGTTTGCCTGCCAGCCTTGGTGCCTGCCTGCCTGCCAGCCTTCCTGCCAGCCTTGATGCCTGCCTCCCTGCCAGCCTTGGTGCCTGCCTGCCTGCCAGCCTTCCTGCCTGCCTTGGTGCCAGCCTCCCTGCCAGCCTTCCTGCCAGCCTGCCTGCCTGCCAGCCAGCCTGCCTGCCAGCCTTCCTGACAGCCTTGGTGCCTGCCTCCCTGCCTGCCTGCCAGCCTTCCTGCCAGCCTTGGTGCCTGCCTCCCTGCCAGCCTTCCTGCCAGCCTTGGTGCCTGCCTGCCTGCCAGCCTTCCTGCCTGCCTTGGTGCCAGCCTCCCTGCCAGCCTTCCTGCCAGCCTTGGTTCCTGTCAGCCTCCCTGCCAGGCAGCAACCCCACAACCATGCGGAAGCACAGCAAGCCTCAGCCATCTGCTGCCAGCCCTGGCAAGAGGGACAAGGCTACCATCCCACCCCCTGGCCCTCACTCTGGTTCTGCTGGGGCTTCTGCAGCACGGGCTCGCTCTTCTGGGGCTGGGGCTTCTGCTGCTTCTGCTTCTGGAGGAGCTGATGACAAGTACTCCAGCACCAGCCACCTCCACAGCACCTGCACCCTTCACCCCTGAGACTGAGCGACCAAGAGGAGTGCCAGAGACTCATTTTTGTCTTATAGCTTGTTGTTAATAAAGTCTATTTTTGATTCACACACTTGCTTCATTTCTTTTTTTTAATAAAGTCTTGCTGGAAACTTTTAGAAATGGTTTAAGCCTTTGCATGCTTGTGGGATGGGTTAAGATAGCTGTGGGATGGGTTGAGATAGCTGTGGGATGGGCAGGGATACCTGTGGGATGGGTAATAGCTGTGGGATAGATAAACCTCCAGTGCAAGCATAGTGGGACTGTATGGTCCACCCTCCCAGGTGCCACACCTACGGCCCTTTATTATCAATAATAATGTAATAATTATCCACACACGTCAACACAAACACAACTCTTTATTAAACGCCCTGTTCATTGTAGGCCAACCAAACATACATGGCCCAATCTCATCCGTGTGATGAGACAGGCTGAAGGAAGCATCCATTAAGCATCTACCATCCTGTCTTGCCACTCCACTGCTCCAGCTGGGGAGTTGCACCAGTGTCTCAGGAGGTTGCACTGCTTCTTCGCTTCATGTGAGGCTCTGTTGGGGCCTTGCACGTCCTCAGTGTCGATCAGGTTTCGCCCTTGCCTCCATTCCCCAGGCTCCATGTCCCCATTGCCTTGTTGGAGGTTCACGAGTCTGTTCTGCAACACTGGGTAGCGGGTGCGCATGAGATTGTTCAGGATGCAGCAAGCTTCCATGATCCTCCTCACGGTCTCTGGGCAATGCTGCATGGTGGTGAGAAGTACCTGGAACTTGTTGGCCAGGATGCCAAAGGTGTTCTCCACCACCTGCCTTGTCCTGGACAGCCTGTAGTTGAAGATCCTCTCTTCACGGGTGAGGAGTCTGGAAGTGTAGGGCTTCATGAGGTAGGTTGAGAGGGAGAAGGCATCATCCCCCACGATGAAGTAGGGCACATCTTGTGTGTCGTTGGGCAGGGGTTCTGGATCTGGGAAGCCCACGATGAGGTTGCGTTCCAGCTCCTCCTTGAGGTGACTGGCATTGTATACCTGGGCATCTGAAGATGAGCCGTTTCCTGAACCATCGATGTACATGAACTTGTAGTCAGCATTGACCATGGCGAAGAGGATGATGCTGAAGAAGCCCTTGTAATTGAAATAAGTGGACCCTGACTTGGCTGGAGCTTTGCAGGCCAGGTGCTTGCCATCTATGGCTCCAACGGTGTGGGGGAAGTTCCACTTCTGATACCCCTGCTCTGCAACTTTCTTCCATCCTTCTTCAGTGGAGGGGTACTGGAGGAGCTCCTCCTTGTATTCTTCGATGATGGCCTGCACCACTTCTCTGACCACAATGCTGATGGTGTTGGATGGCACCCTCCAGCCGTACTGCATGCTTCTGTAGGAGGTCCTTGAGGCCAGGTGGCGCAGAGTGAGTGCCACCTTGAGCCCAGGTTCCAGGCTGGGCCGGAAGTTGGTGTTTGCCTTGGTCAACCTGGGTGTCAGCCGCTGCACAACTTCATCAAACATGGCTGGAGGCATCCTCATGAAGTTCTGGAACGCCCGTGTGTCTTCGTTCCTGAGCTCCACCATCAGCTTGTTGTACAGTCCATCCTCTGCTCTTCTGGCGAACCATCTTCGGATCCAGACTCTTTTTGGGTGGCTCCTTTTCTTCTCGCAGTAGAGTTCACAGAGCCTGCAGATGGCTTCGCACTGTTGCAGAACGATGGTGGCTGCCGAAAGGACTTTGTTACAATCCACGGTGGACATGACTGGATGCTGTGGAAGAAGAAGAGCCAGATGAAGGCTGCAGAGGTCTGCACCGCTGGGCTGCTGTTCTGAAAGTGAGATGCAGGTGAGTTGCTCCCCCTTTTTATAGGCAGTATAGGTTTTCCACTAGGCATCCTCTAGGCATCCTCTAGACATCCTTAATATCCGAGATAGGTCCCCTCTGCGAACGTTTTTTCCGTTTTAAACGCTTTGTTTCTGTTCTGCATCCGCTAGGCATCCGTTCTGCATCCGTTCCACGTCCGTTCTGCTTCCTCCCTGCGTCCGGGCAGATGCGAGTTGCGCGGATGTGCAGCGGATGCCTAGCGGATATAGCGGATGCGTAACGGATGCGTAGCAGATGCAGAACGGACGAACTGGATACATTTTCCCCGCAAAAGTTTTGGGCAGCCCAAAACTTTTGGAGCGGATGAAACGTCCATAAACGGATGCTGGACGGATAGAGAGGAAGCCAAACGGAGGCAGTGAGTACATTGCGTTTTTGAACGGATGGCAAGGTTTTTTGTCCGTTTTACATCCTCTTTGCATCCGTTGATTCAGTGTGACATGGGCTTAAGGAACATGATTTTATCAATTAATTAATTTTATATGCTGCTGATCTCTTACAATACAGTAAAACAACAACATAAACCATTAAAATATTAAAATCATAAGTGTTAACATTAAAACTAATGAAGATGGCAAGTAAGGGCTAACTTAAGAGAGCTATGTAAGAATCATCACCAAAGCAATAGAGTCTGAAATTTTTAAGATTAGAATAATAAGATAAAAAATGGCTGAGGCAGATGCCTCTCTAATTCAGTGGAACATAAGAAGGAGAAAGACTTACAACACAATCCCAAATAATTCTTCAATCAACAGTATTATAGTAAACAGATGTTTGATCTATATTTCTAATATAGATGTTGCAATATCTATATCAGAATTATAGATGTTATGATAAATACATATGTGTATATGGGTATCTGTCTCTGTTCAAGGAAATAGAAAAATATTAAATTAATGAAAAGAAAGACTAGGGATGGCATGATAGCAGTGTTCCAAAATCTCAGAGGTTGGCAAAGAAGAGGAAGTTAAGCTATTCGCTAGAGCATCTGAGGGCAGGACAAGAAGCAATGGATGGAAACTAAACAAGGAGAGAAGCAACTTAGAACTAAGGAGAAATTTCCTGACAGTTTGAACAATTAATCAATGGAACAACTTGCCTCCAGAAGTCTATAGAATTCTTACTCATCCAGATCATGGATGTCCCAAAGGTGCTTTCTGAAGAGACAACTGGGCTTTCTGTTTTTTCTTTGAAGACATTTTGCTTCTCATCCAAGAAGCTTCTTGGATCAGAAGCAAAACATCTTCAAAGAAAAACCAGAATGCCTCTTGAAAAAGCACCTTTGCCTCCAGAAGTTGTGAATGCTCCAATACTTGACGTTTTGAAGATGATGTTGGACAACTATTTTTCTGATGGTATAGGGTTTCCTGCCTGAGCAGCAGGTTGGACTAGAAGACCTCCAAGGTTCCTTCCAACTCTGTTATTCTATTCTATTCTATTCTATTCTATTCTATTCTATTCTGTTCTGTTCTGTTCTGTCCTATTCTATTCTATTCTATTCTATTCTATTCTATTCTATTCCATTCCATTCCACTCCACTCCACTCCACTCCACTCCACTCCACTCCACTCCATCTCCATCCCCTATCCCCCATCCCCCATCCCATTCTATTCTTTAACCAAGTCAACTGAAGTTTTCAGGGTTTTTTTTTTTAATCCAGCAAACAGCAGTGTCCACAGAGAGCAGTAAAAAAATCAAGTTGGAGACCATGAACATTCCATCAAAGATCTCCCTCTTTTCACATTTACAAGAATATAAGTTTTACCTTTTTCTGTGGAGTTATGCTCTCAGTCTGGTCTGCCAACGTGGTTCTGATTGGAGAGCTTTCATTACAGAAAACTTGAGGCTCTGAACAGTTAAATGCCTTATTAAATGAAAGAATGTTGAGGCCAGGGGTGTTCAACTTTGGCAACTTTAAAACCTGTGGCCTTCTATTTCCAGAATTCCCCAGCCAGTCTTGCTAGTTGGGAAATTCTGAGAGTTGAAGTCCACAATCTTAAATTTGGCAAGGTTGGACACCCTTGATTTAGGCATTTATATGAAGATGTGTTCACTTGTGAGAGCAGACAGAACTGAATTTCACACTGACATATATGACTTGATTTCTGGCCCCAAGAATAGCAAGTGTAAAATGCCTGCAAGGTTGTGAGGCTGATGTTCATAGCACTTTTTTTTTCTCTGATATATTAAATTAGACAAGAGTAAAAGAGAACAGAGCCATCACATAATAGTTTCCCCAAAGAGAAAAAAAGCAACAGATATTAAGGGGGAAAATCTTTACTCTTAAGAAGCAGCAGGCTTACCCACAGTTTCTAGTTAACCACATTTTCCACTAATGTTTCTAAAATAAGAGTACCATTTGCAACTCTTTTAAGTCCAGCCAGTTAAAGCCAGTTAAATCTAGAGGTTTAAGTCCCATCTTAACTCCGAAAGCCAGCTGGATGGCTTTGGGCCAGTCACTCTCTCTCAACCTAACTCACCTTACAAGGTTATTGTTGTGGTGAAAATAGGAGGAGGAAGAGCAAAAAGTGTGTGTTGCGCCAGTATTGGTGTTCTGACCAAAGCTTCCTGAGACAGTAAACAATCACACGCTGTTCGTAAAAACCTTTTTTATTTCAACGGCTGTGAATTATAAGCATTCACAGCCCATAATGAGTCCCCAACAGTTTATGAATAGTCCAACAGAAGTCTGCCACAGTTTTTTAGGATAAGGCTGATAAGCACTCACCTTTATCTCCCTTGAAATGCTGCCAATGACTAAATTGCCAATTAGCTGTCCAAGTCCAAATGGAGCACAAAGTCAACACGGAGCTTCAGATTTTAAATTGACCAGAACGAACAAAGTTGCTTCCTGCAAAGGCTCATGTCCCTTTACTCCTCTTTTATGTCTTATGGGAAGGGCCAATCATCGCCAAGCCTTACTCCTGAGTTGACCCTTTTGTCTTAACTGTTCTTGCCTTCTGGCAGCTCTGCGCAATCACGCACTGGGAACATGCTCCTTCTGTTCCTCTGCCTCCCTGATGTCAGATTCTGGAGGATCTGGAGTCAGCACATAACTCTCAGACGGCCCTGGCCCCATCTCAGTGTTGGATGCAGATCCCTCGTCCGAGCCCTTCCCAGACTCCAGGACGGCCCATGTTCCTCCCCACTGTCCGACTCTGCTGCCAGCTCTGCAGGCCGCCGGTGGACCACAACAATTGGTTTTGCAAGCATCCCATTACAGCTAGGATGTTTGCAAGATAAATTGTTCCAACCCTTTCAGACTTCAGCTTGCTGTCATGCCAGTCTTCCTTGGAAAAAGGAAAACGTCTGCAATCTGGAGACAGATGAATTTGTAGGAAGAGGAGACCAATAGTTAAAAATAAAGATTCTCTTCAAGGGCAATGTAGGTTGGTGACTGACTGCCAAAATGTAACAGAATTTCTTCAATTCAGAACTATGTAGTATGGTCCTTGCATGTTTTTAGGTAGCAGAACTGAGAGACAGCAATGGTAAGATGGTAAGAAAGCCAGCTGGCACCTCTCCCTTGGATTTCCATGTGTTTTTTTTTAATCCATCAAAACGTTTTAATTACCTGCCATGATCATAAAGCCCTTTTCCTACTTTCAATTAATTCATTGGCTTCCCTACTCCATGCAGAAGATTGCACTGTTTCAGTGTTCAAAATTCTGAGGGACCACATCATATTTCAGTCCCATAACAACTCCCTATGAATTGCCTATTTGGGAACTGAAGATGAAGTTGTCTTGTCATACACAGCCTGTAAAGGGGACAAGGAGGAGGTACCAGCCAGCTGTTTCTTTCTCGTTTCTATAGATTGTGCAGAAGGACCTCCTAAGGATGCCTCTGAACTTGAGCAATGGTGCAATTAGGCTGGGCTAGATCCAAAAATGACGATATATATATAAATGACGATTTTAGCCTGGGTCTGTGTTCACTGGACGTAGAGTTTGATTGATTGGTGTTTCTGGTTTCTTCTGTCTGTTTTGTGGCTTTGATTGGCTGGCAACACTCTGTTCTTGTGTTGGAGGCTTTCACTGCAGCTTGGCTTCGTGTGAAAGGACGGCTGTTATTCATTAGTAAGCTAGGTTTCACCTGGGTGCCTGGTGGGGGGGGTGTTTGAGTTGGAGACATCAGAGGGAGTCTGTCTGTGCTCAGGTGTTTGCCTGGTTTGTGTTGTGGAGATCTTTCTATTTGAGAGTGCAGGTTTCCAAATGATTGACAGTCTGCTGGAATCATCTCTTCTATTCATGCTTTCAGGTCTTTTTTCAATCTCTATGGCTTCTCTGATGATTCTGTGGTTGGGGTTTTCTATAGTGGCTAGAGTTTAAGTGCCATTGAAGTTGATGTTGTGACCTGTGGTTTTCATGTGTTGGACTAGTGAGGAGGTGTGTTCCAGCTTTTTTACTGCATTTTTGTGTTCATCTAGGCGGGTACTTATTCTTCTATTGGTCTGTCCAATGTATGTGGCCGGGCATGATGTACAGGGAATTTCGTATATGCCTTGGTTTTCCAGGTCAATTTTGTCTTTGGGGTTCCTCAGGATGGCTGCTATTTTTTTGTCTGTTTTGAAGGCAGTCTTGATGTGATGCCTGTGTAGTATCTTACTGATTTTATCTGTAGTACCTCTTATGTATGTATGTATGTATGTATGTATGTATGTATGTATGTATGTAT
>BLBF01000003.1:34758869-34788879 GCA_015471245.1 Laticauda colubrina | reverse complement strand
TATATATATATATATATATATATATATATATATATATATAATCACAGTCCAAGAATGTTGTGCTGTTCCAGTTCCTTATTTTTAGTTTTAAGCTTTTACTTTGTTCTATTATAGAATACTGCTTATCCCCCACATAAATGTGCTAGGGCTATAGAAATTGGTTTGTTTTACTCCTATGGGCATATGGTGTTATGATTTCATAACATGACATAAAACATGAAAATTCACATAATCAATACATTATCAGGATTGCTCTTTCCTGTGTTTTTATAATACAGGGATTATAAATCACGAAGTAGGATAAGAAAATGACAACGCTTGTATGCAGCATAGTTGCGCATGGCCATCTACAGTCCTCTGCTAAGTTATTTAAGTATTTAAACTTACTGCATACTTTTATTTGAATAATCCTTTCTGTATTTCTCCCTGAAATGCAACTATTAAAATCCTACATTGGCTGCACTATCTATTGAATTAATTTTCTGCCTATATATTGACAATGTACAGAATTGTCCCCTTCAACTGGGGAGAAAAATAATCCTGAGAAGTTAATCAAGTAGTAAATTGAACTTTTCTCTACTATGCTATTTTGGTTGAGAATATTTTAATTCCTCAACTAGTGTTAATTAAGAACTTTGCCTGTGGGATTCTCCATAGGATAATGGTACAAAGAAGTGTGTCTGTGAAAAAGATTTTAGAAAGCTACAAACCTGTTCATTGTGCCCCCTTCTCAGCTGCAGCTATCTAGGCCAATATTACTCTATTTTATTTCAGTAAATTTAAGCTGTGTGAATTCTAAGAGTTGAAGTCCATGCACTTCATGCCTGCATTGTGAGGTTGGGAAATGAACCTGGAATTATCTGCATACAAAACACATGTCTTACCTTTACATTTAATGATAGGCAGGTTTGAAATATAATGGCTGTACCTTCCTCGAAGGCTCAGGCAAAATGCAACAACTTATTAAAGACTTTTTTATGACTTAATTCCAACAGAGAAGGCACTTTTCTCTCTTTTGTTGATTGTTGCATTCTAAAAGGCCAACTCGAGCTGAAGCATAAAAGTAAGTGTCCAATAAATGCCATTTTCCTCTTCACAGTAGCATTCTTTCTCAAAACAACAAAAGAATAAAAGGGAGAAATATTTCAGTCTTTCAAGTTCTCCATTTCTGAGTAATTATTTACCAGAGCTATAATTTTTGCTTTTAAAGCAACTGTATAATTTTCAACATCTTTTTATATGTTGTGTAGATGCAATCAAAAGGGTAGATGTCTGAATCCAGGAGTGGAGAGATTAACATTTTGTACATGCAACAGATGGAACACTTTCATTCTATACCTCCTTTGAACTTCCCTGAGTTTATGATGGTCCAGTCAAAGTCAATGCTGTTAAAAAACATAGTGGATTTTGGTGGCAGAATGAGGCAGTTGAAATTAAAATTTAGAGCTTCAGTTTGTTAATGTGCCCCGCATGCTTAAATGTTTTCACAGACCATGACACATCTCATTCCCTGAAGTTCCCTGTGAATGAAGTGAAGATGAATCTAATCAGCTGTTAATTCCATGGAAAAAAAAGATTCTGACATGATTGACCCATATTGTGCAATTCCCTTGGCCTACTTCCATGCCTTTCTCATGCTTAGTTAGAAAGGAGAGAGAGGAAGTTGGAAACCCGGGTTAATAGGGAGAAAGCTGGAGTACAGCTCTGACTGATTCTCAAATCAGAAGCAAGGGAGGGAACTATATTAAAACTTGGATATTGGTCTCTTGACTGGATATTACCCGTGCCATATAATCTTGGGATCTTGTAGACAAGTTAAGGGGTGACTAGCTCTGCATAGGTGTATTCAGAGTGCTGTGTCAGAAAATGATAAGGGGAAAGATTAGAGAGGCATTTATTCCAGGTTTGGAGGGTGCTAAAGCTATTCCAAAATATCTGGTTTCAGATAATTAATAGCAGCAAAGCTCTTTTCTAAATTCAGGTTCTCAAAGGCTACCAGAGAACATTCAATTTCATTCATTTTACAAAATTTGTTATAGAGGTTAATGAACAATGTGTTTTAAATGTACAAATATAATGAATGAATGTAGCATACAGGTGCAAAATTCCTATGGGTCAATGCAGTGGTGGGATTCAAATTGTTTTACCACCAGCTTGGTCGGTGTGGCTTGGTGGGCATGCTTTGCCTAACACTGGTATGCAGCTTTCCCCACACCAGCTGAGACGTGTAGCGCCAATCAGCTGAGAGATAAAGAAGAGAAAAGTGCAGGGGCGGGTGGGAAAGCCAATCCTGCGCTTTTCTTTTCTTTTTCCTCTCAGCTGATTGTCCATTTTTTTCCTCCTCTCAGCTGATAGTTGGTTTATTTTACTACAGGTTCAGTCAAACTGGTCCGAACCGGTAGCATACCACCACTGGGTCAATGTCTATTTTAGCTTATATCTAATTGTTTTGATTCTCCAAAATATTTATAAGGAAATGTGTTACATGGAACAAGTTGTTTAGGCAGAGGATGGAAAGAAATTGGGGGACCCAGGTTTTCAGTAAAACAGTAGAAGTATGTTTTATTATTTAGTTATTATATGTTTAAAATCCCATATTATTTTATTCAAGGCAGTGAACATATCTAACATCCTTCCTCCTCTTGTTTTCCCCCAAAACAATGATAACTCTGGGAGATGGGTTAGGATGAGAGAGAGTGACTGGTCCAAGGCCACCCAGTTGACTTTCCTAACTATAGTGGGACTAGAATTCACTGTCTCCTAGTTTCTAGGCCGGCATCTTCACGACATGCAGAATATCTGACTTAAAAAGTATTTAGTTCTCCCTTCACCCCCTTTAACATGTGCAAAATCATGTCAAGTGAAAAGTTCTAGAAATGTTAAAAGTATTTGACATTTTAATAACATTTTGGTTAGGTTTGTTATATAGACATACTGATTTTTATTGCTGTGCTTTTAGCCACAGTGAGCCTGTTTGCTTTTTAAGCATTGTTGATTGCTTTCATTTCTCTTCTTGTATATATGTAAAGTGGATCTGAGCTATGAAGGCATCTCTGTGATTTGTGTTATCATTTTGGTTTCTGCCTACAAAGATGGTAAAACTCATTGGAAGAACCCTAGTTAGTGTGGCCAATGGTGAATAATTTTAGGAATTCTGGATCAGTAACAGTTGGAGGATCACAAGTTCCTATCCATAGGTTAGGGAGAGAGAATCTGTCAGTGGAACAGCATGTTCCTGGGTACAAAACATTATGATTCTCAGAGCAGTAATTTTCAAAGCTGACAACTTTTGAGATGTGTGGACTTCAACTCCCAGAATTCTGTCTGGGGAGTTCTGGGAGCTGAGGTCCACATATTTTAAAGTTGCTGAGTTTGAAAACTACTGCTCTGGATGTAGACCTATTAAAATGATTGAAAGACAGTGCCTGTCTCTGTTGGTGATTGATCCTAATCAAACATCCTTCTATATTATGTATTGAACAAATATTGATTGTACATGGCATGTATACATGGAGTAGGAGAAAAAAGTCATGTGAAATGGGTACAAGTGTTTGTTCTGGTTAGATCTCAATACTGAAATATGCTTTTTTGTCTCCATCTGTGGTCAGTGATGGGTGTGGTGCTTCAATCAGTCTGAAGGGCACCAGATGGCTGGAAATGATAGGTATTATGGTTGGAAATAAATGCCTTCATCCCCTCATGGGCTGGAAAAAGAGGACTTGCCTGGAAAGCTAGAATTTAAATGGAAAACATACACGTTGTTCTGTTAAACTCATTTCATTGCAAAATTGGGTTTGATGTTTGAAATGAGATGGTATGGGCAGAACAGAGGTAAGTATTCTCCTAGGAGCAGTCCTGCTTCTTCAATAGCATTCTTTCTCTTGGAACTAAAGCCCATGTCACATTGCACCAACGGATGGAAAGAGGAGGTAAAACGGAGAGAAACACTTGCCATCCTTTGGTTAACGCGATGCTTCCATTCTGTACTCACTGCGTCCGTTTTTCATCCTCTCTATCTGTCCAGGATCCGTCGACTGAGGTTTCATCCACTCAAAAAGTTTTGAGCTGCTCAAAACTTTTTTACCGGAAAATGTATCCAATGCGTCCGTTCTGCATCCGCAACGCACACGGGGAACATCCGTTCTGCATCCGTCGTCATCCGTTACGCATCCGCTATATCCGCTAGGCATCCGCTGCGCATCCGTGCAACTCACATCCGCTCCAGCGGAAAACGGACACAGGGAGGAAGCAAAACGGACATGGAAGGGATGCGCAGCGTGAGTAGCACGGACGGAGAAAGGATGAAAGCGGATGCAGCTCACATACAAAGCATTAAAACAAAAAAAATGTTCACAGAGGGGACATATCTCGGATATTTAGGATGTCTGCAGTATGCCTAGAGGATGCAAAAGGACACCGAGTGAAAAAATGATATTTCCTATAAAAAGGGGGAGGAACTCACCTGGATCTCACTTTCAGTCTAGTAGCCCTGCTGTGCAGACCTCTTCAGCCTTCATCTTGCTCTTGCTCTTCCAAAGCATCCAGTCATCTCCACCATGGATCATAACACACTCCTTTTGGTAGCCACCATCGTTCTGCAACAGTGCAAAGCCATCTACAAGCTCTTTCACCTGTTCTACGGGAAGAAAAGGAGGCGGCCAAGAAGTGTCTGGGTCCAAAGATGGATCGGGAGAAGAGCAGAGTATGGACTGTACAACAAGCTGATGGTGGAGCTGAGGAACGAAGACCCTCGTGAATTCCACAACTTCATGAGGATGCCGCCAGCCATGTTTGATGAAGTTGTGGAGCGGCTGAGACCCAGGTTGACCAAGCAGAGCACCAACTTCCGGCCCAGCCTGGACCCTGGGCTCAAGGTGGCCCTGACTCTGTGCCACCTGGCCTCTGGGACTAGGTACAGGAGCATACAGTACGCCTGGAGGGTGCCACACAACACCATCGGCATTGTGGTCAGAGAAGTGGTGCAGGCCATCATCGAAGAATACCTGGAGGAGGTCCTCCAGTGCCCCTCCACCGAAGAAGACTGGAAGAAAGTTGCAGAGCAGTGGTATCAGAAATGAAACTTCCCCCATACCGTTGGAGCCATAGATGGCAAGCACCTGGCCTGCAAAGCTCCAGTCAAGTCAGGGTCCACTTATGTCAACTACAAGGGCTTATTCAGCATCATCCTCTTCGCCATGGTCGATGCTGACTACAAGTTCATGTGCATCGATGCTTCAGGCAACGGCTCATGTTCAGATGCCCAGGGATACAATGCCAGTCACCTCAAGGAGGGGCTGGAATGCAACCTCATCATGGGCTTCCCAGATCCAGACCCCCTGTCCAACGACACGCAAGATGTGCCCTATTTCATCGTGGGGGATGACGCCTTCTCCCTCAGAACCTACCTCATGAAGCCCTTCACCTCCAGATGCCTCACCCGTGAAGAGAGGATCTTCAACTACAGGCTGTCCAGGGCAAGGCGGGTGTTGGAGAACGCCTTTGGCATCCTGGCCAACAGGTTCCAGGTACTTCTCACCACCATGCAGCATCACCCAGAGACCGTGAGGAGGATCGAGGAAGCTTGCTGCATCCTGCACAATCTCATGCGCACCCCCTACCCAGTGTTGCAGAACAGGCTCGTGGACCTCCAACAAGGCAATGGGGACATGGAGCCTGGGGAATGTAGGAAAGGGCAAAACCTGATAGACACTCTGGATGTACAAGGCCCCAACAGAGCCTCACGTGAAGGGAAGAAGCAGCGCAACCTCCTGAGACACTGGTGCAACTCCCCAGCTGGAGCAGTGGAGTGGCAAGACAGGATGATATATGATTAATGGATGCTTCCTTCAGCCTGTCTCATCACACTGATGAGCCATGTATGTTGGGTGGGCCTACAATGAACAGGGCATTTAATAAAGAGTTGTGTTTATGTTGACATGTGTGGATGAATGATTACATTATAATTGATAATAAAGGGCCATAGGTGTGGCACCAGGGAGGGTGGACCATCCAGTCCCACTATGCTTGCACTGGAGGTTTATCTATCCCACAGCTATTACCCATGCCAAAGGTATCCCTGCCCATCCCACAGCTATTACCCATCCCAAAGGTATCCCTGCCCATCCTACAGCTATTTCCCATGCCAAAGGTATTCCTGCCCATCCCACTGCTATCTTAAACCATCCCACAAGCATGCAAAGGCTTAAACCATTTCTAAAAGTTTCCACCAAGAATTTATTTACAAAAATAAATGAAGCAAGCGTGTGAAGCAAAGATAATCTTGATTAATAACAAGCTGTAAAAGCAAACTGACCCAAGTCAAGTGTCCAAAGCAAAAATAAAGTCAACAGGTAGCCACCCAGTCTCTGGCACCATTCTTGGTCACTCTGAGGCATGCCCAGTCTTCGGGGTGAAGGGTCCAGGTGCTGTGGAGGTGGCTGCTGCTGGAGTGTTGGTCTGAGGCACCATTGGGGTGCCTGGCCCCAAGAGGACAACGGGACGGTGTGTGGAGGAAGCTCTCAGACAGCTGGATCAGTCCCGTGATGTTGAGAGCCCCTTCCTCCATGACATGGGGTGTCAGCCCCAAAACCGATGACAGATGTTCTGAGGCCGGGCTTGGCTGTGGGGTGGAGGAAGGAGCAGTGTAGTGGGGATGTCTGGTCTGCAGCTGAGCAAGGTGAGGTGTCGGTGGCATCTGTGGCGTGGGTGGCATCTGGCGTGGGTGGCATCGGTGGTGTGGGTGGCATCGGTGGCATCAGTGGCACCGGTGGCGTCCGATGTACCTGTGCTTGGACTGGGAAGGGCTGCCTGTGCTGCTGGACCTCCTAGTAGCCGTAAGCCTTGGAAGGTGAGGGCCTGTGGAAAACCTTGGAAGGGCAGTGACATCACCTGGGGTGGAGGAGCAGGCCTGGACTGGGTGGGAGCAGGCTCAGCTGGGCCTGGAGGGTTGTGAAGAAGATCGGTGGTCCTGTCCTTCACCACCTGGTACTGTGTTTCCGACATGTTCATGAGGGTCTGGTTGACGTAGGTGAGGAAGGGCTTGCAGTTGGAGGATGGGACGTCAGTGTGTACCAGCTGAGAGAGGAAATCTACGCTGCTCCTGATAGTGTCCCTGATCTCCAGCAGGACAGTGTGGCTCTGCCCCTCCAGTCTGCTTCTCTGCCTTTCGGTGGAGCTGGGGGTGGATGCGGATTGGGCTGTGGTGGAAGTGCCTTCTCCTCGCTCCCACTGCATCAGGGGGTCCTCCACACGCTCTGCCATGGGTATTACAGCTGTCGGGTGGGTCTCCGTCGTGGCACGCTGCACAGATACCTGCCTGGACACAGGAGCTGACTCTTTGCCAGAAGAGGACTGGCTCTCAGCAGGCTGCCTGAGAGAGAGGGTTGTGAGAGGGGCTGCTCCTCGGTGGTGGATCTCACCCTCCAAGAAGCTGCGGTCCGTCAGCTTGTCCGTCAGCTTGACCGTGGCCTGGCCAGATTTCTTCCCGTACCAGGTGTACATGTGCCTCCACCAGCCGAGGAGCACCTCCGAAGTGTAGCCCAGGCTCTCCGCCTTCTCTCTCCAAGCAGCCTGCTTCCTCTTGGTGTCTCATAAAGCCTATGTCCCTTCCGCCAAAGATATTCATTCTCCCTCAGCCACTCCAGCACCTCCTCCTCATGTTCCTCTTCTATGGTGTATTGCCTCCTCTCCCGTTCATGCGTCTGCCTCTTCCTCCCTCTGGCAGAGCCATATGGGCCCTCATCAGAGGGGCTTCGAGGTTGTAGGGGCTGCTCCTCCACATCACCACCACCAGCAGCAGCAGCAGCAGCAACAACAGTAGCAGCAAAAGCAGGACCAGCAGCAGCAGCAGCAGCAGCAGCACCAGGAGGACCAACAGGACCAGGAGCAGCTCCAGCAGAGTAAGCACCAGCAGAAGCCCCAGCACCAGGAGCAGTGCCAGCAGAGTAAGCACCAGCAGAAGCCTCAGCACCAGAAGAGTCAGCCCGAGCAGCAGAAGCCCCAGCAGAAGCAGAGTCAGGGCCAGGGGGTGGGATGGTGGCCCTGTCCCTCTTGCCAGGGCTGGTAGCAGATGGCTGAGGCTTTCTCTTCTTCCCCATGGTTGTTGGCTTGCTGGCTGGCTGGAGAGCTGTGTTTGGCAGCAGGTCTTTCCTCTGAATGGTGACCTGCTTGCGAGCTGCTTCCCTTTATATCCGCGGGGCTGACGCAATGCATCGTCCCCGCATGCGCGGTGAACGCTGTGCATCCGCTCTTTCCGCTGCACGTCCGCTTCGCTGTGCTCCTCCAGAAGTCCTGCGGATGTGCCATCCGCTCCCATCCGTTTCCATCCGCTAGGCTTCCATGGAGCATCCGCTTTCCATCCCCTCTACATTCTCCCCCGTCCGTTCCTTTCCGTTGTTGTCCGCTCTGCTTATGCAAATTCGGGGCACTTTTGAGAGCGGATAACAATGGATGGAACATTTTCTCGTCCGCTGTGTCCTTTTTACAAATGTTTTGCATCCGTTGGCCAATGTGACAGGGCCTTTAGCAGCTGTGACTTTGCTAAACCCCTTCAACTATGGCTGATAATATTTATTGCTTCATAAAGTTGGATGGTTTTCAGCCAGGATATTTAAATCTTGGGAAACTTGTTGTGATAGAGAATCCTGCTGTACTGATATTGTAGCCTCAATGTTTATGGCCAGAATATATATATTTCTGCATATGGGAAGAAGAAATATGCACTGCATATTGTCTCCAAAAACCTTTTCGTGTCCTCCTCCATTATGCCCTTTTCCAATATGATATGACATGTTCTAAGGTTTAGAGCAGCAGTCCCCAACCTTTTTAGCGACTTTTTTTCCATGGAGGGGAGGGGGAGAAGCAGCTAGGTCCCTCGCACTTGCAGTTTATGGTAGAGTTTGTGCTCCTATGAGAATCTATTTCCTGATGTTCTGAAGTGGAGCTGAGGCAGTGATGCTAGCGCTGGGGTGCAGCTGCAAATACAGATGAAGCTTCGCTCGCTTGCCTGCCACTCACCTCCACTGTGCTGCTCCATCCCTAAAAGATCATGGACCAGGCCTGAGAGTTGGGGACCCCTGGTTTAGAGGGCAGTCTAACTCCCATATTGAGTTTAAGTCATATCAAGACTTATCAAAATTCAGTACTAGCTTTTGCTAACATTGCTAACATTTAGAATATACTGAGGAATAAAAACCGTATGCAAAAATGATGTTGTTTTTCCCTACTAAGCATACTGACTGAGACTTTAGAGTTGCAAATCCAATCAATCTGGAGAATGCTTCCTTGGGTGGAACCGATTTAAAATAGATATTGTACTAAATTAGGATTATTTCAAAGGAAAGTTGGTAAATTCATTCTTCCCATGTTATAAGTTGCTCAGGGCTGCTTTCAAAATGTCTGTTGAAAATCATAGGGTTGTGAAGGGTCATCCTTTGTGCAAGAATTTCCTTTTTTATATAGATGACTATAAAATGTGCTGGAAAACATCCGGTGAAAGAGTGCCCGCCATCTCTTTTGGTAACTGGCTTCACTGCCAAACAATTCTCACTGTTATTTTTCTTCTTCTAACATTTAGGTAGAAACATAACATAAATTAATGACTTTGTGCCCTTGTACCCTAAAATGAATAATAACAGGTCATGACCTTATTCTATATAACATTCTTTTGGGTATTTGAAAAGGATGATCATGTTCCTCCCATACCTCTATCTTCTCAAGGCTAAATATGCCCAGTTTTTTTTCATAGAATGGTTTCTGCATCTTGGTGATTCTTGTATCCTTTCTATTAAACTATAGCTCAACCCACCAAAAACATAACTATAAAAGACAGACCAGAAATAAAAGTTAAAATAAGCAAAAAAAAATAGTAAGAGAACATCTGTCTGATCTTGATGAAAACAAATCACTGGGGCCTGATGGATTACATCCCAGAGTTTTAAAGGAGCTGGCAGAGGTCATCTCAGAACCATTGTACCATATATTTCAAAAATCCTGGAGCACTGGGAAACTACCAGAGGACTGGAAAAGAGCTGATGTGGTTCCCATCTTCAAAAAAGGGGAAAAAAACAAACCCAGGAAACTATAGACCAATCAGTCTAACTAACATCAATACCTGGAAAGATACTGGAAAAGATAATAAAAAAACAGATCTTCCAACATCTAGAAACATGTAAAGTAATAACTAGCAGTCAGTTAAAAACAGATCATGCCAAACCAACCTTATTTCATTCTTCAACATAGTGACTAAATTAGTAGACCAGCAAAATACTGTGGACATAATATATTTAGATTTCAGCAAGGCATTCGACAAAGTAGACCACAACCTACTTCTTAGTAAGCTAGAAAAAGTGGAATAGATAGCACCACCACTAGATGGACTCACAACTGGCTGGCAAACCGTACTCAACGAGTAGTCCTTAATGGATCTGAGTCTACATGGAGGGAAGTAAGCAGTGGGGTGCCACAAGGTTCTGTCTTAGGCCCAGTACTCTTCAATATCTTCATTCATGACTTAGATGAGGGAATAGAAGGGGAACTTACCAAATTTGCAGATGATACTAAGCTGGCAGGAATAGCTAACACCCAAGAAGATAGGCTCAAGATCCAGATGGATCTTGACAGGCTAGAACACTGACAACCAGCTAAATATGAGCCAGCAGTGTGCAGCAGCAGCCAAAAAAGCTAATTCAATCCTAAGTTGTATTAACAGAGGGATACAGTCAAGATCAAGGGTAGTAAAGCCTTAGTAAGACCACACCTAGAGTACTGCATCCAGTTTTGGTCACCACATTATAAAAAAGATGTTGAGACTCTAGAAAAAGTACAGAGAAGAGCAACCAGGATGATTAGGGGACTGGAGGCTAAAACATACAACAAACGGTTGCAGGAACTGGGCTTGGCTAGTCTAGTGAAGAGAAGGACCAGGGGAAACATGATAGCGGTCTTCCAATATTTGAGGGGCTGCCACAGAGAGGAAGGGGCCAAGCTATTCTCTAAAGCTCCTGGAGGCCAGACAAGGAATAATGGATGGAAACTGAACAAGGAGAGATTTAACCTGAAAATAAGGAGAAACTTTCTGTCAGTGAGAACAATTAACCAATGGAACAGAAGTTGCCCTTGGAAGTTGTGGGAGCGCCATCAGTTGAGACTTTCAAGAAGAGATTTGACTGCCATTTATCAGAAATGGTGTAGGGTCTCCTGCTTGGATGGGGGGTTGGACTAGATGACCTACAAGGTCCCTTCCAACTCTGATTCCCTGTATCTGTATCTAAATTGTTCTAATTTGTCTAAAACTTTCTTTAAATGGGATACACATTTCACGAGGAATCTGATCAACTATTGATCAGCTTAAAAATTCAAATAGTGTCTTTGGCTGCCACACATAATTCCTGATTCTTGCTCAGTGTGCTTTTTGAGACTACAAGTAGTCCTCATTTAACAACTGCCTTGCATAAAGACCATTTGCAGTTTCAACAGTGATGAAGCCAATCCTCACATTTATGACCTTTGCAAGAAGGTGTTCTCTGAAAAGCAAAGGACAGTTTTGTAAGAGGAGGGGCCTGGAGGTTAAGTCCTTTGAACAATGGCTAAAGAAATTTGATATGTTTTGCTTAGAAGAGAAGTCTGAGGGAAGACAGAAGAGCAGTCGTCCAGTCGTTGAAGATTGCTCCAGGGAAGAGAGTGTTGATTTATTCTCCATAAAGAGTAAGCAAGAAGCAATGGTTGAGAGCTCATGCAAAGGGACATGCAACCTGGAAATAAGTAGGCATTTCCTGTTGATGAGAACTATTAAGCAGTGGAACAGCTTGCCTCTCAGGCTTGTGTGTGCTCCATTGCTGGATGTTTTCAAGAAAATATTGGATGGCCGTTTGTCCATGATGAGATGAAGACTCTTGCCTTGGATAGAAATTGGACCAAAAGACCCCCAAGGTCCCTTCCAGCTCTATGATTTTTAGATCATAAGCACAGTTGCAATTTCATTTAGCAGCCACTTTCCTTAATGATCAAGCCGCTGTTAGTCTCTAAATAAGAACTATCCATATTCTGCAAATATTTTCATAGGTACAATTTTCAAGATGGGCTGCTGCCATCCTGAACCTATTAAACTGATTTCTTGTTTAAGTGGAGAATCTTGCATATGTCTGTTAAATTTTGTTCTGTTAGTTTCAACTCATTTTTCTAAAGAATGATAGTTATTTTTGCTGCATATGCTCTATATTTCAGCTTACAAATTGGATAGGTGTTCTTCACCTCTTCATCTGTTATTAAAAATGGATGCAATGGCTATATCAGTCATGATGTTGATAATGGCTAGAAAAGGCAGGGCTTTGGGGAGAGCTAGTGAGATAAAGATCAAGTTCTTCATCTGGAACCAGAAATTCCCCAGTCTTAATTCCTTAAATCCTATTCTGAAATGATTAAATTCTCGAGGTGAAAACAGAAATAAAATACATCCATTTTTTAAAAAAAGAAATATCCATGGTCATCTATGTCCATTAGAGCTTTACCAAAATTGCTTTGATTTGCATCTTGGTAACAGTAACTTTGTGGGCAAGAATAGCAGTTGCTTGCAATACCCCACTTCCCTCTTCATTATGGTAGAGCAAGATCGGGAAGAAGCTTGTTCATACCACTTAAACCCTAGCTCTCAAAATTGACTTCCTGTCAGTTCATTGCATCAGCTCCCCTTTCCTCTTCCTTTAGCAGTAGCCTGCCTTGTGAGCAGATTCGTTACTTGTCCCAATTAACAGTTCCTGTTGAAGGAGCTTGCTTCATCAGCTCTTCGGTGACACACGAGGAGGAGATTAAGCTAACTTTTTGGATTATGTGGTTTGAGCTAAGTTCCTGTTCTGCTGATCTCTGAGGCTGATGGAAGCCCTTGTGACCAATCTTAGTTTCCTCTTTCCTTAACAGCTATACCGTAGTAAGAAAGTTGCAGTTTCCAGGTGTTCATCAACAGTCTCTATAGATAAAGTTTCCCAAATCGTGAGGTCTACTTTCCTTGAGTATAATATTTCCACAAAAAATGATGCTAACAGAGGCAACTAACAGAGATATGGCAAAGCCAGATCGATTCTAATATTATTATTAGGGCCATCATCCCTGATTTGCAAAAAGTGGATGAGGAGCAAATTAGATCTTTGCTTTCATTTAATGGTCATCTAGATCTTTTGCAGCCTTGTTCTAGTTGGTTCTATTATTATCATGGTACTCCTGAGGAAAGGGAGCACAGAACTGGATAAATGCCAGAGATTCTATAATGGATAACAGGTATCAATTCGTTTGGGGTAAAAGACTAAAACTGACACATTCATTTTTAGTGAAAAACCCTATCATAGTATTTATAGGAGCAATTCTTAAAATCTTTTTGGTGGAGCTGCCTTAACAGATGACTCTTTTCTAATGCAAGCCATTGACAACTGCGGGTCCAAAGCTTCAAAGTGGGACACAAAGGAATCAGATGGCTTCTTGTGGTCTGAACAGACTCTAAGCAAGACATTGCACAACAACATCACTTTGTTGGAAGAACAAATGCAATGGGTTGGGCAATTATTCCTGGAAGCTGCCACTTATTGAATTGTAACCATTAAAAGTTTCAGCATACATATCCCATACATACAGATATCCCTGCCTTAAAAGAGAATAGCAAGAGTAAAGAAAAGAGAGCAGGGGAATCTTCTGAATTGTTCAGGATAGATCCTACAGAGAAGTTGTGCCGAATTAATTCAGAAAGTGTTATACTTCAATTGAAAAAGAAACAACAATGTTAATAAAACAGTTTCAAAAAAGAAACTCTTAGTAAATAGCACCATCCTCTGATCTGCTTGGCTTTTGAGGCTATTGGTTTGACTTATTTATCAAAGGAATGTGTGAAAATGTTGTATGTTGCTTGTACAACAGTTCCACATACTTTTCATTTTTCAATCATTTTGCACATACTATGCTGTGAGATAGCTAGCCTTTGACTTACAACAGTTAATTTAGTGACTGTTAGTGTTACAACAGCACTGAAAAAAGTAATGTATGACTATTTTTCACACTTATGACCTTTGTAGCAGGCCCATGATCATATGATCAAAATTCTGTTGCTTGGCAACTGGTTCAGTACTTATGAAGTACTGGTACTAATGACTGTTGCTGTGGGCCAAGGTTGTGTGATCACCTTTTCCAATCTTTTAACAAGCAAAATCAGTGGGGAAGCTGTGTTCTAACTTATCAACTGCAGTGATTCACTAAGCAACTGTGGCAAGAAAGGTCATAAAATAGGGCAAAACTCCCTTAACAAATGTCTTACTTAACAACATAAATTTTGTGCTCAATTGTCATATGTTGAGGACTAACTGTACTTTGTATTAAACTGTTAACAAGTACATTTTCTTAGACACTTGCAGAACAAGACAGAGGGAGATAAATAGCAAAAATAAAACAAGATGTTGAGTTTTTAGATGCAGAAAAACTGGATGCAGAGACTAAAGGAACCTCAGCTGGAAGTTAGACATATGGAGTGAGAGTAAAGGAAAGTTGAAGTCATAATTTGGGGGAAAGAATCACACAATAGAAAATATCAGACAATAAAGACCAGACCATTTTCAAGTGGAGTTTTCAAGTAGAGCAGAATAAATCTTGAGTGTATTGCTATCTCTTAAGGCCCTGTCCCACTGGCCGATGGACGCAAAACGTATGCATAAAGGACACAGCGGATGAGCAAAATTTCAGGGGTGGCTCCATCCGTTGTCATCTGCTCCAAAAAGTGGTAAAAATTTGCATAAACAGAACGGAAAAGAACGGACAGGGGTAGGATGTAGCGGGGATGTTAAACGGATGTTCATAGGAAGCCTAGCAGATGACAGCGGATGGAAGCGGATGACACCTCCGAAAGGGTTCCGGGGGAGAATAGCGAAGCGGATGCATAGCGGAAGAGGCAGATGCATAGCGGATGGCGCGGATGAATCATGGACGCCTATAGGAAGCAAAGCGGATGCATAGCGGATGTATGTCAGATGCAAAGTGGTCACTGCGCATGCAGGGAGTATGAGTTGCGTCAGCTCCGTGGATATAAAAGGATGCAGCTCGCACGCAGTCAGCATTCAGAGGAAAGACATGCTGCCACATACATCTTCAAAGAACACCATGGTTCATCAGTCAGGGAAGAAGAGAAAGCCTGTGCCTACCCGTGCCAGCCCTGGCAAGAAGGACAGAACCAGCATCCCACCCCCTGGCACTGACTCTGAAGCTGCTGGTGCTTCTCCTGCTGCTGCTGCTGCTGCTGCTGCTGCTGCTGCTGCTTCTCCTGCTGGTGCTGCTCCTGCTGCTGCTACTGCTGCTGCTGCTGCTGCTGTGATGGACCAGCCCCAAGGCCCTCAAAGCCCTGCTGCTGAAGGCCCTGCTGCTCAAATCCCTGAAGGCCCTGCTGAAGCCCCTGCCAGAGGGAGGAAGAGGCAAGGGAAGGGGAAGGGAGAGAGGAAACAGTACACCGTTTCCGAGGACCATGAGGAGGAGGTGCTGGAATGGCTAAGGGAGAATGAGTACCTGTGGAGAAAGGGCCACAGACTCTATTGCAACACCAAGAAGAAACAAGCAGCTTGGAGAGACAAGGCAGAGAGCCTGGGCTACACTGCAGATGTACTCCTGGGATGGTGGAAGCACATGCACACCTGGTATGGCAAGCTACACCTCAAAAAATCTGGCCAGGCTGCTGTCAAGCTCACTGACCGGGAGATGTACATATGGCCAAGTGCAGTTTCCTGTAGGGTGAGGTCCACCACCGAGGAGCAGCCCCTCTGACACCTCTCTCCCTCAGACAGCCCACAGACAGCCAGTCCTCTTCCAGCCAGGAGCCAGCTGCCCTGTCCAGGCAGGTGTCTTTGGAGGGCCCCACAACAGAGACCCCCCCAACAGCTGCACTCGCCATGCCGGAGGACTTGGAGGAAGACGCCCTGCTGTCACAAATGGAGGAAGAAGCAGCAGCCACCAGAGACCAACGCACCCCCACACCCAGCTCCACAGGATGCAGGCAGAGAGGCAGACTGGAGGGCCAGAGCCACACTGTCCTGTTGGAGATCAGGGACACAATGAGGACCAGCACAGAACTGCTCTCTCAGCTGGTCCACTTGGACAGAGGATCCTCCAGCCACCACACTTTCATCACCTACGTGAGCCACACCTTGAGGGATATGCCCGAGGCCCAGGACCAGGAGATGAAGGAAAAGATCACAGCACTTCTGCACAACCCTCAAGGCCCAGCTGAAGCTGCTCTGACCCAGTCCAGGTCTGCTCCTCCACCCCAGGCGATGTCACAGCCCTTCCACGACTTTCAACAGCCCCTCACCTACCAAGGCTACAACTACCAGGACTTCCCACAGCAGAAGCAGAACTTCCCAGTCCAGGCCCAGGTTCATTGCACGCCACAGATGCCACACCTCATCCAGCTGCAGACCAGACAGCCCCACTACACTCCTCCTTCCTCCACCCCACAGCCAAGCCTGTCAATGGACAATCTGTCATCAGTCTTGTGCCTGATATCCCAGGTACTTGATGAAGGGCCTCTCAACCTCACGGGACTGAGTCAGCTCTCTGAGAGCTTCCTGAACACACCATCCCCTGTTGTACTCTCGGGGTCAAGCACCCCAATGGCGCCTCAGACCAGCACTCAAGCCACAGCCACCTCTACAGTCCCTTCCCGCGTAACAGCTGAGACCATGGACATGACTCAGAGTGACTGAGAATAGTGCCAGAGACTGAGTTGTTTACTTGTTCACTTTATTTTTGCTTAATACACTTTACTTGGTTCATTTTGCTTTTTTAATAAAGTCATAGTTTACTTAAGACAGTTATTAATAAAGGTTATCTTTGCTTAACACACTTGGTTCATTTTTTTTACTTAATAAACTTTGAAAAAATGGTTAAGCCTTTGCATGCTTGTGGGATAGGTAAGGATAGTTGTGGGATAGATAAGGATAGCTGTGGGATAGATAAGGATAGTTGTGGGATGGATAAGCATAGTTGTGGGATAGATAAACCTCCAGTGCAAGCATAGTGGGACTGTATGGTCCACCCTCCCACTGCCACACATATGGACCTTTATAATCAATAACAATTTATTCATTGATCAACACATTTCAAAATAAACAAAGCTCTTTATTAATGCCCTATTCATTGTAGGGCCACTCAACATACATGGCACAATCTCATCAGTGTTATGCGACAGCTTCAATGAAGCATCCATTAACCATCTACCATCCTGTCTTGCCACTCCACTGCTCCAGCTGGGGAGTTGCACCAATGTTTCAGGAGGTTGCGCTGCATCTTCCCTTCACGTGAAGCTCTGTTGGGGCCTTGCACATCCACAGTGTCTATCAGGTTTCGTCCTTGCCTCCATTCACCAGGCTCCATGTCCCCATTCCCTTGTTGATGGTCCACAAGTCTGTTCTGCAACACTGGGTAGCGGGTGCGCATGAGATTGTGCAGGATGCAGCAAGCTTCCACAATGCTCCTCACAGTCTGTGGGCGATGCTGCATGGTGGTGAGAAGTATCTGGTACCTGTTGGCCAGGATGCCAAAGGCGTTCTCCACCACCCTTCTTGCCCTGGACAGCCTATAGTTGAAGATCCTCTCTTCACGGGTGAGGTATCTTGAAGTGTAGGGCTTCATGAGGTAGGTTCTGAGGGAGAAGGCGTCATGACCCACGATGAAGTAGGGCACATCTTGTGTGTCATTGGGTAGGGGGTCTGGATCTGGAAAACCCATGATGAGGTTGCGTTCCAGCCCATCCTTGAGGTGACTGGCATTGTATACCTGGCTATCTGAAGCTGACCCATTGCCTGAAGCATTGATGTAGATGAACTTGTAGTCAGCATCAACATGGCAAAGAGGATGATACTGAAGAAGCCCTTGTAGTTGAAATAAGTGGACCCTGAGTTGGCTGGAGCTTTGCAGGCCACGTGCTTCCCATCTATGGCTCCAACGGTGTGGGGAAAGTTCCACCCCTGATACCACTCTTCTGCAAGTTTTCTCCAGCCTTGTTCAGTGGTGGGGCACTTGAGGAGCTCCTCCACGTATTCTTCGATGATGGCCTGCACCACCTCTCTGACCACTTTGCTGGTGGTGTTGTGTGGCACCCTCCATGCATACTGCATGTTTTTGTATGTGGTTCCAGAGGCCAGGTGGTGCAGAGTCAGTGCCATCTTCAGTCCAGGCTGGGACGGAAGTTGGTGCTCGACTTGGTCAACCTGGGTCTCAGACGCTGTACAAGTTCGTCAAACATGGCTGGTGGCATCCTCATGAAGTGATGGAATGCACGAGGGTCTTCATTCCTCAGCTCCACCATCAACTGGTCATCCAAACTCCATTCTTCTCCCAATCCACCCTCGGACCCAGACAGCTCTTGGATGTCTCCTTCTTCTCCTTGCATAGAAAAGGTGAAACAGTCTGAACAGGGCTTGGTTCTGGTGTTGAATGATGGCGGCTACCAAAAGGAGTGTATTATGATCCATGGTGGAGATCAATGGAAGATGTGGAAGAGCAAGAGCAAGGCTGAAGAGGTCTGTACACCATGGCTGCTGGACTCATACTGAGATCCAGGTGATTTCCTTCCCCTTTTTATAGGAAATATTGGTTTTCCACTAGGTGTCCTTCTACATACTCTAGACATACTGCAGACATCCCAAATATCCGAGATACATCCCAGATACAACCGTTTTGTCCATTTTAATCCTTTATATACGAGATGCATACGCTACATCCTTTCTATTTCCGTGCTACTAACGCTGTGTAGACATTCCGTGTACCTTTTGTTTCCTCCCTCTTTCCATTTTCAGCTGCAGTGGTTGTGAGTTGCGAGGATGTCCAGAGGATGCTGAGAGGATACAGCGGACGTTTAACGGATGATAACGGACATAGAATGCTTGTTGCCCATATATGCCGCAGATGTACATCGTACGCGGTGGAAAGTTCATCCATTCAAAAAGTTTTGTGCAGCTCAAAATTTCTTGGGTGGATGAAATCTCAGTGGACAGATGCTCCAGGGATAGAGCGTATGAAACACTTATGAAGTGAGTGCACAACGGATGCATCGCATTTTACAACGGACGGCAAGCTTTTTTAACATTTTACATCTTCTTTGCATCCGTTGGTGCAGTAGGACAGGGGCTTTACTCTTAGCAAAATACCTGGATAAATTCTAATAGAGGAATGAGGCACAAACAGTGTTCCTAAATATTCTGATTCTGAACTCATTGATAAGCAGCTCATGTCAAATGAAAGAGCCCATTACACCATAGAACTCTTCTCTCCTCCCAGTTTTGTCTTCTCTTTTAATTGTAATCTTTAGTTCTCCCTGATTCCCTCTATTCATTCACCAGTTCCATTTTTTCTAAAACCAATTATTGTGTGTTTTTTTAAATGTAAAACAAAACCAAAAGATTGTTTACAATTCATTCCAAAATCTTATTTCAAATTTACTTGTAACTTTCCAAAATCAAAGGCTTTAGTAAGCCTTTTGCTGTTTAATTTTTTTTCAAAATTCTTAAATTTATAGTTAAAACTTTTCTTTTTGCTAAGGATTGAAGGAAATCAACCAGTGCTGTCAGACTTAGGGTTAGGGTCTAAAATCTAAATGTTTTCAACAGCTGAAAAGCAGTTGAGAAGCAATTTCTGGATGTGATTAGAAAATGAAGTATACAAACTCAATGTCCTTTGAAAGGCACCAACTACATTTTGAGCAAGATGGCCATTTCCTGATTTCCCAGGATTCTATGCCTGCCAGAGAAGCAACTGTCTGGAGAAGTTGGAGATGATCTCAAGTCCTCTCCTTGTCCAGAGAAAAATAATTGAAGAATCAATCTACTCACTGCCTCTTCATTCCGCCATGATCATTGGCTCTGCTTTTCATAGAACTGTCTTCAGTCCACCCCTTCTTTCTCCTCTCAGAGTCATTTGGGGCTCATACAGTCCTTCGGTAAATTGAATTGAATTGAATTGAAGTCTTTATTGGCCAAGTGTGATTGGACACCCACGGAATTTGTCTTTGGTGCATATGCTCTCAATGTACATAAAAGAAAATATACATTTGTCAAGAATCATAAGGTATAATAGTAGTCATTAATACTAATTAATAATAATAGTCATAGGGTACAATAAGCAATCAAATCATACTAGGAAACAGTTAATAAAAATTGTTAGGATACAAGCAACAAGGTTATAGTCATACAGTCATAAGTGGGAGGATATGGATGGGTGAAAGTAAGGGAGGATTAATAGTAATAGTAATGCAGACTTACTAAACAGTTTGACCGTGTTGAGAGAATTATTTGTTTAGCAGAATGATGGGGTTTGGGAAAAAACTGTCCTTGTGTCTTGCTGTTCTGGTGTGCAGTGCTCCATAGCAGTGGTGGCTAACCTTTTTGGGCTCCTGTGCCAAAAATTGTGCACATGCTTGCACACTCGTGCTCATGTGGCAGCACTCAGAAGGCAATGCGCACCCCTCATGCACCCTATGCATGTGCGCACAATCCCCACCCACCCCCACTGCCCCCTTACCTGCACTGTACCTCACAGCTGATTTCTGGCTGGTTTGAGGCCTTCTTTGGCCTCCCAAAGGCTTGAGGAAGGCTTTTGCGGACTTTGCAGGCCGAAAACTACTCTTGTTTCATCACTTCTGGTGTTTTGGGAAAAACAGGAAGTGACAAAATGGGGCTAGTTTTCGGTCTGCAAAGCCTGCAGAAGCCTTCCTCAAGCCTTTGGGAGGCTGAAAAAGGTCTCAAACCAGCCGAAAATCAGCTGTGAGGCACGCGCATGTGCAGTGAGGTAAGTATACCTGCAGCTCGTGTGCTGGCACAAATGGCATGCCATCACGGCTTTGTAGCATCATTTTGAGGGTAGGAGTTGAAGCCATTTATGTCCAGGATGTGAGGGGTCGGTAAATATTTACAGAGATATTTGTTAGAGATAAATGTATGTTTATTTATATAAATATAAATATTTATTAGAGAGAAAAGCTCTGTAAAGTAAATAAAAGTTGAACAAAAATATGCAAATTTAGAAAAAACGTAACTATTCTTGGACTTCAGGAAAGCAGTGGTGAACTGACCACTTTACTTTCAGCAGAGTAGGTGACAGTAGTGGAAATAGAGCTGGTGAATGAATTAGCTGCCAGACTCCTGTCCAGATGAAGAAGAGAACTTAGGATCACTCAAAGTCCTCCTCACAGATCCTCTCTGTGGTGAGATCAGCTGTCTCTAGCAAATTTTAGATTTTATAGCACTGACAACAAGGACAGTTAGTTTTGCCCAAGTCATAATTTCTTTAAATTTCATTACACTGGGTAATTTTCCTTCAACCTGCAGCTAAAGAAGCTTTATGTAAGTTTAAAACTTTAAAAAAAAACTTTTTATTTGGAAATAAGCGACAAACAGTAATTAGGGGTGTTGATTTTGGAAAGCTCTTAAATAGCATAAGATTGACTGGAAGTAAGATTTTGAAAAACATAAGAATAGTTCCTGTAGTCTGTTTAAAATCTTACTAAAATATAGAAAATGTAGAGTTTAAGTGTAAAAAAAATATTTCCCTGGGAAAATGTGCTGAATGAAAGAAAAACATGATAACAGGAGACCTTGAAGGCTGGTTACCAGAAGCAACCAGAAAGACTATAATTAAAGGAGAAGGCTACTAATGTAGAACGGAAAAAATATTTTAACTATGGAAGAATTCAAAGATATTTGGCAACAATGTACCCAGAACTTTCTCTTTAGAGAATCATATAATACTTTTTACTGAAAACTGAACTTGGCAAAGATAAAATTATAATTGAAAAAGCAAAACCTAACTATTTTTATAATTAGTTTTTGGAGAGAAAAAAGGCAGAGAATAAGTGAGATAGTCCTTTCATTAGATCAACTAAAACTGTACATATAACCATACTGTTTAACAAGTGCTCTTTGAGAATTTTCCCACTTTGGTGCTTCCTGTGGATTTTCCTTAATCTCAGCAATCTAAAGATACCATGCAGCTATTTGTCTTTTCCCCTCTTTTTCCCTAATGCTTCTTTGAGGATGAAGACAGGACAGTCACAAAAGGCAGATGATGTCATTTAGATATTTGGTAAAGTTCCATCATGAGAACAGGGTGATTGTGCAACAATAGTCTAATTTAAATGAATGTTCTTCCCATCCTTAATTTTTGTATTCCTTCTCTAAGTATGACAAACCCTGTACTTTCCATGAAACAGAATCTTTGCCAAGTCTTTTAAAAAAACTCTCCCCCTCCCCATTTTTCCTTTCCAGCTGCAGAAGACAGGATATTGAAGATTAGCTGGCACGGAAAATCTGGTCGAAATCCACTTCAGGCTCTTTATAAGGGTGACCAGGTAAATGGGCTTCAAAAAGGAAAATTGGTTGTCTATACTATGAAAGAAGAGAAGACTTTATTTGTTTGTTTGTTTATTAATTAATTAAATGTACAAACCACCCATTTTGGCAATGAAAGTGTCTCCGGGCAGCTTTCAGTGCAATGTAATAGAAATAAATAGGATGAGTCGTATCCGACTTCTGGCGATACCATGGACCCAGTCTCTCCACATCTTCCAAACTTCCTTGAGTTGTTCTATGCTCTGATGTCAGCTTTGAGAGTGAATTATAAATAGAGAGAGACAGAGACAATTAATAGCTAAATAATACTCTTTGCATGCAGAAAATGTGACCTTCCTCCCCCATCCCCGCAGTTGCTATAAAGTTGTATAGCTCCTTTTGTGAATTGGAGATTTGGACCCTGCCTGCAGCCTTTCATACACAGGTATTTTATTTGTGAAGTCTTTTGAGAGCCAATAGATTAGTTTTTAGGTAAGAAAATTCCTCATTTTCTTTTCCTTACTCTTTTGGTTGTGCAGATATAAGAAAATAATTGGAACACACACACACACACAAGCTTGGAGGCCAAGTTGCTAATCAGTACCTTTTGAGAACTGGCATATTGTAAGAAGGGATGTCAGCATCTTTTTCTTTTTAATACCTGCCAAACCATCTATTATATTGCTGAGTGATGCTGATAACCTTCTAGTCTTAGAATGAGTTATCTGGAAGGCCTATTTTTTGTTTCAGAAATTTAATCATTCCAGATCCATTCTGCTTGTCACTTTTTTTACCAAAAATTTTTAACCAAAATTGGGCCATACTGACTCTCTTTGGGTCAGAAATAAGGGCTGTTTATAACTGTGAACTGAGAAAATAACTAAATGAACACATGCAGAGGATCAATACATTCAGAATAACAAACTTGCCTACATATATAAAGAATATCGCAAATACAAATGCTTATCTATTTTGCCAATTTAAGAGTTTTACTTTTGAACTGTAACTCAACTCTAAAATAATTTGTCCTGCTAGGCATCTTAAAAATCTACTTGGAAACTGCAGCTTCCTACAAACAGAAAAGCATATTGTGCCGCCTGATGTTCTCCAGAGATTTCTACTAGGAAGTGTTTGGGGTCTCAGAGCTCGATTAGTAGTTTGACATGAATTCTGCCTAATGGGATTTCCATCATGAAAGTTGGGAATCCTGGCCTGATGTAAACAAAATATGGCATCACTGAATAACAGTCTGCAATACCTTGTACAGTGAACACAAATAGAACTTCAAATAAACTTCTTGTGCAACGGCATAACAGGTGGGTAGCACCTGGATAGGAGATTGCTGGGTGCTCCCAGGGCAGTAAGCTAGACTGGGAAGCAGAAAAAAACCATCTGGAAGAAAGAGAGCACACACTGCCAAGAAAACTATACGGGCCTCTCCATGAAGCGACTAGAAAAGCAGAAATATCTTATATTCAGTATCTAAAAAGCGGTAAAATATAAAACAATAAAAATTAAGATCCTTTGACACTTCCAAGAATGAAATACACAATCCTGAGATAATGTAGAGAAAGAATTAGACAAAATAATCTCTGTGACACCTCTTTGAACACCTGCCCATCTTCCTCCCTTGCCTGTCTGCTTTTATAAAGATTCTTTTAATGAGAACTAAGGATTTAAATAGGCAGGTTGCAAAGCAATGAACCAAACTTTAGCATAATCTTTACTTCCAGCAATGCTGTTGAGAAGTCTTCAAGTTCTATGAAAAAATAAAAAGGCAGATAATCATACCTCTGTTCTTTGGTTATAAGTGAGTCCATCTGCTTTTGGCGTGGGGGAGGAGGGGGAAGGAGTATTCTAGAGAGTTGGGTGGGTTGGCAGGCAAATCTTATCTGTTTACCTTCCAGTGAAATTGTCTGCAGCCATTGTCTTATAAAAGCCACCAAAAGTCATTAAATGAGAGATTGCATGTGTCATGTGTGCCCAGTGTTTTAAATGTGCCCACCCCCCACCCCCCCGACTTAGCTTGCATGGATCCAAAGAAGTGTATTTATGAAGTTTATGGCATACTAAATGTGCTCATCTATCTCTCTTTATGAATATAACACAGTGTAAACACAGTGTAAGCTGAAAGGAAAGCTTTTATATATTTAGTCAAATTGCAAATAAGCACTTTATTTTAACTATAATTAGGAGGCAGGAAAAAAAATGTTTTACTCCTATAAACAGATGCTTGCTTTATGTTTTTATAAGGAAAGTTCAAAAGATACCCAGAGTCTACAAGTGAATAGTATCTTTCCTAGAACCAAAATGTTGCAAAAGTCCCTAGAAGTTTCAGGGATTTCCTAGACTTTCCATTAGGTGGCGTGCTACAAAATGTCAGAGAGACAGGGAAGATTTTTTTTTTTTTTTACTTAAATCAACCATTAGCCAGAAGTTACAGGAAATCAAGAATAAATTCCAAAAAAGTGAAGTATTTCCTGAATTTGTTGTGAGTCATATTTTCAAGAGCCAAGCTGCAATCCCTGATGACCTGAAGCACCCTTTTCTCCTAGGGAAGGTCTCCAATTATGGGATGAAATGAAACTTTGAATAGCCAAGGACATTTGATGTAGGCCTTTGATGCTCCAGCATACCAAACTAATGCATTGTTAACTCTATTTATTTCTATCACTCTATATATGATTAAAACAAAAAGAGTTGATCAAGGAAAGGAAAGAAGCAGTTGAGTCCATTCAGACAACATTCCGATATTATTGGGAAACCTTGAAAGAGCTGATGACAAGTGGTATAGGAGTATTTCCATTCTGAATATATATTTTGATTAATACATTTTGGATTTATACCCCTCTCCTCAATGTAGGCAGATACATTCAGTTGAAATAGCATAGAAGCAATTAAGTTCAGGATAAAATGGAACATGTTTAGATCCTTACCTTCAGGAGTAGGCTGCTGGGGGTTTGCAGGGGTTTGGGAGAGCCCCTAGCTGAGATTCTGTGCAGTTCGGAGAACCCCCAAATCCCACTCCTGGCTGGCCCAGCCCACCCCTCCAGGGGTCCCCATGAGGTCCATTTTGGATGCAGGTAAGTGCAGGGTGCACACAGAGGCTTAGGGAGGACAAAAACAGGTCTCCTTCATGTTTGGGAAGGCCAGAAATGGGTCCGTTTCTGGCTTCCAGAGAGCCTCCGGAGCCCGGGAAGGCCGTTTTCGTCCTCCCAGAGGCTCAAAGAAAGCCTCCGAGGCCCGGCAAGGGAAAAAATGCCCCCCTCCCTGCCATGGTACAGGAGGCTGACTAGGCCATACCGTGGCCACGGCCCACCCAGCAACCGGGCAGAGAATCCTTTGCTAAAATTTGTGACGCCCACCCCTGCTTACCTTTCCTTCTCATTGCCACCGCTCCTTAACAGCATTTCTAAGACTGAAAATGAGACCGGGAATAAGAAAACTGGTTAAATAATCTGCTCTCTAAACCGGTCCTTACCAATCTGTCTGCGGGCTCTAAATCTCAGATTTTGACTTTCTCGTTTGGAAATTCCAGAGTTATAGTCATGTTCCAACTGAAAGGCTCACAAGTTTAGCCAGTTTTACTTTCTGTTAACCTTTAAATCCCCACTATTAAGGGGTAAGTGCAGCCCTTTAAGGAGCAATTATAACCAATGTTAAGACTACTCATGAATCTTAATGGTGTCCATCGGCTCCTGTGTATAGGTACTGGTGGCATGTAGGGCAGAGTATTGTTAGGATCTAACAAAAGGAACTTGGCACACAGCATGAAGTGACTCCTGTTTCCCCTTATGTCCTCTTATGTCTCCTCAGCTTGAGCAGTCATCCCTGCAGGCAACTCATCAACACAGGAGAGAGCTGCTAAGTAGTATGTGCCACCGTTACACCCGCAAGCGACGCCTCCTAACTCCAGATGACTTGCGGCACCTGGTGGTGGATGATGTCCATGAGCTGCTCTACTGCTATGTCCCCAAGGTGGCTTGCACTAATTGGAAGAGAGTTCTGATGGTCTTGACAGGGCACGGCAAGTACCAGGATCCCCTGGAAATCCCAGCACATGAAGCTCATGTACCAACCAACCTCCGCACTCTCTCTGAATACAGCACTCCTGAGATCAACTACCGCTTGCGCAACTACCTCAAGTTCATCTTTGTACGGGAGCCTCTGGAACGGCTGGTCTCAGCCTACAGGAACAAATTCACTCGTAGCTACAACACGGCATTCCATAAGCGCTACGGGACCAAAATAATCCGGCGGCACCGTCAGGACCCTAGCAGTGAAGCCCTGGAAAGTGGCCACGATGTGCGTTTTGAGGAGTTTGTGTACTATCTTTTGGATCCAAAGACCCAACGTGAGGAACCTTTTAATGAGCATTGGGAGCGAGTGCACTCCCTTTGCCATCCATGCATTGTCCACTATGATATCATTGGCAAGTATGAGACCTTGGCTGATGATGCCAACTATATCTTACAATTGGTTGGGGCTGATGCAGGCATCAAGTTTCCCTCCTCTTCCAAGACCACCAGAACCAACAATAACCTGACGGCAAAGTTCTTCAAGAACATCAGCCCCTTCTACCAAAGAAGATTATTTAATTTATACAAGATGGATTACTTGCTCTTCAATTACACCATCCCTTCTTATTTACATCTACGATGAGGCTGGTGACATGACCTTTCCTCATAGTTTCTGCTGTCAACCAACAGAGATGGATATGAGATGATTGTAATTCTACCTTTTTTGTTTTTGTTTTATCAGCACACAGAGTCCTCTTTGTCTTTTGTTCCTGTTTCAGGAGACAGAATTTACTATGTTTGTCTGTCCTTTCTCCTGTTCTTAACCAAACAGCATTTGTTTCTAGGAAGCACTGGAACTATGTCTTTTTGTCAGGAGGTGAGAGAATCTGTGTGGAAGTAGGAGACATAATAAAATGTGCATGCATTTAATGTGTTCAATTATAATCCCCACAAACATGTCCTCTCCAAACTGAGGGAGGAAAGGGGAGTATGAGTCAGAGGTATCTAACTGCGAACAGTTACTTGGTGTGAGGTACAATTGTCTATGAGATAAGAGTCTTCTGTGTTTCCCCTCTTTTACCATCCTTGCAGCTGGTGTTTCAGAGAAGCGTATTATCTCAGTAAAAAACCCTCTGCATTTCCCCATCAAGTTCTGCTCCCATGCAGATTCCATCAGTTTGCACTGGAGTGATGCTTAGTGGATTGCTCACTTGTCCCTACAGATTTGTCTATGTGAGAAAATTTTGACCAAAAGAAATATTTAATTATTTGCCTTGGCTTTTTTTTCATGTGACGACGTATTGGGTATGTGCAAAAATTGTTGTGGTGTCCTGCTTTGTGTATGCCTAATCAAAGTGCTCCAGCACCAAGCTCTTCATTTTAACTAGTGGACCCTCATCCGGGTGAGACAAATGGATTCCCATAGAACTGTATTTTTGTAGGTGATACCAAAAACTGGAAGGACAGTGGGCTTGGGCAGAATCCACTGGACTGGAATACTTATATATGAAACTGGATTGATCTTGGAGAGTGTTTTAAGAAGAGAACAGGATTTTTCTTCTGGAACAGGCACCTCCCCTCCCTCCCCCAACATGTTTGACCTGTCTTCTCTTACCAATATGACAGCACTTATGGGTGATAATGAGAATCTGGCACATTAAAGGGCATTGGATTGTGAAAGCCAAAACAGCATTGATCAGAGATCCTGCTTTGCCTTTAAAGAGTATCCCCCAGAAGACATATCTTGAGTTAATCATGAATGGTGCCTTTTCTGTAGAACATTGCTATTTTGTCTCAGTCAAGTCATGTTTTCTGTCTTAAAATAGCTGTCTCCTTTTTCTAAGCAGAAGGATCTGTTTTATTGTAGAAATCAGGGAGTGGCTTGGGAGACAGAGATTGTAGGTGAAATTAGGCAGTAGAGAGAGAAACAGAAATTTAACTGGTAAAATTGAAGGCTTGTACATGAAATGGCAATCCTAGAAGACTACATTTAATTCAATCCACATGAACAGCTTTGTTTTAAGTTGGCATTTTTGTCTCTACATGGTTACATGTCTATGTATACCAAAATATATCCCTTCATTTATATAAATTGGTTGCAAATTGTATAATAGCATCCCCAAACCAGGTGCCTTCTGGATGTGTTGGCTCTTCATACCCGTAAGCCCCACTAAACATGTTCAGACTGTCTGGGAATCAGGGGAATTAAAGTCTAATGCAGATCTTGTTGGGATAATTTGATTTATGCAATACGTTACTGAATGTACTTGTGTTGCATGAAGTATATGTAGGGGATGCATATGAAAAACACCACAATTTGGTTCTGCTGATTCCTGCTGTATGAAGGTGGCAGTTTTCTCCACCCCATAGCTGCTTGCTTTCTATTAGGCTAGAATGAATTCCCAAAAGAGGATCGAGTCGTTCAAGGTTTGAATTAGTAATTTCACATGTACAGCAGCCCAGTACCAACCCAAGCTTTCATTTTTAGGTAGCTTAGACTCTGACCATAGCTTTTTCTTACGATGAGCCATTTGACTCATCATGGAGTGCTCTTGTGGGTGGAATGACGTGACAGGAGGGCAACTGTTCAAAGTTACCCAAGGTACTTTGTGATTCATTCAGAATTTGAATTCAAATTCAAATCTGTCTTCAATTGTTAGCCTTGCAAAGTAGACCAGACAAGAAGCACCCTCAGATGAACTAGATCTAACTTACCTGTAAGGTTACATTAACAGAATCTTGCAAGTCTGAAAATATCTCTTTTCCCCCTTCACCTTTGCAATACAAGAAACTAAGGAGTGTCCCTTCTGAGATGTTTGGTTCACACCCATTCCTTCTGCAGATTCAGCTGTCGCTTATCTAACTATGCCTAGTCTGCTGCTCTTTCTCTTGTCTCCCAAAGTCATTCATGCATACCATTGCATCCAGTTTGTAATCTCTGGGATATGTAGTTAGCATATTGTTGGCTGGGAATGCTGCAAGTTTGATCCCAGCATATAGGAGAGGCACCAGCTTGGGAAGGGTATTTACTTTGCAAGTATGTAATTGCTATACACTAACATGTAACCAGTGGTGCTATCTGTTTTTTGGTTTGCAACTTTCCCATTCCTTGCTGTGACAACTAATCAATTAGATTTAAAATACCAATGAATTAAAAATCAGTATTATTGAAAAATTGAACAAGGTAGTTGTAGTAATCTTCTCAAAAGATTGCCCAAAAGCATCAGGAACAAAACTAAATGTGTGCCAATATACGAAATTCAGTGAAGTATGAGAAGAAAACGTGGTTACCTAGTGATTAAACTTACTTTAAAAAATAAACATAGCTAGGACTATTATGTTATTTAGATAAAAATTCCATTGGCATATTTACTTCTAGTAAATTGTTATTTATTCTTGTTCTGGACACATGTTTCTGATAAAGTGAACAGATCCACTCAAAATTATTTCCATTGGTGAAATAGACTGCATTCTTCTCTCTTCCTCCCTGGGAAATCATACTGAAGTGAACAGACAACTATAAAGATTTTGCTGCTGGGCATAGAAAAAAAAATAGCAGGACCCACATATGCTCCGGGTCATTGCAGATTTATTTTGCTTTTTTTATGACTAGCTTGTGATTTGGTTTGTTTTTTTAAATCCAACATTTTT
>BLBF01000003.1:34735473-34758469 GCA_015471245.1 Laticauda colubrina | reverse complement strand
TTATCAGCTATTACAACTTGTGAAGATAAAAAGATGGAGTGGGGGATAGAGAATCATATTCATCATTTTAAAATCCTAGCAGAAAAACAGACTACAAATGCAATAAGACATAACAATAGTATAATCAGGGAAAATAGTTAACATGCAGAATATAAATATAAACTGCATCAGGAACTTCAAATAATCTTAACAGCACAAATGTGTTAAGCAAGCGACTCTCTAAAAACACACAAACCACCAAGAACCATAATGGATTGAAAGCCACCATGGAAGATGAGGCCCACTTGCTTCACCACCAAACGTTTGAGATTCATGGAGGGGCAGTGAAACTTCAGATTCTGATCTCAGAGGTTCAGGCAGGTTATGTCCTTCTGTATATATTTTAGCTGAAGCTAATAGGTAGTAATTGAACCAATATTATCAGAAAAATGACATGGAATTGTAAGAAATGGTTAGTTTCTTCTGGCCTATATATTTTTGTCCCAAAAGCAACAGGCTGTTTTTAATATTTGCATTGAATTACACTGAATTAGAAAATTGAATTAGCGATTAAGGTTTGTTTAATATCTTTGAGCCAGTATTGATTCCTGCCAAGTGGCTTGTCAAGTCCCTGCAGTTTTCTTGGCATGAATCCCCCCCCACCCCCCACCCCCGAAGGCCGAGAATGTGTGACAGGCCCAATGTCACTCAGCTGTCTTGATGCCTAACACACAGATTCTCAATCTTCAAGTTTCTAGCCTGGTCCCTTAAACCACAACCTCACAAACTGATTTAGATGGGAGATGCATCTATGAAGTTTAAAATACCCATTTCCAGTGGGATGTTTGGGGTGGCTGTTTCAATCATTTTGGGAGTGGTTCAACCCTGAAAATATTTCTAGACTGAAGAAAACGACCTATTTCTTCATGTGAATCTATTATTTGCTCTGCAAGTAAAATGTTTCAAACAACAAACCATTCAAATTTAAAATCTGCAGTTCTACTGCAAATACATCTGCACATTGCTGCATAATGAAAAATAGAGGTAATGAAAATGCAAAAAAAAAGTGCCACATTTTGTGGTGAAAGCACTCACATGTTTATTCTGAAAGAAATCGCAGAAGCTCAAAGAAATTTACTGGTTATATTTATGGGATGAACTGAACTCCTGAACTGAAAACTAATTTAGCAAGTTGTGCCAACCTTGCATGAGATTTTAGAGTTCCATTTCTAATTAGGTTGAATAAATCATGGCTAACTTTGGGCAAGCATGTCCTGTGAAGGCAACCAAATCTTGAATGTGCATAGGGGATGGCGTTATATTTTGTTGCTAAGATTTCTCTACTCTTCATTCCAACTGCCTCTTAAGAAGTGTGTAGGATAAGCAAAGTTTAGAAATAAATGATGGCATCAGCCATAGTAGAGCCATGGTGGTGCAATGGTTAGAGTGCAGTACTGCAGGCTAATTCTGCTGACTGCCGGCTGCCTGCAATTTGGCAGTTCAAATCTCACCAGGCTCCAGGTTGACTCAGCCTTCCATCCTTCCAAGGTGGGTAAAATGGGGACCCAGATTGTTGGGGGCAATAGGCTGACTCTGTAAACCGCTTAGAGGGGGCTGTAAAGCATTGTGAAGCAGTGTACAAATCTAAGGGCTATTGCTATCCACCAGTGACAGACTCAAACCTAATCCACACTCCACCCCAAATGTGCTGTCCCACAAGGTTTTCACAAGCTTATGGAAACTCATCAGGGAAATGTAGGGCTGTGTCCAGGAGGACAAGATATTCTCCATTGAGAAGGCTCAAGTACAGGGTCTCTGCTGCTGGTAATATTCTACATCAAGACACACACAACACACACACACTAGGGAGGCCAATCTATCAAATGTCACTTGTCGTTTTTGGCGTCTAGCAGTAGATTGATGCTTAGAAAGGAAGGGGCTCAAAGAGCAATTTATCCCATCTTTGCAGCTGGCCTATGGATGGAGCCCCAAAGTCCAGACTTCTTCCCTTAGTTGCACTAAGACCTAACATATTTGTTTGTGTTAGAAGTGAAAAGAAACTATACATTTCAGGGTTTCTTGCAAGCCTTGGCCGCCTTTTCTGAGCATTGCATCAACTTTCTTATTTATTAAAATTATGTATTAGATTATATCCACCTTTTCCTGCAGGAGCTCAAGGTAGGAGGGTACATTAGGCACTCCATAGCCATGTCAAAATTCAAAGTCACAATTGTGTGTCTCTTTGCTACCATCCAGTGGTCTTATAAATTACTGCAACTCAGATTTGGTATGCCCAGCATACTTTCCTTTCCCCTTCCCTCCCTTCAACTCTGTAGGTAGGTTGGGCTGAAAGAGGAGGAGGGGCCTAAATCTTACATGATTGATCCTAGACTTGAACCTAGATCTTCCTTACCCCAGAGTAACATCTTGATTCTTTTGTTGGTCTTTAAAGTCTTCCCAAAGCTCTTCTGATGTTTCCAGGCAAGGCTGTTACCACACAGCAACCTTCCCTCTGTGGTGGAACTTTATAGGCCATCCAGATGTCATCATTTTCCACTTGTAATTTAATTTTACCATTTCTTTTAGCTGTTCTTTTAACACGCACACACATACATTTGTGAAGGAAGAATGGAGTAATTATACGGTGCCTTTTGACTTGTCCATCTGGAAACATGCTTTTACTTCAATAGTTTTTACAGGTGATTTTTGTTCAATATTCCTACAGTTAAATATAAATTTCTGGTATCTATACATAGAAGCCATATAAGAGCTATGAGGACATCTTAAGGTCAAAGTGGTAAACTACAGCCATTTAAAGAGGAATGTAATAATTCTTTATGCAATAAGATGCCAATTTTTCTTCTTAAATGTTTTGCTTTTTGCACATCACCTGATGAAGAGTTCTGGAGTCCGTGAAAGCTTGCAAAAATATTTGTGTTAATTTTATTTAATCTTAATAAATATCTTACCCATAATGGATTTGGGTTCTTTTTTCTTTTTTAAGGTGACCAGCACTGTTTTTTTTATCTGTGTGTTTATTTATTTTTTAATGTGATTTACTATTTTGTAATTACAGGTTTGTTCTCTGCTAGATTTCCAATACTGAAACTGACTGGGAAGTCTTACCATTTCCACTTAACAAGCCATCAAACATTTCTATGTGTAATTATTGGATGACAGCATATCGTAACACATTTCAACAAGACATTTGTGTGGGATGCTTACTATTTGGATTGTGTGGTATTCTCAATTCCATTCAGGAGGAATGCTTTGAAAAGTGTGGAGCTATGGGATCCTGGAAACTGAAGCATCTGACTTCATGCATTACAAAGAGATGCTGCATTGATGCACCCGTACATTCAAACCACCTTTTCTAAACTTAATCCAAAGAACTGCACAACACTACTTGCTTTGAACAGAATCACGTTAAAAAAAAACAAACGGAAAAAAATGGGCACCATCTTGTCCAGTATTACCAACCTTGCTGAATATGTACTTCCAACAATGAAAGGGGAAATCATTCATGTTGCTGTTTGTTTGCTTAAACCAGTCTCTTCCAGCAAGATATCTTCTAGATATGGCAGTATTAAGAACTACTGTATTTTGTCACATCTAGGGAGCATCAAATTAGGGAGGACTATCTTAGATCAGGGGTATCAAACTCAATTTCTTTTGCATCAGGATTGTGTTTGACCTCGGGAGGCCTGGGGGGGGGGGGAGCATGGCCAGCTCGACATCGCATGTTGGGTGCCTCTGATGGCTCAAGTGCTCTGCCAGAGAAAATGAAGCGACCCTCCCAAGCTCTGTTTTTGCTGGCAGAGGCACTGCGGGTTTCAAGGGCAGCCCTGCAGGCCCGATCTAAGTACCCTGCAGGCCAGGTGAGGCCCACGGGCCTCGAGTTTGACATCCCTGTCTTAGATGTTTCATTTAACACAAAGATGCAACAAAACTGTGCAGCACTTTGAATTCAGAGCATTGTTTTGTATATGCTCTGCACACCTTCCCAGAGGTTGGGTTGGCAGAGCATATACAAGGGTTGAGTGGTCTAGAAATATGGTAATACATTTAATTCATAATCAGCCCCTAACTCTGGAATTCCTTCCAGTTGTTTCAATGTGGAAGCAGTGTGATTGATGAACAACAATGGTGCAGTTTTCACCATGCTGAAGTTAAAAACAAAAAAGTTTAAATCGTTAAAGACACAATAACAATCTCCCAACAGAAAAGAAAAAAAACATAATAGCACCCTTATTTATGACAATGAGGACTGGCCATGATGTACGAATGCGATATACCCATGATGGTCCTTTCCTCACCCCACTCCCTTCCAGATACGTTGAGACTATCCCAAGAGCACCAGAAAGATTGTTCATGCTTTATTTGTGACAAAAGTGTCGCAGCTTTTTGATCATGGAACAAAATGCATTGAAAGCAATTTAGCACAGACTAGGGATATGTAAATATATAAGCAGACTTGTGAAGGTTCTGAAACATTCTGTTTCTGACTTGTTTTAATACTTGTTTAAACAAAGGATCAGCAAAATGAGCCTTTAAACACAGAAAAGAATTGCAAGCTCAGTTCAGAACTGGCATTCCAAACCAATATGTGGATTAGGCAAGGGTTTGGTTTCCGTGGACCAGGGGTGGGGTGGGGGGGTGGGTGAATGGCTTCACACATGCATACCTAAATCTAATGCATGTGCAAATGAAGCTTTGTGCACTCATCTACCACTTTGGCAGCCCGGTTCCTAATGGTTGCAATCTGGTATTGGGCTGCAACTAAGGGGCGAGGGCCCATACTCGCATACCAATCACACCTAATAATGGAAATATAGTTTTAAAAAATGTTAGCAAAACCCTATTCTAATATAATTTGGCCTTGGAGAAGTCAAATACTCTATGTTAATAGCAGAATGACTGGAATAGATTAGATTAATATACATTTTATTTAACCACTCCCCCAAAATCCCTCTATAGATGTCTTTGTTATTTTGTGTGCATGGTTGCATATTCTGTTATTCTGCTCATTAATATTAGCAGTATAGCAGCCCTAATGTTATTTAGTACAGAACTGAAGCATTAAAACATAATTGTTTTTATTTATTTATTAAAAGCATCTGCTGTCCATCTCTCCATCAAGAGACTTTTGTGTGCCTGTTGATGGAATTGGGAGCATCATGCATACCTGACTTGCATAAATTCTGATTTTTTTTTAGATAACAGTTTAACAATAGTTCAAATGGAACTTCAAATAGAATTTGGACCATCTGCTGGGAATAGGCTAACTTAGATTACAAAACCCTTGGCCAGCAAAGGGTGTTAAACTACAATTCCCAGCCTAAATGATCAATGCTAAGAAATGTTGAGAGTCCTCATTGAGCAACATCTAGAAATAAGAGTTACTTACTCCTCATGTTAGTCTAGATTTCATGGATATAAATGATGGACTACTGTAGATTATTCGGTTCTTTTCAACTCAGTCACCTTATGACTTACAAAGCCAAGATTTAATATGAAAATTTTATGAAAATTTATAAGAAGATTTAATATGAAATCATTTCTCCATTTTCCATAAATTCAGCCACTCTACCAAGCACTCACATCTTCATAGTACTCACAATTTTGGGATTATGGTTGTTTTGGAAAGTATCCCTCTTGGGCCAGGAACTAGTGTAGAAGTTACCCAGGTTACCCAGGGGTGGGATTCAAAACTTGTAACAACTGGTTCAGGGGTATGGCTATGTGGGCATGGCCATGTGACTGTGTGTTTTCTTGCAGGCTCGCCCCAAATTTTGGGGTCTTCTGGGCCACAGGGGAGCCTCCTGAGGAGGCATTTTTGCTCCCAGAAGACTTCCCTGGGGCTCAGGAAGGAAAAAAAAAACTGAGCATGGGGGGGACGCATCCCCCCGTGCTCCGTTTTGGGGCCTTCTGGGCCACAGGGGAGCCTCTTAGGGGCATTTGCCTCCCTGTGGCCCAGGAAGGCAAAAAATGGAGGGAGGAGGTGGGAGGAGCTGCACCCCCCTCCATTTCTTGCCTTCCTGGGCCTCAGGGAAGCCTCTTGGATGAAGCAGTAAGCAAGGGGAATCCTGGAACAGCTGACCATAGGAACGGCTGATCCTCAGGAGGGGGGGGGGAAGACATACCCTAAGGAGTGACCTAAGCGGGAAAGAATGCAGTCAGCGATGTTGGGCATGTGCGCAATGTTGTGCATGCATGATAAGGACTGACTGGGAGGGGAGAGCAGGCGGAGAGTGGCAAGGCCAGCCAGGGGCACGATTTGTTGGTTCTCTGGACTGCGCAGAATCATAACAACCAGTTCCATAGAACCAGTCTGAACCAGTAGAATCCCACCCCTGAGGTTACCCTGTGTTTAACAGCAGGTGTGACAGGCAACAGTCCCAATAAATGCTTTCACTCAGCATGGAGATGAAATGATACAGACCAAACAGATGGCTGGTCTCTAGCTGCAGTTCCAGAGAAGTATCTGTAGGGCTGTTGGATAGGGAATTTAGTTTTGTGTCTAGATTGTATTCAGCTGGACAAGCCAAGCCAGCTGGCGCTCTCATGTCTCTTGCAAGCTACTAAAAGAACTTGTATTTTTGGGAACAGTTGAGCAGCTGTGACCTGAATCCTGCAGTCAATCTCTGGAATTCATTAAGACCCATTTTTGAACATATCTGTTAGGGATAACATTGTTCACCCTAACTGTTTTAGGTGAAATACTAACTATAAATCATAGTTAGTGTATGCAGCTTTAACTGTAAAATAGCAACTATGGGAGTGGTTATGAAAACCATATAAAAGTAGCAAGGCTACAGCTTGCTCTCTCTCTCTCTGGCTTTGATGATCCCTGATTACTGCTTGGAATCAAGACTGCATTGCTCGAACGGGAGAGACAACAACGGACTGATTTATATGAACTGACAATAGGATATTCTACATGGACTTTGCTAACTGAATATCCCTGAATGGACTGACTACATGGTAAATGAATATAGGACTGTTTTTGACTATGCTATAAACTTATACTGGAATAAAACATATTCTTGATAGCACAAGCGTATCTGTTATTTTTACTGTATGTTAATAAACATACAAGCTTAGCTCACTCATTTATCTGTGTGCCTATCTGACTAACGCTGCACATTCTGTTTAGCTTGTCTACCTAACCCTGGTTGGGGAACCCAGGCTTAACAATATCCTCTTCTGAAATTTGCTTGCCTTCCTTTCTTAGTCTTGTAAAGTGCAGAATCCTTGTTTCTTCCCCCCTTCCCCCCCCCCCCAGAATAATAGAATAGTGACTGTCTTTTGTTGTGCGATCAACATGGTGAAATTATATATCATCTTTTTTGTTAAAAAGTCTGAAGAATTTCATCTGGCTTCCACCTTTGGTCATTTAAATAGAGCTTACTGTGTACGGTGGAATTTGTCTGTCTTCCCTCAGACTATTAATAATCTGTCATCAAATAATCACAGTTCCTTCTTTCACTAAAATTCTCAAGCCTATTCTCCAACGGCTTTCTAAACAGACAATAATTGCTTCAACCAAACACCAGAAGATTTGACTTAGAAATAAATCTTTTTCTCACAGGGGTTTTTTTTAAAGAAAAAGAAAGCTTTTTAATTACTACAAGATGAAAAATACTCAGCAAGAAATAAAAACCCTGAAGCAGTAACCCAACTTATCTAAAGCAGTATGTGTTTCTACTTGTATTCTTGTTTCTGAGTACATGCTGAAGCAATTTTCTAGAACTCTTACCTGGGGCTGGTTTCCTTGGAATTTGGTTGTGGCAGTTTGGCATTAGCAAAGCCTGTGCTTGCTTACAAATATCCTGGCTGCCAGGAGGTTCTGGCATTCAGCTGAAAATCCTGAAAGAAAGCGAAGTCTGCTGATCCTGCATTTTTTAACAAGATATTCATTAAGATTCAACGGTTCCAGAAGATAGACAAATTCACATTTCTCTGTCTTTCAACCAAGCAGTAGTCTGTTATTTTCACAAGTGAAATGCCTAAAATGGTCTCATCTGAACCAAAGGTAAATGTGTATATGCCCTTCATGAAAAGGGAGGTGGGGTATATTTAAAAAAGCCATGATGGCTACGGCTGTCTTAGTTGAAGGATCACCCATTCTTACTGAGATGGCACAGATAAAAAGGGGCAGGTTTTGATCTGTTGTGACTACCATCTTTATTTTTTTTAAACCTCTGAGGATACCTGGGACATGTATTGATGTATTTGTGTGTGTGTGTGTGTGTGTGTGTGTGTGTGTGTCTTGGAGGGAAAGCTTAATCCATTTTCCAAACTACCATAGTTACTCTTTCCTAGGCACTGGCTGATTCTTAAACATCTGGACTTCAGTCTAACTCAACCAGCAGCCAATCACAGAACAAACACAATTAGGGGAGATGGAAAAGAGAAATAGATCCAAGTGTCCTTTGCATAAAAATGGTATCCAGCCCCATTGTCCATTGGTCCTAGTGTTTCATGCAGATAGACCGTTTCCCAACAGTATATGGGACCAGGATCTTCATCACTAATGAACAGTCATAAAGCATGATATCATGTGATAGCATTGACTTACAATGGTAGATCCAGTTGCTGTTGTTAGGAGAAATCCCATATGATTATAGTATCCCATGATCACATGATCACCATTTGCAATCTCCTGCTGACTTCCCCATTGACTTTGCTTGTTGGAAACCATCAGTGAAATTTCCCACTTTGGAAGACTGTAGTGGATGGGCCAGTGCCACCCTAAGAGGTGAGATGCTTTCAGGATTGGATTATAGCAATTCATGGATGCAATTTGCTAAAATGGAACAGAAGCAAAAGAAAAGGAGTTGCCAGCAATCTAAGGAAATGAGCTTGATGATACTCGAGAGAGTGCCAGACTTTAAAATGCACAGTGAAACAAACAGCAGTATGTTGCAGTATATTGCCTCCTCAGGACACATTGTGGCCGATACTTTCTGAAAACAAATAGCAAAGCAGCAGGTTTTTATAAACTCAGAAACATTATGCATAGGATTCCATGATGGGAAGTTGATGGTAAAAGGATCTTAAGGAAGGTTGCCATTCCTAAAAGAGAAGATAGATTACAACATAACAGTAGAAGGCAATTCCTGAGCAATTTAACAGTTAAACCAGTCACCTATAGATATGGAGCGTTTCCTTTCATTGGATGAGTCTAACTAGAAGTGGATTATTATGTTCAGCAGAAAGTGGGACCCAGCTTAATGCTCCCAGCTTTTTGCAACTTTTTAAAACAAAACCAAATTTGGCAAGCTAAAAATTAGAACACTTACTAGAAGACAGAATGCTTGGAAATATGTTTGCTTACCCAGAGTCAATTAAATATTCATCTGTGGAAAAAAAATTACCACTTTTTCAATTTGTGTTTTATTCATCCTTATCATGGTTGTTATCTGATCACCTTGAGAAAATTATGTTTTGAGACAGACAACTGGATGTAAGGCCAACCAATACGGAATGGAAAGATTTAAGGATCCTTAGTGAGTTCTTAGTAGGAACTTTCAAAGCAATGCCCATTCATGATTTAGACAGAACATTTACTGATTTTTTTTGTGGAAAAATATTCTCCAATTAATTGCTAAATTAATTACTTGTTTTTCCTGCCTGATATAAATGAGTTGGCATTACCTAAGAGTAAAGATAAAACATGACCAGATGTTCTCTAGGGAGTCCATCCAAAATAGAAATAAACACAGTACTTTTCAATGAAAAGATCTCAGGTTTTTTTCACGGAAAGGGGGAAGAGTTTGGATTCAGGAAAGGAGTGGGCAATGTAGAAATCCTTATAATAGTGACCTTTAAAAGTAATAGAAAAAATCAGAACTTTAAAAAGGTAGCATTCATTTTAATGTTCACTTTCTTTACATAGATAGATTCTATTTAAACTCCAAGTAGAATTAATGATCTTGAATGGCAGTGATGAACAAATGTGTTGGGCTCTATTGAGTGGGTACTTTGCTCCCTGCAATAACTTTCTACTCATATAGTCATTGTGAAGGAAATAGGAACGTTTATTACAATGGTCTGTTTGAAACATTTTAACCACCAATTCAGTGGGCGTGGCTTGGTGGGCGCACTTTGCACACGTGTGTAAACACGCACTTTGCACAGGTGCAGAGGAATTTTGAGTCACCTCCTGCAATCCTGCACTCTCCCTGACATTTCAACAGCTGCTGCGCAGCCATTGCTGTGCCACGCAAAGCAGCTGCACTTCAAAAGCAGGACATAAAGGTGAGTATGGGATCCCAGGTGGGTGGTTAGATCCAATAGCAGAGTGTTGGAGAGAACCGGTTCAGTCTCCACTGCTCATCGCCAATACCAGCTCACCAGAACCAGGCCGAAGCGGTAAAATACCACCCACTGGTTTATTATCTAGAAACACAATGATCCCTTGGACGTTGCCAAACTGCCTTCTTTGAGTTAGGAAAGCATCTCTCTCCAATTGCAAAGCAACTAGATCATATAAGCTGCAGCTGTGATCTTCTGAATAGACCACAGCAGTCGCAGCTTATTTACCTTTATGGTTAAATGCAAATTGTAAACAAATCATTCTGGTTTCACAATAAAAAAAACAGGCAGACTTCCCTCCCCCCTTCCATTTTCCCCTCCCCTCCCTCAATCCCACCCCACAAAAAAGAAAAATATAACTTTCATTCTATCTCCCAAGTTATTTGGGTTTGTTTCATTCATTCATTCATGATTTGTTTTGGAGGCAATTTGGAGAAATTTAATTAAATGTTGACAAAAGAAATTATGGTAGACACAAATGATGTATCAATTAAGGATTCTGGAGTTTTGTACGTTTCTTTTCCCCATCTGCCAACATAAATTCAGAACCAAGTGCTATCAAGGTCTATGTTCAGGATTCTGGAAACTATTATCCCAAAGTGGAAATCCCAAAGTCCGGAAAACTCCAGGTAGGAAAGGCTCTGAAGTATGAGCAGTGCAAGTTAAATGTTTTCCTATTGTTTTGCTGCTCCTGTGTTCTCCAGCTACAGCCCTATTTTAAATATATTCCCTATTTTCTGGCACTTTTTTTTTATTTTACAGGGAGCTTATGAAGCCACATCTTGGTTTAGATTACAACAACCTGGAGTTTTATTTGGGAAGAAAAATGATGTTACTTAAACAAAAAATAAAGTCAGTGTACACTTGGAATATTATCATTTACAGTGTCAGCGTTCCAGCAAAACTCCATTCCAGTCAGTAACTCTGAGACAAGCATAATCTCAAAAGTACCTTTATTAGAGTAGCACCTGGCACATCTATGGAATCTCGAAACTAAGTTTCCCGGACTTCCCACAATGTCCCAAACTGCAATCTTTCCCCTTTTCTCCCATCATCACATGAACCAATCAAGATCTGTCCCATTGTAAGATCCTTTTTCTCTGCTGCGCCACACTTAATAACCTTGAACTAAGAAAAGAATTTTATTTTTTCTACTTAGAACTACTCAATTGAAATCACCCCCCTCCCACTTTCTCAGGCTATGCAGCAGCTTGAAATACAGCTTCCAAAGCTGACATACAGATTCTTTCACTATTGTATTTTCTCTCTTGATAATGTATGTCCATTCCAGAGCCTACTAGTTATTTATGATGATGTTACATTAGCCAGGATACTACAGTGTAAGCAGAAAACAGTTTGTTTGGCTGTCAAGAGTGCTAGTCCTTTCAGTTCAGTGTGGTGGTTGTGGTGGATTCTACATTCAGAAAGGTTAAAGAGCATATTTTTCAGCAACATCCAGGACTTTCCTCTCCACCACAGTCCTCTCGCTCTCATGCATCACATTGGAGGAGGTTTGGCACAAACTGGATTCACTCTACTGAACAAATGTGTTACTTTTCTCACTGAATGGGTACCTATTTACCTATTCACATGTAACATGCTTTCACACTGCTAAAGCCCATGTCACACAGCACCAACGGATGGAAAGAGGATGTAAAATGGAGAGAAACACTTGCCATCCGTTGGTTAACGCGATGCATCCGTTCTGTACTCACTGCGCCCGTTCTTCATACTCTCTATCCATCCAGCATCCATCTACTGAGATTTCATCCGTTCAAAAAGTTTTGAGCTGCACAAAACTTTTTGAGTGGATAAAGTATCCAGCGCGTCCGTTCTACATCCGCTACGCACACGGGGAATATCTGTTATACGTCCATCGTCATCCATTATGCGTCCGCTATATCCGCTAGGCATCCGCTGCACATACGCGCAACTCGCATCCGCTCCAGCGGAAAACGGACACAGGGAGGAAGCGAAACCGACACGGAACAGACACGCAGTGTTAGTAACACGGACATAGAAAGGATGAAAGCAGATGCAGCTCGCATATAAAGCATTAAAACGGAAAAAACGTTCGTATAGGGGATGTATCTCGGATATTTAGGATGTCTGCAGGATGTCTAGAGGATGCAGAAGGGCACTTAGCGGAAAAATGATATTTCCTATAAAAAGGGGGAGAAATCACCTGGATCTCACTTTCAGTCCAGCAGCCCTGCGGTGCAGACCTCTTCAGCCTTCATCTTGCTCTTGCTCTTCCACAGCATCCAGTCATCTCCACAATGGATCGTTGCACACTCCTTTTGGTAGCTGCCATCATTCTACAACAGTGCGAAGCCCTCTACAGGCTCTTTCACCTGTTCTACGCAAGGAAAAGGAGGCATCCAAGAAGTGTGTGGGTCCAAAGATGGATCGCGAGAAGAGCGGAGTACAGACTATATAACAAGCTGATGGTGGAGCTGAGGAACGAAGACCCTCGTGCATTCCAGAACTTCATGAGGATGCTGCCAGCCATGTTTGACGAAGTTGTGGAGCGGCTGAGACCCAGGTTGACCAAGGCAAACACCAACTTCCAGCCCAGCCTGGAACCTGGGCTGAAGGTGGCACTGACCCTGTGCCACCTGGCCTCAGGGACCACGTACAGGAACATGCAGTATGCCTGGAGGGTGCCACACAACACCATCAGCACTGTGGTCAGAGAAGTGGTGCAGGCCATCATCGAAGAATACCTGGAGGAGCTCCTCCAGTGCCCCTCCACTGAAGAAGGCCGGAAGAAAGTTGCAGAGCAGTGGTATCAGAAGTGGAACTTCCCCCACACCATTGGAGCCATGGATGGGAAGCACGTGGCCTGCAAAGCTCCACCCCACTCAGGGTCCACTTATCACAACTACAAGGGCTTCTTCAGCATCATCCTCTTCGCCATGGTCGAGGCTGACTACAAGTTCATGTACATCGATGCTTCAGGCAACGGGTCAGCTTCAGATGCCCAGGTATACAACACCAGTCACCTCAAGGATGGGCTGGAAGGCAACCTCATCATGGGCTTTCCAGATCCAGACCCCCTGCCCAACGACATTGAAGATGTGCCCTACTTCATCATGGGGGATGACGCCTTCTCCCTCAGAACCGACCTCATGAAGCCCTACACTTCCAGATACCTCACCCATGAAGAGAGGATCTTCAACTACAGGCAGTCCAGGCAAGACGGGTAGTGGAGAACGCCTTTGGCATCCTGGCCAACAGGTTCCTGGTACTTCTCACCACAATGCAGCATCGCCCACAGACTGTGAGGAGGATCGTGGAAGCTTGCTGCATCCTGCACAATCTCAGGCGCACCCGCTACCCACTCTTGCAGAACAGGCTCGTGGACCGCCAACAAGGCAATGGGGACATGGAGCCTGGTGAATGGAGGCAAGGGCGAAACCTGATAGATACTGTGGTTGTGCAAGGCCCCAGCAGAGCTTCACGTGAAGGGAAGAAGCAGCGCAACCTTCTGAAACACTGGTGCAACTCCCCAGCTGGAACAGTGGAGTGGCAAGATGCTTCCTTCAGCCTGTCTCATCACACTGATGAGATTGTGCCATGTATGTAGAGTGGCCCTACAATGAACAGGGCATTTAATAAAGAGTTGTGTTTATGTTGAAATGTGTTGATGAATGATTAAATTGTTATTGATAATAAAGGGCCATAGGTGTGGCACCTGGGAGAGTGGACCATACAGTCCCACTATGCTTGCACTGGAGGTTTATCTATCCCACAGCTATTACCCATCCCACAGCTATTACCCATCCCACAGGTATCTCTGCCCATCCCACAGCTATTACCCATCCCACAGCTATTACCCATCCCACAGGTATCTCTGCCCATCCCACAGCTATTACCCATCCCACAGGTATCCCTGCCCATTCCACTGCTATCCTTACCCATCCCACAAGCATGCAAAGGCTTAAACCATTTCTAAAAGTTTCCACCAAGATTTTATTTTCTAAAAGAACTGAACCAAGTGTGTGAAGCAAAGATAAACTTTATCAATAACAAACTGTAAAAGCAAAATGACCCAAGTAAAGTGTCCCAAGAAAAGACAAAGTCAACAGGTAGCAACCCAGTCTCTGGCACTCTTCTCAGTCACTCTGAGGCGTGCCCATAGTCTCAGGGGTGAAGGGTCCAGGTGCTGTGGAGGTGGCAGTGGCTGGAGTGCTGGTCTGAGGCGCCATTGGGGTGCCTGGCCCCGAGAGGACAACAGGGGATGGTGTGTTGAGGAACCTCTCAGAGAGCTGGCTCAGTCCTGTGATGTTGAGAGTCCCTTCCTCCATGACATGGGGTGTCAGTCCCAAGACCGATGACAGATGTTCTGAGGCCGGGCTTGGCTGTGGGGTGGAGGAAGGAGGGGCTGTCTGGTCTGCAGGTGAGCGAGGTGAGGCGTCGGTGGCATCTGTGGCGTCGGTGGCATCCGTGGCGTGCGATGAACCTGTGCCTGGACTGGGAAGGGCTGCCTGTGCTCTGGAATTCCTGGTAGCTGTAGCCTTGGTAGGTGAGGGCCTGTGGAAAGCCTTGGAAGGGCTGTGACATCACCTGGGGTGGAGGAGCAGACCTGGCCTGGGTCGGAGCAGGTTCAGCTGGGCCTGGAGGGTTGTGCAGAAGACCGGTGATCCTCTCCTTTATCACCTGGTACTGGGGTTCCGACATGTTCATGAGGGTCTGGTTGACGTAGGTGAGGAAGGGCTTTCTGTTAGAGGATGGTATGTCGGTGTGTACCAGCTAAGAGAGATCTACGCTGCTTTTGATGGTGTCCCTGATCTCCAGCAGGACAGTGTGGCTCTGTCCCTCCGGTCTGGCTCTCTGTCTGCTTTCTGTGGAGGTGGAGCTGGGGGTGGGGATGGGTTGGTCTCTGGTGGCAGCGGTCTCTCCTTGCTCCAGCTGCGTCAGGGGGTCCTCCATGTGCTCTGCCACAGGGAGTGCAGCTGTCGGGGGAGTCTCCATCGTGGGGCGCTCCAAAGATACCTGCCTGGACACAGGAGCTGACTCTTGGCCAGAAGAGGACTGGCTCTCTGTGGGCTGCCTGAGAGAGAGGGTTGACAGAGGGTCTGCTCCTCGGTGGCGAACCTCACCCTCCAAGAAGCTGCACTTGGCCATCACATAGGTCTCCCGGTCGGTGAGCTTGACCGCGGCCTGGCCAGACTTCTGGAGGTGCAGCTTCCCGTACCAGGTGTGCATGTGCTTCCACCAGCCGAGGAGGACCTCCGAAGTGTAGCCCAGGCTCGCCGCCTTCTCTCTCCAAGCCGCCTGCTTCCGCTTGGTGTCTTGATAGAGCCTGTGTCCCTTCCTCCAGAGGTACTCGTTTTCCCTCAGCCATTCGAGCACCTCATCCTCATGTTCCTCTTCGATGGAGTACTGTCTCCTCTCCCTATCACGCGATTGCCTCTTCCTCCCTCTGGCAGGGCCTTCTGGGCCCTCATCAGTAGGGCTTTGAGGTTCTAGGGGCTGGTCCACCACACCACCACCAGCAGCAGCAGCAGCAGCACCAGCAGCAGCAGCAAAAGCAGCACCAGAAGGACCAGTAGCACCAGCACCAGCAGGACCAGGAGCAGCACCAGCAGAGTAAGCACCAGCAGATGCACCAGCACCAGGAGCAGCACCAGCAGAGTAAGCACCAGCAGAAGCACCAGCACCAGGAGCAGCACCAGCAGAAGTACCAGCACCAGCAGAGTCAGCCCCAGCAGCAGAAGCCCCAGCAGAAGCAGAGTCAGCACCAGGGGGTGGAATAGTAGCCCTATCCTTCTTGCCAGGGCTGGCAGTAGGCACAGGCTTCCTCTTCTTCCCCATGGTTGTTGGCTGGAGAAGTGTCTGGCAGCAAGTCTTTCCTCTGAATGGTGACCTGCTTGCGAGCTGCAACCTTTTATATCTGCGGGGCTGACGCAATGCATCCTCCCCGCATGCGCACTGAACGCTTTGCATCCGCTAGGCGTCCGTGATGCATCCACGTCATCTGCTAGGCATCCGCTCTGCATCCGCTCCTTCTGCTGCATGTCCGCTTCGCTGTGCTCCCCCGGAAGCCCTGCGGATGTGTCATCCGTTTCCATCCGCTAGACTTCCGTGGAGCATCCACTTCACATCCTCACTACGTCCTCTCCCCGTCCCTTCCTTTCCGTTGTTGTCCGTTCTCTTTATGCAAATTTGGGGCACTTTTGAGAGCGGATAACAACGGATGGAAAATTTTCTCGTCCGCTGTGTCCTTTTTACATACGTTTTGCATCCGTCGGCTGATGTGACAGGGCCTTAAGTTGGCAAAAGCTGAGTCATATGACAGGAGCTCACTGTTACACAATGCTAGGGCTCAAACTGTTGGGAATAGAGACCTTCTCCAGTGTCATTAAGCCACTGAGCCATTGCACCTCTATTCAGATCCTATAACAACTATTTTAGAAATGTTTCAGTGACTGCAAACTGATGGTATCTCATGTTTTGGAGAGAGGCAATCGAATCATAAAATAAGAAAGCATTAGTGAGGCTTTCCAATATATATTTTAGAGTTCCACTCGTATGTTTTCTTGTTCTAGCAGCCCTACTTTCCCTTGTGAAGAGTAAAATGATGTAGTGGTAGGCAGGCTGAGGTTCAGGATTTTCCTCAGCCATAAAAGACAGCTTTGTGATGCTGGGATGCTGGGATGCTTCCCATCTCACCTCCCCAACACACAATCCCAGGGTAGTTGTGACAAAAGTGGGAGGCAGGAGTAGTATGGATGTTATATTGAGTTCCCTGAGGATGTATGCCTTAAAAAAAGAAAAAGAATCGCTCTCTCAGCTGTATTCAATGCAGTTTTCTTCACCAGACTGATTCTTATAATTTTTATAACTGTATATATAAAAGCCAAGTGCCACTCACTCATCACGAAATCTCCAGAACCGTAACACCTACAAACTGGAAATTTGGCACGTATGTTCCTCTTGGCTTCTAGGTGCTTGCTAAGGAAGAATTTTTCAAAATGACCATCAAATCATTACTATTTCTTAATACAGTAATTAACAGGCTTTGATGCTGAGTTCTACTCTCCCTCCCTTCCTGAAAAGAACTCTGTTCCAACTGCCAGTTGCCTTCTATTAACACACTCTGATGCTAAAGAGTAAGACATTCTACTCTCCCTCCCCACCTGAAAAGACCTCTGTTCCATCTGCCAGTTGCCTCACAAGGTTGTGGAATAACAGTTGTGAATTCTTCGCTATCACACTTCATTATCCTATAGCTGTAAAAGTCAGCAGCAGACACGGTCTTCTTGAGAGGACCCTTGGTCTTTGCGGCGCACTGAGGTATATTGATGTAATAGCCATGTTCTTCATGGCAGAACATCAGAGGAAACTGGAGAGCTTAGGAGTGGTCTGGAGCTCCTTACAGTACTAAACATTGGTACCTTACCAAAATGTCTATGCCTTCCACCTATGGAACTGCTTCCAGACTCAAGGCGGTGGGAGCAATATTCCCTTATGTGTTTCAATCACCAATCACCACCGAGCCAAAAAATTGTGAACTGAATTTCTCCTGCATAGCCCAATCACATAGTGTTGTCACAAAGTACAGATGCTGGGTAACTAGTAACTGATAAAGTTGACATATTGTCCCATGTGTTACCTGCTGGATCTTAGAAACTATTAGTTTAATAATGCCCTGAGCCACATAATGAAATCATCCAAGTTCTAACCATTATTTATATTTTATTTTGTATGTGTACATTTCTGTGACCTCGTAAAAACAATAATCTGACTTGAACTTGTAAAACAGAACAAAAAATATGGAGAAAAAAGATGGAAATTTGATTAAGCCTGACACTTGTGCTGGAGGCATAGGGAAATTCAACTCCCATTTTTCTATTATAAAAATTCCTTTGAGTAAAAACTCAGCTGTCACTCGGCCAGAAATAAATGAGTTCATTTCCCTGCTTTTGAAACAGCGAAGAGGTCACAAAAAGATTTATGCCTGATCCAGAACTCATGAAGGCCTACTCTTCCCAGCACAAAGCTACCACGGACACCAAATTTCTGTCAAACTTCCACCTATGACTACCTCTAGGGGAGCATTCAGAATTTGGCTTTTAAATGTAAGCTTATTTTCAGATTTCCCTGCAATAGCAGGTATGCTCAGCAAGAAACTTTGTCCAGGAAAGTAGGATAGTGAGATGGAAAAGATCAGATGCTGATTGTCCTTCCATCACTGACCGTTGCTTTCTTCTAAAAATTCTGTCCAAAACACATTTTTTAAATTTTCATTTGTATATACAATCAGGTCTTGAACTTTCAATATTAAGGGTTTTTCCCTCCCCAATTATGTTCCCCTAAGTGCAAGAAAACACACACACATATATACACAGAGACACATATCCCATTCCCCAAATTGAACATTAATGGATAGACTAAAAAAATTAATGCAAAGTAATTTTCGCTGAGCAGGTTGCCATAATGCATGAAGTGTCATGAAGCAGATTTTGAACTATTGTACCATAATGCTTTGTTTCTCTTTTTTAAGTTAAGGAATTCAGTGAAAACAATCCTGGACATAATATTCTCTTTCTCTGTGGGAACATATAGCAGACAGAAAGCAAAATGCCTTCATTGAAGGATGGTGGAGACAATGTGGCATCTCACCAAGGACACCAAGCTCAACCCCACTGAGAACAGGAGGTTAGCTTTCTGGTAGCATCAATAGACTGTTCAAACCAAGCTACTGTAGTAAGATTCCTTGACTGGTTGAACAAATGATCAGAGTGCTTCACAATCCTTTCCTTGCTGACATTTCAAAAGCTGTGATACATGATTATGCTACATCATTTGTAATTCTTTTCAACTTTCAGCTATGCAGTGTTGAGATCCAAAGGGAGGCGACACAGGCAACCTGTTCCAGTTTAGGAACCTGGATGCCCTCTTTTCATTACCCTGTTGAAGACTGTGAGAGATCTTCAGGAGGGTTGACACTATAGTTGAAACAACTTTAGTTCCCTAGTTTTGGCTCCAACCCTCTGAGCAACCAAAGCAAGTGGAAGCAAACCGCCAAGAAGCCTGTGCCCAGGAGATCTCCCAGGGCAGTGAGGTAGGGGATGGAATAATTGTCAGGATCCAGACCCTTTCTCCACATTAGTCGCACAATGATGTCAGCCATGTAGAGCAGAATTCCCACCTGCAAGTGAGAAACAAAACAAGCGCAGTGGTCACCAGCATGCAACATGTTATGATGTTGTAACACTGCCATCTATTCCATCAGCTGCGATAGCTGAAAGTGCACAGATTCCACAGCCGAGACAAAATCTCCTCCTTTTATTTCTTTCCCCCATTTACAAGGAATACAGTATGTAACTTGGTCAGTTGGGATACTGTAATGCAGGGGTCCTCAGCTCCCAAGCTACGGCCCATTAATGGACCTTTAGCCCTTTGGAACTGGGCTGTGGAACTGACAAGTGAGCATGTGCCTACTGCTCGCACAAATGGAGCTGTGTGTATGTGTGGTTGCCCACCACTAGCACGAAACATTGGCTCTCCCCCCTCTGCCTCCCCCCCCAGCTGATTTGCAAAGCTGGAAAGGTTCTGCTATAATGGTATATGGAAAGCTGCTGGGAAACAGGGCCAAGAGATGCTTCTTAGGGAATGTTCAGGTAAGAGATAACATAGTCTGCAGCTGGATGGTGGGTACAAGAGGCTCACAAGGGACGGTCCCTAGTTTCTTGGTTTCTAAAAAGAATAAGAGAATTCCTTTTTAGGCTTGCAAAATCATGTTAACATAGCTTAACAATAAAGCAGAAGTAACTTGTCTGGTTATGTTTCCTGTCTAATCTATTTGGTAAGGCTGGGGGTGAAATGTAGACAGAGTGTTCCACATGGAAAAGGGGGACTTTGGAGTGATGTGAATGGATAAAAAAAAATATCCAAAGCCAGATCCCAAATTCTAAAGGTTAGTTTCTGGTTACCTGCAGAAGAGCAGCTATCAGATAAAAGGCCACAAAAGTGAAAGTGATTGCTGTGTGGCCCCCCTCAAAAAGATGTATGGTATAGAGGAACACCAAGTGTCCTGGGATCACTAGCAAGATCAGGACTCGAGCTGATTTAGAGTTGATACCTGCAGGAAAGAATAAAGATTGTAATTAAGATCACACAGTAAAGAAGAACTGAGATCTTTGAAAAACATAGTAGGTACCACTACCCAATATATTTGCAGACAGAGAACTCTCTGTATGACTTTTTTCAATTAATATTTGCTAATATGCTTTTTGTACAGCCTTTTTCAACATTAGGCATTGCATATGCTTTCTCCTCTTCTTTCCATATTATATACGTATGTAAATACATATCTATAGAAACATCCTCATATACACATTCTCATTTTTGATTGTAGCACTGCAAGGTAAACCCTAGAGAGGTCCAAGGGAGGATTAGTGCAAAAATTAAATTTGATAATATATCTTCTAGATGCCACAGCTTATTTAGTATTTACTATTACATAATATTGAACAAATTTTGAAATGATAGCTGGATTTTATCAATTTTAAAACCCCTTAAATCTGACTAGGATTGTAGCACTATTCAAAGAGATAATTAAGTTTTCTTCCTTTTTTTCTAAAAACAATATTTTCCTTAACTGGTAACATATTATCTATTATCACATAGATTTCTCACTGTTACTTTTCCACTAGTTTTACTGCTATTCTTATTCCTCATCTAAACCATGTTGTGGGGAAGCCAATCTGCAAATTCCATTCCAATGATAAGATACAGGTAAGAACTGGATTGGATTGGATTGGATTGGATAAAAGTGTTTCTCAAATTGAAGGGAGGCTTCTGCATAGTGGAATAGACCTGAATTGGCATCCCAACGAAACCTTGAAAATGTTTTACTTCTCATCCAAGAAGCGTCTTCAATTCTAAATGAATGGTGGGAATTCCCCATTGATCAATTAGAACTGAAGAAGATTCTTGGTTGAGAAACAAAATGTTTTCAGAGAGAGAGAGAAAAAAAACAAGTAAGTCCAATTGCCCTTTGGAAAAAACACCTTTGAGACAACAATGATCTATCTGAGCGATTAGATGATTATGCAAAGCACAGGAATATAGGCAAAGCAACTCATTGTGGCTTATATGGAGAACAACCTTTCTCACTGGCTTCTGACTGGGAAACAAGAGTAATTTTCTGTAACACTGAATGGAGACCCAAGTTAATGGTTAATGAGTACATCTTCCCAGTACAGTATTTTCTGAAATTCTAGAGTCCAGGTATGCATATAGCAAGGGACCAATGACCTCCTACCTGAGGCAAAGAAGGTGGTACATGGATTAGGCCAATGCTGCCTCATTTTGTGTGGCAGGACTCCAGGCATGCTCCAGAAATGGAGAAATGTGGAAATGCGACTGGCCTGGATAGCCACCAAATTGCCACCAACACCTGCAGAGGCCAAAAGACAGAACACAAGTATCAACCCTCTGTAAGCAAAACCTAGAAGCCTTGCTCAAAGCCATGGAAACATGGGTACAAGTCATGTGGGAAGTTCTACTACAAAGGTGGGCAACATTTGGATCTCTATAGCCCACAATTAACATTCTATAGTCAAGGAGTGGCTTTGTGGGGATTTGCTGAGGATACAAATCTGACAAATAGAATTATCAATAAAATTTCCAATAGAAGAAATACAATTTTTCCCCACCCCAGGTTTTTATAGGATTCATGGGCTATTCTTGTTTTAGAAGCTTACGCTGTATTTTTTGGGTAATTCCTACCACACTTTGGCAGGAAATGGAGCTACTAACTAAGATTTCATAACTAAAGGTAGAAATAGCTCTGATGTTAACTCATAAAATATTTCTATGGTCTTTTTAGAGTTGCCAACAGAAAGAGAGGAGGGAGCAGTGGGCAACTTGCATTCCATAAATGTTTTCAAAGATAGTTTCTAGGTGACTGAATTTTCTGCCATGCAAAATTCTAACTGGAGAGTATGATTGATGACTTTTGGTTATGGATGTGTCCCATTGGAGAATATGAATTATGATACACCCAGGGGATGGGCGAAAACAAGGGTCAAGGGTGACAATGAATGATGTGTTTCAGAGTTGGCCAGGCACTGCTGGCATGTTTACTCCTAATAAATCTTCTTTAAGTTCTGGAAGTTGGCTAGAGACTCATGATTTAAATGGGGGTATCTGCTGGAGCCCTGACATCTGAGACCACTCAGTTCACTCATTCCTGTTCTGGAAGGAAGCTCCCACTGAAATGATTTAAATACCATCATACTGTTTATACTGTCCTTTTCTCCAAATTATTTTGTGATAAGAATTCACACAAGTACATATAAAGAAAGTAAAAATGAGGTCATCTGAGCCCCACTTTAAATTCCATAAATAAGGTAGAGGGAGTATGCAATAAAAGCCTCACCTGGAAGTAACCTTAATGCAACTTAGTTGATATGGAAAAGGAGATGCATTGAACTAGTATTGGTGATAGTCAATATCTGACCCTAAATCAATATATTTTCAGTGTAAGATGAAATTGGGAATTCAGCAGACTCAGAAGTTTTTTTTTCTCCTTTAGAAATGGGCAGGGCTTTTAATTTTTTTTTATTTATTAACAAATTTTTTGGTTCCTCATCTTACTACAAGGTAACTCCTGCTTCTTGCCAAGAAATTAAAACAACTTTGCAAGGAATTTGGGGAGGAGATGCCACTTTTTTTTTTT
>BLBF01000003.1:34665758-34730473 GCA_015471245.1 Laticauda colubrina | reverse complement strand
GTGCTTTTAAAGTTGTAGCAACGTTTCAGCAGAATCTCATCTGCCATCATCAGACTTCTGTATGGAGTTTGTATGTGGGTCAGGCTATCACAGGCGTTGGTTTTAAATTTGAGGCTAGCCTATTGTTGTGCCAGGATGTTTTTTTCTACATCCTGATTGGTTGGGAGTCTTGGTCTGTGTTTATTGGACTTGGAGTTTGTTTGATTGGTGTTTCTGGTTTCTTCTGTCTGTTTTGTGGCTTTGATTGGCTGGCAACACTAACATACCTATATACATTAACATACCTATATATCTGAAGAGAATACTGCTAATTCCAGCCAGCAGACTAAGAGTAATCAAATCTCCAAGACTTGCAGCTATCGGAGTAGCAACATTATCCGGATTTATCCCAATCTTTCTTGCTCCAATGATCACACCAATCATCAACAATCCTAGAAAAAAGTGAGACCACAGATTTAGAAAGTTTTTAATAAATCTGCAGAATAAAAAAAGTTCAGAACATCCCCAGGACTTTTTCTCTTCCAGAGCCCACAGAACTAGAAGCAGCAGGATGATTTGCCAGGGCCTTACAAGTGACACTAGAATGGAGAGATGAGAGAATAATATCAAATTTATTAGCATCTGGGATGCAGCAAAGAGAATCAAAAGGTACTGGAAAAAACCAGACCAAATGCAGCACCAAAAAAACATTATTACAATTTGAAAGTATCAGCAGGGACTATAAATAATTATGTAAGTTTTTTAAATATTCACTCCCATTTTTCACATTGTAAAGCTTAAAAGTCAAATAAAAGGTGTATATTAACAATGGAGTTGGGGTGCAGAGAGGAGAGTCTGTACGACTGCATAGCTATGTCAAGGAAAGAAGATCCTTTGCTGAATTATTCAGTTTAATCTTATTCACAGTTTACTTCCTTTATTGGTGCTCTTACTGCATTCAACAATCATCTTTCAACTTCATGCTTGCTCAAAAATTTCATAATTGAAGCCTACTCACTTTATCATAAGCATTCTCTAAATCAACAATGCACAATAAACTTTATCTTATTCAAAATTTCTCAATGACCTCCTGAAGAGCAACAATATTATCTGCATATGTCCCATCTGGCATGGAACTATACTGTACTCTCCAAAATTTGTTCTCTGTCACCTCTTTGTCTATATATCATAGAAAGAAGTGCAGTGCATATGTTTTACATTTATACAACATTTCCCATGTGAAACATAGCTGCTTGTTCCTTCCTTTTCTTAAAAAGTCACATGCTGCTCTCTTGTGGAAGACCTGCACACTTCTTGGAGCAAAACACTTTTATTATCAAGCCATATTTCAGGAACAAGGCCTCATGATCCTGACAGGATAGGAAAAGAGTCTTAAAGGTGAAAAAATAACAACCATCTGTGACAAGAATTGCCTAAGACGAGGGCAGAGTTTTGTCTAAGGAGAAGAAGTGATCTCAGGAGAAACAACAGATGGTGGTAAATAAAATGTATATAAAGAGTAAATAAACCGAAAGTGAAGCTGTTTTCCTAAAAATCCCTGCATGAAGCCATTTAGCTGAAGCTGCTTGTAAGGGATGCTTGCAAGAGATACTATGAGAAAATGATTAATTTGGAATGATACTAATATTTTTAGGAAATATAGAAGAATGGAAAATAGTAGCTCCTACCTCTATGGAACTGATTCAGAATTTATACCTGTGATAGCTGGTGTTGCTACCATTTCTGCACAAACAAAAACACATCTCAAAAGTGAGTGTCCTCTCAGTTGAAAGTTACTTTGCTTAAACAACAACATTTTTTTTTGTTCCAGGAGTTGTCTATTCTCTGTAGCAGCACTTTCCTATGAAGCAACATCCCTCTAGGGAAGAGCTCTAACCCTGTTAGTCTTTTGTAAGACATCTACATCTAGTTGTTACCTCAAATTATTTAGGCCCTGTGATTAGCAGGCTCTGCTGCTTAATGCTGCTTAATTGTATTTCTGAGTGAATAGGGTAGATTGAAAATTAAGTCATACAATCAGGAAATGCTGCAGCTCATGCTTCGTACACAGGACTCCAGATTCAGTCATTGGCAATTGAGCTCAAAAAGACTATTCTCTGAAACTCTGAAGAACTATTGCCTAAGAAAGCAGACCAGCAGTGTGCAGATTTTCTGTCATAGATGACACCTGGCCTTTCAGTGGCTTATGGATCCCACCCTGTTTAATACTGTAGAGAGGGTTAAGACAAAACTAACATGCATTTACAATTAATTAAGTTAACAGATTAACAGAGTCAGAAGGGAGCTTGTAGATCATCTAGTCCCCAAGCATCATTTCTGACAGATAGCAATTTGGTCTCTTCTTGAAAAGTGATGAACCCACAGCTTCCAAAGGCAAGCTGTTCCACTGGTTAATTGTTCTGTCAGAAAATTTCTCCTTATTTCTATTGCTTGGGAAAGAATTTTGGATATGGGATTGATTTAGAGAAATGGCAAAAATTGTGGTCTCAAAATTATAAAATGACAATGTCAACAGCATATAAAGAAAATTTGTATAAGATGTTTTACAGGTGGCATTTTTCCCCAACAAAAATAGCAAAAATGTTCATGAACAAGTCTGAAAAATGTTGGAAATGTCATCAGATACCTGGCTCATATTACCATAAGTGGTAGACGTGCGTGGATGCCAAAAAATATTGGACTAAAATCCACACATGGTTGGAAAAAATGACAAAAAAGCATATAGACTTGAAACCAGAGATATTTTTATTGGTAATTTTACCTGAAATATATAGTAAAGAATTGAAATATTTGATTGTAAATGTATTAACAGCAGCTAGGATCGTATTTGCTAAAAACTGGAAAGAGAAAATACTAACACAGGAGGAAGTTATTAAGAAAATAATGGAATGTGCTGAAATGAGTAGATTGACATTTGAAATCAGAGAGCAAGAAGATAAACAATTCTATAAAATTTGGGATCTATTCTATCAATAGTTAGACAATAAAAATGGTAATGAAATATGTAGATTTTTAGAACATAATGAATATATAAAGATGTATTTTTTGTTTTATCTACAAAATGATTATAGGATAGATTTGAGATGGAAATATGAACTGTTATAAAAAAAATTAAGTAAAATATGAATTATTTTGTAAAACATGAATGAATAATAGTATAGTCAAATGATTGATTAATTACTTATGATTATTAAATACTAATGTATTTAGGAATATTTGATTGACAATATGAGAACATATACAGTGTAATTCTAATTGAAGACTACGAAGTGGAAGCACAAAACAATTTGTAAACCAACCAACACACTGTATGTACATATTTGGAAGATGGTTTGATGTTTTTATGTTGTGTTTGTTCATGTTTGTCTTAAAAAAACAATAAAACTTTTTTTTTTTAAAAGAAAATTTCTCCTTATTTCTAGGTGAATCCCTCCTTGATCAGTTTCCATCCATTATTCCTTGTCTGGCCTTCAAGTGCTTTGGAAAACAGGTTGACCCCTTCCTCTCTGTGACAGCTCCTCAAATATTGGAATACTGATTCAGTTATTTTTCATTCAACTATTTAAATTCAATAGCATTAATACAGTTATTCTTCATCCAAATATTTAATTGCCCTGCTGTCCCACTGAATCTTGCAATTGAAGTTTTCTAGAACTGCATCCAAGGCTTTGAGAGGCTGCATCGCAAGCAATACACATGTGAGTAAGCCAGATGGGGTCTGGTCTACCCCATTAGAAGGAACAGGTTATTGTTTGGTGTATATGATAATGTATTTTCCATACTCCTATTTATTACTGATACAATCCATGTGATTTCCCAAGGAAAAAATCCAAATTGTCTACAAATAGTTATGAAGTAATGACCAGGAACCGAGTGCAAACTATTTGTTTGAGGAGCAGAATTAAAATTTCAAAAGCAGGGCCAACTGGTATTCCAGGAATCAGGCAAGCTTAAACAACAACAACAACAACACAACTCACCAAGGAAAAAGGCAGCTACAAACGCTGTTGTCACGCTGCTGGCACACAACACAGCAGCATGGTTCAGCTCCAAATACCCATTAGAGAATGCACCTAGAAGGATTGCCGCGACAGCTGCCAGAAGGCCTATCACAGTGGCCTGCACCTGTCAAGCAGAAACAATGAAGAACAGAACATCTCAAGAGCCTGTAGCGTGAGATCAATTCAGAAGTATTTCTGCAGGTCTCTTTTCTAGATGGCGGGCATGAAGGTCAGGTGACTTCTTAATGTGTTGAGTCTCCCCAACAGCATCATCCAAGGATGATTAAGCTTTTCAAGCAGAGAAAAGCACTATGTGTTTTTGTCCTTCAATTTATCTTTGCCAGTTACTCTTTTCATAGCACAAAGCTACTTTTTAGGCAGATTTATGAAAGTAAGTTCATGTGTGAAATAGCCAATCTGTAACACATGAAATGAATTTCACCCTTCACAGGCTTCTCTTAAATAGATACATTAGGCAATTATTTTTAGTCAGCTGACAAATGTTTTCTTAAGCAACAAAAAGATTGAAACTTCATCCAAGAAGGTGGTGCGGAACTAAATCTCTAGAATGCAATAAGGAGTATTTGTGAATAATTTGATTGGAACTTTAAAGTCTTAACATGATAGTTCAGGTGATGCTGAACTGTAAATTATAATTCACTTTCGGGATGCTGAGAGCTGTATTTCCACAATACTTGGTGGGACAGTACATATTTCTCTTTCCATCATCTAATCAATTAAATCCTGTCTTTAATAAGGTAATTAGATATTCATAGTCATAAATCAATAAATGTTTTAGCCATTGTCAGTATTTTATACTTCATGACACTTTGTGTGCAAATGTTGGTTAAACTGATTTGAGAGAAATGAAACCTGAAAATCTAACTCTGGGTAATCAAAACATAACTGAATTGTTAGATGAATGTAAGTTTAAACTATTAAACTTAATTGTAGTTCTGAGTGACAGGAAGTAAGTTGAAAACTGATAGGAATTACCATTATCTTGACTAGTGAAGGGACCCTTCTATGTAGGTCTTTCCAATGTCTTATAAGTGGCTCTAGGAATTGGGTGCTTCTAGACCACGGATGTCAAACTTCACCGCATCACATGACGTACTGTGAAATATTGCGATGTTTTTTTGCCTATGTGGAGCCGGGTGGGCATGGCCTGTGTATGACACATCTAGCCTATGGGCCACCAGTTTGACAGGCTTGTAATCGAGACTGACAGCTCCTACTGCCACAAATCAAAAAGTAATATGTAGTTTCTCTGACTTTCCCTCTCATCCTAATTTCTGTACAAAAAAAAGCAGAAAAAATGTAGTTGGAAACAGAAATGTTATAAAAGCTGTGTTGCCTGGACCTTTCCCCTAAATATGTGAATAAATAATCACCTCATTAGAATAACAAACAAACATCAAAACTTTGTACAAGAAAAAAACAGAACTTCCATTTAGTGACATAATTAATAAACAGCTGTAATATCAGCTGTTGAGTATCAGCTCAATTATCCAGGGGTTCTAATTGACTACTATTATCCAAAGGTCTCTATAAAAATTTAGACTTGCTTACCTGAATCAAGGCCATATTGCAAATAGCCATTTTCCATTTTTCCTGTGAATTATCCATCCGGCCAATATTAGCCTGTACAGCACAGGAGACAACATTTATTTCTTATGCAGGGAAGAGATGGGGAGCATCTGTTGCAATAAGTGTGTCACTATGCTTTGGCAGGTTTGTGCCAGAACATCACTACTTGTGTCAGGACATCTTTTTCATTTTCATCTTTATGAAAAACCACTAGAGATACGACTTCAGGGAATGGATTTCTTTTTCCTTTCAAATTGGCAATGTGACCAGTTTAAAAATAGATTTTACAGGGGCTGTGGCCCAGTTTGGAGTACATTTGGACGCACAAAATCAGGAGATACAACTGCAAGTGTCTGAACTTCATACTCATCTCCAAGGCCTGCCCCTTTGGATTTTATCCTACCAGCTCATAGAAGGAGTAACCTGACACTCATACACAACTCTACAACAACATTCTACTTGAATCTAAAAATGTTTCAAATCTCTGAAGAAAAAAAAAGAGAAGAACATTTGCAAGGTTTGGGAATTCTGAACACAATAAAGCCATTTGTTTAGGTGAATAAGTCAGGATAGCACAATAGGCTGGCTCCGATCTTGCTGGCCTTCCAAAAGAGCTCAAATATCTGGCTTTGACATCTGGCTTAAGGAACAGAGAGAAGTATGGAGAGCTTAAAATGGCTGGACTGTCCTTGAATTGCTGTGCTCTCTTGGGGAAAGTACTCTATGTTTTTAATGGTTTAATTGTTTTTAATGTTTGTATGGTTGTTTTATTTGTTTTTGTTTTTTTGTACTGTTTATGTTTTCATTGTAAACCACACAGACTCAATAAGAAGAGTTGTACAACTATGTAAATTGAATGAATAAATAAATACATGAGGGAATTATAGTCAGACAAAATACAAAAGCCTCCTAAATGCTTCTAGCGACTGATCTACTAGCAAGAGGAATATTTTTAACTGTTCGGGTCAACCTAAATGATTGGTTAATAAGCGCGTCATCAATTCAAGATGCCAGGCATAATTCAGAGGCATGGACATGCAATACTAGCTCAACTGTTCTAAGCCAACACAGTACAGGTTATCTTGGGATAGGTTATCTTGGGATATTGTGTTCTTGGATTGGTAGCTTTTCACCCGAGTCATGTTAATTTTAATGTCTTTATAGTTATGTTACTGTACTGTAAACCATCTAGAGTGAGGGTAGGGGATAATGAGATTGGTGCCATATACATTTATCAAATAAACAAACAAACAAACAAATCCCTTCCCTTTCATAATCATGGATCGCAAATAGTACATCTCGCATGTTGTTACATTACATAGGGCAGATAAAGAGTTTATTGCCAAGATCACATCAATATTAGTGAGGAACTTCACTCCTGTCTTTCCGTAGATCTAGGTGGAGGGCTTGTGGCTTCATCTCTAAAATGGCTCCCTCTGACCTTTGCTTAAATATATTACTGGATACCTAAAATATAATTCTTTCCAAATATGTGGTACAGTAGGGAAATCAGAAAAACAATTTCAACAGAAATGTTGTTCATGACCACCATGGAAAGCAAAATATACAGGTCCAAATATATAGTACCTACATAGGTACTATAAAAACTACTGAGCCATCTATGCATTTTTCACTACTGGAGAGGTGGTCTCACATGTCCGTATTTTTCTTGCCAAACCAGAACTCTAAATCCTTCTCTATATTAAAAGATAACATAAAGAGGATACTTACAGCTGTAGAAAGTCTAGATGCCAAGGTCATTTCCAGGTTGCCTTTCAAACCAATCAGGGCTGGAATCAGAATAAACATTTCTCTGATTTTTACAAATACTTTCCAGTGCTGAAAGGAGAGAAGAAAGTATTAATCCGTTGTGATATTAATTGTAACATGCACATTCATACATGCTTTGAACTATTGTACTAAGTAAGATTCCCCAGACGTTTTTCAGTGTGGATAGATCCTCCATCAATATAACTTTCAAATTGGCTGCTAAATATCTAAAGCCCCTGTCACACTGCACCAACGGATGGAAAGAGGATGTAAAACGGAAACACTTGCCATCCGTTGGTTAACGCGATGCTTCCGTTCTGTACTCACTGCGTCCGTTTTTCATCCTCTCTATCCGTCCAGTATCCGTCGACTGACATTTCATCCGCTCAAAAAGTTTTGAGTTGCACAAAACTTTTTGAGCGGAAAATGTATCCAACGCGTCCGTTCTGCATCCGCAACGCATATGGGGAACATCCGTTCTACATCCGTTGTCATCCGTTACGCGTCCACTATATCCGCTAGGCATCCACTGCGCATCCGCGCAACTCGCATCCACTCCAGCGGAAAACGGACACAGGGAGGAAGAGGAACGGACGCGGAACAGACACGTAGCGTAAGTCGCACGGACGTAGAAAGGTTGAAAGCAGATGCAGCTCGCATACAAAGCATTAAAACGGAAAAAACGTTCGCAGAGGGGACCTATCTCGGATATTTAGGATGTCTGCAGGATGCCAAGGGGATGCAAAAGGACATCTAGCGGAAAACCTATATCTCCTATAAAAAGGGGGAGGAACTCACCTGGATCTCACTTTCAGTCCAGCAGCCCTGCGGTGCAGACCTCTTCAGCCTTCATCTAGCTCTTGCGCTTCCACAGCATCCAGTCATCTCCACCATGGATCATCACACACTCCTTTTGATGGCCACCATCGTTTTACAACAGTGCAAAGCCATCTACAGACTCTTTCACCTGTTCTATGGGAAGAAAAGGAGGCGGCCAAGAAGTGTCTGGGTCCGAAGATGGATCGCGAGAAGAGCAGAGTACGGACTGTATAACAAGCTGATGGTGGAGCTGAGGAACGAAGACCCTCGTGCATTCCAGAACTTCATGAGGATGCCTCCAGCCATGTTTGACGAAGTTGTGCAGCGGCTGACACCCAGGTTGACCAAGCAGAGCACCAACTTCCGGCCCAGCCTGGACCCTGGGCTCAAGGTGGCACTCACTCTGCACCACCTGGCCTCAGGGACCACCTACAGGAGCATGCAGTATGGCTGGAGGGTGCCACACAACACCATCAGCACTGTGGTCAGAGAAGTGGTGCAGGCCATCATCGAAGAATACCTGGAGGAGCTCCTCAGGTGCCCCTCCACTGAAGAAGGCTGGAAGAAAGTTGCAGAGCAGTGGTATCAGAAGTGGAACTTCCCCCACACCATTGGAGCCATGGATGGGAAGCACGTGGCCTGCAAAGCTCCAGCCTACTCAGGGTCCACTTATCACAACTACAAGGGCTTCTTCAGCATCATCCTCTTCGCCATGGTAGATGCTGACTACAAGTTCATGTACATCGATGCCTCAGGCAACGGTTCAGCTTCAGATGCCCAGGTATACAACGCCAGTCACCTCAAGGAGGGGCTGGAACGCAACCTCATCATGGGCTTCCCAGATCCAGACCCCCTGTCCAACGACACACAAGATGTGCCTACTTCATCATGGGGGATGACGCCTTCTCCCTCAGAACCTACCTCATGAAGCCCTACACCTCCAGATGCCTCACCCATGAAGAGAGGATCTTCAACTACAGGCTGTCCAGGGCAAGGCGGGTGGTGGAGAACACCTTTGGCATCCTGGCCAACAGGTTCCAGGTACTTCTCACCACCATGCAGCATTGCCCACAGACTGTGAGGAGGATCGTGGAAGCTTGCTGCATCCTGCACAATCTCATGCGCACCCTCTACCCAGTGTTGCAGAACAGGCTCGTGGACCTCCAACAAGGCAATGGGGACATGGAGCCTGGTGAATGGAGGCAAGGGCGAAACCTGATCGACACTGAGGATGTGCAAGGAGAGAGAGCTTCAAGTGAAGGGAAGAAGCAGCGCAACCTCCTGAAACACTGGTGCAACTCCCCAGCTGGAGCAGTGGAGTGGCAAGACAGGATGATAGATGCTTAATGGATGCTTCCTTCAGCCTGTCTCATCACACTGATGAGATTGTGCCATGTATGTTGAGTGGCCCTACAATGAACAGGGCATTTAATAAAGAGTTGTGTTTATGTTGAAATGTGTGGATCAATGTGTGGATCAATCAATTATCTATCCCACAGCTATTACCCATCCCACACGTATCCCTGCCCATCCCACAGCTATTACCCATCCCAAAGGTATTCCTGCCCATCCCACTGCTATCTTAACCCATCCCAAAGGTATCCCTGCCCATCCCACTGCTGTCCTTACCCATCCCACATGCATGCAAAGGCTTAAACCATTTCTAAAAGTTTCCACCAAGACTTTATTTAATAAAATAAATGAAGCAAGTGTATGAAGCAAAGATAATCTTTATTAATAACAAGCTGTAAAAGAAAAATGACCCAGGTTTCCCAAGCAAAATAAAGTCAATAGGTAGCCACCCAGTCTCTGGCACTCTTATCAGTCAGTCTGAGGCATTCCCATCGTCTCAGGGGTGAAGGTTCCAGGTGCTGTGGAGGTGGCTGCTGCTGGAGTGCTGGTCTGAGGCGCCATTGGGGTGCCTGGCCCCGAGAGTACAACAGGAGATGGTGTGTGGAGGAAGCTCTCAGAGAGCTGGCTCAGTCCTGTGATGTTGAGAGCCCCTTCCTCCATGACATGGGGTGTCAGCCCCAAGACAGATGACAGATGTTCTGAGGCCGGGCTTGGCTGTGGGATGGAGGAAGGAGGAGTGTAGTGGGGATGTCTGGTCTGCAAGTGAGCGAGGTGAGGCATGGGTGGCATCTGTGGCGTGGGTGGCATCTGTGGCATCAGTGGCATCGGTGGCATTCGATGTACTTGTGCCTGGACTGGGAAGGGCTGCCTGTGCTGCTGGAGCTCCTGGTAGCCGTAGCCTTGGTAGGTGAGGGCCTGTGGAAAGCCTTGGAAGGGCTGTGACATCACCTGGGGTGGAGGAGCAGACCTGGACTGGGTGAGAGCAGGTTCAGCTGGGTCTGGAGGGTTGTGAAGAAGACCAGTAATCCTGTCCTTGATACCCTGGTACTGTGATTCGGACATGTTCATGAGGGTCTGGTTGACGTACGTTATGAAGGGCTTGCGGTTGGAGGATGGGACGTCGGTGTGTACCAGCTGAGTGAGGAGATCTACACTGCTTTTGATGGTGTCCCCGATCTCCAGCAGGACAGTGTGGCTCTGCCCCTCCGGTCTGGCTCTCTGCCTGCTTTCTGTGGAGGTGGAGCTGGGGGTGGATGTGGGTTGGTCTCTGGTGGAAGTGCCCTCTCCTTGCTCCCACTGCGTCAGGGGGTCCTCCACATGCTCCGCCACGGGGAGTGCAGCTGTCGGGAGAGTCTCCATCGTGGCACGCTCCACAGATACCTGCCTGGACACAGGTGCTGACTCTTGGCCAGAAGTGGACTGGCTCTCTGTGGGCTGCCTGAGAGAGAGGGTTGTCAGAGGGGCTGCTCCTTGGTGGCGGACCTCAACCTCCAAGAAGCTGCACTTGGCCATCACGTAGGACTCTTGGTCCGTCAGCTTGACCGTGGCCTGGCCAGATTTCTTGAGGTGCAGCTTCCCGTACCAGGTGTGCATGTGCTTCCACCAGCCGAGGAGCACCTCCGAAGTGTAGCCCAGGGTCTCCGCCTTCTCTCTCCAAGCAGCCTGCTTCCTTTTGGTGTCTCGATAGACCCTGTGTCCCTTCCGCCAAAGATACTCATTCTCCCTCAGCCATTCCAGCACCTCATCCTCATGTTTCTCTTCGATGGAATACTGCCTCCTCTCCCGTTCAAGCGTATGCCTCTTCCTCCCTCTGGCAGGGCCATATGGGCCCTCATCAGAGGGGCTTCGAGGTTCTAGGGGCTGCTCCACCACACCACCATCACCACCATCACCACCAACAACAGTTGCAGCAAAAGCAGGACCAGCAGCAACAGCAGGACCAGGAGCACCAGCAGGACCAGGAGCAGCGCCAGCAGAGTAAGCCCCAGCAGAAGCCCCAGCACCAGAAGCAGCGCCAGCAGAAGCTCCAGCACCAGAAGAGTCAGCCCCAGCAGCAGAAGCCCCAGCAGAAGCAGAGTCAGGGCCAGGGGGTGGGATGGTGGCCCTCTCCCTCTTGCCAGGGCTGGCAGCAGATGCCACAGGCTTCCTTTTCTTCCCCATGGTTGTTGGCTGGCTGGCTGGCTTGAGATGTGTCTGGCAGCAGGTCTTTCCTCTGAATGGTGACCTGCTTGCAAGCTGCTTCCCTTTATATCTGCGGGGCTGACGCAATGCATCCTCCCCGCATGCGCAGTGAATGCTCTGCATCCGCTAGGCCTCTGCTAGGCTTCCGCTAGGCTTCCACTCAGCATCCTCAGCATCCGCTTCATCCGCTCGGCATCCGCTCTTTCCATTGCTCGTCCGCTTCGCTGTGCTCCCACGGAAGCCCTGTGGATGTGCCATCCGCTCCCATCTACTTACATCTGCTAGGCTTCCGTGGAGCATCCGTTTTACATCCCCTCTACGTCCTCCCCCCCGTCCGTTCCTTTCTGTTGTTGTCCGCTCTGCTTATGCAAATTCGGGGCACTTTTGAGAGCGGATAACAACGGATGGAACATTTTCTCGTCCGCTGTGTCCTTTTTACAAATGTTTTGCATCCGTCGGCCAATGTGACAGGCCCTTAAGGAACAATTAATAAAGAAAATTGAAATAAATCAGCATTCTTGTGACAGTCTTACAAAAATATATAACAAAACTGAAGGCAAACTATTTTTATTGAACCAAACATACATCATGGAAATTACCCATTTATATAATTCAACCTTTCTTTGTGCTCCCATATTATTTGAAACAATTTCAAAATCATGAAAATGGCCATTAATTGCTATATTTTCATTTTATGGATCTTAACAACAACCACAACCATCGGGGAAAAAAAGCCAAACCCAGCCTTTTCTTTTCTTTTCTTTTCTTTTCTTTTCTTTTCTTTTCTTTTCTTTTCTTTTCTTTTCTTTGACAATGCACTTCAGCTGCTTTCTCCAAAAAAAATAACTTTCTTCTAAACTCTCTAACTAAGGTCCTGATAATCAACTTCTGATGGCTAATACCACCGCTTTTTCACCCTCTCTTTGCTAGGACAATTCTTGGGGAGAATTGTGGCCATTTGATAGGTAATGGGCATAGCAGTTGGGATTCCTTAAGGAGGAGGTTCAGGGCTGGGATTGTGTGAAGTCTCCTCCTAGAGTGACAGCCTCAGAGTAGCTAGTGTGGGGGTATTGTCTGTACAACCCACTTTGAGTAGAAGCTAGGTGGAGGGGTTTGGGGTGATTGGTCCACATCCGAGTAGCCAGTGAGAGAGACTAGTTGGGACGGAGGACAGTGTGTTTGTTGCAGAGGGTTGGATGTGGGGAGTCCTTGGTTCTGAGAGCTTTTTCTATAGTGCCATAGAGATTCCCTCCCTCATTGTCCCCCTCCTGCAGGATGTACCAGTATGAATGATTGCAGGGAGAGGCAGAGCCCTTGGCTCTTCCAGGAAGGGGGTTGGGCAGAAGGAATGTTTGTCCTGGGGATGTAGAGCAGGATCATGTATCACAGTCTTGATGGGTAGCAGGTGCTATGGGAACCAAAAGGCAGGCTGTTACAGGGGAAGGTGCCTCTGATGCTTAATATTAGTGGGTCCCAGAGGGAACTGGGGGATACCCAGAAGTGTTGCTGCTCTAGTGGTGGCCTGGAATCTAAGGGAAGCCATGGCTTTGGACAGGATCGCACCCATGCACCTTCTCTTGACTCATCGTCCCCAGCCCTCCCATGGTTCACTGAGGAGCTACAAGTTCTGAAAAAGGCCAAGAGATGCCTGGAGCACTACTGGAGGAAGACAAGGGCTGACTTTGATTAGGCATGACTTAGATCCACCATTAAGGCCTTCTTCTTGGCAGTAAGAACAGTGAAACAGCAGTATTTCTCTGCTCTTCTTTCCTTAGAGTACCACCTGGTGGCTTTGTTTTGGGTTACCCATTCCCTCCTGGGTCAGGGGGGCTTTGGGTGATCTTTTGCAAGGCCGAGCCCTCTGCAACCTTTTGCAGAGGAATTTGTTCAGCACCTGATAGACAAAATTGCCAAGATCCGTTGCCAATTGGATCCCATACATGGAGATGATCCATGTGAGATGCCCAGGGAAGATCTTCCCCTGTTATCTGGGAACAGTTTGATCCTGTTGACCCTGATAAAGAGGACAGGGCCCTTGATACAGTCAGTGCCACTACCTGTCAGTTAGACCCTTGTCCCTCCTGGATGATGAAAGCCTCCAGGATGGTGACTGGCTGGTGGATCCAGGCAGTGTTTAATATGTCACTAGAGGAAGGGACATTTCTGGATGCTTTTAAAGAAGCTACATATGGTGACCCTATACAGTGGGCCCATTCTGCTGTGGCACCTGCGCTGTGGAATCTTCTTCACCCAGAAATGAGATCCGCTTCTTCACTCTTGAGTTTCAGAGGTCCCTAGGGTCCCCAGAGGATTGGTGAACTCATGAGGTGGTTCTGTGATAATTAATATATCTATGTCTATTATTTTCTTTTTTATGTTTTGGTTTTGCCATTATACTTTCTAATATTTTTTAAAATAATTATCATATAATTATTATGTATTAAGTTTGTTTGCCACCCATCTCACTTCAAAGTGACTCTGGGAGGCTTATGATATTAAAAGCAATCTAACCATAAAAGAGAAATATTTATAAAAACAATAAAAATAGAACTACGATCCAAGGGACACTGCCTAACAAATGGAGGGAAGGGAGTAGGATGCATGCAGGGAGGGAAGTGAGATTTTTCTCTTAATCCAACAACCGCTATAATGGTTTTAGGTAACGAGTTTTTATGTTTATCTGCAATTTTATTGGATTACTGTGCGCCCTGAGTCACTTTCCATGAGATGGCATCCATATAAATATGATAAAAATGAATTAATCTGATTGAAATTGAGAAAAGTAGCTTTCTAAATCTGCTTGCTAATCTTTTAAACAGGATTGTAATGATGTTTTAGAGTAACAGCAACTTTGCTAACAGCAAAAGGAGTTTAAATATAAATATAATACTTTTTTAAACAGATCCCAAACTTTTTAAGACAATGACATCTAGAGGTAGGGTGTCCAACCTTGACAACTTTAAGATTTATGAACTTCAACACCCAGAAGCATGGCTGACTGGGGAATTCTGGGAGTAGAAGTCTACAATTTAAAGGTGTCTAGGTTGGACACCCCTGATCTACAGCAATAATAAGCAACTTTGAGACTTGTGGACTTCAACTCTCAGAGTTCAGAGCTGGCTGAGGATCTTTGGGAGTTGAAGTCCACAAACCTTATAGTTGCCAAGGTTGGAGACCCCTGATCTAGAGTATGTAGGCAGTAAGAGAAAAATCAGTTAATCCCAATATGTTAATTTGAGAATGTAAATACCTTAATCTTGTTGACATATAGCTGTTATTTTAATGCAGGGGTCTTCAAACTTGAAAGCTTTAAGACTTGTGGACTTCAACTCCCAGAATTCCTCTTTCAGTCATGTTAGCTCAGGCATTCTGGAAGTTGAAGTCCACAAGTCTTAAACTTGCCAAGTTTGAAGACCCTTGTTTTAATGGATTAGGGTGGCAAATAAAGGAAAACATTCTGAATAAACAATAGCCATAGCTATTTGATGAACAGAGAGGCACCTGCAATTATTTAAAACTGAAGTCAGCATATTTTTTTCTTATCTTCATCTTTTGGTTTCTTCCTTCACTTGATGCTATTTAATTTATAAAGTGTGCCATATATAGGTTGCTCTTTTTAAGTAGATATGTACAAACAACACAGCAAGAATTTTATTTCTGATTTGTCCTGTTTTATGCTTATTTATATTAAGGCTGGTTGTTTTTTTCATATGCTTGCAACAATAAGCCAGTTCTTTAATTTTATGATCTACTTGGCCAATCCTGCACAACAAAGTTATTTTAGATTGAAGAACATAAAGTTCAAGAGCATATGTTTATAAATGACTTGAAAGTGAAGAGGAAAATATAGCAGAAAGTGTAGTTTGTGATGATAAGAGATCTTTGTAAGCCTTTTTCCATTCCTTATATGTAATGCATTAATGGACTGTTTCCTTTTCTGTTTTATGCCTTTAAACCAGAGATACCCTTCAAGTGCCAGAGAATTTCTACAGAAAATACAATTATTACAGGATTTCAAAAAAACTAACACAATAAACATATTATTGACTAGCATGCCTATGCATTTTAAATTACAAATAAACCTCAAGTTACAGGACTGCCACATCACTTTTCAACCTGTTTTGCTTATTATTAATGAAGCAGGGAAATAAATGTTTCTAATAATAATATAATGGGCACAGTCCAATCCACTGATATCAGTGAGACTTCTCCCTAACTATTTAGGCATAGAGTGACTGCATAATCATTCCTTAGCTGAATTCACACAATATGTTAAAACCTAGTACAGTTTTAACAAAACCAGCATAGCTTAGCAAAACATAAGATCCTTATGTCGGGACAAATAAATCATACTATGCTTTAACATGTTGACTTGATTCACACAAGTTGCTAAGACAGAAACCATCCAAGTGTGATTTAACCAAATCTAATGTTTTGCACACAAATCTATGCACATCTGGAGGATTGTTATAAGGCTCAAAGGCCTTATGAAACAAAAGCGATCATAGACAAGAATTCTATTTATTTAGAGGACTTGACATATGAAGAAAATTATTTGGGCCAATGAGAGCCCTTCCGCTCTAGACTGGGAAGTTCAAAAGCATAGAACCACTAACCCATTAATACAGATAGTTCTTGACTTACAGCCATTTGTTAATTCGTGACCAAAGTTACAATGACACTGAAAACAAGTGACTTAGGACCATTGTTCCCACTTACAACCATTGCAGCATGGTCAATATTCGGATGCCTGACAACTGATTCATATTTATGACAGTCGCAGTGTCCCAAAGTCATTTAATCACCTTTTGTGAGCTTCTTGACAAGCAATGTCAATAGAGAAGCAAGGTTCACTTAAAAACTGTGTTACTAACTTAACAAGTGCACTGAATCCCTTAACAACGGTGGTAGGAAAGGTTGTAAAATGGGGCAAAGCTTACTTAACAAATGTTTCACTTAGCAACATAAATTTAGGCCTCAATTGCGGTTGTAAATTGAGGAGTACATGTGGTATATTATATTATGTTCCATAAACTAAACTTCAGTGAGGAGGCTTTCAACCTTCAGCGGATTGATTCAGGCTGATAATATCTGTGCATCACACACACACAACCTTTCAAATGACCCCCAAGAGGTCAAGAAAATATATATTCTTATGAATGACAGAAAGCTCTAGTTTGCAGGTCAGTTGAAAAGGAAACAAAACAAAACAAAATTTTAAAGGAAAAGAGTAGACAGAATTGGCCTAAGAGCTTAAGAGTACCCTACAAGGAAGGATTTAATGAGGACCAGGAGTTGCAATGACCCTAGTTTTCCACAATAATTTCTGCCTGGATTTTCCACCCATAGTCTAGGCAATGTAAGCAGCTTCCTTATCACACCCAATGTTGGGAACACAATATTCATGGCACTGCATGGGATATTTCCCAGGTATTTACATTTTTTCCTAACGTATTCTGGCTTGTGGCTGATGAGAACATTCTTGGATCAGTTCAATCCTAGTATATCTTCTCCAGGACACTTAGAAAGAACAAAAGCCTTTCATCCAACTCAGTCTCATAAGACATTCCCCCCTCCCCAAAAGGCAGGTAGAACAAATACTGCACCTAGCTCTCACTTAGCCATATTAAAAATAGATGCTCATGGTCAGCCTACCCCTCATTAGCAAGGAAGTTGAAAGAACATACATACTTGAAGAATATCTATCACCAAACCAGCAGCTACCAGGCCTAAACCTGCCAGCATATATGGCCCGAAGATCTGTGATGCAATGGAGAAGCATGTTTCTGGAAGGAATCCATTGGGTGATCTGAAAAACTTACAGGTAAAACCTCTGAGTTTCTTCCCCCGAAAGCACAGCTTCAATTTCAGCTCGGTGACCACCATTACTGAATGCCATTAACCCATACTAAAGAAGCAGAGGACAAAAGGAAGTCCAGAAATTGGAATAGTCTTCAATCTTCAATCAGAGTTTCAAGGCACCTTTAAATTAGTTGACCCACCACGTGTTTTGAAATCAGATGTCCTTTTCTTCTTCCGCAGGAGAACAAGGTTTGTTTCCAAAATGCATTCAGATTAGCTGAGTTCGGTTTTCACTATGCTTTGAGTCAGTTTCCAGCTATCACGACCTGGCTGAAAACCAGAAAGACTGGCTGAAGCTAGGACACTGAAGAGTTACCAGCATAAACAGTGGTAGGTTGTGCTGGAATTGCTTAAAATACTTCAGTTACTTATGTCTTTTCTCCTCCACTTATAATGACAGTAATTGAAAAGATAAGCTTGCATGGCCAAAATAGTCACAGCACTATCAAGCTCACTCTGTGTGACGCTGAATCTTTCTTACTGTTCTAAGGCAAAGAAGAAAGTTTACTTCAGTTTTCTTTTCCTTTTTTTGCTTCCTCAAAGTGATGAAAGGTCATTAGGAACAGGAGCTTAATTCTAACTACAAATACAGCTCATTACAGAACAGCTCAGAGGGAAAAATAAGAGAGAAAAGTTATGAGGCTGTACTAGCTAAAAGGCACTTTCATCCGTTCTTTTCTTCTGATTTCCTAGCTTGGCTTTGGGTACACAAGTTTAGAAAATAGGTAGTCTCTCTCTCTCTCTCTCTCTCTCTCTCTCTCTCTCTCTCTCTCTCTGACTGACTTTCAGAACTCCTAAATGAACACCAATGAGGTTCAAAAGCCAGTATCCTTATCTGTTGTCATCTCTTCAAATTCAGATACAAAAGCCCTGCGATAACAGTCTCTGCAGAACTTATTTAAGGTCATTCTATTCTCTTCCAGTACTTTTCCTGTTGCATTTTATTTTCTGTCCTAAAAATCTGCCATGGACTATTCAGCACTTTATTTTTAAAGAGAAAATAATATAACCCACAGTAGACTAATTCAGCACACAAGCATTTAAAAAAAACAACAACCAAGTGCAACTCCTTTCAATTTGTCTCTTCACAAAACTTGTAATTTACTCAGTTATGTAAAAATTTACATTTGGGATTTTCCTGCTTTGATTCATTTTCTTAAAAGAAGAGGGCTTCATAGAGTATACAATAATTATTTGGATGTTCTTTGTTTTCCTGAGGCCAGTAAGTAAATTTCCTTTTCAGCCCTACATTTTCATGAAAAGGATACAGTAATAAATGACAAAACCCAAATGCTTGGTTAATTGAAATAAGCCAGGAATTTCCAGAATTAGAGAATATTTTTTTTTCCTTTAAATGATGTTTTACATCTGGTGGCACTACCCAGGAGTCCAGATGATCAGAAGTTTCAAAGGATAAAACTTACTCTCAGACTCTTTGTCTATCTTTTCCCATGTGAACTTTCTCCAAATGCCTTAGAATGACATACATCCTGTAACTTGGTGAGGCAATTTAAACTGGAAGTCCATGATGAATAGAGAGTCATTCTGGATGCTGTAGAACTGAAAAGATTTAAACCCAGTCTTTGGAGTCAGTCTTTAACCCCTCCCCAACATTGCACCACGCCAATCAATCAATTCAATAGTAGTCTGGTTACTACAAATAAAACCAGCAATCTTCCTGAGGCATGCTGGAAGGTCTAAAAAAAGCTTTCTCTGATAACATATTGAGGTTAATCCAAGAACTCTGTTTGCTTAGCTGCTTTCTTTCCCATACTAAGGAGGTACAGAGGAGGTTGAAGAAAGCTGGGCTTAAATTTTTATAAGTCATGTAACCAGCATTAATTGAGGAAGAAGCTTGGAAAGTCACCTTCAGACATTAGCTTTCTACACAGGTACAGAAAACAAAACAGTTACAGTCTTTTGTTCCTTTAGATAGCCACCCCCCAAAATCCAGTATTTCTTGCCCTCATTTCCTTTTATCCATTGAAAATTTTCCTTCAGGATGCACAAATCTACCCACAAGAGAAAATCCAGCAGATGAATGAGGACACAGTGGAAGGTCAACTCGGGAGGACAACTGGCAGTTGGAGCTCAGGATTCTTTGGGGGTGGGGTGGGGGAGGCAATCCTTCATCCTTTAGGAGCCAGGGAGTAGAAGGAGGAAGAAGGGCCTTGAAGGACATGAGTTAATGCTCCTACCAAGGTAATGGTCAGATAAGAGGTATTTGAGTCCAGGTCAAGAAATTAATTTGAGAAAATGTTTCAGACAAGCCCTTCTCGAATTCATATGAAGATAAAGTATGTGTGTGAGGGAGCACATCGAGACTTGCAATATTCTGTTATATTCTGTTCTCATAATTAAAAGGGCTCCTGTTGGGAAACTCCCAGCCAAGTAGGGAGGAGGGGTTAAGAAGGGAATTAACTATGAGTCCTTGCGCAGCCACAAGAAGCCTGACCCAGATACCCCCTTAAGTTCCATGAAATCTTATCTGGTGATTTATTGTGAACACAAGAAAGCTGCTGGCTTTGAGTTTTCATATCTGGTATATCTGGTTGTTGCACCTGAGACATCCTGAGCTATATGCCATTGGTTTCTTAGTCTGGTTCACATTGTGTGGCTGACACAATGGATAGAAGCTGGCTACATTGCTTCCCATATGCTGTGTTGCTTTTCTTGAAAGGGAGGTTAGAACAACCCTTTTGAAGAGGAGAAAGAGCTGCAGTCAAGGCAATGGTCAGATGAGAGGGCCCAAAGCAGGAATGTAATTTGAGGAAGCATGTTAGACTTGACCCTCTCTCATTCTCTACCCTAAACATAGAGGGGGAGACATATTCAGAGTTGTGAGGTTTTGTTACTGCAATTTTAGTATTCATGACTTTGGTGTTCGAGTCTGGTTTACCTTGAAGTGCTGACACAATGGATGGGGCAGGGATGCTCTTTCCAGGCTGCATCGCGTTCGGCATTCAGATAGCAGCAGTTAATGACAATTCATTTTAAGTCATCACCATGACTACCATCCCAAGAGAGCCATCCATCTGAAATGCTTTTAGAAGGGTTTGGATTAAATGATCTCTGAGTTTTTTCCAACTGCCTGACCATCACGATCATGAAATAAGGTGTCCTGAGTAAAAAGCTCTTACTGAAGAAATAGTGACATTATTTATTAAAACACTAAAATAGGAGCTTTATTTTCACTATAAGAACAGTGCCCAATACCCATAGAAAAAAAGAGAGGGGGAACTAGCAATGTGGTGTAGTAGTTAAGGTGCTGGCTTAGAAACAGGAGACTGTGAGATCTAATCCAGCCATAGGCATGAAAGCCAGCTAGGTGACTTTGAGCCAGTCACTCTCAGCCTAGCCCACTTCACAGAGTTGTTGTTGTGGAGAGAATAGAAAAAGGAAGTATTATGTATGTTCACTACCTTGAATTACTCATAAAATAATAAAATAAAAGTGGGATAAAAATCAAATACATACATACATAAATATACAAGTGTCTATCACAATATTCTCCTTTAAGCAATTTTTCACATCCCTCCTGGCATGTGAGGTGACATGTGCAATGGTGTATTAACCATTAAGCAGACTAAGCACGTGCTTAGGGCACCAGGCCCAAAGGGGGCACCACAAAGTTGAGAATATGGTACAATATGTATAAAGAAGGGGGGCACCAAGATTTATCAGTGCTTAGGGCACCAGTGAGCCTTAATACGCCACTTGGACATGTGGGTGGGTTCTAGTGCTGATTAATGCCCTATGGGAGAGGTTGTTGCTACAGGCTTTTAAATAGTTTGTAGTCTGCCCTCTTCTTGAGCAGCCATCTCTAGATCACCCTATTGGATAATTTTCATCCTGTTTTTTTTTCTTTTAACTTAATCCCTTAATTCAGGGTATTGCCAGGACCACTGGGTGTTTACTGGCTGGATGCCCTGTCTGACACCTTTGTGGAGTTCATAGCAGATATTTTCTCTTTGCGCTCTGGAAGAGAAACACCCACCACTACCTAGGACTGAAGTTGAAATATATACCATAGAAAATTGCTGCTTCAGACATTTGTCCATTCAAGACAAAGGAATATTTTCCAATTTAAAATTGTTGGGTAACCCACATATTCCTGTCTTAAACCTTTGTTTGGAAACCGACCAGAGGCCTATTCATTATTTTACAATGCATTTTCAGTGTTTTTCTTTTTTTCTCATTAATAGCTCAGCATCTTACCTCTACTGTCACTTTTAGGCCAACTCATGAGGTAACTTTTTATATGGTACCTTTATGACATTATTTGCTGTATCTTCTCCAGCCCTCAAGCAAAATGAGAGGGATAAATCCTTATGAATTGTTCATCTCTGCTCTAAGTGAAATCTGATTACTTATTTATACATCTATGCTCTTTAGGCAGAACATTATTTAAGATTAAGTCTTCTCTTCTTGTACTCTACAAAATGTCATGCACCATGATGGTACTATGGTAATAAATAGCAACATCACCAGCTTGATAAAGTGGAAAAATCAATTGGGCAATAAACTGGGTTTGGCAACAAAATCAATACACTTCTGGAACATGAAGCATAACACTCCTGACTAATTGGCTAAATCATTTTAATTTGGGATACTACTAAAATCTATTGCAGGAGAACCTCAAAGTGTGAAGAGAACCAAATGCACACTGAATCGTACACAAGTCTCCACATATTCAGGAGGGAACTACACTCACATTAGCTCAGCTGTATATAAAATATTCTGAAACAGGTAAAAATCTTATGAAATCCAACTGATTTCCTTCATGCTAAACAGTAACATGAAATAATGCAAGGAAGAAATATAGTCATATTTCAATATGAACTCTGGACCAGAGAAAACAGGCAAAAAGCATTCTAAAGTCTATCAGAAAGACAAGGGGCAACATGACCTCTTACCTCACTAGTTAAATAAATTGGACAGCACAAGAAAGAATTTCAGTGCTGAAAAAGTAACCTATTAGAACTTAAACAAATTGCTTGTTTGAATTTAAAAACAAGAGCCTGCTTTTATTTATTTTATATAGTTTATCTACATTTCACTCTATTGAAAAAAAAAACCCCTAAGAAATGATAGAAGTTTGATTTGGATCACATGTAATTGAACATGACATTAGACTGAATGTTATAAATCTTCTTAGCTGGAAGTTGTTCCAGAAAAGCTCCCACTGCCCCCATACACCTGGAGCCTTTCAAATGTGTTGCACTGTTACTTTCATAATGCCCACTGATATGCTGGCTGAACTGTTATGGAAAATTTAGTGCAACCCATTTGGAGGATATAAAAGAAGGCCACTGGAAACGTTTTTGCACCATCCAAATGCATGCACAGGTACTGTGTCTATCAACTTTATATTCAAATGCATATAGAACATATTCTTAAAGATTGAGCACTTGTATAATCACTTAGATTTAAATATGCATTCACTATGGAGGCTTACTCCCCTGTACACATACACAGCATCCAACAAAATGCAACTCTAAGCAAGGAGACCTCAAAATCAGATAAGATGCTATTGTTTACGTGTCATTGGGCTGTATGAAAAAAACAAACAAACCCCAAACCCCACACATGGTCAAACTTCTTCCTAGGCAACCAAATGCAGCAAAGCCCAGAATTTCTGTTCATCTTACCTGAATATAATCCAAGACCATTCCCGCCAGGACCATGCCCATGCCTGCCAGCAGGAAAGGCAAGAGCACCTGGAGGCCAATTGCCAAGCTTGATTCCTCCTGTAGTTTTGCCATGGCCACTTTTGCCTCTGGAGGCTGCTTCTGAGACAGGAGCAAAGGGCCATCCTCTGCGCCCTGGCTGATAAGTTTGCTCTCTTTGTGTTTACTTTTGCTCTTTGCTTTCTGCCTGGATCGTTCTCCGTTCCTGATTCGGCCTTCCTTTCTACGCTGCCGAGTTTCTTCACCTTTCATGTTGATTTTTCCCAATTCAGGAGTCTTTTGAGGAAAGGATATGATAAAGCCCAGATCAATCAATCAATCACCAATCAGACAATAAACAAGAAGAAAATGACAAAACAGAACATCCCAATATTTAAAAATCCTGGTATTCTTTTTCTTTTGAAAACCACCACTTCTTTTCCAAACTATGCCAGTTCCTGCAATTCTTCCCATGGTTACACGTTTCACCAAAGACCTACACAATCTGCCCACTTATTGACACAATGGCAACGGAATGCTTCCTTCCAAGAGCCTTTGCGCTTCTCAAAAAAACTTTGGCCTATTCCTCTGCTAATTAATAAAAGCAATGCACATATTACCTAAAATATGCAGCCTACCCAAATTCAGAAATCTGAATTTCTAAGATTATTTTTGTGGGGCAGATGGATTACAATGAAATGAATGCATCTGTGAAAATCAAAGCTATTTCTTGGCTGCCAAAGTCACATCATCATATATCTAATTTATTTATTCAGTCTGTCAGGTTAATGCCCTTTAGCTTGTTGGACCAGAATTCCCATACCGTCTGGAGATAATTAGAGTTGTATTCAGAATACAGAACAACAGAGCTGGAAGGGACTTTGGAGGTCTTCTAGTCTAACTGTTCTGTATAACTTGGAAGGTTCCAAGTAGTTAATTCTGATTGGCCAAAAAGGCCAGTCGTGGATTGGTTCATTAGAAACCAATCCAAGAAGCCGCTCAAAGGCGGCAAGATTAAATGAGTGTCATTGGTACAAGCCGATAGGCAAGCCTCTATATAAAGGGCTGCCGCGGCTTGAGCCAATGTTCCTTTACTGTTGCTGTTAACCGAATAAAGAGTTGTTAGTTGGAACCCGGTCTCTCGCGCTTCTTTTCTGGACAGAACACTGGCAATGAGGGTGGGATTGTCTTGAAGCTGAGACCGAACATGCGGCGAGAGAACAAACCAAACAAGATGGCTGGTAATAACGTGCCGCCCGCACCATTTAACCCAATGAGGAAGATTGGGAGACTTATATTGATTGCTTCCTGATGTTTCTCGAGAGCAATGAAATGGAAGACATTTCCGATCAGCGAAAGAGGGCTGTCTTCCTAACACATTGCGGGCCAGCCGTATTTAAGATGGCAAAGACATTGGCGAAGCCCAGAGATGTGAAACAAATGACCTGGTCTGAGCTTAACCAAATGCTGAAAGCTCACTACGTGCCGGTTGTCTCAAACCTCATCAAGAGACATGAATTCTATAAGAGAGACCAGAGGGAAGACAAAACCATTGCTGATTTCGTGGCAGCTCTGCGCCATATTGGAGGAGCCTGTGAATTCCAAAATATGGACGAGGCAATGTGAGATTGTGTCGTGTTAGGTCTTAAGAACTCTACCCTACAAAGCAAACTCTTAAACAGACCTAACATAATGGTGGCAGAGGCAATCGCGGAAGCGACCGCCGCGAAAGCCACAAAGAAATCAGTGGCCACAATGAAGATGATGAACGCCAGTGCTGACACGACAGCCTCTCCAAAGGAAAGAAATTCCGGCCGAGGAAGGAAGCAAGCTGCCACAACCACACACCACGAAGACCTAGACAAATCATCAGACACTGACAAAGATGACAATGAGGTCCACTGCCTTTACGCAAACCAAAAAAGGCGCGAAAGAAAAATTGGCGGGAATGCGCTGGTTGCAGTGGAAACCATGCCCGAGCCGAGTGCAGGTTCCTTCATGCTATCTGTCAGGTTTGCAAAAAGAGAGGACATTTTGAAAGAGTCTGCTGAAATCAAAGAAACAGCAGCCCTAGCAGACGCGGTAATTCCCCACCAAGAACTGACTCAAGGCAAGCCGACAGAAAATGGGAGCGCAGCAAGGGAACCAACAACCGAGAAAACACACATCAGACTGTCACTATAGGAAGCGCACAGACAGAAAGCGGGAAAAAGGTCAGAATTGTAGTGTCCATTGAAGGAAGCCCTTGTGAGATGGAGGTCAACTCAGGATATTTTCTGTTGATGGTGTCGTGGAACACAATTAGATGTCTACTCCCAAACATCAGACAAAACGAACTCAAAAAACAAAAATTAATTCTCAAAGATTACCAGGGAAATAGGATTCCCGTGGTAGGTCTAGAGCACTTCAAAGTAACTTACAAACAACACGCTGAAGTCCTGCCATTGACTGTAGTCGATCGAGACCATCCCAGCCTTCTGGACATTGAATGATTCGTGCCATTGGGCATTGGGATGACCAGAGTGAACCGAATAGTCACGAGCGATTGGGAAGAGAACCTGCTACACAAATTCCAGGACGTCTTCGACAGAACTCTAGGCAGGTACCGGGGAACCCCAATATCCTTTAGCCTAGATCCCCAAATAGCACCGAGAAGACTAAAAGACAGATGGGTCCCCTCTGCATTAAAACCCAAAATAGACGAGCAATTAAATAAATCGATTGCACAAGGGGTCATAGAACCAATTGACCATGCAAGGTGGGAGACTCCAATAGTAACACTTGTAAAACCAGATGGGTCTGTGCGCATCTGTGGAGACTACAAGGCTACCTTGAACCATGTGCTACAGCAAAGCGCATACCCGGTACTAGTTGTGCAGCACTTCCTGAACTCACTTGGGGAAGGAAATTTTTTTGCTAAACTCGATTTGGGCCAGGCGTATCAGCAACTTCCAGTAGACCCCATAACGGCCGAGGCACAAACAATAGTTTACGCATAGAGGGGCGTTCAAATATAACAGACTTCAATTTGGAGTGAGCGTTGCCCCAGGCGTCTTCCAAAGCCTCATGGAACGCCTATTAAACAGAATAAAAGGGGTCGTTCCATACTTTAATGACATCCTAATTTCAGCGAAAAACGTGACCCAATTAGAAGCTAGATTAAGGGAAGTGCTAATGAAATTCAGAGAATCCGGCCTGAAAGTTAAAAAAGAAAAAGGCTGCCTGGCCACTGACCGCGTCAAATTTTTAGGATATTTGATTGACGGACAAGGTATTCACCCAACAGAAAAAAAGAGTCAAAGCAATTAAAGACGCACCCAGACCTAGAAATAAAACGGACTTACAGGCATTCTTAGGTCTGATCAATTTTTATAATGTATTCCTCCCACACAAAGCAACGATAGCAGAACCATTGCACCGGTTGCTAGATAAAAAAACTGTTTGGACTTGGGGTCACAAAGAACAAAGAGCCTTTCAAAATATAAAAGACTTATTAACCTCAGACACCGTTCTCATTCAGTTTAGTAATACTCTACCCTTGACGGTCGCCTCACCATTCGGAGTTGGTGCCATCCTGAGCCAACAATTACCTGACGGGAGAGAGGCACCCCTTGCTTTTTATTTGAAAACACTATCCAAAGGGGAACGCAACTATAGTCAACTAGACAGAGAAGCCCTGGCAATCATCGCTGGAGTAAAACGTTTTCATGAATACCTATACGGTAGATCATTCTCCATTGTGACTGACCATAAACCATTACCAGGGATTTTGGCTGGGAATAAAACCACACCGAACATTCTTCCCCACAGATGACTAGGTGGTCAGAATTCCTGGCCGCCTATTCATATACACTGCTGCATCGATCCGGGAAACAATCGCTCATGCAGACGCATTAAGCTGAACACCTTTACCAGTCTTAGAGGACGATCTGGCTCCAGCCACCACCACCCTACAACTAGAAACCTGCCCTGAACTTCCATTGACTGCGGATGATGTCACCAGAGCCACGGCAAAAGACTCATTGACTGCCCGCGTTTTGACTTGGGTAGGTAAAGGCTGGCCGGAAGGCCAAAAGACTGAAAACTTTAAACTTTTTCGGACTAGATAAACTGAACTGTCAATACAAAAGGGGTGTTTGTTGTGGGGAGATCGGGTGGTGATTCCATCCAAACTACAAGAAGAGGTGTTAGGCGTGTTACATGAGGGCCACCCAGGCATAGTTAAAATGAAAAGCCTGGCCAGGAGTTATGTCTGGTGGCCTGGCTTAGACAAGGACATTGAACACTGGGTTGCAACATGCCACAAGTGTCAGAGAGCTAGACCCACCCCACCACAAGCGCCCATACGGGACTGGGAGATCCCACGAGGCCCTTGGTCCCAAATCCATATTGATTTTGCGGGACCAACTGGGGGCAATATGTTTTTAATAGTTGTGGATGCATATTCAAATTGGCTCGAAGTCATATTAATGTCATCCACAACAACCGACGCTATTATAAAACAGCTAAACAAATTATTTGCAACTCATGGGTTACCTGACTTGTTGGTATCGGACAATGGGCCACAACTAACAGCAATACAATTTGAACAATACTTAGCCTCTTTAGGTATACGCCATGCACTAACCGTGCCGGCTCACCCAACGGCAAATGGTAGGGCCGAGCGAATGGTTCGGTTCACAAAAGAAGGCCTTGAGAAAATGGACCATGGGGATGTCCAAGACAAGCTAAACCGCTTACTTACACTACAACACATCACTCCCAATAGCACAACTAACAAGAGCCCAGCAGAATTATTAATGGGAAGAAAATTCAGGTCCCCATTTAGATAGGTTGAACCCCAATTATACTTGCGAGAAACCCCCCGACTCTTCCAGCCGATACCGCACTTTTGAAATGGGCGACCTGGTCTATGCAAAGAATTTTACCGGGGACCCTCTTTGGCTTCCAGCCACAATCACACAAGTAACAGGCCCCCAGTCCTTCCGACTAACCGTGGACGATGGAAGAGAGTGGGAGCGGCACATCGACCAGCTTCGTTCCCGCAACATCGAGTGCAAAACAACTGTGCAACCTCAAATAATAAATTTCGATGAAAACAAAACCAAGAAGAGGGGGGAAATACAAATAAATAAAAAAGGGCGTGAAAATGAACCATTAAAATCACAACCAGAAAATCTAACCAACCAAAAAGAGCACTTATGGTTAGATGAGATCATCAGAAGAAGTCCTAGCGAAAGGGAAGCCGACCTGGAAGGTGCCAGCCAGGCCAGCTCAACCAGCCCGGTTGAACCGGGAGGGAGTGGCAGAACCACTTCGACCGGCCTGAGAAACTCAGGCGGGAGCGGCAGTACTGACTCACCCTTCCAGGCAGTTCCATGGATAAAAGCCAGAGAGACAACGATCCCGACCGAACCGCTTGAAGTCCTAGGCGAGAATGAGCCGCGCAGGTCAACTAGGACCAGAAAAAGCCCCAACTACCTGCGCGATTACGTCACTCACGTAGGACTGAATTAAAGGGGCAGGGGTGTTCTGTATAACTTGGAAGGTTCCAAGTAGTTAATTCTGATTGGCCAAAAAGGCCAGGAGTGGATTGGTTCATTAGGAACCAATCCAAGAAGCCGCTCAAAGGCAGCAAGATTAAATGAGTGTCATTGGCTACAAGCCGGCAGGCAAGCCTCTATATAAAGGGCTGCCGCGGCTTGAGCCAATGTTCCCTTACTGTTGCTGTTAACCGAATAAAGAGTTGTTAGTTGGAACCCGGTCTCTCGCACTTCTTTTCCGGACGGAACACTAACCTTCTGCTTCGAGGGCAATATAACCTCCCTTAGACGGCAATATACTGGGAAATCTGCATCTATTAACCTCTAAGTGCCTGTATCCTCCCCCCTTAAAATGTACGCAGGGCGGATGGAAAGCGGATACGGAACGGAAGCCCAGCAGATGGAACCGGATGGGAGCGGATGACACATCCGCCAGGCTTCCGGGGGACCTCAGCAAAGCGGACGCGGAACGGATACAGTGGATGCAGAGCAGAAGCCTAGCGGATGCACAGCGGAAGCCTAGCAGATGCCGAGCGTTAATTGCGCATGCGGGGAGGATGCATTGCGTCAGCCCCGCGGATATAACGGAAGCAGCTTGGAAGCAGGTCACCATTCAGAGGAAAGACCTGCTGCCGGATGGATTGACTGCCTTGCCTGTCCTGCCTGCAAGCCTTTCTGCCAGCCTCCCTGCCAGCCTGCCAGCCTGCCTGCCTGCCAGCCTTAGTTCATGCCTGCCTGACAGCCTTCCTGCCAGCCTTCCTGCCAGCCTTGGTGCCTGCCTCCCTGCCTTGGTGCCTGCCTGCCAGCCTTCATGCCAGCCTTGGTGCCTGCCTGCCAGCCTTCATGCCAGCCTTGGTGCCTGCCTGCCAGCCTTCCTGCCTGCCTCCCTGCCAGCCTTGGTTCCTGCCAGCCTCCCTGCCAGCCAGCAACCCCACAACCATGCAGAAGCACAGCAAGCCTCAGCCATCTGCTGCCAGCCCTGGCAAGAGGGACAGGGCTCCCATCCCGCCCCCTGGCCCTCACTCTGGTTCTGCTGGGGCTTCTGCAGCACAGGCTCGCTCTTCTGGGGCTGGGGCTTCTGCTGCTTCTGCTGCTGGAGGAGCTGATGACAAGCACTCCAGCACCAGCCACCTCCACAGCACCTGCACCCTTCACCCATGAGACAGAGCGACCAAGAGGAGTGCCAGAGACTCATTTTTGTTTTATAGCTTCTTGTTAATAAAGTTTATTTTTGATTCATACACTTGCTTCATTTCTTTTTTTTTAATAAAGTCTTGGTGGAAACTTTTAGAAATGGTTTAAGCCTTTGCATGCTTGTGGGATGGGTTAAGATAGCAGTGGGATGGGCAGGGATACCTTTGGGATGGGCAGGGATACCTTTGGGATGGGCAGGGATACCTTTGGGATGGGCAGGGATATCTTTGGGATGGGTAATAGCTGTGGGATAGATAAACCTCCAGTGCAAGCATAGTGGGACTGTATGGTCCACCCTCCCAGGTGCCACATAAGACTCCCTATGGCCCTTTTTTATCAATAATAATGTAATCAATCATCCACACATGTCAACATAAACACAACTCTTTATTAAATGCCCTGTTCATTGTAGGTCCACCCAATATACATGGCCCAATCTCATCCGTGTGATGAGACAGCCTCAAGGAAGCATCCATTAATCATCTATCATCCTGTCTTGCCACTCCACCGCTCCAGCTGGGGAGTTGCACCAGTGTTTCAGGAGGTTGCGCTGCTTCTTCCCTTCACGTGAGGCTCTGTTGTGGCCTTGCACATCCTGAGTGTCGATCAGGTTTCGCCCTTGCCTCCATTCACCAGGCTCCATGTCCCCATTGCCTTGTTGGAGGTCCATGAGCCTGTTCTGCAAGACTGGGTAGCGGGTGCGCATGAGATTGTGCAGGATGCAGCAAGCTTCCATGATCCTCCTCACGGTCTCTGGGCAATGCTGCATGGTGATGAGAAGTACCTGGAACCTGTTGGCCAGGATGCCAAAAGCGTTCTCCACCACCCGCCTTGCCCTGGACAGCCTGTAGTTGAAGATCCTCTCTTCACGGGTGAGGTATTTGGAGGTGTAGGGCTTCATGAAGTAGGTTGTGAGGGAGAAGGTGTCATCCCCCACGATGAAGTAGGGCACATCTTGCGTGTCGTTGGGCAGGGGTTCTGGATCTGGGAAGCCCACGATGAGGTTGCGTTCCAGCCTACCCTTGAGGTCACTTGCGTTATATACCTGGGCATCAGAAAATGAGCCGTTGCCTGAAGCATCGATGTACATGAACTTGTAGTCAGCATCGACCATGGCGAAGAGGATGATGCTGAAGAAGCCCTTGTAGTTGAAATAAGTGGACCTTGAGTTGGCTGGCGCTTTGCAGGCCACGTGCTTGCCATCGATGGCTCCAACGGTATGGGGGAAGTTCCACCTCTGATACACTGCTCTGCAACTTTCTTCCATCCTTCTTCAGTGGAGGGACACTGGAGGAGCTCCTCCTTGTATTCTTCGATGATGGCCTGCACCACTTCTCTGACCACAATGCTGATGGTGTTGTGTGGCACCCTCCATCCGTCCTGCATGCTGCTGTAGGTGGTCCCTGAGGCCAGGTGGCGCAGAGTGAGTTGGCACTCACTTGAGCCCAGGTTCCAGGTTGGGCCGGAAGTTGGTGTTTGCCTTGGTCAACCTGGGTGTCAGGCGCTGCACAACTTCGTCAAACATGGCTGGAGGCATCCTCATGAAGTTCTGGAATGCACGAGTGTCTTCGTTTCTGAGCTCCACCATTAGCTTGTTGTACAGTCCATCCTCTGCTCTTCTGGCGAACCATCTTCGTACCCAGAGGCTTCTTGGCCACCTCTTTTTCTTCCTGGAGTAGAGTTCACAGAGCCTGTAGATGGCTTCGCACTGTTGCAGAACGATGGTGGCTGCCAAAAGGACTTTGATACGATCCATGGTGGACATGACTGGATGCTGTGGAAGAGGAAGAGTCAGATGAAGGCTGCAGAGGTCTGCACCGCAGGATTGCTGTTCTGAAAGTGAGATGCAGATGAGTTGTTCCCCCTTTTTATAGGCAGTATAGGTGTCCCTTTGCATCCTCTCGGCATCCTCTAGACATCCTTAATATCTGAGATAGGTCCCCTCTGCAAATGTTTTTTTCGTTTTACATGCTTTGTTTCCGTGCTGCATCCGCTAGGCATCCGTTCTGCATCCGTTCCGCTTCCTCCCTGTGTCTGAGCAGATGCGAGTTGCGCGGATGCGGAACAGATGCCTAGCGGATATAGCGGATGCATAACGGATGCGTAGCAGATGCATAACGGACGAATTGGATACATTTTCCGCACAAAAGTTTTGAGCAGCTCAAAACTTTCTGAGCGGATGAAACGTCCATAAACGGATGCTGGACGGATAGAGAGGAAGCAAAACGGAGGCAGTGAGTACATCGCGTTAACCAACGGATGGCAAGCTTTTTTGTCCGTTTTACATCCTCTTTGCATCCGTTGGTGCAGTGTGACATGGGCTTATCTTCATGTGAGATATCCCCAAGCGGTGAAAGAATTTTGCTTTAAATCTTCCAGATTGCAGATTAAATCAGAAAGCATATCAAACTCAGTAACATTGGTGATCAAATTGAACAGCTTAACAGGATTACTTCAATACGGGAGGCTAGACTTCTGATTTAGTGTAAAACCATCAGATTTGATTAAGTTCTTGGTGTCAGCAAAGATGAGATTGTTTCTCCAACTCCAGATCGTCCGTTACAGTGAATGAGAGCAACCAGCGCAAAGAATTGAAGAGGAAGATGTCAAGGTGATATAACTACCTGTTCCCTTTCAGTTGCCTCCTAATTTCAGGTTCCTCTTGATAAAACTTTAAAAAAGCACCATAGGAATATCGACCGCAAGAAAAGAGTTCATTCTCATCTTGCAATTTCGTCTTATTAGAAAAACCACAACGGGTCAGAAATGGCTGCCAAGACCAGGAGGGCTCCAAGCGTCGCCATCAAGTTCAGGGAAGCATCCACCCTCAAGTGACTTTTCCACAAAGCCCGGGAAAAGAGAAGCACCTCTCGCAATCCCTGGCCACTTACCCGGCGCGTTGGTCTTTTGTCGCCAGCGTCTACCACCCCCGGCGGCCCCAAGGAGGCACGGCAGACATCTGAAGCCCAACCAACTGAGGACAGACAGTGCACAAATGGCACCGGGTGGCTTTGTCCGCATCTGGAACGGCATGTTCTCCGGGGCCTCCGGATCTCCCGCTGTCAACCCCGCGGCTGAGGCGAGTGGAAAAGGAAGCGCCGCGCCCCAAGGGGAAGGTGGGAGGACGCAAGAGACGGTGGGGGAAGCTCGTGGGCTGAGGCGGCGGGGGTGGAGTGGGAGACGCTTCGCCGCCGAGACACTACGGCGACCCTCACAGCCAGCAGCCGGTCCGAGGCCTGCTAAGGGAAACGGTCCTGCTTTGCGTAGCCGCCGTGGCCTCCTTCCGACAACGCTGCCGTCACTGCTCCGCTTCCAATGCAGTCCGTTCGATTTGCCGCCATATCCAGGAAGTGGGGAGAGTCGGCGGTTACAAGGGGGAGGAGAAGACTCCGCCCATGCTGATAAATACGTTCATATTAGCCGCTTCCCCAACCTGGTGCCTTCCAGATGCGTTTGACTAGGGTGCCACATCTGGGCTGGATATGCTTTGCTGTCTTCTATTGGCCACTCGAAGGTTATATATATATATATATATATATATATATATATATATATATATATATACATACATACATACATACATACATACATACATACATACATATATATATATATAGAATACATTATTGGTATTTTACAGGAAATCCCACTGAGAATTGATGCGACAATCACTGCCCTTTAAAGCGCGATAAAAGACTTTACTTGGAGGCAGGATTTCTGAGGATGAAGTCTTTGCAGTACAAATATGAATTATTATTATTATTATTATTTTTTAAAAAAAACTTTTTTGAAAAATAACCCTGCTCTGAGAATTTTCTGTCTCCAAAGCAGGAAACGGATATTGTAGTAGATAAAAGAAAAGGTAGGTTCCTGCTGAAAATCATGGCGTATGAAAGATAGAACGATTCAAAATGTCATTTGCGTTTTTCTTTTCAAGTGAGATGAGATGGAGATGCAGGTAGTCCTCAACTTACAACAGTTCATTTAGTGACTGTATGAAGTTACAAAGGCACTGAAAAAAGTGATGTATGACCATTTTCTCACACTTGTGGCCATTGCAAAATCCCCATGGTCATGTGATGTACATTGAGACGCTTGACAGTTGACTCACATTTATGATGGTTGCATGTGATCTCCTTTTGCGACCATCTCACAAGCAAAATCAATGGGTAAGCAGATTCACTTAACAGCTGTGTGACTAATTTAAGAACTGCAGGATTCACTTAACAACTGTGGCAAGAAAGGTTGTAAAATGAGGCAAAACTCACTTAACAAATATCTCACTTAGCAACATAAATTTTGGGCTTAATTGTCATAAGTTGAGGGCTACCTGTAGTATGCTAACAGAATGGGAAACTTCTTTATGATTTATCAGTCATGACATTGATAATGCCAAAAACTGTAGCCAGGTTCCTTCTTCGCCCTTATGTATCTATAATGGATAACAGATAATCAGAGTTGGAAGGGACCTTGTAGGTCATCTAGTCCAACCCCCCGCCCAAGCGGGAGACCATTTCTGACAAATGGCAGTCCAATCTCTTCTTGAAAGTCTCAAGTGATGGTGCTCCCACAACTTCTGTGGGCAAGCTGTTCCATTGGTTGATTGTTCTCACTGTCAGAAAGTTTCTCCTTGTTTCCAGGTTAAATCTCTCCTTGTTCAGTTTCCATCCATTATTCCTTGTCTAGCCTTTGGGTGCTTCTGCGGCAGCCCCTCAAATATTGGAAGACTACTATCATGTCTCCCTTGGTCCTTCTCTTTACTTGACTAGCCATGCCCAGTTCCTGTAACTACTCTTCATATGTTTTAGTCTTCAGTCCCCTAATCATCCTGGTTGCTTTTCTCTACTTTTTCTAGAGTCTCAACATCTTTTTAATAGTGTGATGACCAAAACTAGATGCAGTACTCTAGGTGTGGTCTTACTAAAGCTTTATAGAGTGGTATTAGTACTTCACTTGATCTCAGTTGTATCTCTCTGTTAATGCAATTTAGGATTCCATTACCTTTTTTGGCTGCTGCTGCACACGGTTGGCTCATATTTAGCTGGTTGTCTATTGGAGACCATTCTCACAAATAGAATTTCATTCTTTCAGTTGTACATTATTATGTAGGAAAAGTGTGCAGTTCATGCCAAAGAAGGAAGCTTTAATGAATGAAAGTTAAAATAACATCATTGCTGAGTTTCTGTTTTTTTTTCTTTTTTATTATCAAATATCAAACAACCACTGTTAGTAATCAGAAATTGTTTCTAGAAAAATAAAACAATTTTATAGATGGCTTTGTAATGATTTTATCTCTACTGTACAGTTACCCCAAGGGTTAGGATTTCTTTGAGCGCAGTTTGGAGATTCCCTCAGAGGCGTGGCATACTTGCCCGTGGGAAAGAGAATGAGTGCATGGAAGGGACTTCACTCTGAATAAGGGCACCCATTGCAATAGTCCTCAACTTACATCCATAATTGGGACCAAAATTTCCATTGCTAAACGAGGTGGTTGTCTCACCTCATTTTACAACCAGTTTTTTTTTTTTTAACCGCAATTGTGAAACGAATCACTGCAGCTGCTAAGTAATCATGTAAATAATTATATATTAACAGGGCATGCTTGTTTTATTATTACCTATTGGTCTTGAGTTGGGTGTGTCAGTGTTTCCCCCACTGATTTTGCTCGTTGGATGTTGGCTGGGAAGGTCAGTACGTGCCAGTTGCCAAGAACCCAAATTTTGATCACGGGGATGCTGCAATACCCATAAGGGCAAGGACTGGTTGAAAGTCACTTTTTTCAGTGCCGTTGTAACTTCGAAAAGTTGCTAAATGGATGGTTGTAAGTTGAGAACTGGCTTAATGTGTGAATGAAAAGTATGTGTGTGAGAGAGAGAGCACTAGAAGGAAAATGGTGCAGGATGATTTTTTTGGAGTGGGATTAAGGGAATAGGCAGTTCATGTTCAGTCCCTGAAATGTTTGTCCAGAGCTAGTGCTGAGCAGAGACTGAGAAGGGTCTTGCCATGTAGCCTGCATCCTATTTAGGAAATTCATGTCTATTGTTTTAGGCCAGGCCGTATGTATCCACTGAACAACACAGAATCTCAAATCAACTATTTGCCCAAGACGAGACTATAACTCACAGTCTGCTGGTTTCTAGTCTGTTGCCTTAACCGCTATACTTCACTGACTGTCTAATTCAGAATCTATCTTGACTAAATAACCATAATCTGCCAGCATTACAAATTACCTCATCTAAACTATCCACAAAGATTGTAATAATGTAAGTTGGTTTGAAATCCTCAAACAGAAATGGTAACTTCTTTGGCTGATCTTAAACCCAAGCCCCCACTTTTTTTAAAGAGAGAAGGGTGGGGGAAGGAGGGCAAGGAAGAAAGAAAGGAAAGAAAGAAAGAAAGGAGGAAAGAGAAAAAAGGGAAGGAAGGAAAAAAAAATTTATGGGTATGAATTTGAAATTCTGATTAATTATATTACTTCACACAACAGCTGCCACTAAGCCAATATCTCACAATATAGATTTGTTTGTTTGTTGCTATAAATATGCTCCAATCAAACAAACAATGCTTGTAACCTCAAAGGGAGTCATTTAGCAGAACTGGTCTGTCTGGGAAAAACCCCTTCTGGTAAAGATATATTGCTTAATACCTGTACTAATACTTTTCATTCCCTTCCAGGGCACACTGTGTTTGAAGGATGTTGGGATATTGCATCTTGTATTAAAATTATATTGAAAGAGAATGAATGGATAAAATCTCAACATTCAGAATTCTGCCACAATTTACAGAGAAAAAAAAACTTCACCAATGAGTGAATGGGAGTATAATGCATATAAGTGAAGAGGAACATAATTTCTACCACAAAATGACAACCTAAACTAGTTACACCACCTTTATATATTAACAGGACATGCTTGTTTTGGGTTGGGTGTATCAGTATTTGTTTGTACAAGCCAGCGCAAACATATTTGTGTGTTTGTGTGTAATATAATTTCAGCGCGAAAGCACAAGACACACGATATCAGCCATACACATGCAACATGAATAGTAACCATGGTATCACATTTCAGACTGAAGAAATATTACCTCCAATCTTCAGCTACAATGACAGCCTGCGCTAAAAGACGGCCAGTGCAGAAAATGAAGTGAATAGATGGAAAGATTTTTTAAAAGGTGTTTCATCAGATCCCCTGTCAGATTATCGCTTGAAAGCCAATTTCTCCCAGCCACGCGCTCTCTAAGACACAGCATTTTGGAGGTGATGGTAACTGAAAACGGCAGCTGCTGTGTTCTAGCTCTGGACTTCTTTTCATGATATCACATGTAAATCAGGCAGGCTTCAGTTTCAATCCACTTGGTGTATGTACTTCTGCATCTTTTCAAGGGGAAATGTCTCTTTGTATGATCTGCGGCTGGGCAAGTCTCTCCCTCCCCATAAAAAGAAAGAAAGGCACCCAAAGTTGCACACTCGCTCATACGAGCGGTCAGAAAAGCAAGCTTGGATGAGTTAGGATTGAGATGGTGTGGGGAGCTACCCTTGTTAAAAATAGGGTTGCCTCATCAAGGCAGCTTTTAGAGCTCTTCTGCTATCAGTTTTCATCTAGCTGAGCTCCAAGAAATCAAATGGGAAATGCCATGAGCAATGCAGAAGAGGCAAGCAGTGAGAAAGCAGCTTTGTTCTGTGCACAAATACTTTGGCACTTATAATACTTTCATATCAATTATTTTGAAGAACACAAAGTTATACAGAGAATCACCACCAGATGGATTTGTATTCAATAGTCCTTAATGAAACTGCATCTAGATGGAGGGAGGTATGCAGTGGGGTACCCCGAGGCTCTGTTTTAGACTTAGCACTCTTTAATATCTTCATCAATGATTTAGATGAGACAGAAGAGGAACTCATCAAATTAGCAGACAACACCAAGCTGGTAGGAATAGCCAACATTCTAGAAGATAGGCTCAGAAGGATCTTGACAGATTTGAGCACTGGGCCCTGTCTAACCAAATGAAATTCAGTGGTGAAAAAAGTAAGGTTCTACATTTAGGCAAGAAAAAAAAAGGCATAGGTACAATATTGGTGGTATCTAGCTCACTGAGTGGAATCTTGAAGTCCTAGTGATAATCTCTTAAATATGAGCCAGCGGTGTGTTGTAGCTACAAAAAAACATACCCCCCCCCCCCGATACTGTCTTAGACTGCATTAACAGAGGGATAGAATCAAGATCATGTAGGTGTTAGCCAGGGGTGGGATTCTACCAGTTTGCACCTATTCACTAGAACTGGTTGTTAACATTCTAAGCAGTTCAGAGAACTGGTTGTTAGAAGAAATTACTGGCCTAATCCTGTAAGGAAGGCAGGAAGGAAACATTCTGGTGTTGCTTACAGAAACTGCCTCTCTGTTAACCCTTATTACATTCTTGGCAGGACTAGACTTCCTGTCTCAGGAACTTCTCTGGAGTGTTTTTTCCTTCCTTTGCTGGTACTTTGTTTGTGTGGAGTGACCATTCAAAGTTATAATGGCACTGAAAAAAGTGACTTATAACTATTTTTCACACTTACAACTATTGCAGCATCCCCACAGTCATGAGAGGCCAGGCAAGGAGATGTGTACCTCGATGTGAGTGAAGTTGAGTTGGCCACGCCCATCCAGTCTCATGACCACCAAGCCATGTCCATCCAGTCACATGACCACCAAGCCACGTCCCACCACCTAAGTCATGCCCACAGAACCAGTTGTTGAAAAATTTGAATCCTACCCCTGTGTTAGCACCACTTTTTAAGACATTGATAAGATCACGCTTAGAATATTGCATCCAATTTTGATCGATATTAAAAAAATGTTGAGACTTTAGAAAAAGTGCAGAGAAGAGCAATAAAGATGATAGGAGACTGAAGGCTAAAAACATGAATGGTTGCAGGAATTGGGTATGTCTAGTCTAGTGAAAAGAAGGACCAGGCATGACATGATAGCAGTGTTCCAATATCTAAGGAGCTGCCACAAAGAAGCGGAGGTAAACCTATTCCCCAAAGCACCCAAAGGCAGGACAAGAAGCAATGGACGGAAACTAATCAAGGAGAGAAGCAACCTAGAACTAAGGAGAAATTTCCTAACAACAAATGTGTTATTCTGTTAAAACACTGAGCCAATTTGGTCTAGTGGTTAAGGCACCAGGCTAGAAATTGGGAAATCATGAATTCTAGTCCCGCTTTACATATGGAAGTCAGTTGAATCACTTACTCTCAGCCCAATTCATACTACAGTGAGAAAATAGAAGGAGGAAGATGTGTTGAATATGTTTACCACTTTTGAGTTATTTGTAAAAATAAAAATGTGGGATACAAATAAAATAATAAATGAATACATTACAAAACAGCAGGACATAATGAAATCCTTGCAGCATCTCCAATCTGTTCTAAATAATCTGCCCTTTTTGAAATGGCCATAATCATTTTGAAAATTGTTTAGCTTTTTAAACCACCTAAGGTCCCTTGGAGGCATTTTCTGCATCAAATAACTAGGCTTAATTTTCTTTCTACCCAGCAAATCAATCAAAATGACTTTCCAGCTTAGCTGTTATGAAGATTGTAATGCTTTTTTATTTCTGCTTTCTGCCAAACCAAGAGTTTTCCATGAACAAGAGAAGTTAAAGAGACAAATGGCTTACTCTTTGATGGTGGACGGAAGAACTGTTTTTATTTTCCCTCAATTCTGACATCAGTGATGTTTGTCACTAAGCAATACAAACAGTCTACAGTTTCTATGCTGTGATGAACTTTCAGCAGCTTAAAGCATCCATCACTCTGTTCCTTTCAGAGTAAAGTAATGTGATGCAAAGGCACACAAAAGAGTGAATTGTAATCTTCCATTGTTACTGTTGTGGTCTTTTCTTGAATTTTTAATCAAGTGAACTGAAAGACCTCACCCACCTCTGATTTTCTAAGCAATGTATGATATACTCCCACAACAATGTGGGAGTATATTATATTTATATATTGATTCTCTGTATAAAGGAAAAAATGATCATTATTGTGTTGTGTGGTCAAAGTTTGATATGATTAAAAATTGGGCTGAGTAATTTCCTCTTTATACATTCTCTTTATATATTCTGTATATTCTGTTGTTTCTCATTTTTGCTGATTTGGAGAATTTCATTCCTTTGGTTGTTTTTAAAACATAAATGAAGTTCCAACATTTTTTCACAAGTATTAGTGCTAAATTGGATATTTGCATTTGACTTTTGCTTCCTAGAGGAAGAAATTTGCAATTGTCTGAAAAAGTTCATTTTGTCATTTTTCAGGTCATTTCTTTGATTTATCAAAATTTCTTTGAATTTCAATTCTGTCTTCTACATCTTGAGATAGTTTTTTTAATCTTTATGTCCCTTGGAATGTATGATGTCTTCCTTGGACAACTTCTCTTATTCTTCCTTGAAGGCTGGCTCAAGGGAGGATAAGCTCATTCCTGGTAGGTCAGGAACTGAGTTAATTGGCTCTGAATTGCTGAATGAAAGTGATTTTTGGGAGGCTTCAGATGGGGACAGTTTGTAGATCAGTGAAGAGGAGGAGGAGGAGGAGCTGCCTTCCCTGTTGGATCTGAGAGCAAACATGGCAGAGAAAAGGCAAGAGCAAAGGAGATCTGCCAGATTACTTGGGAGAAGGCCCCACCCATCTTGATGGGCTGCACCGGAAAACTACTTATTACGACAGGCAGAGGGAGGCCTTGCCAGGCACAACATGTTTTGTTTTAATAGCTGTGTGTTTGTTCGTGCTTCCTGCTTGACTTGGTACCTTGGAGACTTTGAACTTCTCTTGCTAAGTGAGTTCTTGTGGATGTACTTTCAGTTTTGCCTGGTAGATGTAAATTTGTTCAGTGGACTTACTTTTTGGAGCAACTTTCTATTGTTTTATGGACATTGCCTTGTGGACTAATCTTGGCCTGCTTGTGGCTGGCTTTATTTAGGACAGTTCTGAGGCTGAAGAGAACTGCTGGGGAACATTAATAAACTCTCTGAAACACACTTACTTATATGTATGTGAGTGAGTGGGGCAGCACAGCATGGGATACTCAGTTGAAATTTGTACAGTAAACCTTCCTCTCAGACTGTATCGTAAGGCCATGGTCAGGTCCACAAAAACTACTGTGATTTTCAGGCTTCATTGGAATCCTACTTCAGTGTGACTTGTTAGACTCAGCACTTGTTTGCAGGTTTTTTAAAGAATTTTTATTGGTTTTTAAAACAAACATAAACAAACAAAACATAAAAACATCAAGCCATCTTCCATATATGTACATATAGTGTGTCGGTTGGTTTACAATTTTTTTTGTGCTTCTGTTTGGTAGTCTTCAATTACAATTATATATGATCTTGTATTTTCAATCCAATATTAAATGCATTAATATAATTATTAATAATTCATATTATCATCCAAATCTTTCCTAAAATCATTTTGTAGATATCATAAGAAAAAAAATACTTCTTTATATATTTAGTATTTTCTAAAAGTCTACATATTTTGTTACTATATTTTATTATCTAACCATTGATAGAATAGATCCCAAATTTTATAAAATTATTTATCTTCTTGCTCTCTAATTTCAAATGACAATCTACTCATTTCAGCGCATTCCGATATTTTCTTCATAATTTCCTCCTGTGGTGGTATTTTCTCATTCTTCCAGTTTTTAGCAAATACAATCCTAGCCGCTGTTAATACATTTACAATCAGGTATCTCAAGTCTTTACTATATATTTCAGGTAAAATTCCCAATAAAAATATCTCTGGTTTCAAATCTATATGTTTTTTTGTCATTTTTTCCAACCATGTGTGAATTTTAGTCCAGTATTTTTTAGCATCCGCACAAGTCCACCACATATGGTAATATGAGCCAGGTATCTGATGACATTTCCAACATTTTTCGGATTTATTCTTGAACATTCTTGCTATTCTTGCCGGGGGAAAATGCCACTGTAAAACATCTTATACAAATTTTCTTTATATGCTGTTGACATTGTCATCTTATAATTTTGAGACCACAATTTTTGCCATTTCTCTAGGTCAATCCCATATCCAAAATTCTTCCCCCAAGCATTCATAGTTTCTTTAACTTGTTCTTCTTCTAGTTTAATTTCTAATAAATATCCATACAATTTTTTAATCACCTTTTCATCAGTACCTGTCAAAATCTTATCTAAATCAATCAGTTTATCATAAAAACCTTCTGTTTTGGAATCTTTATCATACCTTGAATGTATTTGCGCGTATGAAAACCAATTCATCTTTATACCTTGTTCCTCTAGTTTTTGTATGGATTTAAGTTCACCCTTTTCATTCAATATTTCACCATATCAAACTGTACCTTTTTATATATTATAGGATAAGAAAATGCTGAAATAGTCAATAGCCAGACTGGAATTTTCAAATAACATTGTCTTTTAATCTTCTCCCAGTTTAACCACAGAGACTCCTGTATATAATGTCTCCTAAAGTACCCCTGTGTTTTAGTTCCTTTGTACCATAAAAAAGCATGCCACCCCAACAACAGATCATGTCCTTCTAATGCCAACAATATAGTATTTCTTAATGTTATCCATTCCTTAACCCACATCAGATTTGTAGCTTGGTAATACAACTCCCAATTAGGCAAACCAAATCCACCTCTTATTCTAGCATCTTGCAAAAGTTTTAACTTTATTCTCGCTTTCTTACCTTACCATATGTATTTCAACACAATTTTATTCAAATCTTCAAAGTAATCTTTTCCAAGCCTAATTGGAATTGTCTGAAACAAATAAAAAATTCTGGGTAATCTTGATTGTTGATATTCTCCCTATTAATGACAGTTGTAAATTTTCCCATTTTGCCAAATCTAGTGCTATCTGCTGTTTGAGTTTGATATAATTATTCTCTTTTAATGTGCTGCATCTTGCTGTCAAATATATCTCCAAGTACTTGATCTTATTAGTGACCTGAATTTTCAGTAAGTCTGCCAGTTCTTCCTTTTGTCTAGATAGCATGTTCTTTGTCAAGATCTTTGTCTTATCTTTATTTATTTTCAAACCAGCCATATCTCTATCTTTTCCATCAATTTTGGCGCTGTTTCTAGTGGATCTTCTAAGATAAAAACCAGGTCATCTGCAAATACTTGCAACTTAAATTCTTCCTTTTTAATTTTCATCCCTTTTATATTCTTTTCATCTCTGATGTTTCTATTTAGCACTTCCAAAGTTTACACAAACAACAAAGGTGACAGTGGGCGCCCTTGCCTTGTTCCTTTTCTTATGTCAATAGAGTCTGTCAGGTCTCCCTCTATCATTACCTTTGCCATTTGCTCATGATATATAGCTTCTATTTCTTGGATAAATTTTCTAGTAAAGCCCATCTGTTCCAACAGTAATAACATGAATCGCCAATTCACATTATCAAATGCCTTCTGTGCATCTAGAAATATCAAAGCCATTTGTTTTTCAGGATGTGCCTCATAGTACTCCAAAGTGTTCAAAATTACTCTCATATTGTCTTTAATTTGTCTCTTTGGCAGAAATCCATTTTGATCAGGATGAATAAAATTATTTAAGTATTTTTTAAGTCTTTCTGCCAATATTGAAGCAAAAATTTTATAGTCTGCGTTTAGTAGGGAAATAGGTCTATAGTTCTTGATTTGTAATGGATCGGTCTCCTCTTTTGGAGCAAGTGTGATATAAGCTTCTGACCATGATTTAGGTATCCTCTTCTTTAACATAACTTCATTCATAACTTCTAGCAATGGAAAGTTCAATGATTCTTGTAATGTTTTGTAAAATTCTGCCGGAAGTCTATCTGGGCCTGGTGCCTTTCCATTATTTTGCTTCTTTAGTGGTTCAGTTAACTACATCATCGTTATATTTCTTTCTAACATTGTTTCAATCTCTTGAGGTATCTGGGGTAACTTAGCATTCTGTAGTTACTGTTTAACTCTTTCCTCATCAATATTCTCTTGTGTATATAGTTTCCCATAATAATCTCAAATGATTTCCTTCTTCTCTTTACTACCATAGCAAACTTCACCTTGGTCATCTATTAATTGCAATATTCTCCTTGATTATTTCTCCTTTCTCAGTTTGTATGCTAACCATCTACCTGGTTTATTTGCGTCTTCAAAGTAGTTATGTTTAGCACCTTTAATTTTCTGTGCTAGTTCTTCTTTTTCTATTAAACCTATTTTATGTTTAATTATATCCATTTTTAGCTTTTTAATGGCTTTCTTTGTAAATCTAATGTGAACTTCTCTTGGTAGGCTATTTCTCATTGCGTATCTTGTGAAAACTCGATAGACCTCATCTATTCCATCCATCAACTTCTCTTCAGATATTTTCAAAGCTTCAGCCAATATTTCTATCATTATCTCAGCTAGATTTTGTCCTTTTTCTTCCTCTATGTTTTGAAATCTAAGGTAGAATTCTGATCTATCCATCTCCCATCGCAACATGCCACTTTTATCTTGTTCAACCACTGTTAATCTGTTATCAATGTCTCCAATCTTCTTATCTCTTTGTTTATCTTCTTCAATTTTTAGTAGTCTCTCATCATACTTCATCATCATTTGTTGGATGTTCTCCACTTTTTCATTGGTTTTCCCTGTTCTTTGTTCAATGTTCTCTGTTCTTTGTTTGATGTTCTCAATTCTCTTTTCAATATTCTCAGATCTTGTTTGAATGTTTTGAATTCCTTGCAAAATCATCTACAGAGTCTATTTTTCTTTTTCTTGTTCTCTCTCTTGCCTTAACATTGTCTGTATTGAATGTTGTCCTCCAAATGGTGGAGAGGAAGAAGTGGAAGTTGAAGAACCAGGAGCTGTTAGTTTCCTACTCATTTCTAACAATTCAAAATCTTCAGGTTCTTCTAGACCTTATCTTTCATTATCCAATTATGAAATAACCAATTGCAATTCCAAATAAAAATAGTAGGGGGGAAAAGCCAAATAGTAATAATGATAAACAAGAAAAGAAAAAGAAAAATTTCTTCAGGTTCTTGTATACCTTAATCCAATCGGTTGAGTAAATAACAGTAAAAATTCAAAAATGGAGAAAAAGACCATAAACACACACAAAAGAGAAAAAGCTGTAAAATCCCAAAGAAGATGGAAAAGTGAGGAATAAAAAGCTAAAAAAAAAGGAAGAATTCTTCAGGTTCTTCAACACCTTAATACAAATTAAAAGGTCTCAAATATAAAAGGCTGCATAAGAGAAGAAGAGGGAAAAAAAGGGCCAAGAAGATTAAAAAAAAAGAAAAAAATCAGTATGGGAGGTAGAGGGAAAAACAAAAATACCAACAAGGCAGAAAGAGAAAAAAAGAAAAAAAGGCTACTCCCTTAAAAAATAATTATTTTATTATAAAATAAAAAGCAAGCATAAAAATTTAACTTAGTTTCAAAAAATAAACTATTGAGGAGGGGTAGCATAGCTTAGGAGAAATCAAAAAAGAAAAAAGACACACTGCACTTTGTTTAATTATCCAAGGCTCTTATTATAGCACTCTTCTCCACAGACTTATCATCTTTCTTTTCCTATAAACTTCAACACCAGGCTCCAGCTGTTGATAGAAACCCAGAAGAGCACCTGCAATAATACTCTCCCGTGCTCTTCCCTCTATCTTATCAAATAGCGATGTCCTTGAGGAAAAAAAAAAGAGTCTCAGTTCTTTCTTTCTCAGCTTTGTCTGGCCACAAGAGAAATAGAATATTTCCAAGCCTCTAGTTGGCAGTGTTAAAAGTTTCTTTGCTTTCACTTTCCCCCTCCTTTCCCAACAAAATATAATAAGGATTAATAAGAAAAAAAAAGAAAAGGATATTTAAAAAGAGAAATCGCTAAAAAGGGGTCTCTAGCCTGAAATGTTGCAAAATCAAAAAGGAGAAAGAAAATTAATGGGGAAAAAAAACACAGTCCAGTTTCAAAATATAAGATCATGTACAGAAAATCCAGCAATGAGAAAAAAACATTACTTTGACATTCCTTTTTAAAATTGCTGCTTAATCACTTCTGTCAAAACTTTTACAGATGCTTTCTTTTCCTTAGGGTGTCCTTTCAGATCTTAGAATAAAGAAAAAATTCTCACCAAACTGGCACACTCTCTCTTTCTGTTCTCTTCTGTTTCGGAGCTGTCCCAACTTCAGAAGCTTTAATGGCTGACTCTCTGCCGCTGGCAAGAAGAGCTTCTCCTGGATCTACCAGGGACTTTGCAGTATCCCTGGGATCGACAGAATGCACTCTTCACTTTCACCATCTCTTCCGGACGGTTTAGATCCAATTGGACTGTCCAGGAGCAAAGATATCGGCAGCAAGATATCAGACCTTCAAGATCGCATGCCATATCGTCGCGATGCCAGCTCCGCCCCCAGTCTCTGCAGTTTTGATTTTATCAAAATCGCAATAGCACTTAGACTTATATACCACTTCACAGTGCTTTACAGCCTTCTCTAAGCTGCTTTACAGAGTCATCTTCTTGCCCCCAACAATCTGGGTTCTCATTTTATCCACCTTGGAAGGATGGAAGGCTGAGTCAACCTTGAGCCTGATGAGATTTGAACTGCCAAATTACAGGCAGCTGGCAGTCAGGAAGTAGCTTGCAGTACTGCACTCTAACCACTGCACCACTGCGGCTCATAATCCTGTTTGTTCCACAGGGAGGTGTATTTCAGATAATATTTTTCCATCAGTTGTTTTGAGCCAGAGATGGCCATTTTACCTGGACCAAGTGAAGAACAATACTTACATAATGTGATTTCCAACCTTCTTGCAAAGTAAATTATCAAGGATTTAATAAAAAAGAACTATAAAAACAAACTTTGTAAATAGGTTATGTTCAACAGAATTATATTTTCTTGGCTACAGCAATCAAATCAGATTCCATTTGTTGTTTTTGTTCTTATGTTCAAATATGTAGCCCTTACAATACAAGAAAGCTTCCACATATGGAAACGATTTGAGATCACACAGACTTAATTCTTGGAAAAAAGTATAAATAAAACATTTCCACAAAATGAGTAGCAGGAAATTCAGATTGTTTTGTTTGGAGTGCTCATCTCTTCAGTTGTCATCTGTAACAACTTAAATAAGACCTCCAGGATTGGGGTATTTCAAAGATTGTGAGATCTTGAAAGGAAACGGGATCTTAAAAAGTGTATGTTTCTAGCAATGAATGAAAAACTGGCATTGGTAGAATGCTTTGGAAAACTATAGAATGTGTGACATTTTTAGGCAAAAATTGAAATGTCTGTGTTATTTTAATAATAAATAAAAATAAAAAATAAAAAGGCTTTATAGCATTTTCCCTAGGCATTGTGTATGATACCAAGGTATTATGCAGAACGACAAGAATTATTTAGGCAAAATATGAAAAGAGAATTATAAAAAGGGTTAATCTTCTATTAAAAAAACCTATATGAAAATGAAAGAAGAAATGCAAAATAAAGTTCAGGATTTTCTTACTGAAATAAACAAGATAAAAAGACCAGTATTGACCTATTTGTTGCAACAAGGAAGGCTAGAGTGGCATTTTAATGGAAGTATTTTATATTTTGCTAGTTTCCCTTTTGGCATTACATAGAATGCCTGGGAATGTGTGAAATGTTAAGCGTTTCATACTTTGATGTCCCATATTTGGCATTCTATACATTTCTATTCTATAAAATGCTTATTTTCACACATGGACAGTAACATATGTATAACATTCTTGAGTATGTGCAATTTGCACTGTACACTAAAGCAACATTTCCCAGTCTGCTTCACCCAGATACATTATCTACATCTCCTATAACTCCTAGCCAATGCAGCTTTCCTGGAAGAGAACTGTTCTGTATAACTTGGAAGGTTCCAAGTAGTCAATTCTGATTGGCCAAAAAGGCCAGTAGTGGATTGGTTCATTAGGAACCAATCCAAGAAGCCGCTCAAAGGCGGCATGATTTAAATGGATATCATTGGCTACAAGCCAGCAGACCTGGTCTGAGCTTAACCGAATGCTGAAAGCTCACTACGCGCCAGTTATCTCAAACCTCATCAAGAGACACAAATTTTATAAGAGAGACCAGTGGGAAGACGAAACCATTGCTGATTTCATGGCAGCTCTACGCCATATTGGAGGAGCCTGTGAATTCCAAAATATGGATGAAGCAATGCGAGGTCGTGTCGTGTTAGGTCTTAGGGACTCTACCCTTCAAAGCACTCTTAAACAGACCTAATATAATGGTGGCAGAGGCAATCGCGGAAGCAACTGCTGTGGAAACCGTAAAGAAATCAGCAGCCACAATGAAGATGATGAACACCAGTGCTGACACGACAACTCTTCCAAAAGAGAAAATCTCAGGCGGAGGGAGAAAGCAAGCTGCCGCAAACACACACCACGAAGACCTAGACGAGTCATCAGACACTGATGAAGATGACGATGAGGTCCACCGCCTTTACGCAAACCAAAAAAGGCACGAAAGGAAGAAAAATTGGCAGGAATGCGTTGGTTGCGGAGGAAACCACCCCCGAGCCGAGTGCAGGTTCCTTGATGCCATTTGTCGGGCTTGCAAAAAAAGGGGACATATTGAAAGAGTCTGCCAAAATCGAAGAAACAGCAGCCCTAGCAGACACGGTAATTCCCTACCAAGAACTGACTCGAGGCAAGCCGACAGAAAATGGGAGTGCAGCAAGGGAACCAGCAACTGAGAAAACACATCAGACTGTCACTATAGGAAGTGCACAGACGGAAAGCGGGAAAAAAGTCAGAATTGTAGTGTCCATTGAAGGAAGACCTTGTGAGATGGAGGTCGACTCAGGATATTTTCCATCAGTGGTGTCTTGGAACACAATCAGACGTCTGATTCCAAACATAAGACAAAACAAATTCAAAAAAAAAATTAATTCTCAAAGATTACCAAGGAAATAGGATTCACGTGGTAGGTCTGGGGCACTTCAAAGTAACTTACAAACAACACGCTGAAGTCCTGCCATTGACTGTAGTCGATCGAGACCATCCAGCCTTCTGGGCATTGAATGGTTCGCGCCATTGGGCATCGGGATGACCGGAGTGAACCGAATAGTCGCGAGTGATTGGGAAGAGAACCTACAACATGAATTCCAGGACATCTTCGACGGAACTCTAGGCAGGTACCGGGGAACCCCAATATCCTTTAGCCTAGATCCCCAAATAGCACCGAGAAGACTAAAAGACAGATGGGTCCCCTCTGCATTAAAATCCAAAATAGACGAGCAATTAAATAAATTGATTGCACAAAGGGTCATATAACCAATTGACCACGCAAGGTGGGAGACTCCAATAGTAACACCTGTAAAACCAGATGGGTCTGTGCACATCTGTGGAGACTACAAGGCTACCCTGAACCATGCGCTACAGCAAAGCGCATACCCGGTACTAGTTGTGCAGCACTTCCTACACTCACTTGGGGGAGGAAAATTTTTTGCAAAACTCGATTTGGCCCAGGCATATCAGCAACTTCCAGTAGATCCCATAACGGCCGAGGCACAAACAATAGTAACGCATAGAGGGGCATGCAAATGTAACAGACTTCAATTTGGAGTGAGCGTTGCCCCAGGCGTCTTCCAAAGCCTCATGGAACGCCTATTAAATGGAATAAAAGAGGTCGTTCCATACTTTGATGATGTCCTAATTTCAGCGAAAAACGTGACCCAATTAGAAACTAGACTAAGTGAAGTGCTAACGAAATTCAGAGAATCTGGCCTGAAAGTTAAAAAAGAAAAATGCTGCCTGGCCACTAACCCCGTCGAATTTTTAGGATATTTGATTGACGGACAAGGTATTCACCCAACAGAAAAAAAAGTCAAAGCAATCAAAGACGCACCCAGACCTAGAAATAAAATGGCAGGCATTCTTGGGTCTGATCAATTTTTATAATGTATTCCTCCCACACAAAGCAACGATAGCAGAACCATTGCATCGTTTGCTTGATAAGAAAACTGTCTGGACTTGGGGTCACAAAGAACAAAAAGCCTTTCAAAATATGCAAGACTTGTGAACCTCAGACACTGTTCTTATTCAGTTTAGTAATACTCTACCCTTGACGGTCACCTGCAACGCCTCACCATTTAGAGTAGGTGCTATCCTGAGCCACCAATTACTTGACGGGAGAGAGACACCCATCGCTTTTTATTCGAAAACACTCTCCAAAGCGGAACGCAACTATAGCCAACTAAACAGAGAAGCCCTGGCAAATGTCGCTGGAGTAAAACGTTTTCATGAATACCTATACGGTAGAACATTCTCCATTGTTATTGATCATAAACCATTGCTAGGGATTTTGGCTGGGAATAAACCCACACCGAACATTCTATCCCCACGGATGACTAGGTGGTCAGAATTCCTGGCCGCCTATTCATATACACTGCTACATCAACCCAGGAAACAAATCGCCCATGCAGACGCATTAAACTGAACACCATTACCGATCTTAGAGGACGACCCAGCTGCAGCCACCGCCACCCTACAACTAGAAACCTGCCCTGAACTTCCATTGACTGCGGATGATGTCACCAGAGCCACGGCAAAAGACTCATTGACTGCCCGCGTTTTGACTTGGGTAGGTAAAGGCTGGCCGGAAGGCCAAAAGACTGAAAACTTTAAACTTTTTCGGACTAGACAAACTGAACTGTCAATACAAAAGGGGTGTTTGTTGTGGGGAGATCGGGTGGTGATTCCATCCAAACTACAAGAAGAGGTGTTAGGCGTGTTACATGAGGGCCACCCAGGCATAGTTAAAATGAAAAACCTGGCCAGGAGTATGTCTGGTGGCCTGGCTTAGACAAGGACATTGAACACTGGGTTGCAACATGCCACAAGTGTCAGAGAGCTAGACCCACCCCACCACAAGCGCCCATACGGGACTGGGAGACCCCACGAGGCCCTTGGTCCCGAATCCATATTGATTTTGCGGGACCAACTAGGGGCAATATGTTTTTAATAGTTGTGGATGCATATTCAAATTGGCTCGAAGTCATATTAATGTCATCCACAACAACCGACGCTATTATAAAACAGCTAAATAAATTATTTGCAACTCATGGTTTACCTGATTTGTTGGTATCTGACAATGAGCCACAACTAACAGCAATACAATTTGAACAATACTTAGCCTCTTTAGGTATACGCCATGCACTAACCGTGCCGGCCGACCCGGGGGCAAATGATAGGGCAGAGCGTATGGTCCGGTTCACAAAAGAAGGCCTTGAGAAAATGGACCATGGGGATGTCCAAGACAAGCTAAACCGCTTACTTACACTACAACACATCACTCCCAATAGCACAACAAACAAGAGCCCAGCAGAATTATTAATGGGAAGAAAATTCAGGTCCCATTTAGATAGGTTGCACCCCAATTATACTTGCGAGAAACCCTCCGACTCTTCCAGTCAATACCGCACTTTCAAAATTGGTGACTGGTCTATGCCAAATAATTTTACCGGGGACCCTCTTTGGCTTCCAGCCACGATCACACAAGTAACAGGCCCCCGGTCCTACTGACTAACCGTGGACGATGGAAGAGAGTGGGAGTGGCACATAGACCAGCTTCGTTCCCGCAACATCGAGCGCAAAACAACCATGCAACCTCAAATAATAAATTTCGATGAAAACAAAACCAAGGAGCGGGGGGAAATACAAATAAATAAAAAAGGATGTGAAAATGAACCATTAAAATTACAACCAGAAAATCTAACCAACCAAAAAGAGCACTTACGGTTAGATGAGACTATCGGAAGAAGTCCTGGTGAAAGGGAACCCGACCTGGAAGGTGCCAGCCAGGCCAGCTCAACCAGCCCGGTTGAACCGGGAGGGAGCGGCAGAACCACTTCGACCGGCCTGAGAAACTCAGGCGGGAGCGGCAGTGCTGAATCACCCTTCCAGGCGGTTCCATGGAGAAAAACCAGAGAGACAACGATCCCGACCGAACCGCTTGAAGTCATAGGCGAGAATGAGCCGCGCAGGTCAACTAGGACCAGAAAAAGCCCCACCTACCTGCGCGACTATGTCACTCACTTAGAACCTTCCAAGTAATACAGAACACCCCTCCCCCTTTAGTTCAATTAGAACTAAAGGAGGAGGGGTGTTCTGTATAACTTGGAAGGTTCCAAGTAGTCAATTCTGATTGGCCAAAAAGGCCAGTAGTGGATTGGTTCATTAGGAACCAATCTAAGAAGCCGCTAAAAGGCGGCAAGATTTAAAAGGAAGTCATTGGCTACAAGCTGGCAGGCAAGCCTCTATATAAAGGGCTGCCGCGGCTTGAGCCAATGTTCTGTTACTGTTGCTGTTAACCGAATAAAGAGTTTTTAGTTGGAACCCGGTCTCGCGCGATTCTTTTCTGGACGGAACAAGAACTATAGCTATATCAGTTTGAGGAAACTAGATTTTAGATCGCTATAATTTTTCTATAAAGTTTGTTTGAACTCAGGTTTATCTTTTACCATCTCCTCTCAAAAGCTCCCATAGAACAGAGAAATCTGGCTAGGGAATTAATACTTTTTCATTTCAATTCCATTCATCAAAAGTAAGTGATCCTCTGAGATTTTTCATTTTATTAATTTCAAAGCATTCAAGCTAAGGAAAGCAGGGAGAAGAAAGATGATTCAATCTGTAAGTAGAAAGAAAGCCGAAGTTAATAGTATTGGTAACAAGCTTTGCAGGCCATTACTACATGAGAAAGACCAAATTAATTTAGAAAGCAACATTATGATAGAAACAACCTCTGGTTTGTGCTATTTCGACATCATGGCGTTTCCTTCATTTTCCCCCAACACCTCTGACACATCTTTTGCCCCTAATAGACCATAGGCTTAAAGATGTCAAAAACTGATGCATATATAGAACAAAAACAGAACAATTTCTATATAGCCTGAGCATAGCCTGAAATTATGAATCTCTGAGAAGAGCGCATGAAATTTAGAGGAAAAAGAATTCTTTGTTATTAAACAGCCTATATACTATAATAAAGCAAATGCATCCTTAAGGCTCATATTTTGTTTCATAATACTGCATTTAAACATGGCATTTTTTTTTCTGGAGGAAAGGAAACAGTGGAAGGTACATTGTGAACATTTGTATGGAAATGAGTGCTATTGTATGTCAGTGTTGGTCAGGGAATAATTCAGGAATAAGTTAAGTCTCCATGGTTATTTAAGGTATTTATGGACAAATGTTTCAGGAATAGTTGTGGGGATATTAGAGGAATGTTAATTGGGAATAGGAATGTTTGTATACATCCATATTGAGGTAAATTGAGGTTGTCCTCAATTTACAACCACAATTCAGCCCAAAATTTCTGTTGGTAAATGATACATTTGTTCAGTGGATTTTGCTCCATTTTACAACCTTTCTTGCCAGAGTTGTTAAACGAACCATTGCAGTACAGTTAGTAACACGGTTGTTAAATGAACCTGGTTTCCCCATTGACTTAGTTTGTCAAAAGGTTGAAAAAAATGATATCAGGACCCTGGGACACTGCAACCATCATAAGTGCATGCCAGTTGCCAAGCATCTGAAATTTGATCACGTGACCATGGAGAGGTCACAATGATTGTAACTTTAAAAATGGTCATAACTCACTTTTTCCAGTGATTTATATTTAACTTTGAATGGTCACTAAATGAACTGTTGTAAGTTGAGGACTACCTGTACTTTTATATAGAGATAATGGTGTGTTGTTGGTGAAGAGCCAAAATGGAATACAGTAAATCTCAATTAACTTAATGATGAAACAAAAAATATATAGATTTGAGCATTCATTTATTGATGGCCAATATAGTTTTATTTGAAAGTAAAAATAGAGTGAACAAAAAGGCAAACTGGAAAACTAGAGTACTTCAGATACCATCATAAAAGAGAAATTGTATGGAGAAATTTTAAAGCATGCCTGTGATGATAGCAAAATAGCACATAGCATGTAGTTTGTTGCAAAGAATGAATATGAAGAAATAAAAATGGCCATGCCCTAGAGTACACTGCCCAGTTTCTTATATGGAAATTTGAGTTGGATATACCGGGAAAACCATAAAAGTATATTAAATGTGATGGGAGACAAACTTTTATAAAATACTTGTGGTGAGATAAAAAGAGAGACCATTAAGAATGAATGAGTGATTGATGCATGTAGGCTAGATTCAAAAGTGAATAATCACTTTAGACATCACTTTTAGATTAGCAGAGTTGGAAGGTAGCTTGTAGGTCATCTAGTCCAACCCCCTACTCAAGGAGGATATTCTACATCATTTCTGACAGATGGCAGTCAGTAGAAAAGAAGAGCATTCAGGTTATTTGAAGAAAATGGGAAAGGATGTGATTTGGTTTAGTTGATGAGAGCCTGAAAAAGAGAAAGACAAGAATTTTAAAGAACAAAAGGCAATATAGACACGATGAAAACAAGGATGGTTTGCAAGGATACATAGACAGGTATAATAAATAATGTTTATGCAAACTAGAGTTATCTAGATTGTATTTCTTTTTCTCTTATCTCCTGCTATTTTCCGGCTGCTGTCACTCTTTTTCTGTACTTTGCATAACATTGATTACCTGCGATCGGTGGTGGAATTCAATTTTTTTTAATACTGGTTCTATGGGTGTGGCTTGGTGGCCATAGCAGAGGAATGATACTGTAAAATCTCCAGTCAGAGGTGGTATTTGCCAAATGACTCAAAATTTCAGTTACTGGTTTTCCAGAACTGGTCAGAACCTGCTGAATATCACCTCTGCGCCTCAATATGGAATTGCCTTCTGGCTGGGTCATGTACTGTGTGGCTGGCTGTATGTTCATTCAAACAAAATAAACTTTTCAAGAGTTGCATGAATCTTCAGTTGCCTGTAGGTGGCAGTATTGGAATATGAAACCCAACGCTAATCCTCTGAGAGAAAGAAAATACAGAGAACTAAATGGGAATTCGGAGCCTTCGGGTTGACTATAGCAGTGGTCCCCAACCTTTTTTGTACCAGGGACCAGTTTCACGCAGAAACACTTTTTCAAGGACCGGCAAAATCAATTCTTCCCCAATAGTAAAGGGCTTCTTAGCTTTAGCTAATATAAAATATATATTTTAATCACGATTATTCATTCTTTGCGGCCCAGTACAAAATGATCCACGGCCCGGTACTGGTCCGGGGCCCGGTGGTTGGGGACCCCTGGACTACAGTATCTACTTAACTATACTACAGTTGTCCCCAAGTGCCTGCATAGATTGTGATGTGACTTGTTTCCACACCCTGGTGGAATAGGACTCAGGCATCTGATATTCAGATGACAGCCAAATTTTCTGATTTATTGCTCACTGGCTCAGTTCCTCAATATATCTGGGTCCCATGCATTCAAAAAGCGGCCACACCCTTGGTTGCTGGAATGATCAGAGACTCACATGATGCTATGTTACACTGCAGCATTGCACTAGTTCCCCCTGCATCTGTTTATTTTCAATCAATTTCAATTGTATTTCCATCCTCCTCGATCTTATTTGTCCTCCAAATATGGCTAAGCTCTCTGGAATCAAAGGCTAGGCTGACTGGAACATCTCCAACGCATAGTGCAGCAAGTAATAGTTGGTAATAGCTATGTGAGTTCAGCCTCACAGACTGATAGCACTGAAAAGTTCAACATTCCCCAAATGCTAGTTATATTGAAACACATCTTGGAACAGGGAAGTACAGATAGTACAAGAATTCATTGCGAGACTGTTTGAAGTTACAGTGGCAACTGAAAAAAGTGACTTATGACCATTTTTCACACTTATGACCATTGCAGCATCCCCATGGTCACGTGATCAAAATTCAGATGTTTGTCATCTGACTCGTATTTATGATGGTTGCATTGTCCTGAGATCAGTGACTTTTGAGACCTTCTGGCAAGGAAAGTCAATGGAGAAATCAGATTCATTTAACAATCCCATCACTAATTTAAGAACTGCAGTGATTCACTTACTAACTCTGGCTGGAAAGGTCATAAAATGGGGCAAAACTCACTTAACAAATGTCTCACTTAGCAACATAAATTTTGGACTAAACTGTAGTCTTAAGTGGGGGACTAACTGTATCTTTGTTTTAAAATGACTAAATGAGTTAAAATCCTGTGGTTGATTGATTTTAGCAGGATGGAGGGAGGAAGGGATTGATTGGATGGACAGACAGACCAAGCAAGAGGGATGTGAAAAATTAATAAAGAAAACATGAAGCAAATGTCATTGTTAGAATGAATATACAATATGATCTTTAATAAAAAAAATAGATGGCATTACAAAAATAAACAGATATATAGCTTTTATACATCTGTGTGTAGTGCCTATGAAGGTGTTGAAATATAATTAGCAACTGGTGAATGCAAATATATTGCATTCTCCAGTTGGTATTGGGTTGCAACTACAATAATGAAGTACAACTATGAAAATCAGCTGATGGGAACTGCAGTCCACTCTCTGTCTGGCATTTCTTTCCGTGATCTAGAGGTGAGATAGTTTTTGTTTGAGTATATTATTATTATTATCATCTTAAACCAATTCTTTTTCATTTGTTTCAGTCTTTTAATGTACCGGTATTTGTTATCTAGAGTCATTTAAATGAGGCAGCTTCTTAACTGATTAAGTAAATGTATAAAATAAAAAACATGGGTTGAGGAAGCCTTCTGTGCAACTAAATTGAGAAAGTCCTTCCTTCATTGTTGCGATGAGAGAAGGTGTTGCTTTGTCCACTTCCAGCACCAGTAGAATGTCCCTCCCACAGCAGACCCAACCACCCTGCATGTAACCTCATGAAAGAAGTTTGTTCAGCCCTGTGATTTTAAAATTAGCCACCTTGTTAGTATTTTGGGTTTTCTAGCCTGTGGATTTTAATGATTGCCCCGTGTACCTGACCTGGTAGTAGCCATGCAAATGGTACAAAACAACAGCAACAAGGAACAATGCTTTGAGATTATGTGGTCTGTGTCAGATCTATTTTCCTCTTTTTTCTGTATGTCTACAAGTGTATAAGGACAGTTCCACATTGCAGCAAAGAAAATGCTCTTACAAATGGATCTAGTGACATTTGTTTTTTCCTGGGCAGGACAACACTGAAAATTTAAGGTTGTTGGCCAATGATAACAGCAAGAAGAAAAATGAGCATCATAAGCATTCGGCAACAGACTCATAAGATAAGCAGTGTGCCCAGAAAGCATATGATTGTGGTGTGGTGAAGAGTGTGTTTGTCATATAGCTCTCTCTGTTGAGGAAGGGGGGAAGCATGGTGTTGAAAGAGCTCTGCACACCCCCTCTAAGTGGCTGGGCAGTCCTCCAGCCTACGGGTTAGCCTTGCTGCTCATGAATCAGCCTCTTTTGAAAAAATTGCCTCCCCAGCTTGTTTACTTGGAAACTAAGTGCTTTAAGGAACAGGGTGCTTTCCATGCATAACAATGATCCCTGTTTTAGATGGTCTCTCTTTGCTCTCACTCATATTTACCAAGGGAGGCACATGTGCGCAAGGAAGCCCGCCTTTGCAAGAAACTTCCAGGAAACTGACCCAAAGAACATGAGAACATTTTCATTTTGAGACTGAGCTGACATTTGATGGCGCCAACATTTTAACTAACATGTACAAATGTGCCTGGTTTGGTTTCTCCCAGGTCCAGATTGATAAGAAAACTTAATTAGTAAAACAATGAAGTTTTGTCTGGAATTCTCATTACTACATTTGCACAAGGATTTAATGGTCCATTGGGAAATACTGTGCTGAATTTAGGAGGGTCTGATGCTTCTGCTAAGTGAGGACCTGGGATACTCACTTCTTCTCCAACAGCTGGTGACCAAATGCAAGCCGATAAAAAGCTAATAAAAAGAAAAAAAACATTCTCCTCATGTTTCATCTTATTACTTTCATAGAGAGTAGATTAGAATATAGAATAATAGCACTACGTAGCAGAGCAGAACACAGCTTTGGGGGGGGGGGGCTTCAAGCACACATCTATGCAGTTTTCTTGTCAATGTTTTTTTTTTTATCAGGGGCCAGTTGGTTTTATGTCTAAGCAGGACTAGACCTCACAATCTTCCAGTCTCTAACCCAGGGGTGCCAAACTCGATTTCATTGAGGCCCACATTAGGATTGTGTTTGATCTTGGGGGGGGGGGGTATGTGGCCAGGGTGTGGCCAGTTTGACATCACTTATGTTGGGGGCACCTATGGTGGCCCAAGTGCTCTATGAGCGAAAACGGGCTCCCGAGCTCCATTTTTGTCTGCAATGGCTTCCTGCAACCCTCTGCCAATGAAAATGGAGCTTGGGAGGGCTGTGGCAGGACAGTTCTTCGCTGTTTCCAGGGCAGCCCTATGGGCCAGATCTAAGCACCCTGCCCGCTGGCTGTAATTCAGATACGGATATTTTATGGACCCTTCAGCTGTCCTTGTCCAATGTATGGCATTGACATGGCAGCAGGGAATGGATGGTGAGGGCAGCAGTAGCAGGAGGTAGGACAACAGAGTATGTATGGGGCGGGTGATGGCAGCGGAGGCCCTCTACAACAATCCCAGTTTCTTGTGTATCCCCTTGGGAAAATTATTTACCCACCCTTTCTCGAATTGTATTTAGAGCCAGATTGGTACAACGGTTAATATTTATTTGGAAAAAAATATAAATTTCTGCATAAGTGTAAGATCAGGATGAACCATTGGAATCCAGTGGGTATAACATGATTTTGTTTTCCATACCGAAGGATTAGAATGTCATACACATTTATCCCTTTCTGGTTTTAGCTCTTTCCTACATGATTGGCTTGCTGGATTAGAATATAGAAAGGGAAATATCATTCTGCCTTTTGTTTGACAAAGAACAAATGAAAGGGTAAAGTCCATTCATGTTGGTACTCACACGTATTGTACATATTAAGTGTGTGTTGTTGCCCATGGCAGTTGGGGTGGGGGTTATTGCTTTTGTTGTTTTGTTTTTTAATTTTTTTCTATACTATATTTTGGTTATTTGTAAGCTGCTGCCTAGAGTTACTATGAGCAAATAGGCGGAACAGAAAACAGTAACCCCCTCTCTCACATCCCCTGGCAATAACATATGGTTAATATGTATAATAGTTGTTAGTACCAAGATGAATTTTAGAAAATATAAATTTTCTAAATAAATATTTGGATGTCAATCATGCAGCTTGTTTTTAGGGTTATAAGTTATCTGAACTGAAAAAAAATATTAAAATGTGTTAGCTGAACCTGTTAAATTCAGGCAGTCTTTAAGTCAATTAATGTAGAATCCCCTATGTCATTTTTGGATGAAACTAAAAATTGGTACAAGTGAAAATAATTATCCCTGAATGTCTTTAAAAGTGCTAACATTTCTGAGGAAAATGTCAGCATTCTTTGTTGCTTGTTCTTCATTACTATAAATGATTTGCTCATGCATCAGGTCTACTTTGTTCGTTAGTCAGCCTTTTAAACAAAACCATTTAATATATTATTCCATTATTCTATTTAATAATGGGTACCAGCAACCAATAATGAGTCAATATATTGTAACAATGTACAAAATAGCAATTAGTAGTAGATCTATTCACACTGGTATCTATTAAACAGAACATTAAGAAAATGTTCTGTTCTCGTTATATTGCTGCTGATCACTTAAAAGAACCCACAACTCTAAGGCTGGTAGGTTCTGAAGCTACATGATTCATGGTCTGGATGCGGCCTTCCTGACAAGGCCCTTGGCTGCATCCCATTTGAAATTCTGCACTGCCTACCATCTCTTTTCTTCCTATTCAAGTTAATGGGATGTGGTGGAATACAATGCAGTGCAATAACAAAGTTGGAAGGCACCTTGGATGTCTTCTAGTCTATCCACTCCTGCTCAGTCAGGAGAACCTACAGGTGAAACTCCAAAAATTAGAATATCATGCAAAAGTTCACTTATTTCAGTAATGCAACTTAAAAGGTGAAACTAACATATGAGATAGACTCATTATATGCAAAGCAAGACAGTTCAAGCCGTGATTTGTCATAATTGAGATGATTATGGCTTACAGTTCATGAAAATCCCAAATCTACAGTCTCAGAAAATTAGAATATTACATGCAATCAATAAAACAAGGATTGTACATAGAACAATATCGGACCTCTGAAAAGTATAAAGCATGCATATGGACTCAGTACTTGGTTTGGGCCCCTTTTGCAGCAATTACTGCCTCAATGTGGCGTGGCATGGAAGCTATCAGCCTGTGGCACTGCTGAGGTGTTATGGAAGACCAGGATGCTTCAATAGTGGCCTTCAGCTCTTCTGCATTTTTCAGTCTGATATCTCTCATCTTTCTCTTGGCAATGCCCCATAGATTCTTTATGGGGTTCAAGTCAGGGGAGTTTGCTGGCCAATCAAGCACAGCAATCCCACAATCATTGAACCAGGTTTTGGAGCTTTTGGCAGTGTGGCAGGTGCCAAGTCCTGTTGGAAAATGAAGTCAACATCCTTATAAAGCTAGTCTGCGGAAGGAAACATGAAGTGCTCCAAAATCTCCTGGTAGATGGCTACATTGACCCTGGACTTAATGAAGCACAGTGGACCAACACCAGCAGATGACTTGGCTCCCCAAATCAACACAGACTGAGGAAACTTCACATTGGACTTCAAGCATCTTGCAGTGTATGCCTCTCCATTCTTCCTCCAGACTCTGGGTCCTTGGTTTCCAAATGAGATGCAAAAGTTGCTCTCATCAGAAAAGAGGACTTTGGACTACTGAGCAACAGACCAGTTCTGTTTTTCTTTATCCCAGGTAAGATGCTTCTGACATTGTTTGTTGTTCAGGAACGGCTTGACAAGAGGAATACGACATTTGAAGCCCATGTCCAGGAACTGTCTGTGTGTGGTGGCTCTTGATGCACTGATTGCAACCTCAGTCCACTCCTTGTGAAAGTCCACAACACTTTTGAATGGCCTTTTCCTGACAATCTTTTCCAGGCTAGGTCATCTCTGCTGCTTATGCATCTTTTTCTTCCACACTTTTCCCTTCCACATAACCTTCTATTAAGGTGGTTTGATACAGCACTTTGATAACATCCAACTTTGTTTGCCTTTTGAGGCTTTCCCTCCTTATGGAGGGTGTCAATGATGATTTTTTGCACAACTGTCAGGTCAGCAGCCTTTCCCATGATTGTGATTCCTGAACCAGACAGAGACCATTTAAAGGCTCACGATCCCTTTGCAGGTGTTATGGCTTAATTAGCTGATTAAAGTGGGACACTTTGAGCCTAGAAGATTGAACCTTTTCACAATATTCTGATTTTCTGAGGTTGTGGATTTGGGGTTTTCATGAACTGTAAGCCTTAATCATCTCAATTATGACACATCACAGCTTGAACTATCTTGCTTTGCATGTAATGAGTCTATCTCATATATTAGTTTTTCACCTTTTAAGTTGCATTACTGAAATAGATGAACTTTTGCACGATATTCTAAATTTTTGAGTTTTATCTGTATACAATCTCAGACAAGTGACTGTCCAGTCTCTTCTTAAAAACATCTAGTGATGGAGTGCCCACGACTTCTGAAGGCAAGCTATTCCACTGGTTAATTGTCCTGACTGTTAGGAAGTTTCTCCTTAATTCCAGCTTGCTACTTTGTTTGATCAGTTTCCAACCATTATTTCTTGTCCTGTCCTCTGGTGCTTTGAAGAATAATTTGACCCCCTCTTCTTTGTGACAGCCCCTCAAATACTGAAATACTGCTATCATGTCACCTCTAATTCTTCTTTTCTTAGACTAGCCAGACCCTAATCCTGCAGCCCTTCTTCATGTTGTCCAGGCCTTAGATAATCTTAGTTGCTCTTCTCTGAACTTTTTCCAAGTCTCAACATCTTTTTCTGCAACATGGTGACCAAAACTGGCTGCAGTATTCCAGGCGTGGTCTCACTGGAGTTTTGTAAAGTGGCACTAATACTTTACGTGATCTTGATTCTATAACTGTTTATACACCCCAGGATTGTATTAGCTTTTTTTCACATTAGATTGTTCTCCATTGGTAGCTACTGTGCTGATGAGAGTTTTTTGAAGCCTAATTTCCATTTGCATTTGGTACAAGAAGTCCTGGACTTACAACTATCCTTTTAGTAACAGTTCAAAGTTACAGTGGCACTGAAAAAAGTGATTCATGACCATTTTTTCCCACACATACAACTGTTGCAGCATCCCCATGGTCACAGTAGGCTGTGGTCAATTGTGACAAATATTCTATTGAAGTTCAAGTAAATTATATCCACAGCATCTTTCAGATTTTATCAAGTGACTTTTCCTTTTTCATTTATGTTCAAAATAGTTAGTTTCACCTTCATTATCAATGCTTCCTGTGAACAGATTGGTTTACTTCTCTAATGTTGAAAAATTTATTCTTCTTGCAGTCCTGGACATTCTCAATAATTTTCTTCAGCACATCAAAGGAAACAATTTTTTCTTGGTTCAGCTTTCTCATATCTTATATCAGCAGATGGAATTGCATGATATACCCATGTTTTTAATGTAAAAAGTGTGATTTACATAGTTCAAAGCCTTAGTATAATCAGTAATAAAAATGTCTTTTTGACATTCCCTTGCTATCATCCACCAGATGATATCCATGTGATCTGGTGATCCAATTTCTTCTGAATCCAGTTTGTGAATAGAACAGAGTAGAATTGAATTCTTTATTGGCCAAGTAAGATTGGAAACACAAGGAAACACAAGGAATTTTTCTCTGGTGCATAAGCTCTCATTTTACATAAAAACAAGTGATAAATCATGATCATAATCATCATAAGACACATTAATCAGAAATTATAAGATACAACTCTTAACGATAGTCATAGCATATTAAATAAGCAATTAACATAAATCATACTAGGATACAAAATGAAACAATATGACTCATAAGATACAGGCAAGAAAGTTATAGTCATAAGAAAATAAGGATATCGATAATAAGAAAGATGAGAAGAATAATAGTAATATAGCCTTACTAGGTAGTTTGACAGTGTTGTGGGAATTAATCTTATCAGGTGAGCAGAATCAATTGGGAGCAATTATGATGAATGAATTAAAAACCTGTTTTAAAAGGTGTCTTTCAGAACCTTTTTAAATTAAGAGGATAGGTCCTTTATCAGATTCCAAGGAGCTGAGACATCTACAAAGAAGACCATATCTCATGTGGATATGGACAAATGTATGACAACTGTGATGGTTTTCCTGAAATTACCTCAATGAGTGATGGGATCCTATAAAAGAGTACTCCCTTTGTTATATTTTTTTGCAGAATACCGTAGAAGCTTTCTCCTCTTCAGTGGATCATATTTTAACTTGATCTGTCTTTTGAACTTGCGATCATGAATGACTTTTTTTGGGAGTGTATACCTCTGATGGCATCTCTCAGAGCATTATTAGGATGTTCAAAGAGATATCTCTCTAATTTGAGGATTAGGAGACAAACTGTCAATTGTCCATGAATCCTCATCTATAAAGGATAGTTATCTGTTTGAATGGAAATCTACTCTTGTTTGGAGGTGTTCTTTATTTGAAATACAATTTATTTTCTGTCCAATAGAAGTAGCAGGACAACTATTCATTCTATTTACCACTGTAAAGAATTATAATATATATTTATTTATATTGGAGATCATTAGTCCTTGGTCTGTGGGTTACCTACAGCCTATTCCAGTTTCGTGGCCCCCCAAAATTGTAGTATTAAAATTTAAGGCCCTGTCACACTGGCCGATGGATGCAAAACATTTGTAAAAAGGACACAGCGGATGAGAAAAATGTTCCATCCGTTGTTGTCCGCTCTCAAAAGGGGCAAAAATTTGCATAACCAGAGCGGACAACACGGAAAGGAACGGACGGGGGGAGGATGCAGGGCGGATGGAAAGCGGATGCGGAACAGAAGCCCAGCGGATGGAAGCAGATGGGAGCAGATGCCACATCTGCTAGGCTTCCGGGGGACCTCAGCAAAGCGGATGCGGAACGGATACAGCAGATGCAGAGTGGACGCTGAGTGGATGAAGCGGATGCACAGCGGAAGTCGAGCGGATGAAGCGGATACACAGCGGATGCCTAGCGGATGCCTAGCGTTCACTGCGCATGCGGGGAGGATGCATTGCATCAGCCCCGCGGATATAAAGGGAAGCAGCTCCCAAGCAGGTCAACATTCAGAGGAAAGACCTGCTTCCAGACACATCGACTGCCTGCCTGCCTGCCTGCCAGCCTGCCTGCCAGGCTTGCTGCCTGATTGCCTGCCAGCCTGCCTGCCAGCCTTGCTGCCTGCCTGCCAGCCTGCCTGCCCGCTTGCCTGCAAGCCTTGCTGTCCACCTGCCTGCCAGCCTGCCTGCCTGCCTGCCAGCCTGCCTGCCAGCCAGCAACCCCACAACCATGGGGAAGAAGAGAAAGCCTCAGCCATCTGCTGCCAGCCCTGGCAAGAGGGACAGGGCCACCCTCCCACCCCCTGGCCCTCACTCTGCTTCTGCTGGGGCTTCTGCAGCATGGGCTCGCTCTTCTGGGGCTGGGGCTTCTGCTACTTCTGCTTCTGGAGGAGCTGATGATGATGCTTATGGCGGTGGTGCTTCTGCTCATGCTTACTCTGCTGATGTTGCTTCTGGCGGTGGTGCTTCTGCTCGTGCTTACTCTGCTGATGCTGCTTCTGGCGGTGGTGCTTCTGCTGGTGCTTGCTCTGCTGAAGCTGCTCCTCGTCCTGCTGGTCCTGCTGGTGCTCCTGGTCCTGCTGGTGCTCCTGGTCCTGCT
>BLBF01000003.1:34645187-34661261 GCA_015471245.1 Laticauda colubrina | reverse complement strand
AAAGGAAAGGAAAGGAAAGGAAAGGAAAGGAAAGGAAAGGAAAGGAAAAAAATAAGAGATTCTTAGGTCAGAAATTTGTATTTTGAGGATTATATCCAGGAATTTCAGAGTTTCTAGGAATTCTGTCTGCGACAATAACCCAGCCCAGTAATACAAATTGTTGTGTTCCCTTTCTTTAGATCAATTCTGAATATGAAAAATATGTTTACAGTTACTAATTATAAAGAATCAATCAGGGAGCAATACTGGAATTTATCCAAATAGTAACTGTTGATGGGCTGCAAAATGAAAAAGTAGGGTTCCCCCATTCACTTTATCTTTTACTGTTGTGATTTTCATATTTACACATAATTGTAGCTTATACAAATGCTGTGTAAATAAATATCTTTGTATGGATGTATGTGACCAAGAAAAAGATCATGGTCAGTCATATATCTGGACATCAAAGAAGAAGGAAAGTTTTTGAGTGAAGCTTGGATATGTATTGAGAAGTTAGGTTCACCCATATTACAAATTAACAAATATATCTTTTCTGGATTTTGCTCATGTTGGAACCCCAGTTATTGTAAGCTTCACCCTATTTTTCAATTTTCACTCATTGTTATCTCTCACACCATTTTAGTCAGTTTCTTCCAAACTTTTTCTAAGACATGGTTAACAATTATATCTCCTGTAGTTTTTATATTCTTCCAATCATCAATCAGGGCAACATCTTTAATCCCACATCACATTTTCCCAATTCCCTATCTAGAACTGCAGCTTCATCATTTTTTTTTTAACATTCTAACGGTATTCCTCTTAGCCCACTGCTCAAGTCAGTTAAGAACTTTTCAAACCTCCCCTATGAGAGCCATTCGTAGTATCCCTGCAAATTTGACATTAATTCACTTCATCCAGGTGGGCCATTAATAAAAATGTCAAACAATTCAGGGCACAGATATTGTCCTGTAGCTCTCCACTTGATATTTCCCTCAACCTAGTAGAACCATTAATGGGACTGTCATTCAGTAAATTATTAGTCCACTTCACTTACATTTTCTTATCTATGTTTTGTCATTATTAATAGGAATATTGTAATAATCTTCATGAGTGTAATCTAAAGGCCCTGTCACACTGCCCAACGGATGCAAAACGGACACAAAATGTTCCATCCGTTGTTATCCGCTCACAAAAGGGGCAAAAATTTGCATAACCGGAGCAGATAACATGGACGGGGGGAGGACGCAGAGCGGATGGAAAGCGGATGCGGAACGGAAGCCCAGCGGATGGAAGCAGATGAGAGCGGATGGCACATCTGCTGGGCTTCCGGGGGGCCTCAGCAAAGCGGACGCGGAACGGAAAGAACGGATGCAGAGCAGACACCGAGCGGATGAAGCGGATGCACAGCGGATGCACAGCGGATGAAGCGGATGCAGAGCGGAAGCCTAGCGGAAGCACAGCGGAAGCCTAACGGATGCCTGGCGTTAATTGCACATGTGAGGGGGAAGCATTGCGTAAGCCACGCGGATATAAAGGGAATATAAAGCTTGCACGTGGCCAGCATTCGGAGGAAAGACCTGCTGCAGGATACATCGAGTCCTTGCCTGCCCTGCCTGCATGCCTGCCTGAAAGCCTTGCTGCCAGCCTTCCTGCCAGCCTGCCTCCAAGCCTCCTGGCCAGCCTGCCTTCCAGCCTCCCTGCCAGCCAGTCTGCCTGCCAGCCTTGGTGCCTGCCTGCCTGCCAGCCTTCCTGCTAGCCTTGGCGCCAGCCTTCCTGCCAGCCTTCCTGCCAGCCTTCCTGCCAGCCTTGGTGCCTGCCAGCCTCTCTGCCAGCCTCCCTGCCAGCCAGCAACCCCACAACCATGGGGAAGAAGCGAAAGTCTCAGCAACCTGCCGCCATCCCTGGCAAGAGGGACAGGGCCACCCCCCCGCCCCCTGTCCCTGACTCTGCTTCTTCTGGGGCTTCTGCTGCTCGGGCTCGCTCTTCTGGTGCTGGAGGTTCTGCTAAAGCTACTCCTGGCGGCGGTGCTTCTGCTGCTGCGTACTCTGCTGAAGCTGCTCCTGGCGGTGGTGCTTCTACTGCTGCGTACTCTGCTGAAGCTGCTCCTGGTCCTGCTGGTCCTGCTGGTGCTCCTGCACTTGCTCGTACTGCTCAAACTGCTCGTGCTCCTGGTCTTGCTCGTCCTGCTCGTCCTGCTTGTGCTCCTGGTCATGCTGGTGCTGCTGGTGCCGCTGGTGCTGCTGCTGCTGCTGCTGGTGGTGGTGGTGCTACTGGTGCTTACTCTGCTACTGCTGATCCTGGTCCTGCTGATCCTGCTGCTGCTGCTGCTGATGATGATCCTGCTGCTGCTGCTGATGATGATGATTATGATCCTGCTGGTGCTGCTGCTGCTGGTGTGGAGGAGCAGCCCCTACCACCTGGGAGCCCCTCTGATGAGGGCCCATCTGGTCCTGCCAAAGGGAGGAAGAGGCGTATGCGGGGACGGGAGAGGAGGCAATACTTCATTGAGGAGGAACACGAGGATGAGGTGCTGGAGTGGCTGAGAGAGAATAACTATCTGTGGCGGAAGGGACACCGGCTGTACAGGGACACCAAAAGGAAGCAGGCTGCTTGGAGAGAGAGGGCGGAGAGTATGGGTTACACTTCGGAGGTGCTCCTCGGCTGGTGGAAACATATGCACACCTGGTACAGGAAGCTGCACCTGAAGAAATCTGGCCAGGCCACGGTTAAGCTGATGGACAGAGAGCCCTACGTCATTGCCAGGTGCAGCTTCCTGGAGGGTGAGATCCGCCACCGAGGAGCACCAGGAGCCCCTCTCACTACCCTCTCTCTCCGGCAGCCTGCTGAGACCCAGTACTCTTCCGGCCGAGAGCCAGTCCCTGTCTCCAGGCAGGTTTCTGTGGAGCGTGCCACGGCGGAGAACCCGCAGACAGCTGTTGTAACTGTGGTGGAGCGCGTGGAGGACTCCCTGGTGTGGTGGGAGAAAGGAGACATCGAGTCCACCACAGTCGTAGCCGCATCCACCACCCCCAGCTCCACCTCCACAGAAAGGCAGAGAGCCAGACAGCAGGAGGGGCAGAGCCACACTGTCCTGCTGGAGATCAGGGACACCATCCGCACCAGTATAGATCTTCTCTCTCAGCTGGTCAGCACCGACTCCTCATCCTCCAACCGCAATCCCTTCCTCACCTATGTCAACCAGACCCTCAAGAACATGGAGGAACCCCAGTACCAGGTGGTGAAGGACCGGATCACCGAGCTGCTTCACAACCCTCCAGATCCAGAGGAACCTCCTCCCACCCAGTCCAGGTCTGCTCTTCCACCTCCACCCCAGGTGATGTCCCTCCCATTCCAAGGCTTCCCACAGCCCCTCACCTACCAGGGCTACGGCTACCAGGAGGTCCAGCAGCACAGGCAGCAGCCCTTCCCAGTCCAGGCACAGAGTCATCGGGCGACACCATTGCCACCGGTTCCACTGATGCCACCGATGCCACCCACAACAATGATGCCACTGACGACAGCGATGCCACCCATGCCAGTCCTCACCCAGCTGCAGACCAGACAGCCCCACTACACTATTCCTTCCTCCACCCCATAGCCAAGCCGGTCCTCAGTACATCTGTCATCAGTACTGGGGCTGACACCCCATGGCATGGAGGAAGGGCCTCTCAGCATCACGGGTCTGAGCCAGCTGTCTGAGAGCTTCCTCAACACACCGTCCCCTGTTGTCCTCTCGGGGCCAGGCACCCCAATGACGATACAGACCAGCACTCCAGCACCACCCACCTCCACAGCACCTGGACCCTTCACCCCTGAGACTGGGCACACCTCCGAGTGACCAATAAGAGTGCCAGAGACTGGGTAGCTGGCTACCTGTGGGCTTTATTTGGACACTTTATTTGGGTCATTTTTCTTTTACAGCTTGTTGTTCAATAAAGTTTATCTTTGATTCACACACTTGCTTCATTTCTTTTTTTTTTAATAAAGTCTTGATGGAAACTTTTAGAATTGGTTTAAGCCTTTGCATGCTTGTGGGATGGGTTAAGATAGCAGTGGGATGGGCAGGGATACCCGTGGGATGGGTAATAGCTGTGGGATGGGTAAGGATAGCAGTGGGATAGATAAGCCTCCAGTGCAAGCATAGTGGGACTGTATGGTCCACCCTCCCTGGTGCCACACCTATGGCCCTTTATTATCAATAATAATGTAATCATCATCCACACATGTCAACACAAACACAACTCTTTACTAAATGCCCTGTTCATTGTAGGTCCACCCAACATACATGGCCCAATCTCATCCGTGTGAAGGAAGCAACCATTAATCATCTATCATCCTGTCTTGCCACTCCACTGCTCCAGCTGGGGAGTTGCACCAGTGTCTCAGGAGGTTGCACTGCTTCTTCCCTTCACGTGAGGCTCTGTTGGGGCCTTGCACATCCTGAGTGTCTATCAGGTTTCGCCCTTGCCTCCATTCCCCAGGCTCCATGTCCCCATTGCCTTGCTGGAGGTCCACTAGCCTGTTCTGCAAGACTGGGTAGCGGGTGCACATGAGATTGTGCAGGATGCAGCAAGCTTCCACGATCCTCCTCACGGTCTCTGGGTGATGCTGCATGGTGGTGAGAAGTACCTGGAACCTGTTGGCCAGCATGCCAAAGGCGTTCTCCACCACCCGCCTTGCCCTGGACAGCCTGTAATTGAAGATGCTCTCTTCACGGGAGAGGCATCTGGAAGTGTAGGGCTTCATGAGGTAGGTTCTGAGGGAGAAGGCGTCATCCCCCACGATGAAGTAGGGCACATCTTGCGTGTCGTTGGGCAGGGGGTCTGGATCTGGGAAGCCCATGATGAGGTTGCCTTCCAGCCCCTCCTTGAGGTCACTGGCGTTGTATACCTGGGCATCTGAACATGAGCTGCTGCCTGAAACATCGATGTACATGAACTTGTAGTCAGCATCGACCATGGCGAAGAGGATGATGCTGAAGAAGCCCTTGTAGTTGAAATAAGTGGACCCCGACTTGGGTGGTGCTTTGCAGGCCACGTGCTTCCCATCTATGGCTCCACCGGTGTGTGGGAAGTTTCACTTCTGATACCACTGCTCTGCAACTTTCTTCCAGCCTTCTTCAGTGGAGGGGCACTGGAGGAGCTACTCCAGGTATTCTGCGATGATGGCCTGCACCACTTCTCTGACCACAATGCTGATGGTGTTGTGTGGCACCCTCCAGCCGTACTGCATGCTCCTGTAGGTGGTCCCTGAGGCCAGGTGGTGCAGAGTGAGTGCCACCTTGAGCCCAGGTTCCAGGCTGTGCTGGAAGTTGGTATTTGCCTTGGTCAACCTGGGTGTCAGCCGCTGCACAACTTCGTCAAACATGGCTGGAGGCATCCTCATGAAGTTCTGGAATGCCCGAGTGTCTTCGTTCCTGAGCTCCACCATCAGCTTGTTGTACAGTCCGTACTCTGCTCTTCTCCCAATCCATCTTCTGACCCAGACATCAGATGAAGGCTGCAGAGGTCTGCACAGCTAGGCTGCTGGTCTGAAAGTGAGATGCAGGTGAGTTGCTCCCCCTTTTTATAGGCAGTATAGGTGTGCCTTTGCATCCTCTAGGCATCCTCTAGGCATCCTCTAGACATCCTTAATATCCGAGATAGGTCCCCTCTTCGAACGCTTTTTCCATTTTAAACGCTTTGTTTCTGTGCTGCATCCGTTCTGCATCCGTTCTGCATTCATTCTGCGTCCGTTCCGCTTCCTCCCTGCGTCCGAGCGGATGCGAGTTGCGTGGATGCGGAACGGATGCCTAGCGGATATAGCGGATGCGTAACGGATGCAGAACGGATGCGTAGTGGATGCGTAGCGGATGCAGAACGGACGAATTGGATACATTTTCCGTGCAAAAGTTTTGAGCAGCTCAAAACTTTCTGAGTGGATGAAACGTCAATATATGGATGCTGGACGGATAGAGAGGAAGCAAAACGGAGGCAGTGAGTACATCGCGTTTTCCAACGAATGCCAAGCTTTTTTGTCCATTTTACATTCTCTTTGCATCTGTTGGTGCAGTGTGACAGGGGCTTTACATTTTGCTGATTAAAAAAATAAGGAAGGAAGGATGCCTGGGTATAGATGGATAGATGGGGGAAAAACAAGAGAAAGATTGCTGCTAGTGCCAAGCAGCCAGCTTCTTGTGGGTTGAGACAAAGCCCAAAATGCAAAATCCATAGCTGTGGTTACCCCCAACATCACTGAAGTGCAGTGAGATGTACAGTTCTGCAGCTGAAGCATAATCCTCTTTCTCAGCTGCCAAGGCTAATTTTCAGCAAGTTCCTAAGCTCTATGATCTTGACACTGATAGCCGAAGAGTTAGGAGAGCTACTGTTAGTGTAATTAAGATCCACAAGGAACAGGCTGTGCTTGGCTTCAGTGGAGGCAAGAGAAGTACACATTTGGTTTATAAATGGCACACATGGTATGTTAGTTATGTCTGAGCTCATAGGCAAACCCTCAGAGGCAGAGGATGATTTATTATTGTTTCTTGGATAATTTTAGGCTCTTTGGGAAATTAGAGTGCCAGGAGAGCACAGCCACACATAGCACAATTGTCTTAGGAAGGAAGACTGGCAGAAACAATTGCAGTGTTTCCCTGAACTAAGAATTCCAAGGCTGATCTGTGGCCATTTATTTATTTACTGGCATTTTTAATCCCATTGAAAAAGATTCTATATCCATAAAAAAAATCTATAAAAGCATAAAACAACTCCATCCTCAAAGCAAAAGTTGTCATCAATTTCATCCCTAGACAATTCAAAGGAAGAGTGGCTTCACTGCCCTCGGGAAAGAACTATAAGGAAGCCACGGTTTGGGCCACTGATATTTGACAATACTGGGCTATATCCAAATAACTCCATACTCTAGCCCTCACTGCTCTGATTTTACATAGGGGGAACCCTCTCAACACCCATTATGGACTAAACAAATTAGATAAGTTAGTGGTACCTGAAGTAGGCACCAAACCATAAATCATAAGCAGTTCAAGTATACTCAGAAGCCTCTTGGGAACCAAAGTGATGCCTACAAACCAGTATAAAGTAGCATTGGCAGCTCCAATTCAACAGTAATTGGCCTATTCATTGGGCTCCATTTGTACTTTCTGGCAGAGGTTGATTTGAGAGGTTGATTTGGGACCAGGTGCCAATAGAGAGAGCCCCAGAAATGACTGTGGAAAAGCTACATAGAAACAATCAACAGTACTCATATGCAAACATGCTTTCAACTTTAAACAAACAGACTAACTCTGAACCCTCTTTACACTCTCAAACCCACACTCCTTCAAAGGAGTGACTGGGGTCCATGTAATAGTTGTCAATAGTTGAAGATGGTGGGCTTCTTCAAGATGGGATGCATCACTTCCTCTGTCAAGATGGACAGCATAATCCCCTGGCAAGTCCCATGTCATGTCTTCTGCAGCACACACATGAAGTCTAGGCCAAAGTGATTTGGCCTACAAAGTGATTTCACCTGTAGAATGTGGCCCATGTTCTCATGGGGAGATCTTCCTCTCCCCATCCCCAAAGGGAGCAAGTGGATCTTAAATGAGGCAACTGATTGAGGTGGCTGTTATTCTTCTTCTTGAAAACAGTAATTTTTGAAATACCAACTGCTAGGGAACAACTATGCTCACAAGCCTGGGGCATTACATGCACCAAAGCTCTGCCACCCGGTTATATTGTCAAGAGGCCAAATATCTTGCTTTGTATGTACTCAAATTAGATTTTTTTAAATGTTTTTAGTGTTTTTATTGTTTTATGTTTTAATGGTTTTTTAAAGATTGTAATTATTATTATTATTAATAACTGTAATTACAGTTGAATTGTGAACCACCCAGAGTTGTTTGCACAGATGGGAGGCTAAAGAAATTGAATAAATAAACTGTGGAAAGAGATTCTTCTGCCCTGCTTATGGTCCAGGAATGGCAGAACGTGATGAATTAAGCAGGCCATTGGCCTCATCTGGCAGGGTCCTGACATTCTTATCTTCATCATGAAGTGACCCTCAGTTGTGTAGGATGGAATCCATTATGTGAAGGAAATCACTGCAGGTCTCAATAGACGATCATCAGCCTCTTACAGTAAAGGACCACAGTCCTTCACACATCATCTTTGCAGTTTTTTCACTTTTTTATTTCACTTTTTACAACAGTGGATTTTTTGAAAAAAATTGTAAAAGATGCCAAAGGCAATTCCCATCCATGAATTTCCTTATGGGAGTTAGTAATTGTTTAGGAGCAGCAGCATCAGCAGTGAATTATACCGTAGTTGTACCATAGTCGCATTGTTGTCTGCTTCTGTTTAAACTGCAGCACTGTTTTCATTCGTGTTATGAGGACATTCTGTTTCCATAGCTTAGGGTTTGGAAAAGAGAGCATTTTGCCTCCTGCCAAATCAACCCCATCAAGGAACAGCCATCACTCATGGGCAGAATCCAGAGTGAGCGGAAATCATCAACAATGAAAGAATTATATTATAGGGAAATGACCCAAAAGGTGCAGCAAGAACTAAAACAAGTAAGAAGTTAGTATGTTTAGTAAAAACAGTGAACTGCTTTTGATGTTTAATCCATTTTGTGAAAGGCTTGGCATGATATCTTTTTGGCCCTGCCAACTGAGCCCTGGATGTCTTCAAATGCTTGTTCTTTCATCTTGTCCATCACGGTCAAATTCCTATTCCCAGTGTAACCATCTGGATTTTACCAAGCTGTCAAATGATTACAATTAATAATATATGATCTGTATTTTCATTCTCAGTTATTGGGACTCCGGGGCAAACCCAGTTCAATGAAGTGCTAAGATTCTTGTATAGATAAAATCTTTTATTTTGGCATCTTTTAATAATTTTAACAAGAATTCAAGTCTAAAAGACAAGTCTTGGTTAAAAAAAAAAAGACTATAAATACGTCATTCTGTGCTCAAGGGCCCTTAACTAATACTTCTTAAAGCCCCTGTCACACAGCACCAACGGATGCAAAGAGGATGTAAAACGGAGAGAAACATTTGCCATCCGTTGGTTAACGCGATGCTTCCGTTCTGTACTCACTGCATCCATTTTTCATCCTCTCTACCCGTCCAGCATCCGTCTACTGACATTTCATCCGCTCAAAAAGTTTTGAGCTGCACAAAACTTTTTGAGCGGAAAATGTATCCAACGCGTCTGTTAGACGTCCGCTACACATACGGGGAACATCCGTTAGACGTCCGTCGTCATCCGTTACGCGTCCGCTATATCCGCTAGGCATCCGCTGCGTATCCGCGCAACTCACATCTGCTCCAGTGGAAAACCGTCACAGAGAGGAAGCGAAACGGACGCGGAACGGACACGCAGCATTAGTAGCATGGACGGAGAAAGGATGAAAGCAGATGCAGCTCGCATACAAAGCATTAAAACAGAAAAAACATTCGCATAGGGGACGTATCTCAGATATTTAGGATGTCTGCAGGATGTCCAGAGGATGCAAAAGGACACCTAGCGGAAAACCTATATTTCCAATAAAAAGGGGGAGGAACTCACCTGGATCTCACTTTCAGTCCAGCAGCCCTGCTGTTCAGACCTCTTCAGCCTTCATCTTGCTCTTGCTCTTCCACAGCATCCAGTCATCTCCACCATGGATCATCACACACACCTTTTGGTTGCCACCATCATTCTACAACAGTGCGAAGCCATCTGCAGGCTCTTTCACCTGTTCTACGCGAAGAAAAGGAGGCGGCCAAGAAGTGTCTGGGTCCGAAGATGGATCGAGAGAAGAGCAGAGTATGGACTGTATAACAAGCTGATGGTGGAGCTGAGGAACGAAGACACTCGTGCATTCCAGAACTTCATGAGGATGCCTCCAGCCATGTTTGACAAAGTTGTGGTGTGGTTGAGACCCAGGTTGACCAAGCAGAGCACCAACTTCCGGCCCAGCCTGGACCCTGGGCTCAAGGTGGCACTGACTCTGTGCCACCTGGCCTCCGGGACCACGTACAGGAGCATGCAGTACGGCTGGAGGGTGCCACACAACACCATCAGCATTGTGGTCAGAGAAGTGGTGCAGGCCATCATCAAAGAATACCTGGAGGAGCTCCTCCAGTGCCCCTCCACTGAAGAAGGATGGAAGAAAGTTGCAGAGCAGTGGTATCAGAAGTGGAACTTCTCCCACACCGTTGGAGCCATAGATGGGAAGCACGTGGCCTGCAAAGCTCCAGCCAAATCAGGGTCCGCTTATCACAACTACAAGGGCTTCTTCAGCATCATCCTCTTCACCATGGTTGATGCTGACTACAAGTTCATGTACATCGATGCTTCCGGCAACGGGTCAGCTTCAGATGCCCAGGTATACAACGCCAGTCACTTCAAGGAGGGGCTGGAACGCAACCTCATCATGGCCTTCCCAGATCCAGACCCCCTGCCCAACGACACAGAAGATGTGCCCTACTAAATCATGGGAGATGACGCCTTCTCCCTCAGAACCTACCTCATGAAGCCCTACACTTCCAGATGCCTCTCCCGTGAAGAGAGGATCTTCAATTACAGGCTGTCCAGGGCAAGGCGGGTAGTGGAGAACGCCTTTGGCATCCTGGCCAACAGGTTCCAGGTACTTCTCACCACCATGCAGCATCACCCAGAGACCGTGAGGAGGATCGTGGAAGCTTGCTGCATCCTGCACAATCTCATGCGCACCCCCTACCCAGTGTTGCAGAACAGGCTCGTGGACCTCCAACAAGGCAATGGGGACATGGAGCCTGGTGAATGGAGGCAAGGGCGAAACCTGATAGACACTGTGGATGTGCAAGGCCCCAACAGAGCTTCACGTGGAGGGAAGAAGCAGTGCAACCTCCTGAAACACTGGTGCAACTCCCCAGCTGGAGTAGTGGAATGGCAAGACAGGATGATAGATGCTTAATGGATGCTTCCTTCAGCCTGTCTCATCACATGGATGAGATTGGGCCATGTATGTTGAGTGGTCCTACAATAAACAGGGCATTTAATAAAGAGTTGTGTTTATGTTGAAATGAGTGGATCAATGATTACATTGTTATTGATAATAAAGGGTCAAAGGTGTGGCACCTGGGAGGGTGGACCATACAGTCCCACTATGCTTGCACTGGAGGTTTATCTATCCCACAGCTATTACCCATCCCAAAGGTATCCCTGCCCACCCTACAGCTATTACCCATCCCACAGGTATCCCTGCCCATCCCACAGCTATTACCCATCCCACAGGTATCCCTGCCCACCCCACTGCTATCGTAACCCATCTCACAAGCATGCAAAGGCTTAATCCATTTCTAAAAGTTTCCACCAAGACTTTATTGACTAAAAGAACTGAAGCAAGTGTGTGAAGCAAAGATAATCTTTATTAATAACAAACTGTTAAAGAAAATGACCCAAGTGTCCCAAGCAAAGATAAAGTCATCAGGTAGCAACCCAGTCTCTGGCACTTTTCTCAGTCACTCTGAGGCATGCCGATAGTCTCAGGGGTGAAGGGTCCAGGTGCTGTGGAGGTGGCTGCTGCTGGAATGCTGGTCTGAGGTGCCATTGGGGTGCCTGGCCCCGAGAGGACAACAGGGGATGGTGTGTGGAAGAAGCTCTCAGAGAGCTGGCTCAGTCCTGTGATGTTGAGAGCCCCTTCCTCCAGGACATGAGGTGTCAGTCCCAAGACTGATGACAGATGTTCTGAGGCCGGGCTTGGCTGTGGGGTGGAGGAAGGAGGAGTGTAGTGGGGATGTCTGGTCTGAAAGTGAGCGAGGTGAGGCATGGGTGGCATCTGTGGCATGGGTGGCATCGGTGGCGTCGGTGGCATCGGTGGCGTCGGTGGCGTCGGTGGCATCGGTGGCGTCAGTGGCACCAGTGGCGTTCGATGTACCTGTGTCTGGACTGGGAAGGGCTGTCTGTGCTGCTGGAGCTTCTGGTAGCCATAGCCTTGGTAGGTGAGGGCCTGTGGAAAGCCTTGGAAGAGCAGTGACATCACCTGGGGTGGAGGAGCAGACCTGGACTGGGTGGGAGCAGGTTCAGCTGGGTCTGGAGGGTTGTGAAGAAGACCGGTGATCCTGTCCTTGATCACCTGGTACTGTGATTGGGACATGTCCAGGAGGGTCTGGTTGACGTAGGTGAGGAAGGGCTTGAGGTTTGAGGATGGTATGTCCGTGTGTACCAGCTGAGAGAAGAGATATACGCTGCTTTTGATGGTGTCCCTGATCTCCAGCAGGACAGTGTGGCTCTGCCCCTCCGGTCTGGCTCTCTGCCTGCTTTCTGTGGAGGTGGAACTAGGGATGGATGTGGGTTGGTCTCTTGTGGCAGTGCCCTATCCTTGCTCCCACTGCGTCAGGGGGTCCTCCCCGTGCTCCACCATGGGGAGTGCAGCTGTCGGGGGGGGGGTCTCCGTTGTGGCATGCTCCACAGATACCTGCCTGGACACAGGAGCTGACTCTTGGCCAGAAGAGGACTGGCTCTCTGTGGGCTGCCTGAGAGAGAGGGTTGTCAGAGGGGCTGCTCCTCGGTGGCGGATCTCACCCTCCAAGAAGCTGCACTTGGCCCTCACGTAGGTCTCTCGGTCCGTCAGCTTGACCGTGGCCTGGCCAGATTTCTTGAGGTGCAGCTTCTGGTACCGGGTGTGCATGTGCTTCTACCAGCTGAGGAGGACCTCCGAAGTGTAGCCCAGGCTCTCTGCCTTCTCTCTCCAAGCAGCCTGCTTCCTTTTGGTGTCTCGATAGAGCCTGTGTCCCTTCCACCATAGAAACTCGTTCTCCCTCAGCCATTCCAGCACCTCATCCTCATGTTCCTCTTCGATGGAGTATTGCCTCCTCTCCCATTCTTGCATATGCCTCTTCCTTGCACTGGTAGGGCCATATCGGCCCTCATCAGAGGGGCTTCGAGGTTCTAGGGGCTGCTCCACCACACCACCACCACCAGCAGCAGCAGCAACAGCAACAGTAGCAGCAAAATCAGGACCAGCAGCACCCGCAGCACCAGCAGCACCAGGATCATCATCAGCAGAGTAAGCACCAGCAGCACCAGGAGCACCAGCAGCGCCAGGAGCACCAGCAGCACCAGCAGGACCAACAGCACCAGCAGGACCAGGAACAGAAGCAGCAGAGTAAGCACCAGCAGCACCAGCAGGACCAGGAGCACCAGCAGGACCAGGAGCACCAGCAGGACCAGCAAGACCCGGAGCAGCGCCAGCAGAGTAAGCACCAGCAGAAGCCCCAGCACCAGGAGCAGCGCCAGCAGAGTAAGCACCAGCAGAAGCCCCAGGACCAGGATCAGCGCCAGTAGAGTAAGCACCAGCAGAAGCACCAGCACCAGGAGCAGCACCAGCAGAAGCTCCAGCACCAGAAGAGTCAGCCCGAGTAGCAGAAGCCCCAGCAGGAGCAGAGTCAGGGCCAGGGGGTGGGATCGTGGCCCTGTCCTTCTTGCCAGGGCTGGCAGCAGATGGCACAGGCTTCCTCTTCTTTCCCATGGTTGTTGGCTGGCTGGCTGGCTGGCTGGAGCTGTGTCTGGCAGCAGGTCTTTCCTCTGAATGGTGACCTGCTTGTGAGCTGCATCCTTTTATAACTGCGGGGCTGACGCAATGCATCCTTCCCATATGCGCAGTGAATGTTTTGCATCCACTAGGCATCTGCTAGGCATCCGTTAGGCGTCCGCTCTGCATCCGCTTCATCTGCTCTGCATCCACTCTGCATCTGTTCCTTCCGTTGCGCGTCCACTTCGCTGTGCTCCCCTGGAAGCCCCGCGGATGTGCCATCCGCTTCCATCCGCTTCTATCCGCTAGGCTTCCATGGAGCATCCGCTTTACATCCTGGCTACATCATCCCCCTGTCCGTTTCTTTCCGTTGTTGTCCACTCTGCTTATGCAAATTCAGGGCACTTTTGAGAGCGGATAACAACGGATGGAACATTTTCTCGTCCGCTGTGTCCTTTTTACATACGTTTTGCATCCGTCAGCCTATGTGACAGGGCCTTAAATTTTATGATGATGAATACACTCAGGTTTTCCATCAGTGTTAAATATATAAGCTCTGTCCTCCAGTGCAGAGCAATGTTAAGACTCAGTCTCTTAGTTTAATACTGTCAATTAAGTCAGGTATATCTTCTGTTCATGGAAATAGTTCTTACCGCGGGATATTTCTGGCCACAGTCATGCTTGGATAGATGCCGTTGGGAAATGTCATGGTGTTCCCAGAGTACCATGTTTCCTCTCTTTTCCAGGAGAGCTGGTAAAAAGAGGCATGTTATGGAATATCTTCACTTTTTTAAGGAAAAGCCAGAGTTGTTATTGATTCTTCATTCTTATACAGGACTTTAGAAGAGTTTTGTAACTTGGAGACAAGGAAGGGAAAACTAATTAGTGCTGTGGAAAACAAACCAAATTGCAATAACCATCATTTTTCAAATTGAATACCAATCAGATTTGGCAACTAGGTCTTCCAAAATTTGCAGTAGGATTTTAAATGACAAGCTATTCATATCAATCTAATTCTAGAAGGAGCAACACACAGCATAGCCCTCAAAATCTCTATGTGCCAAAGAACCCACTGGTAATTGCCATTTTCTCCATCCTTCCATTTTGAGAAGAAGACCAGAAAGAAAAATGTAGTGTCTATGAAGAAAATGAATATTTCCAGACATTTGGGGTACAATATTATCCCCACTCAGTTCTTGTTTTGTCCCAATTATTTCTGAAGGAATCCAATTCATAACAAAACAAAATATACCTGATGAAGGTCAGAAGTTTCTAAAAAAGGTTTCTAAAGAAAGTTATTTTTAATATGAATTGTCATAATTTATCTGTTACTTGGTGGAAAGCTGTGGACTGATACCCTCATTCTAGAAGAGATGGAATTGTGGTGCCTTGAAGAAAATTTTGGAAATGAATCCACCAATACAGAATGTAGAAATGAAGGCAGAAGAAATGAAGCAGAGAGGTTCAATTCTAAAATAGCTTATGCCATATCCAACTTCCTGATCTTTAAAGTGACATAAGAATCTTAATTAGCATGAGGCTCTGCTAAAGTGATGGACACAGCATCAGATAGACAGGTACAACCCAACTTCTCCACTTCTGTCCCCCCATATCTAAGTATTTAATATTTGGGTGAATATCTTTATAAATCTATGGAATACATTCTTCCACATTTTACTCCATTAAAAAAATTGTAAACATTATTTAGAATTACAGTGATGGCAAGAGCTAGCAATGATGAGTATGCCGTGCATCATGAGGAGATGTCTATCACACAGGTAAAAAAGACCTTAATAAAGTCAGTTGTGTTTTCTTGAAAGCAGAATTGATTGTAAGCTGTCCAGAATTTTAGATGGTAAGATGGGTAAAAAATAAATAAATAAATACATAAATAAATAAATGCAAGAGATGAAATAGCAATGTGATGACCCAGGGTGGGATACAAAATAAACACAGTCACAAAAAACAGGTGAAGCCCCTTTTATTCCTTCACTTTGCTTCCAAGCTCCAAATATCCTTGACTGGAGACAAAAACACTGTCATATGAGCAGTTACCAGAAGGAGGAAATGCTGTTTAAATTATAAAGAGTAAAAAACAACGCAAACCAGGCAAGATAAGAGCTGGGGGACATCCACAGATAACAGAACACACACTGGGAAGGATGCCAAACTCAGAGAGGAACCATAAACTAGATATTTCCACGCTTTGTTTCCAGCACTCACCCATACGCATGTCTGTCCTCTTATTCAGTTGTCACAGCTGCAGCCCATGAAGAGGATCAAGGCCCTCTCCTCCCAAGTAGACCACATCTCTCCCTTATCCTCTCCTCCCTGCATGCCCTAGGATGGATAGGGCCTCTGACTGCCCAGCCAGCCTCTGCCCTTCCCCAGCCTCCTCCACAATCTCCGGAGCCACACTTCCATTCCCTGTCAGCTGTTCCTCCTCTCCCTTAGAGTCAGTCTCCACCAGGCACATGACAAGCAGGTAGATCATATTTGAATATGAAAGTGTGGTTGGATTTGAATATGAAAGTGTGTCTGTAGAAATTACTGCATGTGAAATAGTATCTATTTTATTAACATGGTCATCATACGATGTCAACAAATACATGG
>BLBF01000003.1:34602994-34645177 GCA_015471245.1 Laticauda colubrina | reverse complement strand
CCCCTCAAACACTTTGTCTCTCCTCATAATAAAAATGCAGCAATAATACCTAATAATTTGCAACAAATATCTATTGCTGGAAGCAACTGACACATTTTAGCATAATAATAGATTTGTACCCAAGCAGAAGAGTTATCAGTATCTCCTGCTTCTCTGTAAGGAAACTTTCCCAAACAAACAAACAAAACAAATCATCCTCTCTTAAGACTTATTTTCTTTCCAAGAAGCAACTGTTACATTCAGATAGGCTATATCAAATTCCATCACATATGCTGATTAAAACTTGGACATGGAAGTCAATGGTGCCAGTGGTGTCAGTGGGGTTAAGTGCCAGAATCCTGATAGGTGGGCAATTAAATACCATGCATTTTGCTGCTTCTGGAAAACTCCTGAGACATCACTCAACTCTAAGGTGAGTTGGGATCAGTTGTAGGATTCTTTTTTTTTATTATTACTGGTTCTGTGGGCGTGGCTTGGTGGGTGTGGCAGGGGAAGAATATTGTAAAATCCCCATTCCCTCCCCACTCCTGGAGGAAGGTTACTGCAAAATCCCATTCCCTCCTCACCAGAGGTGGTATTCAGCACCGGTAGTGGAATTTTGAGGAGTTCGGAGAACTGATGGTAACCTTCCCCCAGAAGTGGGGAAGGAATGAGATTTTACAGTATCCTTCTCCTGCCATACCCACCAAGCCACACCCACCAAGCCATGCCATGCCCACCAAGCGACATCCACAGAACTGGTAATAAAATTTTTTGAATCCCAGCACTGCTCTTCATCCCACTAACCTGTTTTCCAGCTACATTCTCCTGTACAGGGCAACAAAAGAAGACCCAGATGATCAGCTGGGACTCAGGAGGCAGAGAATAGATGGGGGGGGGGGGGACCAGTCAGCGGTGCTGGTTCTCCAAACCACTCAAAATTCAGTTTTCCAGAACTTGTCAGAACCTGTTGAATACCACCTCTGGTTGGGATGACTCACCCAAAGTCACCCAGCTGGTTTTCATGCCTTAAAATGGGACTAGAAGTCACAAGTCTCCTGGTTTCTAGCTTGGTGTCTTAATCATTAAGCTAAATGGGTCTCAGTTACTTTATTACAGGTCACTGACCCAATATATTCGACAGAGCAATTAAATAACGTGTAATAGAATAAAAGAGATGGAAGAAGAAAGAGAAAATAAATACAATAAAATGGGAGAAAAGTATGTCAATGAAGGTTTTTAGACATTTGGGTAGAGTTCTCTGGAAGTTGAATCATGATAACTGGACTTCTTGTTGTTCTAGTGATTTTTGTTGTGCTGTGTATTGTATAGTCCCAAAAAGTCAGTCCAAACTTAATCTGCCATTGATAGTGCATGGGTTCTACAAAGTTATACATGCAAACTTTGCAACAACTTGCATTATTTCAAGGTCCTTTTCTGCCAGAAGGAATTATATGTAAAATTCCTCTAGTTCTCATTAAAAAAAGGCCTAATAAGGAATGTTAAAAGTTCCATATGCAGATAGCTAGAGAAGTTACAAAACAGCAGAGTTTCTCAATCTTGGCAACTTTGATGGATTTCAACTCCCAGGATTCCCCAGCATACAGGTTCCACAAAATTTATTAACTGTAAATTGATTAAAACATCAAGCCCAGTTGAAAAAGATTGTCTATTTTACTGTACTCACTTTACAATTCAATGTCAAGGATTCAGTGAGATCAGTGCATTTTAGAGTTGATAACCATATCATTAGGTACCAACTGAACTTCCTTGTACAGTTAGTTGGCCACTGTGAGAACAGACTGCTGGCTTAAATGGGCCAGGGGTCTGTTCCAATGGGAACCACCCCTGTTCTTATGTTCTACAGTTTGTCTAAGAGTTGCAAAGGACTGTTCTTCTTCCAGTGAAAGCTGGACCTCTGGTACAATGCTCAGTGTCTGAATTTTATGTCCAATTTGTGGCTTCCGAATAGATCAAATTTTTTTCAAGCAAATAACAGAGATCAAGACTTGAGGGTAATATGTGTCAGATTTTCGCTAATTTGAAATAACAGTTGAAGTTGTGCTTTATAAATGTTTAGTTTCATGATTGTTACTTACAAGTAATGTAAATTTTTGACTAAATAAATAAATACATCTCTGGGAATTGATCTAAGAAGATTTTTCCTTTAAAGGCAGGAAATTAAATAAAATGAAATACTTCAGGCCTGATTCTCAAGTATCTTCTTTTAAGCTGAATTCAAAGCTTCCATTTTGTTTTAAAAGCATATATATGGAGGCTGCATTGTGAGGAAATAGCTGAATTTGTCATGTAATGTGTTCTATATGTAAAGTGGGTGACTCCAAATCTGCAAACCTGATTGGTCAAATAAAATAAGCATTGGATTGGTTCACTAGGAACCAATCCAAAGAGCTGCTAAAAGGCGGCAAATTTAAACAACTGCCATTGGCTGCAAGCAGGCAAGCCAGCCTGTATAAAAGGCTGGCCTCAGCTTCAGCCAAGTGTTCCTATTTACTGACTAATTAAACAATAAAGTATTTGTTGTTGGAACCCGGTCTACCTCGTGTGTTTTCCGAACAAAACACTGGCGACGAGGATGGGATCGTCCTGAACGGAAAAACCTGCACGCGGTGATAAGAAGTCCAGATGACAACCAAGATGTCTGGAAACAATGCACCGCCCGCACCCTTCAATCCCAACGAAGAGGATTGGAATTCCTATGCAGATCGCTTCCAAATGTATTTGGAGAGCAATGAAATGGAAGACATTTCAGAACAACGCAAGAGAGCTGTGTTCCTGACGCACTGCGGGCCAACGGTTTTCAAGATGGCAAAGGCCCTTGCGAAGCCCCGAGATGTTAAACAACTAACATGGACAGAATTGCAAAGAGTCCTCAAAGCACACTACGCTCCGATGGTGTCAAACTTAATAAAGCGACATGAATTTTACCGCAGAGACTAGAGAGAGGGAGAGACCGTCGCCGATTTCATTGCTGCCCTTAGACAATTAGGGGGTGAGTGTGAATTTTTGAACATTGACGAAGCAATGAGGGATCGCGTGGTGTTGGGCCTGAGAGACTCGACCACACAGAGTAAATTACTCAACAAGCCCAACATCACCGTTACCGAAGCCATCGCGGAAGCCACAGCCGCTGAAGCCACGAAAAAATCTGCCATAGCCATGAAAAAGATGAACACACACAGCGAAGAAACACCAACCAAAGACAGAAAGCAGCCTGCCACCACAACCCACTACGAAGAGTCGGGCGAAACAATTGAATCGAGCGAAGAAGATGACGAGGTCCACCGTTTGCTCACGAACAGAAAAGAGCGCGAAAGAAGAAATTGGCGGGAATGCGCTGGCTGCGGACGAAACCATCCCCGAGCCGAATGCAGATTTCTCGATGCCATCTGCCGGCATTGCAAGAAACGAGGGCACATCGAGAAGGTCTGCAGGAACAAAAAATACTACAGCCCAACGAGACGCAGAAATTCCCCAACACGAGCTGAGCCTAAACGAGCTGAGAGAAAGTGGCAACAAGAGAAGTGAGCCAATACACACCAAACTGTCATTATAAAGAGCGCTCAGACGGAAAGTGGGAAGAAAATTAAAGTCATCGTGAAAATCGAAGGAAAACACTGCAAGATGGAAGTGGACTCGGGGTCCTTCCTCTCCATGGTATCGTGGGACACAATAAGACAGCTAGTTCCAGGTATCAAACCCAAAGAATTGAAGAAGCAGCACCTAACCCTCAAGGACTATCAGGGAAACCAAATCCCTGTGGTAGGCATGGGACAATTCCGAGTCGCCTACAAACATCACGTCAAGGTGCTACCGCTGACCATAGTCGACCAAGATAGACCAAGCCTCCTGGGCATCGAATGGTTCACGCCATTGGGCATCGGGATGACCGGGGTCGATCGAGTGACTACAACCGGCTGGGAAGACGACCTCATCCGAGAATTCCAGGACATTTTTGACGGCTCACTTGGCAAGTATCAGGGAAATCCCATTTCTTTCAATCTAAACCCCCAAATAGCCCCACGAAGAATAAAAGCCAGGCGAGTTCCTTTTGCACTAAAGGCAAAAATAGAGGAACAGCTGGACAAATTAATAGCCCAAGGGGTGTTAGAACCTGTGGACCATGCCAAGTGGGAAACGCCTATTGTCACACCCATAAAACCTGACGGGTCCATTAGAATCTGTGGTGACTATAAGGCTACCCTGAACCACGCATTACAACCAAGCGCATACCCGGTGCCAGTAGTCCAGCATTTGCTTCACTCCCTGGGAAAGGGCAAAGTTTTTGCTAAACTCGACTTGGCACAAGCCTATCAACAACTCCCAGTGGACCCAGAAACAGCAGAAGCACAGACAATAGTCACCCATAAAGGCACATTCAAATGTCACCGGTTCCAATTTGGAGTAAGCGTGGCCCCTGGCGTTTTCCAGAGTCTGATGGAACGCCTCCTAAATGGCATACAAGGAGTCGTTCCCTATTTTGACGACGTCCTAATCTCGGCCAGAGATGAAACTCAATTAAGGAAAAGACTCAAAGAAGTATTAACTAAGTTTAGGGAATCTGGCCTCAAGATAAAAAGAGAAAAGTGCTGTTTAATTAAGAATAACGTCGAATTCTTGGGCTACTCAATAGATGGAGAGGGTATCCACCCTACAGACAAAAAAGTTAAAGCAATCAAAGACGCACCTGAACCAAGAAATAAAACCGAATTACAAGCATTTTTAGGACTAATTAATTTTTATAATGTGTTCCTGCCAAACAAGGCCACTATAGCAGAACCATTACACCATCTTCTAGACAAGAAGGCAACTTGGACTTGGGGTTACAAAGAAAAAAAAGCCTTCCAAAATATTAAAAGCTTGCTAACATCAACAAACGTTCTCATCCAATTTAGCAACACACTGCCATTAAGAGTGACCTGCGACGCCTCACCATACGGAGTAGGTGCCATCCTGAGCCACCAACTACCTGATGGCAGAGAAGCACCCGTCGCATATTACTCTCGGACTCTATCCAAAACCGAGCGGAATTACAGCCAATTGGACAGGGAAGCTCTAGCAATTGTCGCTGGAGTAAAACGATTCCACGAGTACTTATACGGGCGGACTTTTCAAATCATAACAGACCACAAACCGCTGATGGGGATTTTGGCGGGAAACAAGCCAACACCTAATATACTGTCCCCAAGAATGACTAGATGGTCAGAGTTCCTAGCAGCTTATTCCTACACTCTGACACATCGCCCAGGGAAACAAATTTCCCATGCAGACGCTTTGAGCAGAGCACCCTTACCAGCAACCGACGAAGACCCGGCACCAGCGATGACAATGCTACAAATTGAGACTTGCCCCGATCTACCCATATCAGCTTATGATGTCGCCAGAGCCACCGCGAAAGACTCATTGACTGCCCGCGTTCTTAGCTGGGTAGGTAAAGGCTGGCCAGAGAATCAAAAAACTGAAAACTTTAAACCTTTCCGGTCCAGACAGACTGAACTTTCAATCCAAAAGGGGTGTTTGTTGTGGGGTGATCGGGTGGTAATCCCTGCCAAATTACAACCCAGGGTACTTAGGTTGTTACATGAAGGGCACCCGGGAATGGTTAAGATGAAAAGCCTTGCTAGAAGTTATGTTTGCTGGCCGGGTATTGATAAGGACATAAAGTATTGGGTAAGCTCGTGCAACAAATGCCAGGGAATTAGACTGTCCCCACCAAAAGCACCCGTTAAGGACTGGGAAACCCCTCGGGGACCATGGTCAAGAATACACATTGATTTCGCGGGTCCTACCAAGGGGCCTACCTTTCTGATTGTCGTTGATGCCTATTCGAATTGGCTTGAAGTAAAAGTTATGCCATCAACAACAACAGAAACTGTAATTAAAAAGCTGGACAACCTTTTTGCCATCATGGCATACCGGACGTTCTTGTCTCAGATAATGGGCCACAGCTAACCAGCATACAATTTGAGCAATACCTAGCCTCCCTAGGTAAAAGACATGCCCTAACCGCGCCGGCTCACCCGGCTGCGAACGGCAGGGCTGAGAGAATGGTCCGGTTTACGAAAGAAGGTTTAGAAAGAATGGACGCCGGAAATGTCCAACAGAAAGTAAACCGTTTGCTCACACTCCAGCACATAACGCCCAGTACCATAACCAACAAGTCCCCAGCAGAATTACTTATGGGGAGGAAGTTAAGATCACACCTTGATAGGTTACACCCAAATTTTACTCCAGAAAACCCCCCTGACTCCTCTACACGGCTTAGACAATTCGAAATAGGCGATTTATTATACGCTAAAAACTTCACCGGGGACCCGGTATGGCTACCAGGACAGATTACCCAAATCACAGGCCCCAAATCCTACCGATTAATAATAGAGGATGGCAGGGAATGGAAGCGGCACATAGACCAGCTTCGATCCCGAATTATAGAGAGAACCACAGACTTACAACCATTCACCGACAAAACCGATGAATTGCAAACCAAGGTGGGGGGGGAAAGGTGAGAAGTAAATAAAGAACTGTTTAAAACCAAAACCAATGAAACATATAATCAAAAAGAGCAAATAAAAGACTCACTGTTTGGAGAGACTTGCGTGAAGAGCCCATCGGAAGGGGCCAGCCAGGCCAGCTCAACCTGCCCAGAGGAAACGGGAGGGAGCGGCAAAACCGCCAGCCTAAGAAACTCAGGCGGCGGTAAAATGGCTGACTCACCCTTCCAGATGGTTCCAGGGAGAAGAACGGACGACACATCGAACCGGTCGAAGACTTCACTAAGAATGAACCGTGCAAGTCAAGTCGAGTCCGGAAAAGCCCCGCCTACCTACGAGACTACGTCACCACGTAGGACTGAACTAAGAGGGAAGGGGTGTTCTATATGTAAAGTGGGTGACTCCAAATCTGCAAACCTGATTGATCAAATAAAATAAGCATTGGATTGGTTCACTAGGAACCAATCCAAAGAGCTGCTAAAAGGCAGCAAATTTAAACAACTGCCATTGGCTGCAAGCAGGCAAGCCAGCCTGTATAAAAGGCTGGCCTCGGCTTCAGCCAAGTGTTCCTATTTACTGACTAATTAAACAATAAAGTATTTGTTGTTGGAACCCGGTCTACCTCGTGTGTTTTCCGAACAAAACATAATGTGCATGAGATCAATACTTTTTTTTAAATAAAAGGATCATTTCCATCAGGTGGCAAATATTAGAGATCATCAAAGTAGTGTGCATGAAAATGCAATCGTCATGTTCAGAAATTGACATGATAAGAATTACTAAAGAGATTAATCAATATTCTAACAATGGGAATATAATTCACAAAGCATTAGTGTGAAGTTTTACATGTAGGAAATTGGATAGTTTTATATGATTTTATTTTTGTCATCTATTGAGTGAGTTAGCATTGGCTCCTGAGTTGTCTGAGACAAAAGTGACAAGAGACAAAATCATAGAAAATAGCCAAATTACTAAAATGTATTTTCAAAAGTTTTAACGCTTCATTTTTAGAGTTGTTTGAGTTTTATGCAACTATTTCAACAAACAATCAAAACATATTAAAAGTCTCTTTCACCAGAAGGCATACATAATGGCTTTTCCACATATAAGTCCCTCCTACATTATTGCCTTTATTTATTTAGCCTGGCCTTCATGTTACATTTTAGAAGATATATATTACTACTTTAATAAAGTACAGTAATACATGTGGCTCCCTTAGTATCTTCTGGTTCTTACCAGTTTCAATTCAAGGCACATGTTTCTGAGGTTTTTGTTTTTCACAGGCCTCCTTTCTGGAGTGCAGAGTATTCTCCATAACCATCAATCTGCTGTATTTTGAATGTCTGTTTCGTGTTTTTTGAACAAACACTCCTTTCATCAACCTCAGATGACCCTTCTAATATTTTTTTTTTAGCAATCAGTTCTCTAGAATATTTCTCAATCTTGACAATTGTTAAGATGTGTGGACTTTGTCTCCCAGAATTCCTGAGCCAACCACGCTAGCTGGGGAATTCTGGAAGTTGAAGTCAATGAAGTTTCAAGATTGAGAAACAAAGCTCTAGAATCTTTCTCTCTGAAGAAGTCTTTACCCAGCTGTTTCCTGCTCATGTTCTCAAGTTTCGATCGCAATTCACAGACTGCCCTTCCAAATCCAGGAAGTATTGCTGCCTCAAGATGTGACAGAGCTGTTGTGATTTACAATATTTACAGCACAATCTTCTACAGGATTGAAGTTCAGCTAAGTTCAGAGAGACACATGTACAGGATAACTGCCTCAAAAGTTCTTCTTTAAACCTTTCAATGTGGCCAATGAATATTGGCTACCCCTAAAGATTCTGAAAAGAAATAGTGATAAATGAGCTAGAGGATTACAGCTTGGATCCTTCTGTTAAGTTGTGCAAGATTTAGATGTAGCAGTGGGAAAACTATATTGTAAAATCAATTTAAAAAAAATCATTTTGTTATCATGAACCCAGTCACCTCAACGAAGGATAGGATCTCCTGCTGAATGTTCTGAGGTCTTTGTGTGGTCCCTTCTGCTTCTTTTGGCTCTCTTTCCAGATGGGATCTTTCATCTGAAACCTGGAAAAGAGATTCCACTGAATAAACACTTTTCCAGCATTCAATTTGCCAGCACGCCTTCAGATTGCATCTCCCTGTTCATCTTCTCTGTTTTTGAAGGACCCTGGAGATTCTGGGACCTGTGCCACTGGGGATTAAGCTGCACATGTCTCGCACAGCACAGAAAAGCTAGAACATCATGATATTTCCATTCATTACTTCTTGTGTTCCCTCAAAGGCCTGCCTTGCTCCTGCGTTCCACGCCAAGTACTCTCCTTCCAGTTGCTATGCTGCTACTGCTGAGTTGGTATTAATATGCTGTAACTTCAGATCTTTGATCCTTCTACTTTTCAATGCCTTTTATGAGGTATTTTCCTCTTGATGGCATAGCCTGTATTCCCAGGGAATGATTAAACAAAACATGAAATGTGGACACTCCAAATAAAGAAATATGCTTCACAAAAGCACCCAGTAGCAATGGCAGGACTTTAGGACAGATTGAAAGAACCACCAAATCAACCCGGAGGATAATTCGTCAGTTTATTGCATCTTGTATACTGTGTGCCCTTGCTCTGCTAATTTGCAGTCAGATAGAACAGCCTGTTTGCAGGAATGGTAATTTCCCTGCAATCATCACACACAACTCTCTGTGCACACTGTCCTGAAATTGTCCAGATGTATTGGAACTGAAACTTCTGTATGCCCAGTTAGTTCGGCTACTTGCCAGGCTGGCTAGATGTTCTGGATATTGAGAGTGTAGCTTATGTGAAGGGTGCCAGGTAAGGAAAGACTGGTGTGTGGTATTATAAAGATTACTCTTGTCATTTGGCTGAAATACAGACAAACACACTCTACAGGCACATACACATACAGGGCTATTGATACTAATTCCCCCCTCTTATTGCTATCCCCATCTGTTATAAGGGACAAAGAGCCATTCACTATTTTTGTTTTTTTTGAAGAACGTCATAGGCTTTTCACAATTCTACCACTGGAACATTTGTTTGCTCTCCTCCAAACTAAAGCCCTAGCATGCCTAACCACAGAAAATATATGACATAACACAGATTAGGGGAATGTTTCCATATGTTATCAATGCTTTTGCACTGTTATGTTATGGAGAGCCCATACTGCCCATCTACCTAATGCATTTATCAACAAACACAAACTGACAACAGCCTTCCAGTTGGGAACCTTTCTCAGTCCTATGTGGAGATGCTGGAGATGGACCTGAGGTCTTCTGCACCCGAAGTTTCTATGTCCATTTCTCAGTATGGGCACTATTCCTGCTGGTAGAGATGCAAGTGTTCCTTTGAGGGGGAAGGGGAGGGGGAGAAACCACACAATAACCCCAAATGGCACAGAATAATAGTGTTGGAAACTTGGAGAGCTTCTAGGCTGGAAACCCTATAGTACCATTTCAGACAAATGGCTGCTCAATGTTTTCTTTAAAACCTCCAATGTTGGAGCATTCACAACCTCTGGAGGCAAGTTGTTCCACTGATTAATTGTTCTAACTGTCAGGAAATTTCTCCTTCGTTCTAGGATGTTTCTGTCCTTGATTAGTTTCCATCCTTTGCTTCCTGCCCTTCCTTCAGGTGCTTTGATGAACAGGTTGATCCCCTCTTCTCTGTGGCAGCCCCTTAGATATTGGAAGATTTCTGACATATCCAATTTTGGTCATCAACTGCTCAGCACAATGCAGGGAAAAATTCATACCATCTGTTGCCAAGACTTCTGATGGGATAGGCAAGAGACATAGACTAGGCACAAGCGAGGAAGGATAGACAACCTAACAGGCCAGATTAATCCTGGAGGATGATAGAACCTTGCTTTAAACATTTGCAAAGCTTACTGCCTCTGGAATCTCTGTTAACTCAGTTGATAATCTCTCTCTTTTTATACCACAACTCTTAATACTGGCATTTTCCCCAGCTTACAGGAAAACTATCAACTAAATATGAAGCAAAATTTCTTCTTCTTCCTGTCATTGAATCATGTGCCTGTTATGTCCAAGTGTTGGAAGTGTGCTTTCTCCCAATCTTTTCTCATTCACACCACATGCTATGAATCTTTCTCTTAAGAAATTGTCTTTATAGGATTAAGTACATTAAGTGTGTCCAAGTTGCACTCTGGAAATGTTTTCTCACAATTAACTATTTAACCTGTCAGTAGGTTGTTCTATAGAATCACTTCTTGAATTACTCACATTCACCATAGACATCTAACAATGGATCAAGCTCTGAGATCATCTCTTAGGGCTCCTCACATTTAGCAATTGGACTTGTCAGTCAAAACTTAACTCTAGGAATATTTCTTCTCAAGTGTCCTGCATTTATTTGGTCTTGCTCAACCATACATTTCAAATTTTCAAGTGTAGCCATATTTCAAACTTGGAGAACATCTTTTCATATTCTTTTGAGTAAATGGGAGCATAAAATTTGAAAATAAGATATTGTTTAAAGTTTTTTTTTGCTTTATGTTTTAGCCTCCAGCCTCTAACCATTTTTGTTGCTCTTCTCCACACTCTTTCTATCTCAACATCTTTTTTGCATTGCAGTGAGCAAAATTGGATGCTATAAAGAAAAAAAGATGTTTGTAAATATTAATAACAATGTATAATTCAGGAATGACCTTTAATTATGTAATCTTCTTCCTTTCTGCAATTAACATGCCAAAATCCAAAAAGAGTATTCAAGGGGTTATTAAGTAACTTATTAACTATTTTAACGTGTCAGTATTTTAGCTAGACTGATTATATTATATTTAGCTAGACTATGTTTCGAATTCTATGTTTCTCCACAGTTCTATTTCCCCCCATCCACAAAAATAACTGTTTCCACCTAAATATAAAAATTAATTTCGAATGAAAGTCTTATGCAGAAGCAAGATTGCATAGTTAACTCTTGTATGTCAAGTTTGCAAGGAGGTTTATTAAATTCTATATTTGGAGGCTATGGGCAGAAATATTCCAGTATTCAACTTTCTTTCTTGTTTTCCTACAGCTAGGTGGAAGAAGAAAGTTCTAAGTCCAGCAATAAGGAACTCCCCAATAGTTCTACTGACTAGTACTGAAGATTTGGCCTTATTGTTGTAGCCTTTCATAATTGCCCTTTTTCTGGCCAATCATTTGAAGAAAGTCTTTGCCAGGGTGGTTATAAGCTATACCAATGGTGGCAAACCTTTTTCGGCTCCCGTGCCGATAATTTTGCAAGCGCAGCACCAAGAAGGCGATGCTTGCTACCCCCCCCCCCAACCCCTGCACCTGCGCATGCAATCTCCTGGCAGTATCGTGTGTCTGCACATGCACATGCGATTTCCCATGCCACACACCACGTGCCTGCGCATGCAGGTGTGATCACCTTGCTGTGTACCATGCACCTTTGTGCATGTGCGTGCGATCACTCCCGCATGCTGTGCATCTCTGCGTATATACCTGTGACTCCCAGTGCACTCTGTGTGCCTCTGTGCATGCACGTGTCTCCTGCACCCCCCCGCCCCCCCGCGCATGCGTGCCAGATACCCGACAATCAGCTGTCGGGTGGTGGGACTCTTCTGGGTGAGCTCTCACATGCCAGGCGAAATGGCTCTGTGTGCCCTTCCGGCATGTGTGGCATAGGTTTGCCATCATGGAGTTATACCTTCGCTTGTTCTGTGACATTTTCTCAATGGTCCAAGAAGCAAAGAAGGATCATGAAAGGCAACTGGACTTTCTTTGTTTTTCCCCTTTAAAGATACTTCACTTCATATCCAAGAAGCTTCTTCAGTTCTTCAGAGAACTGAAGAAGCTTCTTGGATGAGAAGCGAAATGTCTTCAAGGAAAAAAGAAAGTCCAGTTGCTTTTTGAAAAAGCAGCTTTGGGGAAACCATGGCCTGGATGATTGAGAATCTCCATAGACATGAAGGACCACAAACCTTCATAATATTAGCCTGGAGAAGAACTTAATGATTAATAATTCACAGTAATTGTTGATTCTTCTTCTTACTTACTTACTCTTTCTTTCACTTTTTCTCCAGGAACTCAAGGCAATTTATATAAAAACGTTTATCTTATTTTTTTTTTACTCATAATAGCAAACCTCTGGTTATACTAAGTATAACTGATTGACCCAAAATCTCCCACTGATTTTTCATGGTTGAAAGATTGTGAACCAACATTTTAATCATTATACTTCCCTACACTTTGAAAATAATGGTGCTGAAACATCCAACTGTGAGGAATGATTTGAGCACCACTGACCCTTTCTTTGAGGTCAAGCTGGGTGAGATCCTATTTAACTATTGGTTATAAACCAAACATTTTTTTCTGCTTGGTCCATATGAAGTAGGGTCTTTAGGGCAGCAATCCCAAGGCTAGAACTCTGTCACACAGTTAATTGACCCCATCCTTCTTCAAATATATGACTCAAAGCAAAAGATTTCTAAATTCATTTCTGGTGAAGGAGATGCTCTGAAGTAAATGGAATAATGCTAGGAATGAAGTCCAACTCACAGCTTGAATTCATTATATGGAGCATTGTGAAAAACCAGATGCTCATGGCGTACCAATTTCAATTTACAGTCAGCTCTTTAGGAAGGTGAAACTGCAATATCTCTAAATATGATATTTAAAAAGGAAAATTCATTTAAGTACAAGCAAGGCACTGTCTTCTCTTTGTCCTCCCTGTCCTCCTGTTCAAAGGCTTGTTTAGAGAGAAAAAAAATGTTGATTTTCATAATAATATTTTTAAAACAGGAAATATGCCACACTTTATTCTGGACATCTTTAGGATGGAATGAAAATAGCACTATTTTATAAAAAGACATTATTCAAGTGAAACAACATACCCAGAGCAGATTTTAGCAGCTTCAGTATTTACAGTACATATTTGGACAAAGATGATATAACTATTTTATTACAGAAGGACAGCTCACATTAAAACAACGTGAAAAAGTCTGCATCAGAGGTTCATGCTGGAATGTTAGCCTCTTTAAACAGCAGTATTTTGTAGTTGTAATAATGCCATTATTCTGTTCCATGATTAAATTAAGGCTGATATGAAATCACATACCTTTGAAAGGGTTTTCCCCATAATGGTTGACAACAGTTGCAGTTTTAGCAATTTTAGCAAGCTTCTTGAAATAGTTGATTTTATTTATGACTCTTGGCATATCGTGCAACCAATACTTAAATATTAAATATAAAGGTTCCCCTCACACATACGTGCTAGTCATTCCCAACTCTAGGGGGCGGTGCTCATCTCCATTTCTAAGCCAAGAACCAGTGCTGTCTGATGATGATTTCGTGGTCATGTGGCTGGCATGACTAAATGCCAAAGGTGCACAGAACACTGTTACCTTCCCACCGAGGTGGTCCCTATTTTTGTACTTGCATTTTTTGTGCACTTTCAAATTGCTAGGTTGGCAGAAGTTGGGACAAGTAACACTCCATTACGAGGCACTAGGGATTTGAACTGCCAAACTGCCAATCGGAAAGATCGACAAACTCAGCATCTTAGCCACTGAACCACTGCATTAATACTCCTTAAATATAAACAAAGAGAGCCAGTGCAATGTAATGGTTAAGCTGATGGACCAGGAGCAAAAAGACTCAGGTTCTAGTCTTCCCTTAGGCCTGGAACCCACTGGTTTAGTACAAGCTGGCTGAAAAACAAACTTCTTGCTACATCATATTTTGATAGATTTGTTGCATGAACTAATCAAGCATCTAGTTCAATGTTTCTCAACCTTGGTACCTTGAGGATGTGTGGACGTCAAGTTGCAGAATTCCCCAGGCAGCACTGGGAGTTCTGGAAATTCTGGGAGTTGAAGTCTATACAATTTCATGTTGCTAAGATTGAGAAGCACTGACTTAGTTCAAATGCTAAGAAGAATATTAAAGGCAAATGCTGCATACAACAACTGAAATATAAATGAAGTTGAACTTAAAATGATAAATATAACATGTTATCGAAGTGCCATGTGCTTTTGATTGTTTTGGAGGGAGTGTAGGAAGGAAGGCAACAGAATGGAGAGAAGAAAGGGAGAAAAGAAAATCCAGATGGAAAAAAATAGAGAAAGATATGTAAGAAATCTCATAGATGGATACAGTGACCATGACAATGGTTGTTGCCTCAATTATGTGATATTTTCAGGATATTAGTTGGCATTTGTTTATTTCTATTTAGCCTTTCTCTCCCTAGGTTTCCTTTTCCCTTTTTATGTTTCCCATCCATTTTGATGGCAATTGCAGAAGGAGTTGATTTCTGTTATTACTTCTTCTGGCTGCCATTTTGTTTTTCCATAATGTCATAGACATGGTATATAAATGAAAGAGACATTTGAAGAAGTGGGCATGCTTTCTCATTAAAGTCCTATGAAATTATGTATTTTAATTTCTGAATTATGACTGAATTCCTCCCTCCCCATTTTGGCATTTTGATAAATGATTGACTTTTTCTGGGATGTTTTTCATCTTTTAGCTCCTAAAATTCTGGATGGAATGACCGATGGTTGTGTTGATTGAGAATTTGTAACTTGTATTGGCAACACATAGGGATGATATCAACCATATGTTTTAGGAAAACATATAGAGATGATGTAACATACCCCAGTATTGAATATATTGATGAAACAAATAGTATACCTGATTTTCAAATATAAAGCTGAACTAATTCTCATTCAGGCCAAGGGGGGCTTCGTTGTTTTACAGTTGTCTTGAAACATCAAGTCACAAACAATCAGGGTTTCAAAAAAATTTTCCTTGGTTTATCATTGCACCTCTCCCCATTGCATTTCAGATGCTTTGCTAATTCTTTCTGTTCCTACAAACTCCATCTCTTCATTAATACTGGTGATTTGCTACATAAAGAGGAAAACTGTAATGGATGTCAAATGTCATTTCCAAAGTCTGAATGAGAATTTTAAAGTAGAAAAGAAGAAGCCCTCAGATGCAAGTCAGATCATTTAAAACTAAAAGGAATATGATTGTTCAGTGTAATTTGCAGGAAAGTTCTATGTCCCTTGATGATGATATATTGCATGGAAAAAATTTTAGGCATGCACTAAGGCAGTGAAATAATGCATTCCAAGCATAAGTCAGACAGATACCTATGACCTTGGATAAATCTGTAGTTTTTAAAAAAATGAATGTGATCTACAGAGTACTTTATATTTATTCAAATAATCAGAAATAGGGAGTATTTAACACACATGCTTTTCTAATCTGCCCAACCTTCCACATGTATCAGTCATAATATCCTTTGGGACATTCTATCCACAGGGTGATAGTCTTTATGTTGGCAGTTCTACATGCCTTAGCTATTGCAGCAGCAAAGGCCCTGATTGCACAAGGATTTTGCTCATATAAAGTCAACCTATTTGCAATTGCATGACGGAATGCTTCTCCCTTGCAGATAACTCTGCTGTATGGATGGGTGGTTGAAGGCAGGGAGGATGATAGAATTTGAGTAGTATGACACTGGTAAGAAAGATTATCTTTTTTTTCTGGACATCTCAGTAGGGCTATTCATGCTTTATTCTGATTCCATAAGTGGAGATGTTCATATGCTTTGGCAGTCACTCATAAAATGCCAACACAATCATCCAGACAAAAATTACCTCCAAAAACCCTTTCTATCCTAGCTTTCAAAGTTATTTTAATTCAAAAGCTGACTCAAAATTCGAAAGATGTCTTTTGCCAAACTTTATTTTTCTTCTTAAAGGGATTATGAAAGGGAAAAAACCCCAGAGTTTAACAGAGTAATTTAGTGAAGCTTGCTCTTCAATAATTGTTCTGAAGACTAAAGGTATCTGCAAAAGAATTGAGAGCAACAAAACCGAGAGTGCTGCTACATTATTCAAATGATTTTGTCTTGCAAATACCAGCTAAGTTGGAAAAATCATTGTTCCCTTCCACTTCTAAGACTCTGCTGTGCCTATCTTTTTCATGTGTTCAAAATCCTGGTCCTACTATACCCCAAATGCAGGCAACCAGAAGCTTCAAAGGGCTACATGATTGTAATAACTTTTTTTTTTCTGAGGAGTAGTTATTTTTATCTTTTTCAGCAAAGAGTACAAGGAACTGAAAGGCTTGATGATGCCAAAATATTTTGGGGTTCACCCCCACCCCATCTTCATTTAGTATCGGAGATACTCACATTTTACAACATGCTTCCCATTCTGGATTAGAACTGTGCCAGAGAGTAAAGGAGGAGGAATTTGGAGGTCTGAAGTTAGCAGGGTCCTCACTTGATCTTATACCTCTACAAGTATAAGAAAGTTGGGGGGGTTGTTATGCTAGCTTCTTCTTATCTCACAGCCCTAAAGAAGTTTATTTTATTGTTTTGATATTTGTTTATTTTAAAGTGATCACTATATTCTCATATGTTCTGCAGATAAATTTATGGAAGGATGTGGGATGTGTAAATGGATGGATCTACCTGTACATGAATCAATATATAAACCAGTGCAGAGTTCATTATAGGGGGCCTCCATGGATTCTCAATCATTGACTGACCTGCCCAACTCAGTACTTAGTTTGCTGAAAAATATCCGAAGGTTGCCTGCTTTTGTTGCTGCTGTTTGTTAATATTCCAATGCTGCCTTTACATCTCATGGAGAAAAGATTAAAATACAAAGCAGAACATATGTTATATTGTACAAGGAGTTAACAGGAAAGCAGAACTCTTGTCACAAGATAAGGGACCTCACCAAAGTTTCCTCCCCCTTTAATTAATTCCTTTGATTAGCTATAAATCTGAGCCATTTGGACGCTCCATAAACAGTTCTGATTTATCAGTTTCTGCTGCATATGCAATTGAGCTGTGTTATTTCTGGTGCCCAAGAACAACTGCTATTCCCGTGATGAAGGATTAATTTAATTAGAGAATACATCAGATTTAAATCTGGTTTGCAAGCAAGCCAAGCTTCCTGATCATTTCGGGGAAAATATTTTCATTTTCAGCCCAAATGTCTTAATGGCATCTGTTTGCTCTTAATTTGTGGCAAATGTCTCAAAGCACCATTGAGGAGACTGATGTGGTCCTGAGATTTGGTCTGAGAGAGCCTCAGATGAATTTTTCAGGATTTTTAGCTCCTGTGTTTCTAATTACCTTGCACACAAGAAAAGTTCAAGCTGAGCCAGCTGCCAGCATTATCTGGTGACTGGCTGCATTCACAAATTTCGAAAGCAGAGTTAGATAATACTACTATGTGCATCCCCCAGCCCAAAAATAAAACCCAGCAATCAGAATTTGGCCAGCAAACTGACTGCTTATTCAAAAGATTAGGTCACATAAGCTGCACTTCATTAGATGTATGCTTCCTAGCCAGGGAATAGAGTGCCAGCAGTATTTTCAAGGGGGAATAACTGATGCTTTTGCCAAATGTTCACAATTTATTGGTTCTTGCAAATGATGATATCAGGAGTCATAGAGTTATGGGTATAAACTCAGTCAGTTTCAGACATTAGACATATGGAATGCACCTTATTGGGGTCTTAAGAAATCGATGGCAAGCTTGTAAATCACTCAGGTGTCTGGAGTTTTATAATTCTGAGGCAGGATGCTGAAGATGCTACTTTCTACATGTGTAGTGTTAATGTGTCGTAGTTTCTGTTGTTCAGTGCTTAGCAAGTGGGTGCGCTTATGTGCAAAATATAATTTTATTGAATAGCTCATTTAGACCCAAAGCATAGTTTTGCAAAAGCTATAACATATTCATTGCCCATTTTTAATGACTTTTAATTGTATTGTATTTCATTGGATTACATACAAACATGTGCAAAATCTAGTTATTTTGAGGCAAGGCAGCTGGTTGAATCTGGTTTTGGCAATTAGCAAGCTGGAGAGTCTAGCCTTGTTTGTGAATCATCAGGGCAAAATGTGTGACCTGTAAGATACACAACTTGGGGTTGAAGCAGAGAATGGCTATTTTTTTGCACTTCTGAAACATTTGAGACCTGCTTTGGTGTAGTGGTTAAAGCATCAGACTTAAAAAGTGGAAGATTGTGAGTTCTAGTCCTGCCTTAAACATAGAGCCCAGCTGGCTGATCCTGAGCTAGCCACTTTCTCTCATTCCTTGGAAGGAGGCAATGGGAAACCACTTTTGAAAAGCTTTGCCAAGAAAATTGTAGGAATTTATTCAGTCATTCCCACAGAATTGGACAGGATTGAATGGAAGAAAAAATATCTGTCTAGTTCTCTGATTCTCTTGTAAATGCTAATTTCCAATTTCTTCTTAGTTTCAAATCTTTTCAACCAAACTGATTGGACTATGAGTCCCTAGGATATCTTGTTCATCGTCCATGATTTCTCAAAAATAATGGATAAAACTCCCACTAGAAAATTCCTTCAGTATCCTGGGAACTCAAAATGAGTGGATACTGGACAACCCATGACTGTTGGATCATCATTTTCAAACATATTTTCTTAGCTAAACAGAGAAACAAAATGACTGTGGGTAGGCAAAAAAGCAATGGGAGTGGGACCAATTTCCAAACTTCCTGTTGGCTTCCTGACTGATTTGTAACATCCTCGTCTCCACATCCTTCTACTATATTCATGCATATATGAGAACTCTTATGGTATCTTTTCAAAATCATTGTGAAAATGATGGAAAGCTGTCAGGGAGCTTCAGAAATCCTTCCTTCCTCTCTCCCTCCCTCCCTCCCTTTTTCAGAATTGTCTGGTGGCAACTATACCCTCTTTGCAGAAATGGTGACATACAGGAGTGGGATTCAAATTTCTTAACAATGGGTTCTGTGGGTGTGGCCTAATTTGTGGGTGTGGCTTGGTGGTCATGTGACTAGGGTGGGAATGGCTTGCTGATCGGGCGTGGCTACATGGTCATGTGATGGGTGGGCAAGGCTATGTGGTCATGTGATGGGTGGGCGTGGCCATGTGGCTGGCAACCCAAATTTAAATGGTCCTCATTTAATGACCAGGTGCTCTCTTAGTGGCCAATTGCCAGTTTTCAAGGCCTGGCAAACCCTGGAGAGGGCAAGGCGAGGCACGGGCAACTACGGGGAGGGCTGCAGAGGGCTGGGCAAGGCCACCTCAACGTTATGTCTTTGCCCTAATGACTAAGTATTAAAAAAGATATACCAAAACAAAAGGTAGTTTATTATGTCATGTCTTTAATGCTTAAATGATAAAAAGGTACACAAAACTATATTGTGACAACATTTTAAAATATTAATAAAAAACTATTAAATAACAAAACTTTACAAAAAACAAAACTTATTTAAAGTATAAGTTTTGTATAAGTTTTTCATGAGGAAGTCCCACAAATCAATGATTTTGTATAAAATTAATATTTTTAAAGGTTTCTGAAGTAGTTAATTCATCAACCTTATTTTCATATGAACCCTTTTCCTCTATAAGTATTTCAAATGATCTAACAAATTTTTCAGCCTGTATAATGTCTATGTTTCTCAACCATCAAAGCCAAATCAGTGAGAAAATATGAGTTTTCAAGACAGGCAGCCATACAGGAGCATTTTTTATTTGAACAGAAAAACTGATGTAGCGCTGGATAAGCCTGCCACACAGCTAGGGTTGATTTTAAACTACAGGCAGCCCATCTTGGTCCAAAAACTCTACCAATTTTTATAATTTCAATCTCAAGTTGTTCAGAAATTTTGTTAAGTTCAATTAGGTTCTTATTTGCAGACCTGCCAACCCCTGATAAAGGAAAATCTGGAGACCCATGAAAAAAAATCTGGAGATTCTATAAAAAATAGTGAGATTTTATTTTTTTCCCCGATCAAGATTAAACAAACCCCTTTTCCATTGAGGAAAGTCATTAACAGTTTATTTAAATGTTTTATTTGTGTTCCCTGTTGTAAGAAGATGCAGCTTTCTTTCTTCTATTGAAAAATCACCACCTCTTTTCGCCATGTTTATATGATTGCGATCGCTTTCCCGCGCTGAACTTACAAAGACTACTGGGAAACTAGCCTCGTTCCCAGGGCCTACTCCCCTTTCAAAATGACGGACAGACACAAAGAAAAACAATTACCGTATATACTCACATATAAGCCGACCCCCAAATTTGAAAAAAAAAAAAAGCGTTTTAAATTTGGTGTGAGATTGAGGAGCCTTGTCGTGAGACCATGAGAAATGACAAAAAATTGTGAGACTTACGGCAGAACCGTGGCAGGGCTGTATTTGACTGATGGAAAATAGAATATATTTTATCAATAAAAATTTGAAAATGATTAATTTGCTTTATTTCTCTAATAAAATCATCTAAAACAAGTTGCAGATGATGGTTTAAACAGTGCCACATTATAATATTTGGAAACTCTTTGGCTATCCTAGTGCTTACCCCAGATTTTCTCCAAAGCATGACACTGGCTCCATCAGAGCAAAATCCAATTAAATGTTTCTCCAGATAGTTTCTATTAAATCCAACTTTATTCAAGTTTCCTATAACCAAACAATATATCGTCTCTGCATCTTGTTTATCTAATTCTACTAGTTCAAGGAAATTTGTTGGAGAGAAAGCTGGACCCTCAACTTTTAAATATAGTATAAGAACTGGTTTGGAAGATATTGTTGAGGCTTCGTCAATTATCAAACAGATTTTGTGAGTTTTCTCAATAATTTTGCTAAATAAATGTTTCTTGATATCTTTTGCAATGAAATCTAGTATTGCAACTGCAGTTCTAAGTGAATGCAACCCTGTTCCCAAATCTACACCATTTCTTTTTTGTAACTCAATCAGATCTTCTATATGAAAATGGTCTGCACATTTGTGCCAGACTATACACTGTAATAAACACTCTACATGTACTACCCAGACATTTCTCAGTCATTTTCTCCAGTCCTTTGCTTATGACATCCTGCCCACATTGCTTTAACTTCTCTGTACAGATGTTGTGAGCTTTAGATGAGAAATGTTCCTTCAATTTCTTTCTGAGGGAAGCTTGTTGGATTTCTTTACTCCTTCCTAATGGTTCAGTTTGGTAATTCTTCCACTCCTTAGCTCCGTGGACACTTTTTTCTTTGGTCGAAATTTCAAATCTTCTGCAATACTTGCAACCTATTTTTTTCTGGGAAACGTCCAGTCCATCATATTTTTCCCTAAAATTATTGTACTGCTGCAGTGTCTAGCAGTCAGGAAGGTTCCCTTCAATGTCTACTTCAGCTCTTCCAGTACCTGATGATGTGCTGGCTCTTTCCTCTGTTCCTGGTGTGGATGATGTACCAGCTGTTTCCTCTGGTCCTGGTGTGGATGATGTGCTGGCTCTTTCCTCTGGTCATAGTATGGATGATGTGCTGGCTCTGCTTTCTTTGATGGATGATGTGCTGGCTCTGCTTTCCTCAGACTCCAACGGTTGTGGTTGTGACTCTTTTGGATCTCCTTTTGTTTTCTTGCCGAAGAAAGTAGACAAATTCATTTGCCTTTACATCTTGGCAATATGCTGCAAAAAAATCAGCAGTGGTTTGGACTTGATTGTTGTTGTAAGTTGAGTGGTGAAGGCAGTGGCAAGCAAAGAAAGCAGGTGAGGAATGGAGATTCAGTAATATTCAGTTACTTTTAAGAGTCCCTGACACTATAGCTAGTTAGTGTTTAAAAGATGTTAGGGAAGAGGAACAAGTTTCACCAGACAAGAATGAGGCGGAATTGAAAGTGGATTTGAAAATGACAGTCTATAAAAAAGATGTTGCACTGTGTATATAAAAGAATAGCTGATATTTTCACAATTACAATTCATTAATTGAAAAAGAAACACTTGAAATGGAAATACTATTAACAAACCAAGGGAGTTTGTTATTTTGTGCCAGTAGTGGCATAAAAATCTTTCCTAGCCAACAGTATTGACCTGGACCAACAGTCCCTAATGGAATGCTCTCTCAGGGGTGGGATTCAAAATTTGTAACAACCAGTTCTGTGGGCATGGCTTAAGTGGTAGTCATGTGACTGGGTGGACATGGCTTGGTGGTCATGTTATTGGCTGGATGTGACCAACTCAATATCACTCACATCGAGGCATGCATCTCCTTGCCTGGTCTCTCATGACTGTGGGGATGCTGCAATAGTCGTAAGTGTGAAAAAGGGTCATAAGTCACTTTTTTCAGTGCCATTGTAACTTTGAATGGTCACTCCATACAAGAAAAGTACCAGCAAGGGAGGAAAAAAAAAAACTCCAGAGAAGTTCCAGAGACAGAAAGTCTAGTCCTGCCAAGAATGTAATAAGGGTTAACCGAGAGGCAGTTTCTGTAAGCAACACCAGAATGTTTCCTTCCTGCCTTCCTTACAGGATGAGACCAGTAATTTCTTCTAACAACCAGTTCTCCGAACTGCTTAGAATATTAACAACCAGTTCTAGCGAATAGATGCAAACTGGTAGAATCCCACCCCTGCTCTCTCTATAGCAGAGAGAGATAAGCCAGGGGAAGCCATGTTTGGTCACCTAACCTTTTTAGAATGCAGCTTGTAAAATATACTGAAGCTTTTTACAGCCTTATGCAGATATATATGGTACAAAAAAAGATGATAGTACAAAATCATCTAAGAAGTTAGATTACAAATGGAATTGATAGGCACATTCACAGAGCAATACTGAATTCTTTTTCTGAAATTTCTTCTTCAGTTTAAAAAAATGGAATATATAAATTCAGTATTGGGCACTGCTAGTGTAGCTATTCAAGAGGATATAGTGTACAGGTTAGCAAAAATGGTAAAGCAACATACAGATTTAAAATTTAAAACCAGAAATATTTTGTTGGTATCCACATAAAGGGAGTACAATACATATTTAATGTTACGCATATTAACAGCGGCTAAAATTGTTTGCACAATAGTGGAAAAATGAAGAGTTCCCCATAGAAGAAAATGAAATTAAAAAATTTCAAAGTGCAGAAATGGATAGAGATAAGAGATAGAAATTAGGCTGAGAATGATCATTGCTATGTATGAATTAAATACAGAAGGTTGATAATTATAAACATGTTGATATAATTAACAAAATTAGAAATAAGTCAATACAAAGAAATTTAAATAATTTTTCTGTTACACTGCTGTACTTATTGATATTTGTTTCTGCTTTGCTTTATCATTTATGAAATATTTTATAATACTTTATAATATAAGTATAATAGAATTACGGAGGTAAGGTAAAGTAAGGCTATATTGTTGTAGAATAGATTGGTGATGATGAAATGAACATTATAAAGTAGATTAAGTAAAAATGGTGATTTGCTCACATCAAATGATGTAATATTAGTAGTCTAGTAAGTAATTAATAATAGTAATAATATAAATATATATAATGGATTTATGATATTAGGATTAATGCAAATTGGAAGGGAAAGACTGCAGAGATTGTGCACAAGTGATTTGTATCAACCAACACAGTATGTAACTGACAATGGTTTATGTTTATGTTTATGTTTGTTTTTTTTATGTTTTTTAAAAATAAAACTTTTATTTCAAAAAAATCCATTTATGTATGCATGGAATTTCTTGTTACACTGATGTTGCCATATATTGATTTAAGCAGAAACATACAATGTATAACATCAATGTAACAAGAAGTTGCCTGTCTCCCTTTTGGTAAGTTGCTTTTCTTTATTTATTATCATGGCAGGAGAGGGAAGATGACAGACTGGTGGCGGCGGCCTAGCCATGTGGGCGAGGCAGTGGCGCCCGACCTGGGAGTCGGCTGGCGGCGGCAGCAAGAGGAGATAGGGGACTGGGCCAGCAGGACCTGCTGCTTTGCCTCCTCACTACCAATTGATGGTGGGAAGGCAAGGCAGTAACAATGGAGGGCCGTGGACGAGGGAAGATGGGGCGGGCGAGGGCATGGAGCATCAGCAAGGGCGGTGGGCGTCCCGAGAGTCGGCAATTGACCAGGACTGGCAGCAGTAGGTAGGTGACTGGGTTGGAGGTCATACTTGCTGATCTGTGTCTTTGGAGGCCGGCAGGATAGGCATTCAGGGCAGCCAAGAATGGCTAGTGGTGTTGGCATCTGAGGCTTGCATCTTGTTTAAGGTAAGGCAGGCAGGTCGGACTCAGGAGGCAGGCTGGGCAAGGTGGGCCTGGGAGGTTGGCTGGGTGGGCGAGGACAGTTAGCAGCGGTGGCGACTGGGGCTGTGGCTTGCCCTCACTCACTCAGCAGGGTGGCAGAAGGCAGGCAGTGATGGCTGGCTGGCTGGATCGGTGGCTACTGCTGGTGGTGGTGGTGTGAGCGATGGCGCCAAGTGGGAAAAGTTTTGTACTTAGCGCACATGCACTATAAGTAGGGATGGGGCAAGGCGGGTGGGAGAGAATGAGGAAGGGATTTTCGCGCATGTGCAGTAAAAAAAAATGGGTTTAAAAAAACCCAGGTGTTTTTACTTTGGAGTGGCAGATGGGGCAGGGGCCGGGGCAGCAAAGGGAGAAGTGGGTGGGGGAGAATGAAGAAGGGATTTTTGCATGTGTGCAGTAAAAAAACCCTTTTTTAAAAAAAATGGTTTTTTTACTTTGGAGTGGCAGATCGGGGCAGGGATTGGGGCAGCGAAGGGAGGGGTGGGCACGGGAGAATGAAGAAGGCATTTTCACACGTGCACAGTAAAAAAATCCAATTTTTTTTAAAAAAAAATCAGTTTTTTTTTACTTTGGAGCGGTGGATAGGAGTGGGGGCCAGGGCAGTGAAGGGAGGGGCAGGCGGGGGAGAATGAGGAAGGGATTTTTGCACATGTGCAGTAATAAAAATCATTTTTTGGCCTCTGGGAGTGGTGGAGAGGGGCAGGGCCAAGCAGGGGTTGGTTTTACCGGTTCTTAGAACTACCCTGATGTTAACAACTGGTTCTATAGAACTGGTGTGAACTGGTAGAAACCCACCCCTGGTAACGTACCTCTGATTTTTCTTTGTTACATTTTGCCATTTCCCATTGACCAACTATTTTACTTTTTCTTTTTTCTTCATTTTATTTTGGACACATTTGAAAAAGCACTTTTTGTTTTTCTTTTAATCCCTCACTAACTTATGTTCATTTTAAGATTTAGCTTTCCTGGTCATCATTTTTAAAAATTCAAACCATCTCTATGTATTATTACTTGGTGACCTGTTCTTGTTCTATCTCCTACATGTTGTTTTTTTTAATTTTCAGATTTTGTATAATTTTTTCTATATCCACATTTTGTATATCCATATCTGTAGTCTTCCATGTTCTCCCACATTGCAATTGTTCATTATTATGCTTTTAGTGCTTCTTTTTTTGAAGGACACCACACCATTGTTAGAAGTTAGCTTCTTTTCCTTTAGTTTCACTTGCTATGGATTCCTGCTTAATATTGTTCTTAGTTCATTAAAAATAGAAGTCAGGATATGTGTTTGATTTCATTTGCTTTTCATTGGCCTTAAAATTAAGAATGTAATCACTGTGTAATTACTTACTTCAAAAGTTTCCATTCATGGCACTTCATTAAGTTTCACTTGTTTAGATCTGATCAAAGATTGCAGTGTCCTTGTGTTTTCTATCTATTTTTGAAATTAGAAACTTAGCAAAACTGTTTAGGAAGGCCACGCTTAGTAGAGTTTGTCTTGTGACTTACATTAGGATAATTAAAGTTTCCCCCATTACTATATTTTACACCTCTTTGAAATATCTGCAATTTGCTTTCTAAAGATATTACTTATGTTTGAATGTGTAGTTTGATCCTCATATAAGCAAAAACACTGCTGCTGCTGTGTCTGCTGCTTTTAACTCAAACGCTCTCCAATGACTACAATATCTAGCAGACTTCCAAAGTCCCTTCCAACTCTATTATTCTATGTTCCCTATTCTATGACTACTCCGCTAATTAGTTGTAGCTATGGATACTTTTAACATAGATTGCATGTCCTTTTTAATATTTTTGTTGCTCTTAAACAAATTGTATCCTTTGTTTATCGTATATCAGTTATGACAATTATCCCATCAATTATAATTATTAAATCATAAATTCCTTCCTATAAAAAAGTTAAAGCTTATCTTGTTCATTTTCTATGCCAGGAGCAATAATATACAGACAACAAAGACAATACATTTTGTATCCATCTTTTTTTCCTAATTTGGTATTGTATTTAATAGGCACCATGTCAGTTATTCCGTAACATCTTTACCATGCAAAACCTATCTGAAGTTCTCAATCCCGACTTTTCATTTTCAGCTCTCATAGAATTCAGTGTAAAACTTTCTTAAACTGAACATCTATGGAGTTTCTCAGTAACTCAGGTCATGGTTGTCCCAAAGGTGCTTTTTCAAGAGGCAAATATGCAGTACAGTCAGTGCAGATCTGTACATTGGAGAAACAAAACAACCACTTCATAAATGCAGGGCACAACATAGGAGAACAAACCCATAAGGACTAAATTCAGCATTTAAAATGTGCAGTCCATCTGCATTTACAAGACAAATGTCACTCTTTTGAAGACAGCAAAGTCCAGCAAAGTTTGGACAGAGAGCATCACTAGTTTGAAAAAGGGTCAAAGGGCCTATATCAAAATTGAACAGCTCTCTCTCAAGGGGGGGGGGGAATATGACATCATCTATCTGTAGTCTACAATACAGTCCTTTCAACAGTTCCCAGAAGGCTCCACACACATTTGCACCACTCAGGTGACCTTGATGACACATTTAAACCTCCAGGAAACCTTAATGACTTGCTAAAAGTGTGCAAATGTCCAGCTGTCTGCAAGTTGTATAAATCCTTCCATTCCCCACCATCCAGTCAGAGCTAAAGGAGCTTCTTTGAGGAGAAGCGAAACATGTTCAAAGAAAAGCCAGAAAGTCCAGTTGTCTCTTGGAAAAGCACCTTTCGGACTTTCTTAAACTGGTTATGCTTTCTAAAGTGCAGCCCATCTCATGCCTCCATTGTTTCCTTTCCTGGTCCCTTTTCACGGACTGGAAGAATGGATATGAATATTACCTGAGCCATTAGCTTCTTCAGCTTGCTTCCTAGACCTCTGAAATCCAAAGCAGTGCATCTGTAGCTGCTCATGATGTCATCATTTGTCTTGTACTCGAAGGAACTGAAAAGAATACCTTTGGCAGTTACTCCTCACAGTCTAGATTGCATAGTATATCCATATTGTTTATTACAGAAAGTCACTAATTACAGCAGCCCTCCTTCTTACTTGTACGCTTATGCGGCCATTCATCCCTTCTGCTCTTGTCATTTCCAGTCCACAGTTGCTGTTCACTTGTAATTTTTGGTGTGATGAAATGATAAAACTATTAAATATATGGATGTACTCAGCATTCTTCTTAGAGACTTAGAAGACCTGGTCTTCTGCCCAAACTGGCCTTACATCCTTAATGTAAATATAAATCTTTTAACATGGCTTGAAGAGTTCTCAGTTAAATTAATTTAAAAACTTGATTTTATTCTCTATTTCAAAAAAAGTAGTTTTGCAGCAGTGGCAGGGTTTTTAATATATTGTAGCTATTATTGTTTTAATTTTATCAGCCTCTGTCAGCTCTACAGCAGAAAGGCATGTTATAACTATTATTGACAGATAGATTTTCTCCTTTGGCTGCTTTGCACTCAGCTGTATGCATCCCAAAATAATTTTAATTTTTGATACCATATGCATTTTAAAACCAAGAGTTATATTACAAAAAGTATTCAGTTCAAAGCATAACTGCATCTGTATTGCTTCATATAGCTAGAAACTGATATTGCTTAAAATTGCCAATGAAATGACATTCTTCAAGACTCCAGTTTGCAGCTGCTGTGCATCCATTTTTAGTTTACAATAATTTTTTCATAGCAATTCATTCAGAATATAATCTGTTGTGGCAATGACCTTGGAGAAAGAGATGCTGCCTAGGAAATATCAAAAAGAGAGGCAGGAGTCCTCTGCTCAATGGTCAGAGAGAGAAACATAGAAAGTTTCTCCCCTCATGGATTAAAAGCGGCAACTGGAAATATATTACCTTCAGAGTTGCACGATTGTTATGTATCCTTATCAGAAAGTGAATATAATTCATCTAATAGTGTGTTGTCTGGATTACATAGAAGCCATTTATAATAAAGCAACAATGAAAAAGCAAAATACAAACAAAACTCCATTAAAAATAAAAAGATCCACATCAGAGATCTTCTACACTGGCACCTGACTTCTGAGGTATGCTCTAAAGTTTTTCCTAAACAATTTTGTTGTCACAACTTTTCTCAGTAAGAGAAGAGGAGGTGCCTATATCATCTCTTGGAACAGGAGGAGGCTAATCCAAAAGAAAAAAAAAATCAATTTATTGACCATTCTCCCACAAAACGTGAAATTGGGGAAGGCTTTAATTATCTTTCCTCAGAATGAGTGAACAGGGAATGATGATTCTACCTGAAAAGAAAAACTGAAGCCCTGAAGATGCTTGGACTCTTAGCCATTGTAGGCCTTGAGAGATTAAAATCAAAATTAAAATAGGATCCTGAAGCCTTTGAAAGTCCATGCAATATTTTCAAAACAATATTAAGTGGTGGTGGTGGTGGTGATGACTATCTCCTATCAAAAAATGGGCTGCTGTGTTCTGCCCTAACTTAAGCTCCTGAGACACCTTCAAAGGCAGCTATGTGTAAAGAGCATTGGAGCAGCTTCATTTTAAGCTAACAAGGGTGGGAGTTGCTGTCATGAGAATGCCACCCTCCCTATACAATAGCAATAGGGCTACTAGGCAATGCTTGGCAGCCCTAACTGAGAATACTTTAAGTAGGATCCTACTCTGACCAGGGACTGGATTTAATAGCCTAAGTGGTCTTTGTCAACTTATGTCAGAGTTCCAAGTAATAAATCCATAGCAAGCAAAACTCTGAGGCAGGTGGATTCCTCAAAGGTTACTTTTATTGGAAATTTTATATCGGCACACATCTGATGAAAACCGACTCTGAAAACTCCCATGGTTTTCACCTAATTAAAAGTAAAAGATTTTCTACTTTCTCAAAACAATCAGTCACATGGTCCAATCACTGTACAGTCTGGCAACCAAGTAGCATCACCCTATCTTTCTCCGACCAGGTGTGAGAATGTCCTTGGTTCCCAAGAGAAAATATTTTGTTTTGGCTACAAAATCCCCTCTATCTCAAGTCCCCCCTCCCAATCCCTCAGCTCCAGTGTGGCAACACTGAGGTCATCAAAATGGCTTTGGTCAGGCCAGCTTCAGGGTTGATACTTTATATTTCTGTGATACCAGGGGTGGGATTCTACCAGTTTGCACCTATTCACTAGAACCGGTTGTTAACATTCTAAGCAGTTTGGAGAACTGGTTGTTAGAAAAAATTACTGGCCTAATTCTGTTAGGAAGGTAGGAAGGAAACATTCTGGTGTTGCTTACAGAAACTGCCTGTATTAACCCTTATTACATTCTTGGCAGGACTTCCTGTCTCAGGAACTTCTCTGGAGTTCTTTTTCTCTCCTTTGCTGGTACTTTGCTTGTGTGGAGTGACCATTCAAAGTTACAATGGCACTGAAAAAAGTGACTTATAACTATTTTTCACACTTACGACGATTGCAGCATCCCCACAGTCATGAGAAGCCAGGCAAGGAGATGCGTGTCTTGATGTGAGTGAAGTTGAGTTGGCCACGCTCAGCCAGTCACATGACCATCAAGCCACACCTACCAACTAAGCCACGCCCACAGAACCGGTTGTTAAAAAAATTGAATCCCCCCCCGCTCGAATCCCTAATACCATAGCATTTTTCTTTTAATCTGGAGGCTTAGACACATGGACAAATGCAGTAGTATCTTACCCTTTATTTTGCACAATAAAACTATTATGTATGGAGATAAAACAAGAGATTTGGTCCAATTCCTCCCCTCCCCCCCATGAAAGTTATTTGATATTAGGGGATTTAATTCTCATCAGAATACCACCCTGGGTTCTTAGTCTGGAAAACTTACTGGTTACAATGGAATATTAAAAATGTGAGGGCATTTTTGTAATTAATCAAACAATGTTTTAATGTTACTATCATTCCTGTCCAATAAATATCAAGGGGTCTTCCCTTCAGGAAATGTCAGCCAAGCACAAGCAAATGAAAAATGAATGCTCTGTTTTATTTGGCTTCCTGCTCAGGGCCAGAGTGTCCAAAGAAAAGGCAAAACAAAACAGAGAGTCAACCTGGCATAGAAAATGGGCTCAGCTGGAAGCCAATCTTCCAAGCCAGACCTGTCTTCTGATAGAGCCACGCCAATCCAGATAACTTCCCTTTTCAAAATCCGGGAAGATCAGTAGAGAGAACAACCACCAAGATAGATAATTTCCAGAATATTCTTTTTCATTTCCATTAATACTGGTATTTCAAAACCCATGTACAACCCTGTCATTGTTTGGCCATCTGAGAGCAAGAATGATATGATCCAGTCCAATGTTCTGCACTTAAAAATGGGAATCAAAGTCCCTTGTCCATTCTTTTCCAAGTCATGATCTTGCAGAGCTCATGGTGTCTATGAATTTTCTTTTTCTCAAACAAAAGTGGGAAGAGCCCAAAGCAGAAAACCAGCTAAGCTAGATTTGGCTCAAGGGTTGGAATCAATCTCCCAATCATCACTGTACATATTCATGCACGAATACATGAAGGTACAAAGCTTTGGTTCCAAATGTGGTCATGAAGACAAAGAAAATATCCTGAATGCAATTGCCAAAGAGTTGTGATTGCTGAATTGCAATGCAAATACAGATTTCAAAAAAAATTCAGGGAGCTTGGAATTTCTAAGTTGAAGGCAGTTAGTTTTTGCTTTGTTTTTCAGAGATGAAAGTGGCTTGAAACAAGATGTTTTGCTCATAACATATATGTATATTAACTAACTCACATTTACTTCTGTGCAAATATGTTTTGAAGGCTTGAAACAAGATGTTTTGCTCATAACATATATGTTTATTGACTAACTCACATTTACTTCTGTGCAAATATGTTTTGAAGGCTTTTAATGAACATCTGAAAATCTTCTTTGACTGGGTGGAACTATCAGATCTGGGCTGGGTGCAGCAATCTAAAATGTGCCAGGGACCCACAGTCAGGGGTTTCAGGACTCAGGGGTTTTCCAGTACAGTGAGAATCCACTACAACACAGCAACTATACTGTCATCTCATAAAACATTTCTATGCATATTTTATAGTTGCCATGAACAGAAAAGGGGGAGTGAAAGAATTTGAAAGATCAGTGCAGCAGTTTGGAACTGAAAATACATTCCATTTTTATCTTGCAAAGATTATAACTAAGTGACCGGAGTTTTTGCTACGCAAATCTCTAATTGGAGAACATGATTGATGACTCTTGGCTATGAATGTGTTTTGCTGGAGAATATGAATTATGATACACCCAGAAGGGTGGGGGAAAACCAGGGTCAAGGGTGACAGTGAATTACGTGTCTCAGAATCAGCTACATACATGTCATACCAACATGTTAGCTCCTAATAAATCCTTTGAAGTTTTTGAATCTTGGCTCAAGGCTCATGATTTAATTAGGGTAACTGCCAGAATCCTGACATATATTTTATACAAGCAAAACTGAAGTGGAACAGGAAGTTCTCCTGTAGCCTTTCTGGTCTGAAAGGAGCAAAGTACTGCCAAGCCTCATTATCTTGGATCAGCCTAGGGCTCCGAGGGTGGTTTACTCAAAAGCTGATATCTAAAGTTTAGTAGCTCACCTCCCAGGGGAGGAGGATACATATTATTTAGCAGACCAGCTCCTGATTGGGATATTGGAGGATAATATAAGTCTACTAGGTGGATTCTATTATGTGTAGCAAGGGTTTGCTTAAATAAATGGACCACAATTGCCCTTGGATTATGCAACACATAAACATAGCATGGCTACAAATCAAAATGTCTATGGAGATTCTCAATCATCCTGGTCATGGTTGTCCTAAAGATGCTTTATCAAGAAGCAACTGGACTTTCTGGTTTTTCCTTGAAGATGTTTCACTTCTCATCCAAGAAGCTTCTTTATTTCCTCAAAAAAGCCCATTTGCTTCTTGAAAAAGCATCTTCAGGAAAACCAAAATGTTTTTGGTTCATGTAATGTTCCATGTAATGTAATGTTCACAGTATAGTGAGAGTTGAATTAATTATTCCAGTGGTACTTTCCTTAAGCTATCTCCAAATCTCCTTTATTTTCTCTTATTGCCACGATTCTTGAATGTACAAAAACAAAATAAAACAAAAACTATCCTTAATTTTAATTGTTGTTGTTTAATCAAGAAAATGTGCTAAATGTAATAGCATTCCACTTTGATTTGGAAATTGTTTGTTATGTTATTGGTTTATTGCAAAAACCTGTCTAGTATGTCAACCAATCTAGAATTTCCTTAAAATGATCATCAGATCTCTGGTCTTTATGTATTTTTCAAAAGTCTGAAACTTGACATTTTGGTGTCATGCAGTTAATCTGTAGGCAGGAATAAGAAACTGTGGAATTTGGACAAGAAGCATCTGGTTGTAAATCATATGTCTGTTTTGTAAACATGTCAAAGCATAAAAGACAAAGGAGAGAAAAGAAAATTTTTAAGAATAAGATAAAATAAAGGAGATTTGGAGATAGCTTAAGGAAAGTACCACTGGAATAATTAATTAACATCTCACTATCTATACTGTGAACATGATTTTTGTTTTCCTGAAGATGCTTTTTCAAGAAGCAAATGGGCTTTTTTGAGGAGATAAAGAAGCTTCTTGGAAGAGAAGTGAAACATCTTCAAGGAAAAACCAGAAAGTCCAGTTACCTCTTGAAAAGGCATCTTTAGGACAACCATGACCAGGATGACTGAGAATCTCCATAAATATTTTGATTTGTAGCCATGCTATATTTATGTACAGGCTGCATACGTACATGTACAGGCTGCATAAAAACTAATACTGAATTCAGTGCTGCTGGCAAACATATACATACAATCCTCATAGAAACAGAAAGACAAAATTTATGTTTAGATCAGGGTTAGCCTGAGGTGTGGCAGTTGTTCTCTGGTGAAGATCTACTCCATTAGGAAATTTTTCCAATTAAACTAATAGTGCTATAAAATGCACTTGATAGATTTTTTTTTACTTTCTTAGAGTGCCTGGAGTAATGCTGGCTCACAAAGATTATGGGAAAGCAAAAGTGTCCCAGTGTTAAAAAAAGTGCAGGAAATATGGCACATATACATGCTGGCCTTATTAAGGCCCAAGGAACTGACAGTTGCCCAAATATACCAGCTGTTGATGGTTCTGCTTCCGTCTTTCTCCTTCCAACCTTTCAATGGCATTGATGTCTTTTTATTTCTGTGAAAAGTTCCTATTTTATCAAATAGTACAAGAAAGCCTACTTATCTGATGTGCTGCCAGAACAAAATTTGAAATTTACAGTAAACACTTTATTTCTTTTCTTTCTAAACTTCTCAGTGGAATTAAGAGAATTGAGTCCATCAATAGATGGATACAAATAAATGCCAGATCCATGTTTAGAGGAAAATATATCTCTGATTATTAGAAGCTAGAAATTGTTAGCTTTATTGCTTGCTCAAAAACTTCAAAAGCTATCTGGTTAGTGGTTTTTGAGGAAAAATAAAAGCAAGATCAGATAAAATTTGTTTTAGTTCACGATGCCAACATATGTTTTTAAATTCTGTATGCATATGAGAGAGGATATACTTCTTTGAAAAACCACTAAGTTACAACAAAATTAGCAAAGTAATAAAAACCAACAAAAGGATTTCATGGTTCTTGTTAATAGAATTGCAAATAATGAAGATATGCTCCTTCTTCTTATGTGATTATCCAGTCAGTCAAATACAGATCACAATTCTTTTTAACTAACAGATTGTTGGAAAGAAATTGTATAAATGGGCTCAGGATCTCATCCATTTGTCCTTTCTATCACTGGGATAATGCTTTGAAGTCAGACCATAACTGGACCAAATATGGGGCAGAGATAGAGAGAGGTGGGAAAACAAAACAGTAAAAGAAATATTCAATTCAGAAATGGGATGTTCTGGTCAGAGACTGCAGAAAAATAAATTTCTCAAAAGCTTCCTCTTAATGATTTCCTGGGGAGAAGCAGTCAAACAACAAATCAGATTGTTAGTGACTATTCCATTCTAAGTCCTTCTGCTGGTTGTATGACTCAGAGTCTATGTATATCCCCATTTGCTTGCTAATACACATCCATACCTCCACAGATGCAACACAGGGGTTAAGATTAGTGTCAGAAATGCAACAATTATACCCCAACACCCTCAATGCAAACATATAAAGGCCACTAACAAAATTTCATTCCATGCTGATTCTTACATGTGTATATGTTTAACACATTAAATTCACACTGCTATTGCTTTTTTGGGGGTGGAGAAAATAAACACAGATGTGTTAGGCAGAAGAATCTACACTACATCCATCTCCTGTAATAAAAGGTTGAGAAAGAATTTAAGAAGACTTGTGCTGCATGCTACATGTTGTAAAAACTATTCCATCCTTTTCTTGGTATACCTCAATTTTTTTCTGTCTTTTCACTTGTTGATTGTTTTTCTTTTTTCTTCTTTTAAAATGATTAAGAAATTAAAAATAAAGTTATTCTACCAACTTAACACTATTCTTTTTTTTTCCTGGAGAGGGATTAATATTATTATTTATAAAAACTCACAAAAAAAAAAAGAAATGCTGTGTTGGATGAACCCAACAGTTTCTCAAGTCCATTTTGTGCCAGAGAACATCCAACTGGAGCCATTCATTTAAGAAACGAAGAAGACAGTCCTCTTCCACTGTCACTTTCCAGCAGCTGCTATTTTGAGTCTGTTGTCCATGGTTACCACTCACAGAATGAACTTCTTAACTGGATATCAACTAAGATATAGTTTGCCTAAACATGACTCAGTTCTTCTAAAGAGAGTCTTTCAGACTTGAAATGCATTTTCAAATAAACAAGTCAGATAAATTCATGGGAATAACATACATAATTTTTAAAGCTAAACAATGAAATCCAAAGTTTTTACAGGAATCTCTTAATTTTTTTATATGTTCTTGTAAAATGGCTAGGCATCATTGTTATGAGGCTGATAATATTTGTATTGTATGTGTTTAAGATTTATATGCCATTTAGCATGTAGGAAATTTATACTTGTAAGACAAAATTCATTAAATCCATTTTTTCTAAGCAATAGTTGTTAAACAGTCAAAACCTGAGAGAAATTCACTGTATTTTTTTAATGTCCTCTTTATAAAAGTTTAGATGAGAGAAAGGGGGAAAAATAAAAGACATTCTTTCAGATGCTCAGAATAAGCCTTGTATTAAAAGCATATTGTCTTCTAATAAAGCATGTTAATGGGGAAAGGAGCTGGCAGACTCCTTTTGGCTACCATAGACTAACACAACTCTTCTCTTCCCCCCCCCCCCAAAGTCTTTCCAATTCAGTTTCTGAATTAAATCTTGCCTAGTTTCCCTGTCAATGGTGCAAAGAAAGTTAAGTGATGCCAGCAGAGGTATTTGGCAGTACAACTATTACATAATGCAGGTCTGTCTCTCACTGAAGGGAAAGCTCTGTGCTACTTACAAATGCTGAATTTTTCCTCAATGCTTTGCTGTCTTGAGCCCAGGTAACACTGTGCCATTTTCCAAACTCCAATGACGGTACATTTGGCCTTAGAAGGGGATAGTAGGTGGAAGAGACAGGAGTGGGAGAAATCCATCAAGGAAAGAAAGCCCCAAATGTTCTGAACAGTAGTTTGTAAGGTAGTACACATTTCTGTGACCTCTTCCAATACAATCAAGGGTGAACAGAAGAATATTAGTTCTGAAAAACCGAAAATCCTCTTTTGCATGTCATGGAGAAACTACCAAATCCAGATATGTCACAGAGAGCAAAGTTTGAGTTAATCATGGTGTCGCCTCACTTAAAGCAAACAAGCATGTTTTTCAGCCACAGATGTCTGAAATGCATTGCTGTGGTGTTTGCATGATGTTGAGCTGCACAGCTATGAAGAGAGGCTAATATACCCTTTGGAGTATGTCTGGTTATTTGATATATACCAACTTTGTGCACCACTTGATTGAGAAAAAAATGTCTGTCCAAATATCAGTGGGTATTTATACTTTGACTTTTTATAGAAAAGAAAACTCACTCAAGGCAGTTTCCAATAAAAACAAGAAGGAAAAAGACAACCTCAGCATTAAAATGCCATAGTGTGTCAGCAGAAACACAACTAAAATCACACTAGTTAAAAAAGGAGGAGCTTTTGCCTGTAGAACCTTGATTAGCAAACAAGCCAGCCACCAGATAAAGACTGAATGCACCAATTATCACATTAAACAAGAAGAAAACCTTCTACGCACCAATTCCACTCACGCTTTCTACAATTTTGTAAACAACAAACTGAAAACTCAAGATCTATCCCACCCCTGAAAGGACTTAATGGTAAAGACTGCAATGATGACACTATTAAAGCCAACCTCTCTCACACATTCTTTGGCTCAGTATTTGTAAACAGCAATGGATCATGCCCAGTATTTCCTAGTCAAACCACAGACAACTACAATGATCTAATACATATTGATTCTACAGTAGATGATGTTGAAAAAGCACCACACGATCTAAAACCATCTCTATCTATTGGGACAGATGGAATATGTGCCTACTTCTTAAAAAAGCTATCCACTGCCATAGCCGAACGTCTAAGCATAATCTTTGAAAAATCTTTCAGGACCAGCTCCTTGCCAAAACTATGGTCACTAGCCATGGTCAACCCCATCTTCAAAAAGAAAGACCCCAGCCTAGTTGGAAATTACAGATGAATCACTTTATGCTGCATCACCTGTAAAGTCATGGAATCAATTATTAACCAATCCATTAACCTCCGCTTAGAGACAAACAACCTACTCTCCAATAAACAATTTGGTTTCAGGAAAAAACTATCCTGTAATCTGCAACTCTTACACTGCAAAAACATATGGACTACACAACTCGATCAGGATAAAGCAATAGAAGCAATTACATAGACTTCTGTAAAGGCTTTGATTCGTTGGTATACAACAAACTACTCCTAAAACTAAAATCTTATGGTATGTCTGGACCCCTGCACAACTGGATAAAAGCATTCCTGTCAAAGAGACAACAAATGGTCAAAATTGGGAGTGTCCTGTCAAATTCTGTACCTGTCAATAGTAGTGTCCCCCAAGGCAGTGTTCTAGGACCTACTCTCTTCATACTCTACTTAAATGACCTCTGTGATCATATTAAGAGCAACTGCATTCTCTTTGTTGATGATGTAAAGCTATTCAACACCACCGACAATACTGTTACCCTTCAAAAAGATCTTGACTATGTATCAGAATGGTCAAACAAATGGCAACTTCAAATCTCAACAAATAAAAGCTCAGTCTCACATATTGGCAAAAAAATAATAATCAGAAAATAAAATACAAGCTGAATAGTCAAGACCTTGTTGATGATCCAAACTCTGTCAAGGATCTTGGAGTACTCATCTCTAATGATCTAAGTGCTAGAGCCCACTGTAACTGCATAGCCAAAAAGGCATTAAGAGTTGTTAACTTAATCCTTTGTAGCTTTTTCTCTGGTAATATGACACAACTAACTAGAGCATACAAAACATTTGCTAGACCAATACTTGAATACAGCTCATCAGTCTGGAACCTGCATTACTTATCTGATACTGATACAGTTGAGAAAGTCCAGAAATATTTCATAAGGAGAGTTCCCCACTCCTCTACTCATTGCAGAATACCTTATGCCATCAGACTTGAAATTCTAGACCTAGAAAACTAGAACTACTCTGCCTTCGGTCCAATCTAAGGATAGTATATAAAATCATACATTGCAATGTCCTACCTGTCAATGAATACTTCTGGAATACTCTACCTAACTCTGTGGTTTCTTCCCCAAACCCCAAAAACTTTAAACTTAGACTGTCTACTATTGACCTCACCCCTTTCCTAAGAAGTCTGGATACCAATGTGCCTACCGTCCCTGTCCTATTGTTTCTTTTTATTTTTCCTATATGTATCCATTTCATGTATTCATAACTATGTTATGTTTATACCTGTTATCTTATAATTGCTTGACAAAATAAATAAAATTAAAAAATAAATACAAATTCATTTTGTCTGAATCAAAATGTTTCTACCTGTTATGAAACAGTAATAGAGATGGAAACAGACTAAGCCACTTACCTAGATATTAATTTATTTGAAATCAAGGGCTGTGCATTGAGGAATATGGTAGTTAGGGGGGAGTGTCTCAGCAGAACAGTCCCATCTACAGAGATGGTTTAATATTAAGCATTTTTTAAAACACTGTTTCAATTTGTGTCAAAGCAGACAGTTAAACCATAGCTTCCTCATAGTTACTGTATTGATCAGAAAAAAAAATCTGTTTTACTCCTAAATTATTTATATTTAAAATGCAAAGGGGGTCTTAGACTTTCTGAGAATAGGCAAAAGAGAAATTTCCTTCCCTGTTTATTGGCAACACTGTTAAACTTTGGCTGATCTATGGAGATGGCCTCAGTAGTTAAAGCCCATGTCACCAACGGACAGACAGACTGAACCAACAGATGCAAAGAAGATGTAAAATGGACAAAAAAAGCTTGCCATCCGTTGGAAAATGCGATGCATCCATTCTGTACTCACTGGGTATGTCTTTCATACGCTCTATCCGTCAAACATCCGTCTACTGCTATTTTATCTGTTCAAAAAGTTTTGAGCTGAACAAAACTTTTTGAGCAGATGAACTTTCCGCCGCGTACGATCTACATCCGCGACACATACGGGCAACAAATGTTCTACGTCCATTGTCATCCATTACACGTCTGATGGATCCTCTTGGCATCCTCTGGACATCTGCGCAATTCACATCCACTCCAGTGGAAAGCAGAAAGAGGGAGGAAGCAAAAGGAATGCGGAACAACCACACAACGTTAGTAGCACAGACATGGAAAGGATGTAAGCAGATGCATCTCGTATATAAAGCATTAAAACGGACAAAACGTTCGTATATGGGACATATCTCGGATATTTAGGATGTCTGGAGGATGCCTAGAGAATGTGGAAGGACACCTAGCGGAAAACCAATATTTCCTATAAAAAGGGGGAGAAAATCACCTGGATCTCACTATCAGTCCAGCAGCTGAGGTGTGCAGACCTCTTCAGCCTTGCTCTTGCTCTTCCACATCATCCATTCAACTCCACCATGGATCATTGCACACTCCTTTTGGAAGCCGCCATCATTCAACACCAGAACCAAGCCCCCTTCAGACTGTTTCACCTTTTCTACGCAAAGAGAAGGAGACGTCCAAGAACTGTCTGGGTCCAACGATGGATCAGGAGAAGAGCGGAGTTTAGACTGTATGACAAGCTGATGGTGGAGCTGAGGAATGAAGACCCTTGTGCATTCCAGCACTTCATGAGGATGCCACCAGCCATGTTTGATGAAGTTGTGGAGCGTCTGAGACCCAGGTTGACCAAGGCAAACACCAACTTCCATCACAGCCTGGATCCTGAATTGAAGGTGGCACTGACTCTGTGCCACCTGGCCTCTAGGACCACGTACAGAAACAAGCAGTATGCCTGGAGGGTGCCACACAACACCATCAGCATTGTGGTCAGAGAAGTGGTGCAGGCCATCATCGAAGAATATGTGGAGGAGCTCCTCCAGTGCCCCACCACTGAAGAAGGCTGGAGGAAAGTTGCAGAGCAGTGGTATCAGAGGTGGAACTTTCCCCACACCGTTGGAGCCATAGATGGGAAGCACGTGGCCTGCAAAGCTCCACCCAACTCAGGGTCCAATTATTTCAACTACAAGGGCTTCTTCAGCATCATCCTCTTTGTCATGGTTGATGCTGACTACAAGTTCATGTACATCGATGCTTCAGGCAATGGCTTATCTTCCCATGCCAAGGTATACAATGCCAGTCACCTCAAGGAGGGGCTGGAACGCAACCTCATCATGGGCTTCCCAGATCCGGACCCCCTGCCCAATGACACACAAGATGTGCCCTACTTCATCATGGGGGATGACGCCTTCTCCCTCAGAACCTACCTCATGAAGCCCTACACCTCCAGATGCCTCACCCGTGAAGAGAGGATCTTCAACTACAGGCTGTCCAGGGCAAGGCGGGTGGTGGAGAATGCCTTTGGCATCCTGGCCAACAGGTTCCAGGTACTTCTCACCACCATGCAGCATCTCCCACAGACTGTGAGGAGCATCGTGGAAGCTTCCTGCATCCTGCACAATCTCATGCGCACCCGCTACCCAGTGTTGCAGAACAAGCTTGTGGACCATCAACAAGGCAATGGGGACATGGAGCCTGGTGAATGGAGGCAAGGGCAAAACCTGATAGATACTGTGGATGTGCAAGGCCCCAACAGAGCTTCACGTGAAGGGAAGAAGCAGCGCAACCTCCTGAAACACTGGTGCAACTCCCCAGCTGGAGCAGTGGAGTGGCAAGACAGGATGGTAGATGCTTAATGGATGCTTCCTTCAGCCTGTCTCATTACACTGATGACATTGTGCCATGTATGTTGAGTGGCCCTCCAATGAACAGGGCATTAATAAATAGTTTTGTTTATGTTGAAATGTGTTGATCAATGATTAAATTGTTATTGATAATAAAGGTCCATATGTGTGGCAGCTGGGAGGGTGGACGATACAGTCCCACTATGCTTGCACTGGAGGTTGATCTATCCCACAACTATCCTTATCCCACAGCTATCCTTACCCATCCCACAGCTATCCATCCCACAGCTATCCTTACCCATCCCACAGCTATCATTACCCAATCCCACAGCTATCCATCCCACAGTTATCCTGACCCATCCCACAAGCATGCAAAGGCTTAACCCTTTTTTCAAAGTTTTCCCCAACACTTTATTAAGTAAAAAAAATGAACCAAGTATGTGAAGCAAAGATAACCTTTATTAATAACAAACTGTATGACTTTATTAAAAAGCAAAATGACCCAAGTAAAGTATCTTTAAGCAAAGATAAGGTGAACAGATAACAACTCAGTCTCTGGCACTCTTTTCAGTCACTCTGAGGCATGCCCATGGTCTCAGATGTAAAGGGGCCAGGGACTGTGGAGGTGGCTGTTGCTGGAGTGCTGGTCTGAGGCGCCATTGGGGTGCCTGGCCCCGAGAGTGCAACAGGAGATGGCATGTGCAGGAAGCTCTCAGAGAGCTGACTCAGTCCCGTGAGGTTGAGAGGCACTTCCTCAAGGATCTGGGATGTGAGGCCCAACACTAATGACAGATGTTCTGAGGGGTGGAGGAAGGAGGAGTGGGGTGGAGGAAGGAGGAGTGTAGTGGGGCTGTCTGGTCTGCAGCTGGGTCAGGTGAGGCGTCTGTGGCATCTGTGGCATCCGAGGAACCTGGGTGTGGACTGGGAAGGGCTGCCTCTGCTGTGGGAAGTCCTGGTAGTGGTAGGCTTGGTAGGCGAGGGGCTGCTGAAATCCGTGGAAGGGCTGTGACATCGGCTGGGGTGGAGGAGCAAACCTGGAGTGGGTAGCAGCAGGTTCAGCTGGGCCTGGAGAGCTGTGATCCTCTCCTTCATCGCCTGGTACTGGGCCTCGGGCATGCCCATGAGGGTCTGGCTCACGTATGTGATGAAGGGCTTGCGGTTGGAGGATGGTATGTCAAAGTGGACCAGCTGGGAAAGGAGATCTGTGCTGGCTTTGATTGTGTCCCTGATCTCCAAGAGGAC
>BLBF01000003.1:34579846-34602594 GCA_015471245.1 Laticauda colubrina | reverse complement strand
ACAGGATGGTAGATGCTTAATGGATGCTTCCTTCAGCCTGTCTCATTACACTGATGACATTGTGCCATGTATGTTGAGTGGCCCTCCAATGAACAGGGCATTAATAAATAGTTTTGTTTATGTTGAAATGTGTTGATCAATGATTAAATTGTTATTGATAATAAAGGTCCATATGTGTGGCAGCTGGGAGGGTGGACGATACAGTCCCACTATGCTTGCACTGGAGGTTGATCTATCCCACAACTATCCTTATCCCACAGCTATCCTTACCCATCCCACAGCTATCCATCCCACAGCTATCCTTACCCATCCCACAGCTATCATTACCCAATCCCACAGCTATCCATCCCACAGTTATCCTGACCCATCCCACAAGCATGCAAAGGCTTAACCCTTTTTTCAAAGTTTTCCCCAACACTTTATTAAGTAAAAAAAATGAACCAAGTATGTGAAGCAAAGATAACCTTTATTAATAACAAACTGTATGACTTTATTAAAAAGCAAAATGACCCAAGTAAAGTATCTTTAAGCAAAGATAAGGTGAACAGATAACAACTCAGTCTCTGGCACTCTTTTCAGTCACTCTGAGGCATGCCCATGGTCTCAGATGTAAAGGGGCCAGGGACTGTGGAGGTGGCTGTTGCTGGAGTGCTGGTCTGAGGCGCCATTGGGGTGCCTGGCCCCGAGAGTGCAACAGGAGATGGCATGTGCAGGAAGCTCTCAGAGAGCTGACTCAGTCCCGTGAGGTTGAGAGGCACTTCCTCAAGGATCTGGGATGTGAGGCCCAACACTAATGACAGATGTTCTGAGGGGTGGAGGAAGGAGGAGTGGGGTGGAGGAAGGAGGAGTGTAGTGGGGCTGTCTGGTCTGCAGCTGGGTCAGGTGAGGCGTCTGTGGCATCTGTGGCATCCGAGGAACCTGGGTGTGGACTGGGAAGGGCTGCCTCTGCTGTGGGAAGTCCTGGTAGTGGTAGGCTTGGTAGGCGAGGGGCTGCTGAAATCCGTGGAAGGGCTGTGACATCGGCTGGGGTGGAGGAGCAAACCTGGAGTGGGTAGCAGCAGGTTCAGCTGGGCCTGGAGAGCTGTGATCCTCTCCTTCATCGCCTGGTACTGGGCCTCGGGCATGCCCATGAGGGTCTGGCTCACGTATGTGATGAAGGGCTTGCGGTTGGAGGATGGTATGTCAAAGTGGACCAGCTGGGAAAGGAGATCTGTGCTGGCTTTGATTGTGTCCCTGATCTCCAAGAGGACAGTGTGGCTCTGTCCCTCCGGTCTGCTTCTCTGCCTGCTTTCTGTGGAGGTGGAGCTGGGTGTGGGTGTGGGTTGGTCTCTTGCGGCTGCCTCTTCTTGCTCCATCTGAGACAGGGGATCCTCCACGTCCTCTGGCATGGGAAGTGTAGCTGTCGGGGGGTCTCTGTCGTGGGCCCCTCCAAAGACACCTGCCTGGACACGGTAGCTATCTCCTGGCTAGAAGAGGAGTGGCTCTCTGTGGGCTGTCTGAGGGAGAGGGTTGGCAGAGGGCCTGCTCCTCAGTGGCGGATCTCACCCTCCAGGAAGCTGCACCTGGCCATGACATAGGTCTCCCGGTCAGTGAGCTTGACCACGGCCTGGGCAGTCTTCTTCAGGTGCAGCTTGCCATACCAGGTGTGCCTATGCTTCCACCACCCCAGGAGGACATCTGAAGTATAGCCCAGGCTCTCCGCCTTCTCTCTCCATGCTGCCTGCTTCCGCTTGGTGTTGCGATAGAGCCTGTGGCCCTTCCTCCACAGGTACTCGTTCTCCCTCAGCCATTCCAGCACCTCCTCCTCATGGTCCTCGGAAATGGAGTACTGTTTCCTCTCCCCCTTCTCCTTGCCTTGCCTCTTCCTCCCTCTGGCAGGGGCTTCAGGACCTTTAGCAGCAGGGCTTTGAGGGCCTTGGGGCTGGCCCACCACAGCAGCAGCAACAGGAGAAGCAGCAGCAGCACCAGGAGAAACAGGAGCACCAGCAGGAGAAGCACCAGCAGCAGCGCCAGCAGGAGAAGCACCAGCATCAGCAGCATCAGGAGAAGCACCACCAGCAGCAGCAGCAGCAGCAGGAGAAGCACCACCAGCAGCAGCAGCAGGAGAAGCACCACCAGCAGCAGCAGCAGGAGAAGCACCAGCAGCACCGGCAGCAGGAGAAACAGCAGCAGCAGCAGCAGCAGCAGCAGGAGAAGCACCATCAGCAGGAGAAGCACCACCAGCAGCAGCAGCAGGAGAAGCACCAGCAGGAGAAGCACCAGCAGGAGAAGCACCAGCAACACCAGGAGCACCAGGAGCACCAGCAGCAGCACCAGCAGCACCAGCAGCTTCAGAGTCAGTGCCAGGGGGTGGGATGGTGGTTTTGTCCTTCTTGCCAGGGCTGGCAGGAGTAGGCACAGGCTTCCTCTTCTCCCCATGGTGTTCTCTCAAGATGTCTCTGGCAGCAGGTCTTTCCTCTGAATGCTGAGTGCTTGCGAGCTGCATCCTTTTATATCCGCAGAGCTTACGCAATTCATTCTCCCCGCATACGCAGTGAACGCTTTGCATCCGCTACACATCCGCTTTGCATCCTATAGGTGTCCGTGATGCATCCGCTCCTTCCGCTATGCATCCGCTTCGCTGTTCTCCCCCGGAAGCCCTGCGGATGTGTCATCCGCTTCCATTCGCTTTCATCCGCTAGGCTTCCTACGAATGTCCGCTTTACATCCCCGCTACATCCTCCCCACGTCCATTCCTTTCTGTTGTTGTCCACTCTGTTTATGCAAATTTGGGGCACTTTTGAGAGCGGATAACAATTGATGGAAAATTTGCTCATCCGCTGTGTCCTTTTTACATATGTTTTGCATCCGTCGGCCAGTGTGACCTAGCCTTAATCCAGCTATTTAACACGTTGTATGAAAGGATGAAGGAAAGGGGCTCAGAAATGTAAAACATAAACAAGTCTTCGTTTTGTCATGATACCCTTTATAAATAGGCGTCTTTATGACTATTCTTTTGATAGGTAACAAATCTCTCTAGATGAAATGTTATGTTCTTAAAAGCAATTCTGGGTTTAACATTCAGGGATTTGAGTGGGGGGCTGCTGCTGCATGTAGATGAAGCCAGAATGTTTTGGTCTCCCCCCCCCCCCATTGTTAGGGAAGAGTGGGTTTAAAATATTTTTATTGTATTCATGGTATTTTAAACTCTCACAATAATTTCCATGTGTTTCCCCTTTTATTATAAACAGAAACTCTAGTAATTTAATTTGCATCACTGAACTTTGAGTTTCTAAATTGCCATAAACATAAAATTATTTCAAGAGACAGTGTGTTGGTTTTCAGTACTCCAAAACTGGATAGAAAAGGGAAAATGTAGAGAAGGCTACAAGGATATGTGGTATCTTCACAACCATTTCTCCAAAATGAAGTTGTTCCAGCTTTAGAATTTTGTCATGTGAACAGATAATGTTCATACTCTCTTGACAAAAAGTACATCCCTCAAATATAATTAGATATCATATACTTTTAACTTTAGTTTCCATTATTTAACATTATATTTTTATTATATTTTTTGATGATAGGTCACTGTCATTATTTGATTTCTAGAATCCAGCAAAAGTATATCTGCAGTTCTCCATATTCTTCCCTGTTCCAGGTTATTTCATTCACAAATTGACTTGAGTAAGACATGCTGAGTAAACAATCCTCCAAAAAGACATTTAAAATATAAACAATGTTTACTGAAGAAAAAATCATATCCTGCAAAGAATCTTCCAAGAGAATATTCAAAAAGACTTTTAAATACATCTACCATGTGTTGATTGATGAACATAAAGTCAACAACATAAACACAGTTGTATTATCAGGGAGATAAGCCAGAACAAGAAGTAATGTCTCAGCCAGTCATTGAGTATTGAAGATTTGTGCTGAAATGAATACAAACTCCAGCTCCTTTGTAGTGCAATGGTGGTTTATTCATTTGCTCAGCAAACAACAAATACTCTTCTCTGACAAGAAAGGCTAAAAGCCAGGCAAGGTTAGAGTTGGGTTTGAGTTTGCTCCGTTTCCTTTTATTATCATTATCATGAGACACACCACACCACACCCAGGCCTATACACAATTCTAATTCTGGCCACGCCTCACCCATTATCCCTAAACACTATTAACCTATAACATGTCTACATCCCTATCCTATTCCGACCCTCACTAACTGATCCCCACCTGGTGCCACCTTCACCATGTTTTAACCTAAGGCTTAATTACCACCTATGTGTGCCCCAACCCCCTTTAACAATATGCACCACATCAATACATGAAAAGAGCTATTTCTAGCAGTCCCACAGTTGTTTCAGAATCCATCCTCCATCCCCACAGTTGTTTCAGAATCCATCCTCAGCTCTGCTGGGTCATTCCAAAGCCATTGGCCAGCACACAAGCAGAGATAAGGTGACATGGCCAGCTGACTTGCTGCAAGGCATATTTGGAGCTGAGGGGCTCTGAGTGAATTCTGACACTATGTATCTCTTTTAATCCCTTTTGCTAGTGAACTTATTCTCACTGAGCTTGCTTTCTTAGAGTTGGGAACAATAATTGTTCCGTCCGGAAAAATGCGAGGTAGACCAGGTTCCAACAACAAAGTCTTTATTAAGTTAAGCCAACAGTAACGGAACGGTTTGGCTGAAGCCTCGGCAGCCTTTTTATAAAGGCTTGCCTGCCAGCTTGTAGCCAATGGCAGCTATTTGACTTTGCCGCCTTGCAGCGGCTCTTTTGGATTGGTTCCCAATGAACCAATCCGATACTGGTCTTTCTAGCCAATCAGATTGCATTGTTTGGAGTATACCATTCTATACAGAACACCCCTCCCCCCTTAGTTTAGTCCTACGTGGGTGACATAGTCACGCAGGTAGGTGGGGCTTCTTCTGACTCGACTTGCGCGGTTCATTTTCGCTGGAGACTTTGAGCGGTTCGGATGGGATCGCTGTCTCTCCGGCTCTTCTCCATGGAACCATCTGGTTGGGTGAGTCAACAAGGTTGCTACCACTTGAGTTGCTCAGGCTGGTGGTTTTGCCGCTCCCTCCTGCTTTCCCGGAAAAGTCGAGCTGGCTTTGCTGGCCCCTTCCAGGACGGGTTCCTCTCCATGTGGATTATTTCTGCCAGTTTCATCTAACCGTAAGTGTTCCTTTTGCTCTTTTTGCTTGGTTAGATGTTCTGAGTTTATTTTTAACAGTTCCTTATTCCCTTCAGTATTATTTTCTTGTATCCCCCCCCCTTTGGTTTTGTTTTCATCGGTTTTTATTGTTTGAGGTTGCACAGTTGTATTTCGCTTGACATTTCAGGAACGAAGCTGGTCTATGTGCCACTTCCATTCCCTGCCATTGTCTACGGTTAGACGGTAGGACCGGGGGCCTGTTATTTGTGTGATTATGGCTGGAAGCCAGAGAGGGTCCCCAGTAAAAATTTTCGCGTAGACTAGGTTGCCGATTTCAAATGTGCGGAAACGGCTGGAGGAGTCGGGGGGTTTCTCAAAGGTGTAGTTTGGATGTAACCTATCCAAATGTGATCTAAGTTTCCTCCCCATTAACAATTCTGCTGGGGTCTTGTTAGTTACAGTATTGGGGGTGATATGTTGGAGGATGAGTAAATGGTTCAATTTATCCTGGACATCCCCTGGGTCCATTTTCTCCAAACCCTCCTTGGTAAACCTGACCATTCTCTCAGCCCTACCATTTGCCGCTGGGTGGGCTGGTGCGGTGAGTGCATGGCGTATACCTAGGGAGGCTAGGTACTGTTCAAATTGTATAGCGGTTAGTTGTGGCCCATTGTCAGATACTAGGACGTCCGGCAACCCATGGGTTGCAAATAGTTTGTTGAGTTGCTTGATAACAGCATCGGTTGTTGTAGATGACATTACTGCGACTTCCAACCAATTTGAGTACGCATTTACAACAATCAAAAATGTATGCCCCTTAGTCGGACCCACAAAGTCAATATGGATTCGAGACCAGGGGCCTCGTGGGGTCTCCCAGTTCCTTATAGGTGCTTGTGGTGGTGATGGCCTGGTTTTCTGGCATTTATTGCATGTAGCAACCCAGTATTCAATATCTCTGTCTAAACCAGGCCACCAGACATAGCTCCTAGCCAGGCTTTTCATTTTCACAATGCCTGGGTGGCCTTCATGAAGCATGCCCAACACTTTGGTTTGTAACCTGGAGGGAATTACCACCCTATCACCCCACAATAAACACCCCTTTTGTATTGACAGCTCAGTCTGTCTAGTCCAGAAAGGTTTAAAGTTTTCAGTTTTTTGGTTTTCCAGCCAGCCTTTACCTACCCAATTTAAAATGCAGGCAGTCACTGGGTCTTTAGCGGTGGCTCTGGCGACATCATTTGCAGATATTGGCAGTTTGGGGCAGGCTTCTATTTGCAGGGAGGTAATTGTTGGTGCTGGGTCGTCCTCTGTCATTGGTTGCGGTGTTCGATTTAATGCGTCTGCATGGGAGATCTGTTTTCCGGGTCGATGTATTCATGTGTAGGAGTACGCAGCTAGGAATTCTGACCATTGGGTCATTCGGGGAGATAAAATGTTTGGTGTGGGTTTGTTTCCCACCAAAATTCCTACTAGCGGTTTATGATCAGTCACAATGGAAAATGTGCTCCCATAGAGGTACTCATGAAAACATTTAACTCCTGCAACAATTGCCAGGGCTTCTCTGTCTTGTTGACTATAGTTGCGTTCTGCTTTAGAAAGTGTTTTCGAGTAAAAGGCGACAGGTGCCTCTCTCCCGTCAGGCAATTAGTGGCTCAGGATGGCACCGACTCCGAATGGTGAGGTGTCACAGGTGACCGTCAATGGGAGTGTGTTACTAAACTGAATAAGAACGGTGTCTGAGGTTAACAGATTTTTTATGCCTTGGAATTCTTTTGTTCTCTATGCCCCCAAGTCCATCCAGTTTTCTTATCTAATAAGCAATGTAACGGTTCTGCTATCGTTGCTTTGTGAGGGAGGAATACGTTATAGAAGTTTATTAGACCCAAAAATGCTTGCAACTCCGTTTTGTTTTTTGGCTGTGGTGCATCTGTAATAGCCTTGACTTTTTTTTCTGTAGGGTGTATACCCTCTCCGTCAATTAAATAACCCAAAAATTCAATGCGATCAGTCATTAAGCAGCATTTTTCTTTTTTGACTTTCAGACCAGATTCTCTAAATTTTGTTAGCACCTCTTTCAGTCTTGTCTCTAATTGGGTCGTGTTATTAGCCAAAATTAGGACATCATCAAAATATGGAACGACCCCTATAATTCCACTGAACAGGCGTTCCATAAGGCTTTGGAAAACGCCTGGGGCAACGCTCACTCCAAATTGAAGTCTGTTACATTTGAATGCCCCTCTGTGAGTTACTATTATCTGTGCCTCAGCCGTTATTGGGTCTACTGGAAGCTGTTGATATGCTTGGGCTAAATCAAGCTTGGCAAAAAATGTTCCTCCCCCTAGCGAGTGCAGTAAATGTTGCATGATTGGCACAGGGTATGCACTTTGCTGCAACGCATGGTTCAGAGTAGCCTTATAGTCTCCGCAGATGCATACAGACCCATAGGTTTAACAGGTGTTACTATTGGTGTCTCCCATCTAGCATGGTCAATTGGTTCTATGACCTCTTGCTCAATTAATTTATTTAACTGTTCATCTATTTTGGTCTTTAAAGCAAAGGGGACTCGTCTGGCTTTTAATCTTCTAGGTACTACCTGTACTAACTAAAGGAAATTGGGGTCCCCCAGTACCTGCCTAAGGTGCCATCGAAGATGTCCTGGAACTCGTGTATCAGGCTCTCTTCCCAGTCGGTTGCAGCTACTCAGCTCATCCCGGTCATTCCGATGCCCAATGGCGTGAACCATTCGATGCCCAGGAGGCTGGGGCAGTCCTGGTCAACTATTGTTAGAGGCAGGACTTCAGCATGCTGCTTGTATGTGACTCGGAAATGTCCTAGACCTACCACAGGGATTCGATTTCCTTGGTAGTCTTTTAAAATTAATTTTTGTTTCTGGAGTTCTTTTAATTTGATATTTGGAACCAGCCGTCTGATTGTGTTCCAAGACACCATTGACAGGAAGGATCTTGAGTCGACTTCCATCTCGCAGGGGCTTCCTTCAATTTTTACAACAATCTTGACTTTTCTCCCGCTTTCTGTCTGGGCACTTCCAACAGTGACAATTTGATGGGTCTTTTCTCAGTTGCCGGTTTGTTTGTTGCGCTCCCATTTCTTTTCGGCTTACTTTGCTTCAGCTGGTAGTGGGGAGTTACTGCATCTGTTTGGGCTGTTATTTTTTTGATTCCTACAGACTTTTTCGATGTGTCCCCTCTTCTTGCAAGCTCGGCAGATGGCATCAAGGAATCTGCAATCGCCTCGAGGGTGGTTTCCCCCGCAGCCAGCGCATTCCCACCAAATTCTTTTTTCGCGCCTTTTTTTGTTGGCCTACAGGCGGTGGACCTCATCGTCCTCATCTTCTGTTTCTGATGAACTGTCAAATTTTTCATGATGAGTTGTGGTGGGAACTTGCTTCTTTCCTCTGGATAGGGTCATTGAGTCATTATTCGAGTTCATTTGCTTCATAGTGGCTGCTGACTTTTTCACAGCTTCTGCTGCTGTGGCTTCTGCAATCGCTTCAGCCACTGTGATATTGGGTTTATTTAGTAGTTTACTTTATAAGTTAGAGTCTCTCAGACCTAGGACAACTCGATCTTGCATGGCTTCATCCAAGTTCAGGAACTCGCAAGCTACCCCCAGTTGTTGGAGAGCTGCCATGAAGTCAGCGATGGTCTCGCCTTCCTTCTGATCCCTTTTGTAGAATTCATGCCGTTTGATGAGATTTGACACTACCGGTGCGTAATGGGCCTTTAACATTCAGCGAAGCTCATACCAGATCATTTGTTTCACGTCTCTGGACTTCGCCAATGCTTTGGCCATTTTGAATACGGTTGGTCCACAATGCGTTAGGAATACAGCCCTCTTCCGCTGGTCTGAGATCTCTTCCATTTTGTTGCTCTCTAAAAACATCAGGAAATGGTCTACGTATGATTCCCAATCCTCTGCGTTGGGATTGAAGGGTGCGGGCGACGCGTTATTCCCAGCCATCACTTTCAGTGTGGAATTCTTTCTGCTGTGTAATCGGTCTTGCATTTAGGACGATCCCACCTTCGTCGCCAGTGTTCTGTCTGGAAAAACGCAAGGTAGACTGGGTTCCAACAACAAAGTCTTTATTAAGTTAAGCCAACAGTAATGGAATGGTTTGGCTGAAGCCCCGGCAGCCTTTTTATACAGGCTTGCCTGCCGGCTTGTAGCCAATCGCAGCTATTTGACTTTGCCACCTTTTAGCGGCTCTTTTGGATTGGTTCCTAATGAACCAATCCAATACTGGTCTTTCTATCCAATCAGATTGCATTTTTGGAGTATACCATTCTATACATTATTTATTTGGAAGAGACCAACCTTTCAGATCATTCTTCATCGTCTCAGGTAGGTGTGTTTATTATGTTTTGGAAGGTAATGAAAACCAGAGGGTCTGTGCATTCTGTGGTTTACCAAAATGATCTAAATCAACAACAATTGGGAATTAGAATACATAACAGAAAGACAATGTGATATAAAAATTTCTGAGAAAGAGCTTTAGATTTCAGACTTCAGACTCAATTATAGCCACATCAAAGAGTAAGAGCAATAGTACTAGCAATTCATAGTGTTATTTTACAGCACTCTTAAATGGTTTACAGAGTCAGTATATTGCCCGCAACAATCTGGGTCCACATTTTACTGACCTCGGAAGGATGGAAGGCTAAGTCAACCTTCAGCCAGTCAGGATTGAACTCCTGGCAGTGAGCTGAATTAGCCTACAATATTGCATTCTAACCACTGTGCCACCACAGTTCCTAAGAGGTTAAATATACAAAGGTTCCCTTATCAATAAGAAATGACGAATATTTCTTCTTGCTACAAATATGGCTATGAATTACACTGCAAATACTATTTATATTAAATTCAATCCCCCAAGTCATTTTGAAACCAAATTTGGAGTAGGAATGGATACCCATTCCATATCTAATAGTGTTTACTACCATTCTGAATATTTATATCAATACCAAATTTCTCTCTCTAAATTTATTTCAGGTTGCAATGTAGGCTTTAAGTGTTGGGTTCTTCCACTCAGTACATTTCACAAATAAATGGAACTCTGAAGATTAAAATAGACAAGAGACAGGCAGTCTGTAGGCTGAGGGCCAAACTTTTTTCTCAATCACACTTTTGCATCTCTTTGGTACTGGCTTCTGAAATTTACAGCGATAGACAATTCCACAAACTGTGATTTCCAGTTTTAAAAAGGAAAAGAGATTTTTTTAAGCCTACAAAAGATTAGAAGTACTTATTTTGTTAGGTTAAAATTATTCTACATTTGAAAAAGGATGGGGTGAAAATTCTGGTGATGTCACTGCTACTTGAGTCAGAGTTTTAAAAAAATTAAACAATAAGTAGGGTAGCCAGTAGTTGTAAAATTACTGCTTCTCTCTACCTAGATATTTTTACTTATTTATTTTGTATTTATTTAATGTAGACACCACTTATCTTACCTAGAGTCAGCTCTTGGGGGCTCACAGCCAATAAAAGCAACAAGATAAAATATTAAAACAATGGATATTAACATTAAAATTGAATTAACAAAAAATGGCAAGGAAGAGAGCAAAAGAGGCATATAGGGAGGATGTAAGGTCTTATCTCAGTCCATTAACCACCTGGAGTATATAACTTCCCTGCCTTTGGGCCCCAAGTCAACTGGCAAGCCCTTGTGGAAGGCCCTTTTGGAAGGCCAAAAGATCTCACAACACGGGGTATGATATTCCAGATGGCAGAGCCTCAGTAGAAAAAGCTCTTCTAGATCTTGCCAGCTGGAATTCCTTGATCAATAGGATGCACAGCCTATGATTTAAGTAATATGCTTCTCCATATATCCCACCATAAACCCCCAAATCCCAATTTAGATTAGAGCCACAATCTAAAAGGTATGGAAATATATTTCATGTGTTGATACACTAGTTATATATGGCAGCTGTATCAGAGGAACTCAACAAGTACATAAACTCTGTCCGCTAATTTTTCCTCATGATAACCTTGTGAAAAGATGAGCTGAAAGACACAAAGCACCCAAAGCGCTCAGCAGCAACCTCCCAAAGGGTTGATTGGTCTTCACATTATTGTGGTTATTAATTGTATTAATTATTAGTTTTATTAAAAGTAATGTTAACAGTATTAACTATTATTAAGGGTAATGTTAATTAAATCTTCTGCCAACCTAGCAGTTCAAAAGCATGTAAAAATGCAAGTAGAAAAATAGGGACTACCTTTGGTGGGAAAGTAACAGCATTCCATGTGCCTTTGGCATTTAGTCATACCAGCCACATGACCACAGAGACGTCTTCGAACAATGCTGGTTCTTCGGCTGATGAGCACCACCCCCTAGAGTCAGGAATGACTAGCATGTATGGATGAGGGGAATCTTCACCTTAGTTAAATAGCATTTATTAAATAAATTTCATATAATAAATGTTTAGGAATTAATGAACAATCTGAAACTTTATGAAGGGGTCAATGAGCTGAAAAATATTGGGATCCCAGATTTAGCCGAACACATTAACCACTACACCAAACAAGCGTACTCCTCTCTCCAAAGCCTATTTTCGAATCCCTTACATAGCCCTAGGGGAAAGAGAGAGGATGTAAAAGGGACAAAAAAGCTTGCCATCCGTTCAAAAACGCGATGTACTCACTGCCTCCGTTTTGCTTCCTCTCTATCTGTCCAGCATCCATTTATTGATGTTTCATCCACTCCAAAAGTTTTGGGTTGCCCAAAACTTTTGCGTGGAAAATGTATCCAGTTCGTCCATTCTGCATCCGCTACGAATCCGCTAGGCATCTGTTCTGCATCCGTTACGCATCTGCTATATCCGCTAGGCATCCGTTACGCATCCGCGCAACTCGCATTTGCTCGGATGCAGGGAGGAAGTGGAATGGACTCAGAACGGATGCAGAATGGATGCAGCACAGAAACAAAGCGTTTAAAATGAAAAAAACGTTCACAGAGGGGACCTATCTCGGATATTAAGGATGTCTACAGGATGCCTAGAGGATGCCTAGCGGAAAACCTATATTTCCTATAAAAAGGGGGAGCAACTCATCTGCATCTAATTTTCAGAACAGCAGCCCAGCGGTGCAGACCTCTGCAGCCTTCATCTGGCTCTTCCTCTTCCACAGCATCCAATCATGTCCACCGTGGATTGTAACAAAGTCCTTTCGGCAGCCACCATCCTTCTGCAACAGTGCGAAGCCATCTGCAGGCTCTGTGAACTCTACTGCGAGAAGAAAAAGAGGCACCCAAAAAAAGTCTGGGTCCAAAGATGGTTCGCCAGAAGAGCAGAGGACGGACTGTAAAACAAGCTGATGGTGGAGCTCAGGAACGAAGACACTCGGGCATTCCAGAACTTCATGAGGATGCCTCCAGCCATGTTTGATGAAGTTGTGCAGCGGCTGACACCCAGGTTGACCAAGGCAAACACCAACTTCCGGTCCAGCCTGGAACCTGGGCTCAAGGTGGCACTCACTCTGCGCCACCTGGCCTCCGGGACCACCTACAGCAGCATGCAGTACGGATGGAGGGTGCCACCCAACACCATCAGCATTGTGGTCAGAGAAGTGGTGTAGGCCATCATCGAAGAATACAAGGAGGAGCTCCTCCAGTGCCCCTCCACTGAAGAAGGCTGGAAGAAAGTTGCAGAGCAGTGGTATCAGAAGTGGAACTTCCCCCACACCGTTGGAGCCATAGATGGCAAGCACGTGGCCTGCAAATCTCCAGCCAAGTCGGGGTCCACTTATTTCAATTACAAGGGCTTCTTCAGCATCATCCTCTTCGCCATGGTCGATGCTGACTACAAGTTCATGTACATCGATGCTTCAGGCAACGGCTCATCTTCAGATGCCCAGGTATATAACGCCAGTGACCTCAAGGAGGGGCTGGAACGCAACCTCATCATGGGCTTCCCAGATCCAGACCCGCTGCCCAACGACAAGCAAGATTTGCCCTACTTCATCGTGGGGGATGACGCCTTCTCCCTCACAACCTACCTCATGAAGCCCTACACTTCCAGACTCCTCACCCGTGAAGAGAGGATCTTCAACTACAGGCTGTCCAGGGCAAAGCAGGTGGTGGAGAACGCCTTTGGCATCCTGGCCACAGGTTCCAGGTACTTCTCACCACCATGCAGCATAGCCCAGAGACCGTGAGGAGGATCGTGGAAGCTTGCTGCATCCTGCACAATCTCATGTGCACCCGCTACCCAGTCTTGCAGAGCAGGCTCGTGGACCATCAACAAGGCAATGGGAACATGGAGCCTGGGGAATGGAGGCAATGGCGAAACCTGATCGACACTGAGGATGTGCAAGGCCCCAACAGAGCCTCACGTGAAGCGAAGAAGCAGCGCAACCTCCTGAAACACTGGTGCAACTCCCCAGCTGGAGCAGTGGAGTGGCAAGACAGGATGGTAGATGCTTAATGGATGCTTCCTTCAGCCTGTCTCATCACACGGATGAGATTGGGCCATGTATGTTTGGTTGGCCTACAATGAACAGGGCATTTAATAAAGAGTTGTGTTTATGTTGACATGTGTGGATAATTATTACATTATTGTTGATAATAAAGGGCCATAGGTGTGGCACCTGGGAGGGTGGACCATACAGTCCCACTATGCTTGCACTGGAGGCTTATCTATCCCACTGCTATCCTAACCCATCCCACAGCTATTACCTATCCGACAGGTATCCTAACCCATCCCAAAGCTATCCTTACCCATCCCACAAGCATGCAGAGGCTTAAACCATTTCTAAAAGTTTCCACCAAGACTTTATTAAAAAAAAAGAAATGAAACAAGTGTGTGAATCATAAATAGACTTTATTAACAAGAAGCTATAAAACAAAAATGAGTCTCTGGCACTCCTCTTGGTCGCTCAGTCTCAGGGGTGAAGGGTCCAGGTGCTGTGGAGGTGGCTGGTGCTGGAGTGCTTGTCATCAGCTCCTCCAGAAGCAGAAGCAGCTGAAGCGCCAGCCCCAGAAGAGCGAGCCCGTGCTGCAGAAGCCCCAGGAGAACCAGAGTGAGGGCCAGGGGGCGGGATGCTAGCCCTGTCCCTCTTGCCAGGGCTGGCAGCAGATGGCTGAGGCTTGCTGTGCTTCCGCATGGTTGTGGGGTTGCTGGCTGGCAGGGAGGCTGGCACCAAGGCTGGCAGGAAGGCTGGCAGGCAGGCTTGCAGGCAGGCAGGCACCAAGGCTAGCAGGAAGGCTGGCACCAAGGCTGGCAGGGAGGCAGGCACCAAGGCTGGCAGCAAGGCTTGCAGGCAGGCTGGCATCAAGGCTGGCAGGGAGGTTGGCAGCAAGCCTTGCAGCAAGGCCTGCAGGCAGACATGCAGGCAGGGCAGGCAAGGCAGCCAATCCGTCCGGCAGCAGGTCTTTCCTCTGAATGGCGACCTGCTTCCGAGCTGCTTCCGTTATATCCGTGGGGCTGATGCAATGCATCCTCCCCGCATGTGCAATTAACACCAGGCATCCATTAGGCTTCCGCTGTGCATCCGCTGTGCATCCGCTTCATCCGTTCGGCGTCCACTCTGCATCCGCTGTATCCGTTCCGCGTCCGCTTTGCTACACACCCCCGGAAGCCTAGCGGATGTGACATCTGCTCCCATCCGCTTCCATCCGCTGGGCTTCCGTTCCGCATCCCCTTTCCATCCTCCCTGCGTCCTCCCCACGTCCGTGTTATCCTCTCTGGTTATGCAAATTTTTGCCCCTTTTGAGAGCGGATAACAACGGATGGAACATTTTGCTCGTCCGCTGTGTCCTTTTTGCATCCGTTGGGCAGTGTGACATGGGCTTAACATCTCTGTGAACTATATAACACTATCAACAACAACAACAACAAAGGTTTGCATAGGTGAGCGAAAAAATAGAAAAGAGATCTCTGGGTGCCGTACAGAAATGTTAATCTGAAAACAGTGGACTGCAAAATTGTATTCCATTTTATTTGGTTTTGGTTTGCACCACATCATAGACTAACCAAAGAGCATTTGTTTGTAAATGAGTTTTTCCAGCTTTGTTAAACTTCCCTAAATCAAGGTGAATAACTTATTTCTGGCCAGATGTTGCACTTAAAACAAAAAATATTCCCCAAGTGTTGAAGGAGCAGGACTAAAACTTTAGAGCTCTCCTCTTTTTTATGGATTACAGGAAAATAAACAAAATAAGCATGAGTTCTTAAACACCTACTGCATGGATGGAAAATAATCAAAGAGAGAAGCAACCTAGAACTAAACAGAAATTTCCTAACAGTGGGAACAATTAACCAGTGCAATAGTTTGCCATCGGAAGTTGTGGCTGCTTCATCACTGAAGTCTTTTAAGAAGAGATTGGACAGCCATCTGTCTGAAATGGAATAGAGTCTCCTGCTTGAGCAGTGGGTTGGACTAGAAGACCTCTAAGGTCCCTTCCAACTCTAGTATTCTGTAACAAGGGCTGTGTTTTCTAGAAATTCCGAAAATGCATCTGGAGGGTATCATCATCTGGCAAAAGCTAACAAGCAACATCTGACTCTACACACTCCAATGTACCAGGCTCATATCAATAATTCAAATGCTTTGCCAAATCAGTTTGTGTGGAAGAGTGAAGTCAGCCTAGGTGTTTTTGTAGCACAGAATGTTCCAAGCTGAAAAGCTTTTATAAAACAGATGTATTTAACCTGTGTTGCACAAGGAGATTCTGTAATTAAAAAGCTCAGTCTCTGTATTATCTCATTCATCTTTACTAGAGCGGAAATTACATGAGGGTGGTTTTGTTTTTATCTTTGTTGAACAGCAATGAAGTAAGGGTGGTTTTGTTTCTAGTGAGTGTTGTGAGTTCCCTACAGTTATTATATAAAATAGGTGGCCAAGTCAGTTTTGTAAAAAAATAATTGGACAATACTAGTTCTTCCCTTTGTCTTCCAAAAATATTAGATAATGTTTTTCCTATACCAAACGAAATATAATAATTGCAATATTAGTTTTAAACATCTTGTTATATTAAAATCCAATTGCCAAACAAGTTACAAACTTGAAAATTTTAATTTTTATCAGATAGTTGGGGAGAAAATGGACAGTTGAAGGCACCAAACTGATTAAGTGATCTAAGTTAGGTTTCAGGGACAGGTTTAGGAGTTGCTCCCAGTCCACAAAGATGAAGACAATGGTGAAGAGGAAACCAGTTGTAGTATTTTAAGAATATGACACTATTTCACTGAATATCAATTTCTGTGTGGTACTACTTTAATTTGGACTTTGGAATGAGCTGACATTTGTTGAGACATCAGTTGATTAATTACAGATTATTTTAAGGACACAATAGCAGTAATTCTAAAAATGAATTTTTAACCTTTGATAAATTCTACCAAAATAAATGTTATGCATTACCTAATATTCTCTGCATGTTTTTAGTTCTCTGCTGAAGTACTGTTTCATGAAACAAATAGGGCGAAAAAAGTGGAAACAGTGCATTATAATATAAAAGCCATAGGTGTAATTTCAGATGAGCCTATAAACAAAATAATACTTTGGTCTAGCAACAAAGAATTGCACAAGGCCACATCACCAACATAGGAAGCTTCAGCGATGTAAAATGAAAATGTACCTTTTCCTCTCTATTCCTTCTTTGCTCTAGATGTTCTCCACTTCCTTACAAAACTATATCATTGATGATTATTGAAGGAAAAGGGAAATTGTGTGGAATATAATATTTATTTCTTTATCCAGTTTATTTAGCTGCCTATAATTAAAACATAAACAGTACCAAAAAACCCTCATCAAAATCAAATAAATAAAACAACATATGAACAAAATGAAACATTAAAAACAATTCAGAATCATGCAACACACACACAACACACACACACACACACAATGTTCTTTGTGTAGAGTGGTTTCTTCCTCCTATAGGGAAGCCACTATTCTCCTTCTCATCTTAATAAACCCTCCTCTAGTGCAAATATTATGCCAAGATAGCATTTTGTCTAATCAGCCTCAAGGTTAAGGGATTAACCTAGGACTGAGAAGTCCTCTTGCTTCATGTCCTCAGGTGAATGATCAGAATTTCTCTGATGATTTGGGCCTACCCCTGTGTAAATAATAGCTTATAGTTTATTTAACTTTCCAAAATAATTGTTTTTATTGGTACAATACACAAGGCTGTCTTTCTTAAAGCTTTTGGAAATAGAAAACCAAAAAGGAATGTATGTGATTCAGCAGCCACTGTTAAGGGACTAATAGTCCCGTCCCCCCCCCCCCCCCCCCAACCTCAAACCAACACACTGCTGCTTATTCTACCTTACTGGAATTTTGAGAGTTATATTTTACCCCCGATGAAACAGATGAAGGAAGGGAATGCAATGTCAGAAGGAACCAGAAACTCTTGGCAAATGCCAAGGCCTGAAACTAGTATCTTAAGCAACTGAATGTTGGAACATTGATTGCTAAGGTTGGAGCAGCATAGCTAAGAAAGAAATATAAAACCTTTTTGGAAATGCCCCAGAATTATAGCCAGCTGGGGCTCAATGGGGGGCAGAGATGGGAGAGCAAATTCCAACCCACATGATGTTTAACGAATAATCTATGTTCCCCTTGGGTAGTTACAGATGTTTGCAAGCTTTAGTGATTAAAAATAATTACTCATGCATATAAATTACCCTTCTTGTCTTGGAAAAAGAAAACATCGGTACAATCTGAGTATCACTGTTACTTCTGTTTAAAAAAAATCAGATAAAATTTCAGAGTCAGAAGAATTATTTCTGAGAATTCATAATAGATATTTTTATAATATTAAAGGAAAACAACAGATGAATCAGAAATAAAGACTGCATTGAATTGCCTTCCAGATGGATAGTTTTGGTGTTCAAAAAGTACTAGGACAGTTTTATTTAGTTCTCCCATTTCTTGTGGGTTTCTGTCCATCTTCTGTGGAGTTGCCAGATAAACAGAGAAACCATGCAATGGCATATATTCAACTGCAAAAACTGAAAATTATCACTATGTGCAACAACTAATGATATATCTTGCTAGTAGGTATGACTTATGACTTGTAACCAGCAGTGCAGTTAGGTAATTTTAGAACTCCAGGATTATTTCTACATCCTTCTGGTTTTAAGTGTAACTTACCATCATTGACTAACCTTACTGAATTGACATTTAGTTGATCTGTCCATTATAACCCCCTTTTTCTGTTAGAGATAATTCAGACACCTTCAGTGTATTTGAGTTCTTGTGTTCATTAATTTAAATTTATTTCAATTGCTATTTGGTTGAGCATCAGATCCTGAAATTGAAGCTCAAATATTTTGCTTACCTAATGAAAAGAGAGGATTCATTGGAAACTTGGCTACCTAATGAGAAGAGAGGACTCATTGGAAAAAAAAACCTGAAGTTAGGAATTATTGAAAGCAAAGGGAGAAGGAGACAGTAGAGGATGAGATGGTTAATTAGGTGTCATTGTCACAAAGAAAATGAATTTGGCCAAACTCCAGGAGACAGTGAAGAATAGGAGGACCTGATGTATTGCAGTCCAAGGCAGTGGTGGTATTCTATGAGTTCAGCCCGGTTCTGGCTTTCCGGTAGCACTGAAGAGCAGCGGAGACCAAACTGGTTCTCTAAGATGCTTTGCTATTGGGTCCACCCACCTACCCGTCTCCCATACTGACCTTTATTTCCTGCTTTTGAAGTGCAGCTTCTTTGCACAGCAGATTGCCACGTGTCAGCTGCTGAAGTGACAGGGAGAGTGCAAGATTGTAGGAGGTGAGTCGGAAAGCCTCTGTGCCTGTGCAAAATGCACATTTGGTGTGTGCAAAGTGTGTGTGCGCTCTCCAAGTGTGCCCACCAAGCCACACCCACCAAACTGGTGGTAAACGTTTTTGAAATGCACCACTGGTCCATGGGGGTCAGGAAGAGTTAGATATGACTTTAGCAACTGAACAACAAAAATTTGAGCATATTTTTGAAGCTCTTTGCCATCAGTTTTGTTTTTGTTTTTAACCACCACTTCCCAAAATAGTTTATTATCAGTTTGTTGTAAGTTATGGGTTCCCACTTTTCAGTCTTCCAGCTTGTAAACTGAATCATTCCCAGTCTTCATTGTGATGAGGGACAGATATTCTATATTATCTACACAAACAAAGAAGTAGTACAAGATTGGAAGATGTGGTGAAAACTGTACCACCAAGCATTGGACACAATTGAATGGATAACATCATCATCATTGTCTACACAAAAAGAAATAACTCAGCTCCTCTCCTTTATTGGGAAAAGAAAATGTCTGTATCTTTTCAAACAAGGGTTGAAGTAGCTAAATAAAGTGAGGTGGAGTGAGATTTATCATGTTGTCAAGCAATCTCTGTTTCATTGCATCTGTGTTTGAAACTGCAGCCTTTTATTTCTCTGTACCACTTAGAAATGCACGTGCTCTTTTCATTTGTCAGACTGAGCATGAGAATATTAATTTTTACATATCAAATTTTATTATCTGTAATAAAATAAACTCTAGCATCTCTCTCAATAGATTCTGGCAGCAATAAGCTATTTGTATCCAATCAGAGACATCTTGCGGTCTGTTGGGAGCATTACATTTTCTTTTGTGAACTTTACTTTTTAATCAAACTGACATTTTCTCATAATTTTATTAGTTTATCAAATTTAGGCAGCACCTAATCTCAACAGCTTTGTAATTAATATCCTTTGCTAGTGAATAGTTGTATTCTGGATATCTCAAGTTACTTTTTAAAAATATTATTCTTTCCTTTCTTTTTTTTAAAAAATAAAGTTTGGTTTTGTTTATTTTTGTGAGATTGGTTTGTCACCCAAGAGGAGAGGGGAAAAGGATCAGTGCTGTATGACCTTGAAGTAACTATTTCATCTTCAGATCAGAAAACAAACTCTACAAGAAATCCTAAAACTGTAATTTATTATTGTTTTTCCTTTTGTGATCTCAATTCATTTTAATTATTTGGATTCTCTCCCTGAGAAAGTCAACGCAGGCACAAGCATATCCATTCTGACTATAACACAGCTTTTCTTTGACTGGTGCTTTCCAGATGTGTTAGATTATAGTCTCTATTACCTCCCATCAGAATAGTTTGGCAAGAGGTTTTAGTATGTGTAGAGAGCACCAGGATGAGATAGACTGTTTTATAAGAAAATATTGCCCATGAAAAATTCTTTAACTAATTGCCTCCATTTGCTTGTCAGGGAGAATAATTGTTAATCATTCTAAAACTGCTTTGAAGAGGATCATAGTTAAATCAACAATATTGAATTCGTGCTACTTATTTGTACCTGGTACAAATTGATTTGTGCCTCTCCTATTATTTTAATTGTAGGCAATTTGAAGAAACTATAGAGGTCTGATATTTTATTTGTTTGTTTGTTTGTTTATTCCAGGCACCACCTGATTCCAACAAATTCTGGACTGCCTGTGAAAAAATCAACAATAAGAACACAATATAAAAGAAACGCTCAATCCAAGATGAGAATTCGTTGCTCTGTACAAAACATAAACCAAAAATATTTCATATTTTATTGCTGATTATGGATGGGGAACACCAGGAATACTAATTAAACTGTAAACATGTTCACTGTGTCTTTGTTTAAACTTCAAATGCCATTACTGTTACATTTAAGCTAAAATTTTGGACGTTCTTCTTTCCAACCCCAATTTTTCTAAAGATTTATGAGAATGGAAAAACTTGACTTTTCTATTATTCTGGTTAGTTACAATAAAGGTTTTATTTATTCTTACATTTGATTTGTATAGTGACCTATCTCATCTATCTGGGTGGCTTAGATCAGGGATGTCAAACTCGCATCATCATGGCGGCGTCAAGTGACATATCGGGACTTCCCCTCACTTCGTTAAACGAGGTAAGGATGTGGCCAGCACATGATACATCCAGCCTGTGGGCTGTGAGTTTGACAGCCCTGGCTTAGAGCCTTGGTGGTGGTTAAAATGCAGTTAAAACTCTGCCCACAGCTTGGAGTTTGAGCCTAACAGGGCTCAATGTTGACTCAGGCTTCCATTCTTCTGAAATCAGTAAAATGAGGAACCAGATTGTTGAGGGCAATATTCTGACTCTATAAACTGCTCAGAGAATCTGTAAAGCACTGTGGGGCAGTAGACAGTATAAGTGCTACTGTTATTAGGATGGGTAAAAACAATGCAAAGTACAGTAAAAAAAACAACACCACAACAATGAATGCAATAGCCATGAGATCAAACCACTCAAACCAACAGAGTAGTTCATGACCTCTCACTAACACTCTGACCTAACTATATATTTCCTCCTATATCAATATAGCTTTAATTAGATAAATAATTGAAACTACTATGTCTGTGCTGGTTAAATTTACACACGATCTTAATCTGGGATTAAAAAAAAAGATTTATTGAACAAATCAAACTGCTCCAACTCACAATGCGCCATAATAATGGGTTCATATATCATATACCCAATGGTCAACACAATCTATAGCATTATATTAAACAACAGAATAATTTATTGACCAGAATAGGTCAGAAGGAAGGTTTACAGTAGGATGGGAAAAGTTAGTTTTGAATTTCAAAAGGCAGATGTTGGATCCCACGTAATGTTTGTTAGCAATCTTTCTCCTGGGTCTCCTGAAGCTTCCTCCAGTCATAAAAACATAAACAAAACAGCATTGCAAAGACTATAAGCCTACAGCATTATTTCCTCCAAAGGAAAACAGTGCTGTCAAGACTGTGCAGATCTTTCAACTGATAATAGAAATGTGACACTCCCCTCTCAAATGAACAAATGAATTTCTCAATTCTGGACTGTCACATGGAAGATTGAAAAATTAGATAGCATATCACGTTTGATTGCTTAATTTATGCTGGTGGCCAAGAAGATATAGTTGTGATTTAGGAGCAAACTAGACATTGCTTTACCTGCAGGTTAATTGAGAGATTTAAAATTTCAATGGTGCATATTTATAGTCAATACAAGTGATACAGTTGTGTGACCTGGGTTGTATGTTTTGCTCTTTGGGAAGTGGGTTAGAAATATAGATGTATTAATGTAGTTAAGTATCAGTGCATTAAAATTGTTCTAAGACAAGATTTTCTAACTTCATGGTCTCCAGATTTGTTGGAAAAACAAGTCCCAGAATTCATAGTCAGCCTTGTTTACTGCAAACAAAGCTTGGAGATGCTTGTATAAGCAATAGTGGAAATGTGGTTTTTATTGCAATAATAGTGCCAAAAGGTTTTAATCACTAAATGGACAAAAAAATTTTTTAGGATGAGCTATAGTTTAGAGATAGAATATGCCATTCAAGAACTGTATCACTAACAGGAAGATGTTAGACTAGAGATGGAATAATAATATGACTTGTGATAAACCAGCTTTATATGTTTCTAGAATCATTTGTGACTCATAAAATCCATTCTTTCCTGATGACAATTGAAGAAGAAAACCAAATGAGAGACAACACACACACACACACACACACAGTTGGAAGTTTTGATCTGATTTAAAAATAGTAGCCACAATGATATTTCATTGTCTTTTGAAGACACAAATTCTACTTATTCCATATATATATATATATGTAAGTACCCGCGATAACTTAAAAAAACATATATATATATATATA
>BLBF01000003.1:34448866-34573164 GCA_015471245.1 Laticauda colubrina | reverse complement strand
ACTTCAGATGTCCTCCTGGGGTGGTGGAAGCATAGGCACACCTGGTATGGCAAGCTGCACCTGAAGAAGACTGCCCAGGCCGTGGTCAAGCTCACTGACCGGGAGACCTATGTCATGGCCAGGTGCAGCTTCCTGGAGGGTGAGATCCGCCACTGAGGAGCAGCCCCTCTGTCAACCCTCTCCCTCAGACAGCCCACAGAGAGCCACTCCTCTTCCAGCCAGGAGATAGCTACCGTGTCCAGGCAGGTCTCTTTGGAGGGCCCCACGACAGAGACCCCACCGACAGCTGCACTCCCCATGCCAGAGGACGTGGAGGATCCCCTGTCTCAGATGGAGCAAGAAGAGGCAGCCGCAAGAGACCAACCCACACCCACACCCAGCTCCACCTCCACAGAAAGCAGGCAGAGAAGCAGACCGGAGGGACAGAGCCACACTGTCCTCTTGGAGATCAGGGACACAATCAAAGCCAGCACAGATCTCCTCTCACACAGATCTCCTCTCCTCTCCCACTTTGACATACCATCCTCTAACCGCAAGCCCTTCATCACGTACGTGAGCCAGACCCTCATGGACATGCCCGAGGCCCAGTACCAGGTGATGAAGGAGAAGATCACAGCTCTTCTGCACCACCCTCCAGGCCCAGCTGAACCTGCTTCTACCCACTCCAGGTCTGCTCCTCCACCCCAGGCGATGTCACAGCCCTTCCATGGATTTCAGCAGCCCCTCGCCTACCAAGCCTACCACTACCAGGACTTCCCACAGCAGAGTCAGCCCTTCCCAGTCCACACCCAGGTTCCTCGGATGCCACAGACACCACAAATGCCTCAGCTGACCCAGGTGCAGACCAGACAGCCCCACTACACTCCTCCTTCCTCCACCCCACAGCCAAGCCCTTCCTCAGAACATCTGTCATCAGTGTTGTCATCACACTGTCATCACATCCCAGGTCCTTGAGGAAGTGCCTCTCAACCTCATGAGACTGAGTCAGCTCTCTGAGAACTTCCTGCATACACCATCTCCTGTTGTACTCTCAGGGCCAGGCACCCCAATGGCACCTCAGACCAGCACTCCAGCAACAGCCACCTCCACAGTCCCTGGCCCCTTTACATCTGAGACCATGGGCATGTCTCAGAGTGACTGAAAAGTGTACCAGAGACTGAGTCGTTACCTGCTCACTTTATCTTTGCTTAAGACACTTTACTTGGGTCATTTTGCTTTTTAATAAAGTCATACAGTTTGTTATTAATAAAGGTTATCTTTGTTTCACACACTTGGTTCATTTTTGTTTACTTAATAAAGTGTTGGGGAAAACTTTGAAAAAAGGGTTAAGCCTTTGCATGCTTGTGGGATTGGTAAGAATAGCTGTGGGATGGATAGCTGTGTAATTGGGTAATGATAGGTGTGGGATGGGTAAGGATAGTTGTGGGATAGATAAACCTCCAGTGCAGGCATAATGGGACTGAATGGTCCACCCTCCCAGCTGCCACACATATGGCCCTTTATTATCAATAACAATTTATCATTGATCAACACATTTCAACATAAACAAAACTCTTTATTAATTCCCTGTTCATTGTAGGGCCACTCAACATACATGGCACAATGTCATCAGTGTGATGAGACAGGCTGAAGGAAGCATCCATTAAGCATCTACCATCCTGTCTTGCCACTCCACTGCTCCAGCAGGGGAGTTGCACCAGTGTTTCAGGAGGTTGCACTGCTTCTTCCCTCCACGTGAAGCTCTGTTGGGGCCTTGCACATCCACAGTGCAAGTTTTGTCCTTGCCTCCATTCACCAGGCTCCATGTCCCCATTGCCTTGTTGGCAGTCCACAAGCCTGTTCTGCAACACTGGATAGCGGCTGCGCATGAGATTGTGCAGGATGCAGCAAGCTTCCACGATGCTTCTCATAGTCTGTGGGTAATGTTGCATGGTGGTGAGAAGTACCTGGAACCTGTTGACGAGGATGCCAAAGGCGTTCTCCACCACCCGCCTTGCCCTGGACAGCCTGTATTTGAAGATCCTCTCTTCACGGGTGAGGTATCTTGAATTGTAAGGCTTCATGAGGTAGGTTCTGAGGGAGAAAGCGTCATCACCCATGATGAAGTAGGGCACATCTTGTGTGTCGTTGGGTAGGGGGTCTGGATCTGGGAAACCCATGATGAGGTTGCGTTCCAGCCCATCTTGGAGGTGACTGGTGTTGTATATCTGGGCATCTGAACCTGACCCGTTGCCTGAAGCATTGATGTACATGAACTTGTAGTCAGCATCAACCATGGCAAAGAGGATGATGCTGAAGAAGCCCTTGTAGTTGAAATAATTGGACACTGAGTTGGGTGGAGCTTTGCAGGCCACGTGCTTCCCATCTATGGCTCCAACTGTGTGGGGAAAGTTCCACCTCTGATACCACTGTTCTGCAACTTTCCTCCAGCCTTCTTCAGTGGTGGGACACTGGAGGAGCTCCTCCACGTATTCTTCGATGATGGCCTGCACCACTTCTCTGACCACAATGCTGATGGTGTTGTGTGGCACCCTCCAGGCATAATGCATGTTTCTGTATGTGGTCCCAGAGGCCAGGTGGCGCAGAGTCAGTGCCACCTTCAGTCCAAGGTCCAGGCTGGGACGGAAGTTGGTGCTTGGCTTGGTCAACCTGGGTCTCAGATGCTCCACAACTTCATCAAGCATAGCTGGTGGCATCCTCATGAAGTGCTGGAATGTACGAGGGTCTTCATTCCTCAGCTCCACCATCAGCTTGTCAGAGAGTCCAAACTCCACTCTACTCCCGATCCATCTTTGCACCCAGACAGCTCTTGGACGTCTCCTTCTCCTTGCGTATTAAAGGTGAAACAGTCTGAAGAGGGCTTGGTTCTGGTGTTGAATGATGGCGGCTTCCAAAAGGAGTGTGCGATGATCCATGGTGGAGTTGAATGGATGATGTGGAAGAGCAAGAGCAAGGCTGAAGAGGTCTGCACAGCAGGGCTGCTGGACTGATAGTGAGATCCAGGTGATTTCCTCCCCCTTTTTGTAGGAAATGTCGGTTTTCCACTAGGTGTCCTTCCACATACTCTAGGCATCCTCCAGACATCCTAAATATCCGAGATACATTCCATATAGAAACATTTTGTCCATTTTAATGCTTTATATCTGAGCTGCATCCGCTTTCATCCTCTCTATGTCTGTGCTACTAATGCTGTGTGGACGTTCCGCGTACCTTTCGCTTCCTCCCTCTTTCTGCTTTCCACTGCAGTGGATGTGAGTTGCGTGGATGCCCAGAGGATTCCGAGAGGATACAGCGGACGTGTAACGGATGACAACGGACATAGAACGTTTGTTGCCCGTATGTGTCGTGGATGTAGATCGTATGCCGCGGAAATTTCATCCGCTCAAAAGGTTTTGTGCAGCTCAAAACCTTTTGAGCAGATGAAATAGCAGTAGACAGATGTTTGACGGATAGAGCGTATAAAATACGCACTCAGTGAGTACACAACGAATGCATCGTGTTTTCCAACGGATGGCAAGCTTTTTATCCATTTTACATCCTCTTTGCTTCTGCTGGTGCAGTTTGACATGGGCTTAAAGAAAGCTAATGTTCAGAATAATCTTGAAAAAAATGCTAAGAATAATCCAGAGAAGTTGTTTCAACAGTTTCAAAATAAAAAGAAAGAAAATCTCCATGCCACCTGCTAAGTGAAGACTACAAGATGCAAACAGGTTTTTTTTAAATATTTTTTTTAATTCCATGTAAAAGTATGTGTTCCATTTGGCAATTGTGAACAGCAGAATAAAGAAGTAAGACCGAAGCTCAAACATTGTAGAAATATGACCAAAATATTCTTAGTTATTTTTAAATGATTGAAATACCAAAAACCAGAATGATTGCATTCTTGGGCAGTGAACAAAGTAGTGATGATCTGGCCAAATCTTTAAGAAAACCTGAAAAATTAGTAAATTGCCGGGCAACTGGAAGAGGAAAAAAATGGCTAATTATAGCCATTTGAATCCAAGGAAGATTCTAGAGCAAATAATAAAATAGTATAACATCCTTAAAGATAATGTGGCAATGATCAGAAATTAGAATGGAAAGTTTTTATTTCTTTGATTTATAATGCAGTTTTCATTGTCAAAAACTGAAGGAAGTATGCTAATGAAGTTAAAACTAAAATATAAGTTAAAAAAATAGATAAGCAAGCAATTGTCCAGGCAATACAAAAAACCTGACAGTCATATCCAAGCTCTCTAAAGTACCTTGGAATATTCATCATCTCTAACTCTAAGTGTTAGAGCCCACTGTAACTACATAGCCAAAAAGGCATTAAGAGTTGTTAACCTAATCTTACATAGTTTTTTCTCTGGTAATATCACACTACTAACTAGAGCAAAGAAAACATTTGCTAGACCAATATTCCAATACAGCTTATCAGTCTGGAACCCACATTACGTATCTGATATTAGCATAGTTGAGAAAGTCCAGAAATATTTCACAGGAAGAGTTCTCCACTCCTCTACTCATTGTAGAATACCTTATGCCACCAGACTTGAAATTCTAGACCTAGAAAACCTTGAATTGCGCCGCCTTCGGTCTGATCTAAGTATGGTATATAAAATCATACATTGCGATGACTTATCTGTCAATGAATACTTCAGCTTCAACTGTAACAACACAAAAGCACACAATAGATACAAACTCAAGGTAAACCACACCAAACTTGATTGCAGGAAATACGACTTCAGCAACAGTATGGTCAATGTCTGGAATACTCTACCTGACTCTGGGATTTTTTCCCCAAACCTCCAAAACTTTAATCTTAGACTGTCTACTATTGCCTCACTCCTTTCCTAAGAAGTCTGTAGGGGGCGTGCATAAGCACACCAACGTGCCTACTGTCCCTGTCCTATTTCTTTTATTTTTCTTATATATACCCATTTCATGTATTCACAGCTATATATCTTGTAAGTGACTGACAAATCAAATAAATAAATAAAATAAATAAAAAGTGACTTTACAAACCCCTACAATCCAGGATATAGTAGAAAAGCCAGGTCTTTGAAGAATAGCAGAGTTGGGGCTGCATGGACCTTCAGGACAATGCCGTCACAAAGTGCAAATGCAGTGAGTCTTGCCAGCCTACATTTGATTTGATTTTTTCTAACTGTCTTAGTAGATTGTGGGAATACTAAAGATGTAGTACTAAAGATGCACACTGATTTCACCAAAACATTTGACATTGACAAAAGTGCAAAATTCTTCACTTAGGAAATAAAAAGTATATAGCAAGAGCACTTAGGCTCATACACTGATTCACAGTGCTTTGCAGCCCTCTCCAAGCAGTTTTCAGAGTCAGCATATTGACCCCAACAATCTGGGTTCTCATTTTACTGACCTTGGAAGGCTGCAAGGTTGCATCAACCTTGAACCGATGAGACTTGAACTATAGGACTGCTGGTAGCCAGCAGTCAGCAGAAGTAGCCTGCAATACTACATTCTAACCACTGGGCCACCATAGCTCATTCACATGCACTAGTATCAGATGGAAAAGCCAGTTTTATAGTGGCTAAGGCAGACTGGAATCAGGAGTTCTACTCCTGCCTTAGGGACAAAATTAGCTGGGAGACCTTGAGACAGTCATTCTCTCACAGCCCTAGAGAGAAGAAGGTATTGGCAAACCACTTTGAAACACTGCCTAGAAAAACATCAGTTGCCCAACATGAACACTATTTTGAAAGCTCACAGACACAAAAAATATAAGATGGGAATAGTTGGCTTGGTTATGATACTTACGAAAATGATCCTGGAATAATAGTTAGTTGCAAAGTAAACATGAATTATTAGTATGATGTGGGCCACCTCTGCCTGTCAATGACCTGTGGGCAGAAATGTGTGCTGCTGTTTTGTTTCTTTCACTTAACCTTGAATGGGCAATATTCACAGAAGGTTGTGTTTTCTTAGTTTATCTGCCAAGATAATCATGCTAGAAATGCAGCTATACAAAAGAGGTGCTTCTTTTTCATTATACATGGAGCACAAGACCAGGAAGAAAACAAGCTTAAGAATAAAATTCTCAAAATGCACAAATATATTGATCAATACATTCTATATATTGCATAGAATTAAAGTTGCAACTTCCAATTACACTGAATTATTATAAAGCAACTACCAGTAACTATACAATTAAAGCATTTTTTTCTACACTACCAAAATATCACAACTACCCAAACAAACATGGAGAATATTGCAACTTCTTTTTGGATGACTTCCATCCCCTTGTGCCTTAAGTAAAAATAGGTTTTCTATACAGTAGTAATTTATCTCCAAATTGAGCACTTCACATTGCTGCTGAGGAATATGGCTCCCATTGGTGCTTTGGTGGAAAACAAAACGCACAAACTTTCTTAGAAGAATCTATTTTATTATGGCTAGGAATTCCCAGAATGTTATGAAATTTGATGATCTTAAAACCAAAGAGATGAAATTTAATGATCTTAAAACCGAAGCTTTTAAGCAGTGTGATAAAAGAATCACCTTTCCAGTTGTCCAAGAATGGGCATTGGTAGAAGTTACTGTGAACGCCCTTTCTATCTATGCTGCAAGAGAGCCCAGGATGGGTTGACTCCTTCCTATGATGTCATTTAGCTGTCTGTACTAAGATATAAAAGCCAGTCCCCGGAAGAGACCCCAGCTTTGGCGAAGATACTTGACAGTCTGAAAGGTGTCTCTGAAAGCACAAAATGAATACAGAAATATGTCTTACTCTCTCTGGACAAATCAAGGGAGGGGCTAGGCTCTCTCACAGCATAGATAGAAAGGGCATTCACAGTAACTTCTACTAATGCCCATTCTCCTCCATGCTGCATCGAGAGCCCAGGATGGGACATACCAAAGCTTGCATGTCCACGGACAGGTCTTTGTCTGGCTCATCACACTGACTGTGGAACCACTCGGTGAAGCACCTGTCTGCCAAAGGCTGCAGTTGCCGAGGCAAAGGTATCCAGATGGTAATGTCTGATGAAAGGAGACGGGGATGTCCATGTGGCCACACGACAAATCTCCTCCAAGTATGCTTGGGTCACCCAGGCAGCAGAAGTGGCTGTGCTTCTGGTAGAGTGTGCTGTCAGACCTCAAGGAACTGGAAGGGCCGCAGCTTTGTAGGCCTGCTCAATGCAAGTCCTGACCCACCTGCTAATAATAGAAAGGCCTTGTGCCCCAAGTGAGAAGGGAAAAAGGAAACAAACATGGCTTCAGACTTCCTGAAGGAGGAAGTATGCTTAATATATATTCTAAGAGCCCTTCTTACGTCTAGCATGTACCACTGCCACTCTAAGTCATGGTGCGGGAGGGGGCATAAGTCAGGCAACCAATGTCCTGGGACCTGTAAAACCAGGTGTTAACCTTTGGAATAAATGAGGGGTCCAAATGGAGAACAACTCTATCATCATGAAAGGAACAAAGGTCCTGTCTGATGGAAAGAGCAATGATCTCGGAAACCCACCTGGCTAAGGTGATAGAAACAAGGAACACTACCTTCAGAGTCAGGAAACAGAGAGACACTGTTCTAAGGGGTTCAAAGGAGGGCTTTGTAAAGGCATTAAGGACCACATGAAGATCCCAGGAAGGATACCTGTGATGGGTGCAGGTTGAAAGCCCCTTTCAAAAACCTCGTGACTGAAGGGTGATGGGATAAGTAAAGAATCGAACCCCATGAAAGAACTAAGGAGAGAGCTGCAACCTGCCTGAGTAAGGTGTTGGGGCCAAACCTTTCCCCAGACCATGCTGAAGGAATCTAAGACCTTTTGCCAACTGGGCTGAAGCAGGAGAGAGACCCTCCCTAAGACCCTCCCTTTTTCATCAGGAAAAGGCCTTCCAGGTGGCACCTTGTAGAAAGTTTGCGAGATGCCAGGATAGTGAGGATGACCCTTCTGGGAGATCAGCCTCCTCTAGCCACTGCCGCTCAAGTGCCACACAGTCAGCTTGAACCACTAGGGCTCTGGATGGAGCAGAGTTCCCTGGTGAAGGGAGATTAGATGGGCTGGGATCCTCCAAGGAAAAGCCACAGATAGGTTGACCAGGTCCTCAAACCAGGGCCTCCTTGGCCAATAGGGTGCCAGGAAGGAGGAGCTCCACTCGTTCCTCCAACATCTTTCGAATTAGTGCTGGAATGATGGGAATCGGGGGAAAGGCATAGAGGAGACTCTTGGGCCATCTGCACTGAAGAGCATTGGTCTCCTCCACTCCCTGGCAAGGAAGCCTGGTGAAGAATCTGGTGACTTGGGCATTTTGAGGAGTGGAGAAGAGATCCACCTTTGGTGTTCCGAATCTGAGGGAAAGGTCCCTGAAGAGAGATGGAGGAATGGATCATTCTGCCTGGTTGACTAGGCTCCTACTAAGCCAGTCAGCCTGGGAGTTGTCGATCCCAGAGATGTGGTCCGCTGAGATCGACAACATATGTTTCTCTGCCCATAACCCCAACCACTGAGCCTCTCTCACGAAACCCTTGGATCTCATCCTCCCTTGCCGGTTGATGTGAGCATTTGTGGCCATGTTGTCCATAAGGACTAGAACATGACAGCCGGTCACTTGATTGCCTGAAATGCTTGAGAGCCAGAAAAATGCTCTGAGCTCTAGCCAATTTATGGGAAAGATCTGCTCTGACCTGGACCAAACACCCTGAGCTATCTGGCCCTGCATATGGGAAACCCAACCCAGGAGGCTGGCATCAGAGGTTATCACTAGCCTGGGTCCCTGAACAGGAGCCCCTTCCAGATTGATGGGGAATGCCACCTGTTAAGCCTGGGTTCCCCAACCAGGGTTAGGTAGACAAGCTAAACAGAATGTGCAGCGTTAGTCAGATAGGCACACAGATAAATGAGTGAGCTAAGCTTGTATGTTTATTAACATACAGTAAAAATAACAGATACGCTTGTGCTATCAAGAATATAGTTTATTCCAGTATAAGTTTATGGCATAGTCAAATATCAGTCCAATAGTCATTTACCATGTAGTCAGTCCAGTCAGGGATATTCAGTTGTAGAATATCCATGTAGAATATCCTATATCAGTTCACTTACAAATCAGTCCTTTGTTGTCTCTCCTGTTTGAGCAATGCAGTCTTGATTCCAAGCAGTAATCAGGGATCATCAAAGCCAGAGAGAGTGTGAGCAAGCCGTAGTCTTGCTACTTTTATATTGTTTTCTTAACCACTCCTTTCATTGCTATTTCCCAGTTAAAGCTGTATACACTCTAACATACACTAACTATGATTCATAGTTATTATTTCACCTAAACCAGTTAGGGTGAACAATGTTATCCCTAACATTCTCCCCTTTTAGGTTACATAATAACTATGAATCATTTACATCTTTAGAAAATATTTTTCGCAACTTTCTTTAAACTTAATTGCTCCTTGAGCTTTTGTAAATTGGTCTGCAATGTTTTCTTCTGACATGCAGTATTCCAATTTTACTAATCCATTTTTCACTGATTCTCTTACATTCAAATATCTTAGGTCAGTATGTTTTGATCTAGTTTTTACAGCAATACTAGTAGCTAACTTTATAGCTGCTTGGTTATCCTCATACACCATAATGGAATCTTTTACAGTTATACCCATGTCCAACAATAACTGTTTGTAGAAAATTAAGTCAGTGCATAATAATGATAGACATGAAAATTCAGCTTCCATCGTAGATAAGCTAATATGTTGTTGTCTGATTGACCTCCATCCTATTAGTGTCTTACCAAATAATATAGCCATCCCAGATGTTGATTTTCTAGTGTTTATATCAGTTGCAAAACTTGCATCTGCATAAGCACTACGACTCAAATCACCCTTTGGTTCTATATATAATGCATGGTTTATTTATTTATTTATTTTTAAATTTTTATTAATTTTCTACAAACAGACAAACGTACAAAACATTAAAAACATCTACTCTCATATATACTTCCCGTGTATCGGTTGGTTCATCAGTTTTGTGCATTCATTTTATAGTGTCAATTACAGTTATATTGCATAACCACTCATATCGTCAATCCATATTCTAATATTACTAAAAAAAAAATAAAAAAATCTTTTTCTGACTATACTTTTAATCATTCATGCTTTGTGAGATAACCATACTTCAAACAGTTTATTCTATAACTTATCATATAATCATAACAAATCAATCCTAAAAACCCTTCATAGATATAATACTAATGCTCTATTATTGTATTTTATCATCTAACCATTGATAAAAAAAACCCCAAATTGCATAAAATTGTTTATCTTCTTGTTCTCTAATTTCAAATGTCAATCTACTCATCTCAGCACATTCCAATATTTTCTTAATAATTTCTTCCTGCAATGGTATTTTCTCATTCTTCCAGTTTTTAGCAAATACAATCCTAGCCGCTGTTAATACATTTACAATCAAATATTTCAAGTCTTTATTATATATATCAGGTAAAATTCCCAATAAAAAGATCTCTGGTTTCAAGTCTATGTGTTTCTTTGTCATTTTTTCCAACCACATGTGAATTTTAGTCCAATATTTTCTGGCATTCTCACAAGTCCACCACATATGATAGTATGAGCCAGGTATCTGATGACATTTCCAACATTTTTCAGATTTGTTCTTGAACATTCTTGCTATTCTTGTCGGGGGAAGGTGCCACCTGTAAAACATCTTATACAAGTTTTCTTTATATGCTATTGACATTGTCATTTTATAATTTTGTGACCACAATTTTTGCCATTGCTCTAAATCAATCCCATATCCAAAATTCTTCCCCCAAGCAATCATAGTTTCTTTAACTTGTTCTTCCTCTAGCTTAATTCCCAATAAATAACCATATAACTTTTTAATCACTTTCTCATCAGTACCCATCAATATCTTATCTAAATCAGTCTGTTTATCATAGAATCCTTCCGTTTTAAAATCTTCAAGATATCTTGAGTGTATTTGCGCATATGAAAACCAATTCATCCTTATACCTTGTTCCTCTAAGTTTTGGATCGTTTTAAGTCCACCCTTTTCATCCAACAGTTCCCCATATCTAACTGTTTGTTCCTTTTTATAGATCATAGGATAGGAAAATGCTTCAATAGTCGATAACCAAACTGGAATTTTCAGGTAACATTGTTTTTTTATCTTCTCCCAATTTAACCACAAAGACTCCCGTGTATAATGTCTTCTGAAATACCCCTGTGTTTTAGTTCCCTTGTACCATAAAAAAGCATGCCAGCCCAACAGTAAATCATGTCCTTCTAATGTCAACAATCTATGTTTTCTTAATGTTATCCATTCTTTGACCCACATCAAACTTGCAGCTTGATAATACAGTTCCCAATTAGGCAGGCCAAAACCTCCTCTATTTCTAGCATCTTGCAAAAGTTTTAACTTTATTCTCGCTTTTTTACCTTGCCATATAAACTTCAACATAGTTTTATTTAAATCTTCAAAATAGTCTTTTCCAAGTCTAATTGGTATTGTTTGAAAGAGAAATAAAATTCTAGGTAAAATATTCATCTTAATTGTTGAAATTCTCCCTATTAATGACAATTGTAAATTTTCCCATTTCTTCAAATCTGTAATTATCTGTTGTTTGAGTTTAATATAATTATTCTCTTTTAATGTGCTACATCTTGCTGTCAAATATATCCCCAGATACTTAACCTTATTTGTAACTTGGATTTTCAAAAGATCTGTCAGTTCTTCTCTTTGTCTCAATAACATGTTTTTTGTCAAAATCTTTGTTTTTTCTTTATTTATTTTCAAGCCAGCCATCTCACCATATGTCTCTATCTTTTTCAATAACTTTGGAGCGGTTTCTAACGGGTCTTCCAGAATAAAAGCTAAATCGTCAGCAAAAGCTTGTAGTTTAAATTCTTCCTTTTTAATTTTCATTCCTTTTATATTTTTATCATCTCTAATATTTCTATTCAACACTTCCAAAGTTAATACGAATAACAAAGGAGATAGGGGACATCCTTGTCTTGTGCCTCTTCTTATATTAATAAGATCTGTAAATTCTCCCTCCATCATTACCTTTGCTGTCTGTTTATTATATATGGCTTCTATTGCTTGAATAAATTTTCTGGCAAAGCCCATCTGTTCCAATAGTAATAACATAAATCTCCAGTTCACGTTGTCAAATGCCTTTTGAGCATCTAGGAATATCAAAGCCATTTGTTTTTCAGGATGAGCCTCATAATATTCCAAGGTATCCAAAATTACTCTCATATTGTCTCTAATTTGTCTCTTTGGCAGAAATCCATTTTGATCTGGATGAATAAAATTATTTAAATATTTTTTCAGTCTTTCTGCTAAGATTGAAGCAAAGATTTTATAATCTGCATTCAATAAGGAAATAGGTCTATAGTTCTTAATTTGCAACGGGTCAGCCTCTTCCTTTAAAATAAGTGTAATATAAGCCTCTGACCATGTTTTGGGTGTCATCTTCTTTAACATAACTTCATTCATAATTTCTAACAATGGGGTGTTCAATGATTCTTGAAATTTTTTGTAGAATTCTGCCGGAAGCCCATCTGGACCTGGTGCTTTCCCATTATTTTGTCTTTTAAATGCTTCATTTAATTCCATCATTGTTATATTGCTTTCTAACATTTCTTCAGTCTCTTTAGGTATCTTCGGTAAGTTAACATTCTGTAAATACTGTTTAATTTTTTCCTCATCAATATTCTCTTGTTTATATAGTTGTCCATAATAATCTCGAATAATTTCCTTTTTCTCCTTATTACCACAACAAACTTGACCTTGATCATCTATTAGTTTCAATATTTTTCTTGATTCCTTCTCCTTTCTCAGTTTATATGCTAGCCATCTACCTGGTTTATTTGCATCTTCAAAATAATTCTGTTTAGAATTTCTAATTTTCTGTGCCAGTTCTTCTTTCTCTATTAATTCCATTTTATGCTTAATTACATCCAGTTTCAATTTGATATCTTTTTTCTGTGGTATTTTCTGTAGTTCTTTTTCAAGTCTTATATATTCATCTTCCAAGGCCTTGGAGGTTTGTCTTTTCCTAATATTCTTTTTTCTTGTATAGTCTATTATCAAACCTCTTACATATGCCTTCATTGTATCCCAAACATTCTGTATTGAAGTATCTTCTTTTTTATTTTCTTTAAAAAAAAAAACCAATTCCTTCTCCATCCATTGTATAAAGTCTTTCTCCTTTAAAATAGTATTGTTTAATGTCCATCTCGATCTTTTTTTTTGTCCCTTCCATTTAATTGTCATTGGACTATGATCTGCCCAAGTACTTATTTCAATATTTGTTTCTTGAATAGTAGATATTAATTCTGTTGAGATCCAAATCATATCTAATCTGGACCATGATAAATGTCTATTAGAATAAAAAGTATATTGTTTAGTTTTAACATTTCTTTCCCTCCAAATATCTTTTAAGGTTAATTCATCTGTCATTTTAAAAAAAGATTTAGGGAGAATCTTTCTATTTTGTTTTGTTGTTGTTGTTATATAGTCCAATTTATTGTCCACAATTCCATTAAAGTCTCCCATCATAATTATGTTAACATAGTCCAGTCTAATTATTTCCATATGTAGTTTTTTATAAAACTCTTCTTGTTTATCATTCGGAGCATAAATTGCAATCAAGAGTATTTTTTTATTATTATCCATTATTTCCACCATTAATACTCTTCCATCTTCATCCGTGTAAATCAGTTTTGCTGGAATATCTTCTTTAATGTAGAGAACCACTCCTCTTTTCTTACATTGAATCAAAGAAGTAAATATTTTCCCTAATTTTGGCTGTACTAACAATTGCTCATGTTGCTTTTTAATATGAACTTCTTGTAAGCAAATTATATCAAATTTTAATTTCTCTAATTTGTGAAAGGTTTTCCTTCTTTTAACAGCTGAGTTAAGTCCATTTATATTCATTGTAATCAGTTTTTTTTCTTCCATGATTATGCTTTATATTTAGGTCTAACAGCTCTCGTAGCTCTCACTTCACGTTGTTCTTTACTGTCTACCTGTCCACCTACAAATCCTTTCTCTTTTTCAATCTCCAGTTGTTCCTCCTGAAACTCAATTAATGAGACCTCTTTCTCTGCCTCCTCTTTTTTTCTTCCGAAAAATTCTGCATAGAAAAGTTCTGCTTTTTCAATCGAGTCAATTCTATGTCTCTGCTCTTGCCACTTAAAAATTAGTCCTTCTGGTATCAGCCATCTATAGTTCACTTCATTTGTACATGTTTGTTTGTTAAAAATTAATAAAATTCTTTATAAAAAAAAAAAAAATCTTGGTAAAGAGAAAGGAGCTCCTTAAAAAACAAATGGGAGGATTTGGGAAATTCCTTGGAGAGAATGATAATCTAGGAAATGATCTTTCAGCCACAAGTAGTCCTTGACTTACAACAGATCTCTCAGTGACCGTTCAAAGTACAATGGCACTGAAAAAAGTGAACTTATGACCATTTTTCACAATTGTGACATTTCCAGCATCCCCATGAACATGCGATTAAAATTCAGACACTATGGGAACTGACCAGTGGTGAGATTCAAATTTTTTTTTCTTCTGGTTCTGTGGGTGTGGCTTGGTGGGTGTGGCAGTGGAAAGATATTGTAAAATCTCCATCAGAGGTGGTATTTGCTGGTTCTCCGAATGACTCAAATTTTCTGCTACCGGTTCTCCAGAACTGGTCAGAACCTGCTGAATACCACCTCTGGAACTGACTCACATTTATGACCGTTACTGTGTCCCAAGATCACGTTATCATCTTCTGCAACTTTCTAACAAGCAAAGTCAATAGGGAAGCCAGATTCATTTAACAACCAGGTTACTAACTTATCAACTGCAGTGATTCACTAAACAACTGTGGTAAGAAAGGTCATGAAATGGGGCAAACTTCACCTAACTAATGCCTCACGTAACAATAGAAATTTTGGGCTCAATTGTGGTCATAGGTTGAGGACTACCTGCATCTGCATAAGCACTAAGACTCAAATCACCCTTTGGTTCTATATATAATGCATGGTTTATTGTTCCCTTAAGATATCTCAATATTCTTTTTAAGGATTGCCAATGGCATTCTTTTGGATCTGAATTAAAACGTGCCAGCTGATTTACACTATAAGCAATATCTGGCCTTGACCAATTGCTTATATATGATAAGCTACCAATCAAAGATTGATATATGGACTTATCAAATTTGGGACTTTGATCATTAGTTTGGCAAACTTCCTGACTCATTGGAGTCTTTGCCGGTTTACAAAGTTCCATCTTATAAGATTTAATTAATTGGCAAATTTTATCTTCTTGAGATATCTTAAAACCATTATTTGTTTTATTAATTGTCAATCCTAGATACCTTTTAATTTCACCTAAATGCTTTATTTTTATCTTTTTGGCTAATAATGATATAATCTCATTAGCTTCATTATTAGTCTTAGTTATTAAAGCAATATCATCAGTAAATAATAATAATAATGATACCGTTCCATTATTTTCTCTTTTAAACACACACAGATCTGCTAAACCAGATTTAAAACCTATATTGTTTAACTCTTTCACAATATATTGGTTCCACTCAAACCCAGATTGTTTCAACCCGTAAAGACTCTTTTTGAGTTTCCAACAATCATTATTATTTACTTTATTTTCTTTTATGCCAATTGGTTTTCTTAAATATATAGTGTGCTGCAATGGTGCATGTAGATAAGCAGTTTCTACATCTAAATGGTTAATGACATAGTTTTTCTTAGCTGCCCACACTAATGCTGCTCTTAAAGATGTAGCTTTAAGGCTTGGTGCAAAAACTTCATCGTAATCAGATGCAGTTTGATTAAATCCTTGAGCTACTAACCTAGCTTTATGGGTAACAGTCCCATCATTTCCAGTTTTTACTTTAAATATCCATTTGCACCCAATGGATTTTTCTCCTGGAGGTAATTTGGCATCTTCATACACTTTCATTACCTTTAATGAATTTAATTCTTTTTCCATTGCCTTTTGCCAATTCTCCTGATCTTTAGCAGGATACATCCTAAGTTCATCTACACTAGTTGGAACTTTAGTTACTTGGCAAACTATACTTGCTTGATACCTATCAGGTGGTCTAGTTACATGTGTAGTACGTCTAGGTATTATAGGACTTACAGGTGGACTTTCCTCTATTAATTGTTCTTGATCATGTAACTCTTCCTGATCAACTATTTCCTCTTGTTCTGGTCCTATTTGCTCTTCGTGGACTTCTTCTTTAATTGGACTCTTCTTATAGCTAATCTCATCTTTCTGCCTTTTGTAGGGTTCAATAAATACTTCATTATTTAAATCTTGCTCTAATCTATTCCATCCTACATGTTCTAGGAATTTTGCACTAGCACTGGTGTAAACTCTAGATGTACCTGGTTCCCAGAATCTATAAGATCTATGATTAGATGTGTATCCTACAAAAATCAATCTTTTAGCTCTATGCTGTCCTTTGTATCTAAGTTGTGTAGGGATATGCACCCATGCTGGTGCTCCAAATGTGTGCATGTAACTTAAATCAGGTTTTGTACCATGCCACAGTGTGAATGGTAATTCACCTGTTGTTGAATTAACAACATTATTTAATATATGATTACCACACATTATTGCTTCTCCCCATAAATTGTCAGGTAATCCTGAATCAGACATCATAGTTCGTGCCATTGATTATAATGTTTGGCCTCTTCTCTCCATAAAGGCATTATGTTGTGGCCTATATGGTGCAGACATTTTATGTTGAAAACCAAACAGTCTTAGTCTGTTTTGTAATTTATGATTTGTAAATTCTGTACCATTATCTGTGATGAGAGTTACTAATTTCTTTTTAGTTTTTCTTAAAATTCAGCGAATTTTAACCAATTAAATAGATTTTGATATGTTTCAGTTTTGCTCTTCATTAAATAGCAAAACCCATATCTTGAATAGCGTTAGTCAGATAGGCACACAGATAAATGAGTGAGCTAAGCTTGTATGTTTATTAACATACAGTAAAAATAACAGATACGCTTGTGCTATCAAGAATATAGTTTATTCCAGTATAAGTTTATGGCATAGTCAAATATCAGTCCAATAGTCATTTACCATGTAGTCAGTCCAGTCAGGGATATTCAGTTAGCAAAGTCCATGTAGAATATCCTATATCAGTTCACTTACAAATCAGTCCTTTGTTGTCTCTCCCGTTTGAGCAATGCAGTCTTGATTCCAAGCAGTAATCAGGGATCATCAAAGCCAGAGAGAGAGTGTGAGCAAGCCGTAGTCTTGCTACTTTTATATTGTTTTCTTAACCACTCCTTTAATTGCTATTTCCCAGTTAAAGCTGTATACACTCTAACATACACTAACTATGATTCATAGTTATTATTTCACCTAAACTAGTTAGGGTGAACAATGTTATCCCTAACACCACCAGTTGAGAGATCACCAGATTTGTGGTGGGAGCAGTACCTTGATGGATGAATGGCTGGTTCCTACTCATTGGTAGGGAAGCAGAACCATTGGAGGGATCAGGAGTGGATCAGAGCCCATGGGATGATGCCAATACAGGAGACCATCTTCTCCAGAAGTTTGGACAGCAGTGACAGGGGGACAGTTTGATGGTTCTGGATCTGGCTGATGATCTCTGCAAGGCTCTTTCCACGAGCTGGGGACAGGAAAACCTGGCACGACGTAGTATTGATGATTGCTCCCAAGTGTTTCAATTTGGTTGTGGGAGAGAGCTGGCTCTTTTTGGTGTTGATGGAAAACCAATGGCTCTGGAGATATGATAGGGTAATTTGCAGATCCCAATGGGCCACATGGATGGAGGAGGACAGGATCAACATGTCATCCAAGTAGCATTGGATCCTCACTGGAATCTTTGTGAAGACCCTTGGAGCTGATGAGAGGCTGAAGGGAAGTGCTCGATACTGGTAATGGGCATTTTGGTAACAGAAACAGAGAAACTGGTGATAATGAGGCCAAATGGGGATGTGGAGGTAAGCCTCCATGAGATCAATGGAAGAGAGGTGGTTGCCCTCCCGAACGGTCTCTAAAATAGAATGGAGAGTCTGCATTTTAAATCATTTGTATTTTACAAATTGGTTGAAGAATTTTAGATCAAGGATGGCTCACCACCACCACCCCCCAAGGCTTTGGGAATGATGAAAAGCTGAGAGTAAAACCCACATCCCTGTTGAGAGGGGGGAACAGGTTGAATAGCCCTGATGTCAAGAAGGTGTTGAATGGCCTGATTCATGAGGCCTTGCCTTGAAATGTCCCAAGAGACAGGACAGATCAAAAAATTTTCTGGGGATGGCGTGAAGGCCATGTCACACTGTCCAACGGATGCAAAAAGGACACAACGGATGAGCAAAATGTTCCATCCGTTGTTATCCGCTCTCAAAAGGGGCAAAAAATTTGCATAAGCAGAGCGGATAACACGGAAAGGAACGGACGTGGGGAGGACGCAGAGCAGATGTATAGAGGATGCAGAGCGGATGTATAGAGGATGCGTAGAGGATGCGTAGAGGATGCATAGAGGATGCAGAGCGGATGTGTAGAGGATGCAGAGTGGATGCGTAGAGGATGCAGAGTGGATGCGTAGAGGATGCAGAGCGGATGCAGAGCGGATGCAGAGCGGATGCACAGCGGATGCAGAGCGGATGCAGACCGGATGAGCTGCATCCGCTTTCATCCTTTCTCCATCCGTGCTACTAACACTGCGCGTCCGTTCTGCTTCCTCCCTGCATCCGTTTACCGCTGGAATGGATTTGAGTTGTGCACAGTGGATGCCTAGCGGATATAGCAGATGCATAATGGATGCAGAACGGATGTCCCCCGTATGCCTAGAGGATGCAGAATAGATGCATTGGATACATTTTCCGCTCAAAATTTTTGGGCAGCTCAAAACTTTCTGAGCGGATGAAACGTCAATAAATGGATGCTGGACGGATAGAGAGGAAGCAAAACAGAGGCAGTGAGTACATCACGTTAACCAACGGATGGCAAGCTTTTTTGTCCATTTTACATCCTCTTTGCATCCGTTGGTGCAGTGTGACATGGACTTTAGGAACTCCAAGTGCAACCCTGACCTAATAGTGCTGAGCACCCAGGCGTCCGTCGTTGACTCTTCCCATTTGGAGGCAAAGAAGGCTAGGCAACCTCCGATGGGTGGGGAGAATGAGAGATTACTTAGAGCGACAGAAGGAACAACCCCCTCCCCCCCTGAAAGGGCTATTTACCAGCAGAAGGTTGTTGCCTGCCAGGTGCTTCCGCACATTGGTCTTGGCATTGGGAGTATGGCCTCTGAGAGTGAGGGAAGCGGGAGGAGGTCTCGCTTGAAAAGCAGGAGGGTGATAAGGAGCTGGGCAAAAGTCAGCCTTCTTCTCAGAGGAAGAGAGAATTTTACATTTATCTCTGGTTTTGATGAGATAAGGTTCCCGAGCATCACCAAAAAGTTTATCGCCTGCGAAGGGAACTGAAGCCAACTTCCATTTTCAGCGTGATTCCACCTGCCAATTTTGGAGCCATAAAAGTCTTCTTGCTGCTACTGAAGTTGCCATGGCTCTAGATGCAAATTTGATGGAATTGAGAGTGGCATCCGCAGTGAATTCCTCCACTGCGATAATCTTATTAAGATCTTGGTAAGACCGAAGGTCAGAAGCAGGAAATCTATTCTGGAGTTGGCACAACCACCGTATGGATGCCCTCGTGAAGAAAGATGCTGCTGTTGAAGCCTGAAAAGTCCATGCAGCGGCCTGGTGATTGTGCTTGAGGGTCTGTTCGGAACATTTATCATCCAGTTTCAGGATATCTTCTGACTTAGTGGGAGTGCCAGAAGATGAGAACGAGGCCACAACCAGATTTTGGTCATAAATCCCTCTTCATGCTCTGAACGAGAGGAGTAACTGTGTTCAGATGGTGAAGCCCCTTCTTCCTCATCAACCTCCTCCTGTTCTGGTGGAGAAGAATGGACCCTGAAGTCCTGGTGCCTGTGAAATTCAGGATGAGGAGGCAAGGAACTTATAGATTTAGAAGGGAGAAGGACCTGAACCCTTTCCAGAGGTCGAAGAATTTGCTTGAAGCCTTCATCCAATCCCTGCCTAATGGCCAATGAGACAACATCTTGGATATCCCCTGGCCTGTGCTCAAAGGTAGAGGCAGAAGGCCGAAGGCCCGTTGCTGTGGGAGTGAAGGTGGCTTCAGACCTAGATTGAGAAGAGGCTCGAGGTCTGGAGGAAGGGTGGGCATAGGGCCCAGAAGCCTGTTGGAAATAGGGCCCAGATCTGCTGAGATCCTGAGGATCTGATTGTTCTGCAAAGGCCCCAGGAGACCAGGATGGAGGATGAAAAGGCTCATATATAACTTCTTCTCTTCTGGGACGGCTTGGCTGCAGCCCATGGGTATCACCTGAAACTTGTTGCAGTTGCCCTCTCATCTGCTGAATTGTTCTGTTCAACTGTCTCTCTAGGGCCGCATATCAGTACTTCTCTGCCCTCAACTCAGCCTGTGTTGCCTTCTTAGGGGCTAGAGCCTTAGCTTTGATTTTAGCAGCCACCTCCCTCTGGACTGATTGGGTGCACTGCCTACGTCTTTTTCTCTTATTGGGCTTAAGAGACTGATCCACTGGGGGGGAAAAGCTCTGCCTGAGCCTTATCTTGATCTATTTGTAGAAGGAAAGCTCTTGTGTTGGGAAGAAGCTGTTTAGAAATTTAGAATAAGTCCTTTAGGGTGTAAAATGGCCCTGAGCTTACAAGTTGGCTGCTCACCTCGTGGTGGAAGGCTTTAATCCAAGATGGCCTCTGACAAGAGAAACTGGGCTCCGGGATCGAAGAATTGCTCCTTAGAGAAGAGAGCCCTGAGCGAAGTCACCAGAAGAAAGCACAGCCACTGGCCACACAATCAGCTGGCTGGTGCTGTTATTGGTTTGCCAATAGTTTTGACGATCGCTCAAACCGCAGGCATGGGGGAAGTCTCAAGACACTGCCCAGCTTGCCTGCACAGCGCTCTGGCAATGTTGCTCCCACTGTTGCAGGAGAGGGAGCTCTGCTCTCCTGGAAGAGCAGCTGCCCAGATCACTGGGAGCTGCTTGAAGTGAGCAAAAAGTCCTGAAGATTGTTGTTTAATGCTATCTATCGGAATGCTTTCAGAGACACAGCCACTGACTGAAAGAAGCTGAGTCAAAAGCTGGGGTCTCTTCCGGAGACTGGCTTTTATATCTTAGTACAGACTCAACTAAATGATGTCACAGGAAGGAGGCAACCCATCCTGGGCTCTCGATGCAGCATGGAGGAGAATTCATTTTTGTCCAACTCTTCCACTTATCGAGAACAGAGAATTCTGAGTGACTGAGATCAATTTGTCCTATGTTCTTTAATGGAAGACACTATTTTCTGATTTCTTGATAAATCTATCTCTCAATTAATCATTGGTTTCCTTCAATATTTGTCTCATGTCTATGGTTTTCCAGATCACAATCTTTATGGTAGAACATTCCTTAGGATCCTTTGTGTAGCCACATAGTTCTTTTTTCTTCAAAGATTATTCCTACAACACAAAGGTTGGTGGATTCTGCTCTAAAAAAATCGCTGGTGTTCAATTCAACTCTTCCTATAAAGAAACTATGAAACAAAGGTGCATTGCTTCTATTGATCATCATATAGGTTGTCACAGCTTATGGTATGAACTATAAATCAAGATATTGTGCAAGCAACTGATGGTTACAGAATTTACTTATGTACTCTGCAAATCATGTTTTTGATGTAATATATTCCCAGATTCAGAGTTTCTTTATGCTATTCAACTGTTTTTTCTTCTTTGAAATGTACTAGTGATGTGTTTTCCTTTAAAAGGCATATTGTGAACATATATACAGGAGAAACTCAAAAAATTCGAATATCATGCAAAAGTTCATTTATTTCAGTAATGCAACTTAAAAGGTGAAACTAACATATGAGATAGACTCATTATATGCAAAGCAAAATAGTTCAAGCCGTGATTGGTCATAATTCAGATTATTATGGCTTACAGCTCATGAAAACCCCAAATCTACAATCTCAGAAAATTAGAATATTACATGCAATCAATAAAACAAGGATTGTACATAGAACAATATCGTACCTCTGAAAAATATAAACATGCTTATGTACTCAGTACCTGGTTTGGACCCCTTTTGCAGCAATTACTGCAAAAAGCAGTGCCCCTTTTGCAGCAATTATTGCCTCAATGCGGCATGGCAAGGAAGCTATCAGCCTGTGGCACTGCTGAGGTGTTATGGAAGACCAGGATGCTTCAATAGTGGACTTCAGCTCTTCTGCATTGTTTGGTCTGATGTCTCTAATCTTTCTTTTGGCAATGCCCCATAGATTCTCTATGGGGTTCAGGTCCGGCGAGTTTGCTGGCCAATCAAGCACAGTAATCCCACGGTCATTAAATCAGGTTTTGGTGCTTTTAGCAGTGAGGGCAGTTGCCAAGTCCTGCTAGAAAATGAAGTCAACATCCTTATAAAGCTCATCTGTGGAAGGAAGCATGAAGTGCTCCAAAATCTCCTGGTAGATGGTGGCATTGACCCTGGACTTAATGAAGCACAGTGGACCAACACCAGCAGATGACGTGGCTCCCCAAATCAACACAAACTTCACACTGGACTTCAAGCATCTTGCAGTGTGTGCCTGTCCATTCTTCCTCCAGACTCTGGGTCCTTGGTTTCCAAATGAGATGAAAAAATAGCTTTCATCAGAAAAGAGGACTTTGGACCACTGAGCAGCAGACCAGTTCTGCTTTTCTTTAGTCCAGGTAAGTTGCTTCTTATGTTGTTTGTTGTTCAGGAGCGGCTTGACAAGAGGAATATCACATCTGAAGTCCATGTCCAGGATCCCTCTGTGTGTGGTAGCTCTTGGTGCACTGACTGCAGCCTCAGTCCACTCCTTGTGAAAGTCCCCAACACTTTTGAATGGCCTTTTCCTGTCAATCCTCTCCAGGCTGCAGTCATCCCTGCTGCTTGTGCACCTTTTTCTTCCACACTTTTCCCTTCCACATAACTCACGATTAATGTGCTTTGATACAGCACTTTGGGAACATCCAACTTCTTTTGCAATTACCTTTTGAGGCTTTCCCTCCTTATAGAGGGTATCAATGATGGTTTTCTGCACAGCTGTCAGGTCAGCAGTCTTTCCCATGATTGTGATTTCTACTGGACCAGACTGAGAGACCATTTAAAGGCTCAGGAACCCTTTGCAGGTGTTATAGCACAATTAGCTGATTAGAGTGGGACACTTTGAGCCTAGAATATTGAACCTTTTCACAATATTCTAATTTCTGAGATTGTGGATTTGGGGTTTTCATGAGCTGTAAGCCATAATCCATCTCAATTATGACACATCACGGCTTGAACTATCTTGCTTTGCATGTAATGAGTCTATATCATATATTAGGTTCATCTTTTAAGTTGCATTATTGAACTAAATGAACTTTTGCACGTTATTCTAATTTTTCGAGTTTCACCTGTAGGAAAGATTTAAGTAAAAGCCTCTGCATAGTTTGGTGATAGTCTTTAATAATGATATTATTTATAGAGCCAGATTGATCTAATGGTGAAAACACCAGGTTAGACTGTGAGTTCTAATCATGCCTTAGCAGAGGTGGTATTCAGCAGGTTCTGGAGAACCATTAGCGGAAATTTTGAGTAGTTCTGAGAACAGCAAATACCACCTTTGACTGGAGATTTTACAGTATCCTTCCCCTGCCACACCCACCAAGCCATTCCCACAGAACCGCTAGTAAGAAAATTTGAATCCCACCACTGGGCTTTAGGCATGAAAGTCAATTGTGTGACCTTGGGCCAGTCCCCCTCTCTCAGCCCAACCCACCTTAAGAGTTGTCATTATGGGGAAAATAAGAGGGAGAAGGAATATTAGGTATGTTTGCCATGTTTAATTTATAAGCTAACCACCTCCCTGGCTTGTTAGCATGTTCAAAAAAGTTCTCTTTCGCTGTTTTTAACTTGTTTGCTCTTTCTTCCTAATTTATAACATTTAACTTGTGTCTAGCTCAGATCATTTCCCCCTTCACTTTCTCATCTTGTGGTGCTTTTTGTAGTCTACTTTCTAACTCTTTAATCTCTTCCTGTAACCTATTTTGTTTCTGCCATCTTTCTTTATTCCCCTCAAATATGCTTTTGCTGTATCACATAGTGTCTGTAATGATGTTTGTTAAATTGTATTTTCCTGAAATAATAGTTACATTTCTTTTTTAATTTTTGACACATATTTTTTACTTTTACAATACACATTGGTTTTTTTTATAAAAATAATAAAGTGGGCTATAAATAAATAAATACCCATTAGGATTAATAATACTTATCTGTCTTAATGTAGTAGAATCTCTTTCAGTTTTATTGAAAAATGCTTTGAGAGAAAAACTGTTGCTTGAAGCTGCAACATGTTCTTTATCTGCAAAAGATTTTCAATTCATTTCTTGGCATTTCCAGATATAACTTGAAAAATGTTATCTTCTGAAGTTCTGGACAATTCTTGTCAGTCAGTAAGGAGTAGATAATGCAATCATCTGGCCTGTTGAAACAGCTTTGTATGTTTCTAATTTTGTGTGTGTGTTGTTATGTAATAATGGGTGATTAAGATTGCACAGTAGCCAAGTGCAATTCAGGGGTGTGATCCAGAGGTTAAGTCATTGCCCAGCCTAATCTGGATTATTCTGGAAATGTTCTGATGCAGCTTCCTGTATGGATCTGCAATAAAGTTGTGAAAATAGACCTCTAGAAACTATAGCTCAATCCACCAAAAACATAACTGTAAAAGACAAACTAGAAATAAAAGTTAAAATAAGCAAAAAAAATAGTAAAAGAACACCTGTCTGATCTTGATGAAAACAAATCACCAGGGCCTGATGGATTACATCCCAGAGTTTTAAAGGAGCTGGCAGAGGTCATCTCAGAACCATTGCACCATAACTTTCAAAAATCCTGGAGCACCGAGGAACTACCAGAGGACTGGAAAAGAGCTGATGTGGTTCCATCTTCAAAAAAGAAAAAAAAAAAAACGGACCCAGGAAACTATAGACCAATCAGTCTAACATCACTACCTGGGAAGATACTGAAAAAGATAATAAAAAATAGGTCTGCCAACATCTAGAAACAAGTAAAGTAATAACTAGCAGTCAGCACGGTTTTGTTAAAAACAGATCATGCTAAACCAATCTTAGTTCATTCTTTAACACAGCGACTAAATTAGTAGACCAGCGAAATACTGTGGACATAATATATTTAGATTTCAGCAAGGCATTCAACAAAGTAGACCACAACCTACTTCTTAGCAAGCTAGAAAAAAATGGAATAGATAGCACCACCACTAGATGGATTCACAACTGGCTGGCAAACCATACTCAATGAATAGTCCTTAATGGGTCCGAGTCTACATGGAGGGAAGTAAGCAGTGGGGTGCCACAAGGTTCTGTCTTAGGCACAGTACTCTTCAATATCTTCATTAACAATTTAGATGAGGGAATAGAAGGGGAACTTACCAAATTTGCAGATGATACTAAGCTGGCAGGAATAGCTAACACCCAAGAAGATAGGCTCAAGATCCAGATGGGTCTTGACAGATTAGAATACTGGGCCGGATCTAAAAAATGAAATTCAATGTAGAGAAAAGTAGTCCTACACTTAGGCAAGAAAAACCAAAAGTACACATATAGACTGGGTGAAACCAGGCTCAAAGCAGTAACTGTGAGAGGGATCTTGGAGTCTTAGTGGACAATCAGCTAAATATGAGCCAGCAGTGTGCAGCAGCAGCCAAAAAAGCTAATGCAATCCTAAATTGTATTAACAGAGGGATACAATCAAGATCAAGGGTAGTACTCATACCACTCTATAAAGCTTTAGTAAGGCCACACCTAGAGTACTGCATCCAATTTTGTTCACCACATTATAAAAAAGATATTGAAACTCTAGAAAAAGTACAGAGAAGAGCAACCAGGATGATTAGGGGACTGGAGGCTAAAACATACAACAAACGGTTGCAGGAACTGGGCTTGGCTAGTCTAGTAAAGAGAAGGACCAGGGGAGACATGATAGCGGTCTTCCAATATTTGAGGGGCTGCCACAGGGAGGAAGGGGTTAATCTATTTTCTAAAGCACCCGAAGGCCAGACAAGGAATAATGGATGGAAACCAAACAAGGAGAGATTTAACCTGGAAATAAGGAGAAACTTTCTGACAGTGAGAACAATCAACCAATGGAACAACTTGCACATCTCTACTATTTATTGAAAAAAATCTTATTTTTTCTTACTTCCAATCTCTTTAGGGAACTGACTGTATAAAACAATTCCTAACACTTTGACATATTTCCTCCAGGTATTCACAAAAGCTTGAAAAGACTAGCCTATTTTAAGAATTTGAAGGGAAGGATTTGTCCCCATTTGTTCAAGGTCTGATGAACTTCCTAAGCATCTTCAGAGTGTGAAACTTTTCTAAATTTCTGCTAGGTTCAATGAGGTTATGAAAAGAGAAGGGTGTTTGTTTAATAATATCTTAACCTAAATTCAACAGAGCTGATATGTAGTACTTATGTTCTGTCAATTCAACCCCCAGATATAAAACACAGTCCCACATCTGTTCAGGATAAAAGAATGAATTACAATGATTTAGAATAAATGGCAAAAACTAAGAATCTCTTTCAACTCACATTTCTTCAGAAAACTTTAATTTGGGTGATCAATGCTGGCCTATTTAAAAGAATTATTATAACTTGTTCCTCATTATACTATTGAAACCCATGATCTAAGCTTCAAATTAGTATTTCCTATTAATTTCCTTTTTATGTTAGGGGATTTTTCAGATGAATTGAAGCTGTGTTTCACAGTTCAATTCATAAATTATGAATTGAAGTATTGTTTGCCCTTTTCCTCTGATGATTTCTCATAGCTCCCTTCACAGAAACAGAAGAGAATGATATGTTCATACAGAAAGTGAAATTGTTCTACACATATATTTTCTCAGTGATTAAAGGGAAATTAAAAACAAGACAGGTAGCTGAAGTAGATAGAAAGGGTGAGACTTCTAGGAGCATGATAGAGAGACAAGTCTCATGAAATTCATAGAGGATGATGCCACCACTGGAGACCTATCAGCTGTAAATAGTTAGGCACTTTAAAACCATGCCATGTGGTACTTTGCTGTGCCTCATCTGTATACCTTCAATATGCTCTTTATCTAGAACAGGGGTGTCAAATTTAACTGAGGGCTGCATCAGTGTCATGTTTGACCTTGGGGGGCAGGGGGGCATTGCTGGGGAGGCGAATTGGCCAGGTTGGGCATGGCCAGCTCAATCTCACTCATCAAGACTTCATTTTCACTAGCAGAAGGTTGCAGGAGGCCATTATAGCCAAAAATGGAGCCCGGGCAAGCCATGCATGGCCTCCCCAAGCTCCGTTTTCACTGGCAGAGGATTGCAGGAGGCTATTGCAGCTGAAAAGAGAGGCCAGGCAGACTGTTGTGGCCCCCAAGCTCTGTTTTTGCTGGCAGAAACACCATGGGCCAGTCCTTCGCTGTTTTCAGGGTGGGCCTGTGGGCCAGATCTAAGCACCCAGCAGGCTAGATCTGGCCCATGGGCCTTAAGTTTGACACCCAGGTCTAGGAAAACATGATCTTCTGCAAGTGCATAATTTGGTTGTTTTATAAGACCCTGCAGAGCATTATGGTGGTACTTGGCTTCTAATAGGTTTTGAGCAACTTCCCTCCCCCCAAGATGATGCATCACTACAATACAATATTGGCTTAAACTCTCCTTTTTTCCCCATGGCCTTGTCCCACTAACTATGAGTGTTGTGTATAGAAATTAGAATACTTCAAATAACTAAATCTGATTGGCCGAGCAGGCTGCAATTGGATGGGTCAATAAAGTACCATTGCAATTGGCCCACCTGATGGCAGGAAATCTTAAAGAACTGTCATTGGCCGCAAGCCGCAAGCAGCTGCTATATAAAGGGCTGCCGCAGCTCCGGCAAATGTTCTGTTACAAGTCACTGAGTGTTATAATAAAAAAAACTGTTTGTTGGAACACCGGTCTTGCGTACCTTTCTTCTCAGAACAGAACACTGGCAATGAAAGTGGGATCATCTTAGAAGAGCGAGACTGAAGCATGTGGCAACAAGAAACGAGCAAACAAAATGGCCGGTAACAATGTGCTGCCCGCACCATTCAACCCAGCCAAAGAAGATTGGGAGTCATACATTGACCACTTTCTGATGTTCTTAGAAAGCAACGAGCTACAAGAAATAACTGACCAGAGGAAGAGAGCCATATTCCTCATGCACTATGGCCCTACCGTTTTCAAAATGGCCAAGGCGTTAGCCAAACCGCGGGACGTCAAACAAATGGCATGGCCAGAATTAAACCGAATGCTACGAGCCCATTATGCGCCTGTGGTCTCCAATCGTATTAAAAGGCTACGAATTCTATAAGCGAGATCAACGAGAAGACGAGAGCATCGGAGATTTCGTAGCAGCCCTAAGAGATATCAGAGGAGCCTGCGAATTTCTCAACATGGACGAAGCCATGAGAGACCACGTGGTCCTCGGATTGAAGGATGCTACACTCCAAAGCAAGCTACTAAACAGACCAAATATCACAGTGGCTGAGGCCATCGCAGAAGCCACCGCCGCTGAAGTAGCCAAGAAATCTGCAGCCACCATGTACCAAATGAACTCAACAAGTCCAGAACCACAGAACCAAACTCAAGAAAAGAAGGTGGAAGGAACCCAGAAACAACCCACCGCGACTGCCCACCATGAAGACCTTGACTCCTCGAGCAACACCGATGATGACAATGAAGACATACACAGGCTTCAATCGGAAAGAAAATAGCGGGAAAAAAGAGGAAGGAGGTGAGAATTCCAGTGTGCTGGATACGGAGGGGACCACCCGCACTCCGAATGCAGATTCCTGGATGCAATTTGCAGATTTTGTGAGAAACAGGGGCACATTGCAAGGGTCTGCTGGAACAAAAAAAGCTATAGTCCAAAAATATGCGGCAGCAACCCCCTCAGAAACAGAGATAGACAAGCTGGAAGCCGATGGAGCCAAGAGAACAGAAGCCAGAGAATGAACAACAGAGAAGAAACACATCAAACAATAATCATAGGAAATGCCAGGGTAGCAAATGCAAAAAAGGTCCGAATAACTGTAAAAATCGAAGGAAAGCCCTGTGAGATGGAAGTAGACTCTGGATCATACCTGTCAATGATATCATGGAACACCATCAGAAACCTGTACCAGACATCAAGCAAAGAGAACTGGAACAGCAAAGCCTAATACTCAAAGATTACCAGGGAAACTGAATCCCAATAGTGGGTCTTGGACATTTTCTAATAGAATTAAAAAACCATGCTGAAGTACTTCCTCTGACAATCGTCAACCGTGATCGCCCTAGCCTGCTAGGAATTGAATGGTTCATGCCCCTGGGAATCAGAGTGACAGGAATCAACAGCGTCACTGAGACCGATTGGGAGGAGAGCCTGCTGAAAGAGTTCCGGGACATATTCGATGGGACCCTAGGCAAGTACAAGGGGACCCCTATAACATTCAGCCTAGACCCTAAGATAGCTCCCATCAGGCTCAAAGCCAGACGCGTTCCCTTTGCCTTAAAGCTGAAAATAGACAAGCAGCTTAACAAACTCATCGCACAAGAGGTGTTAGAGCCAATCGGCCATGCCAGGTGGGAAACTCCCATCGTGACTCCTTTCAAACCAGATGGGTCAGTACGCATCTGGGGTGACTATAAGGCCACCCTCAATCATGTACTCCAACGAAGCATGTACCCTGTTCTAGTAGTTCAACACCTGTTGCATTCATTAGGGGGAGGAAAATTTTTTGTGAAACTTGATCTCGCACAAGCATATCAACAGCTACCGGTTGACCCCGAAACTGCAGAAGCACAGACGATAGTCATGCACAGAGGGGCATTCAAATGCAACAGATTTCAATTTGGCGTTAGCGTTGCCCCAGGCGTTTTCCAAAGCCTAATGGAGCATCTTCCAAATGGACTAAAAGGGGTCGTCCCCTATTTTGATGACATATTAGTATCAGCAAAAAACAAACACCAATTAGAAGATAGACTGAGAGAAGTCTTGCAAAGATTCAGGGAAGCAGGGCTTAAAGTCAAAAGAGAAAAATGTAAACTAGCCACCAATCAAGTTGAATTCTTAGGCTACCTTATAGATGAGCAAGGGATACACCCCACTGAAAAGAAAATAAAAGCAATTAAAGACACACCCAGACCTAAGAACAAAACAGACTTACAAGCGTTCTTAGGTCTCATTAACTTCTACAATATCTTCCTGCCCCAAAAGACAACCGTAGCAGAGCCATTACATCGGCTATTAGATAAAAAAAACTGTCTGGAATTGGGGCCACCGAGAACAAGCAGCATTCCAAAACATTAAGGACTTATTAACATCCAAAACCATTTTAATACAATACAGCAACACCCTGCCACTGACGGTCACCTGTGATGCATCGCCTTTTGGAATCGGCGCTATACTGAGCCACAAGCTACCAGACGACAGAAAAGCTCCAATCACCTTTTATTCCAAAACACTGTCAAAATCTGAAAGGAACTACAGCCAACTTGACTGAGAAGCGCTCGCAATCATAGCAGGTGTCAAGAGATTCCACGAATGCCTATATGGTAGGACATTTTCAATTATCACAGACCACAAACCCCTGCTAGGAATTCTGGCAGGGAACAAACCAACCCCGAACATCCTGACGCCAAGAATGACGAGATGGTCAAAATTCCAAGCTGCATACAATTACACACTCATCCATCACCCATGCGGATGCCTTAAGCCGTTCCCCGTTTCCTGACATGGAAGGCGACCCTGCTCCCACCATTGCAACTCTTCAGATCAAGACATGGCCGAATCTGCCACTAACCGCAACAGACATCGCTAAAGCTACCGCAAAAGACCCACTGACAGCTCATATTCCACATTGGGTAGGTAAGGGCTGGCCGGAGGAGAATAGAGGTGAGACTTTTAAATCTTTTCGCACCTGGCAGACTGAACTGTCCCTTGAAAAAGGTTGTATACTGTGGGGAGACAGGGTGGTAATTTCCAAAAAATTGCAGGAGGAAGTATTGTGCATGTTGCACGAGGGACACCCAGGCATAGTAAAAATGAAAGCCCTGGCCAGGAGTTATGTCTGGTGGCCAGGGCTGGACAAAGACATTGAAAAATGGGTGGCAACATGCCATGACTGCCAGAAATCAAGGCCTACCACCCCCCTCGTGCACCAGTCCTGGAATGGGAAACTCCCAGAGGCCCATGGTTGATACTCCATATTGATTTTGCTGGGCCAACAAAAGGGAACACATATTTGATAATTGTAGATGCTTATTCAAATTGGCTAGAGGTTATTTGTTCTGTATAAAATAGTTGGCTCCAAATAACTCATTCTGATTGGTTACTAAAAACTAAAAGGGATTGGTTCAAAAGGAACCAATCCTCGAAGCCGCACAAAGGCGGCAAAATGAAATGAATGTCATTGGCTACAAGCCGGCAGACAGAAGAGTATAAAAAGGCTGTCGCGGCTTGAGCCAATGTTCTGTTTTTACTGACTGTTGTTGGAATAAAGACTTTGTTGTTGGAACCCGGTCTACCTCACATTTTTCCGGACAGAACATTATTTTTATGGCTTCCACAATTACTGAAGCAGTCATAAAACAATTGAACAAACTGTTTGCTATACATGGACTGCCAGATGTAGTAGGATCTGACAATGGCCCCCAGTTTACTGCTTTAGTTTTCAAACAATATCTAGTTGCACAGGGCATCCTACATGCCCTAACAGCGCCAGTTCATCCAGCTTCAAATGGATGAGCTGAATGCATGGTTCATTATACTAAAGAAGCCTTAGACAAACTGGACACTGGGGACATCCAAGATAGACTAAAACTGTTAACAATTCAGCATATCACCCCTAGCACAACCACTAACAAAAGCCCAGCAGAACTCCTCATGGGTAGAAAATTGTGTTCCTACCTAGATAGACTACACCCCACCTACACCTCTGAAAAAACCCCTGACTCCTCAAGTAAATATCGCTCCTTTACCATTGGAGACTTAGTCTACACCAAAAATCTTACCGGGGACCCATTATGGCTTCCAGCCACAGTTACTCAAATTACAGGGCCCTGGTCATACCGGCTTACACTAGATGGCAGAACATGGAAATGACACATCGACCAGCTTCACTCTAGGACACTGGAATGCAATACTAACCTACCTAGCTCCAAAGCACCACCGCAAATACCACCCCCATCAAACAATCCAAAAACAACCAAGGGGGGCGAACACAAAATAATAAAAAAGGGAGAGATGAACCACCAATAACACGACAAAAGACACAACACAAACCTGAATTCGAACCCCCGGTAAGACAAAAAGAGCTCTTCCCATAGACGACCTCCGGATAAAAGAACTGGTAGCAGGGAAGCAAGGTGAGGCCTTCCTGGAAGGAGACAGCCGGGCCAGCTCAACCAACCCGGACAAACCAGGTGGGAGCGGCAGAGCCAACTCAACCAGCCCGAGAGACCCAGGCAGGAGCAGCAAAGTTGACTCACCCTTCCAGGAGGTTCCATGGAGAAGACACAGAGAAAAGGCGATCCTGACTGAACCAATGGAAGACCACGCTGAGACTGAGCTGTGTAGGTCAAGTAGGACCCACAAAAGCCCCACCTACCTGCGTGACTATGTTACATTTACTGTGTTACGCACGTTGGACAAAACCAAGAGGGGAGGGGTGTTGTGTATAGAAATTAAAATACTCCAAATAACTAAATCTGATTGGCCGAGCAGGCCGCACTAGGATTGGTCAATAAAGTACCATTGCAACTGGCCCACCTGACAGCGGGAAATCTTGAAGAACTGTCATTGGCCTCAAGCCGTGAGCAGCCGCTATAAAAAGGGCTGCCGTGGCTCCAGCAAATGTTCTTTTACAAGTCACTGAGTGTTATAAAAAAAAGAGCTGTTTGTTGGAACACCGGTCTTGCGTACCTTTCTTTTCAGAACACAACAATGAGGATGACTTTAAACCATCATGGAAGAACGCAGTGGCAACTAAAATCTCATCTTTGGGCTTCTCTCCACGTTATTTTAAAATTCAGCTGGTCCATTCTGATTGGCTAGGAGCCTGGGTCTGTGTTCACTGGACTTGGAGTTTGATTGATTGGTGTTTCTGATTTCTTCTGTCTGTTTTGTGGCTTTGATTGGCTGGGAACACTCTGTTCTTGTGTTGGAGGCTTTCAGTGCAGTTTGGCTTCGTGTGAAAGGACGGCTGCTATTCATCAGCAAGCTAGGTTTCACCTGGGTGCCTGGTGGGGGGGTGTTTGAGTTGGAGGCATCAGAGGGAGTCTGTCTGTGCTCAGGTGTTTGTCTGTTTTGTGGCATGGAGATCTTTCTATTTGAGAGTGCAGGTTTCCAAATGATTGACAGTCTGGTGGAATCATCTCTTCTATTCATGCTTTCAGGTCTTTTTTCAATCTCTATGGCTTCTCTGATGATTCTGTGGTTGGGGTTTTCTATAGTGGCTAGAGTTTTAGTGACATTGAAGTTGATGTTGTGACCTGTGGTTTTCATGTGTTGGACTAGTGAGGAGGTGTGTTCCAGCTTTTTTACTGCATTTTTGTGTTCATCCAGGCGGGTACTTATTCTTCTGTTGGTCTGTCCAATGTATGTGGCCGGGCATGATGCACAGGGAACTTTGTATATGCCTTGGTTTTCCAGGTCAATTTTATCTTTGGGGTTTCTCAGGATGGCTGCTATTTTTTGTCTGTTTAGAAGGCAGTCTTGATGTGATGCCTGTGTAGTATCTTACTGATTTTATCTGTGGTACCTCTTATGTAGGGCAAGACAGCTGTTCCATAGGTCTGTTGGTCTTCTAGGTCTCTGTTATGTCTTGGTGTGTTTTTGTGGATCAAATTGGTGATTTTGTTTTTTTGGAAGTATTGACAGCCAATGGCAGACACCCTCTGATGTCTCCAACTCAAAACCCCCCCACCAGGCACCCAGGTGAAACCCAGCTTGCTGATCATAGCAGCCATCCTTTCACATGAAGCCAAACTGCACTGAAAGCCTCCAACACAAGAACAGAATGTTGCCAGCCAATCAAAGCCACAAAGCAGACAGAAGAAACCAGAAACACCAATCAATCAAACTCCAAGTCCAGTGAACACAGACCCAGGCTCCCAACCAATCAGAATGGACCAGCCTCAAATTTAAAACCATGCCACAAGCCAGGCAAACACCTGGGCAAAAACAGACTCCCTCTGATAGCTCCAACCTAACCCCCCCACCAGGCACCCAGGTGAAACCCAGCTTGCTAATGAATAGCAGCTTGCTAATGAAGAGCAGCCGTCCCTTCACACGGAGCCAAGCTGCACTAAAAGCCTCCAGCACAAGAACAGAACGTTGCCAGCCAATCAAAGCCACAAAACAGACAGAAGAAACCAGGAACACCAATCAATCAAACTCCAAGTCCAATGAACACAGGTCCAGGCTCCCAACCAATCAGAATGGACCAGCCTCAAATTTAAAACCAGGAGCTGTAAGACCCATATCCATACAGAAGCCTGAGGCAGATGCTGTTCATCTTCCTTCGGGTATTATCCCACGTCATTGTAGTGCTTTTAAAGTTGTAGCAACGTTTCAGCAGAATCTCATCGGCCATCTCATCTACAAACTCCATACAGAAGCCTGATGATGGCCGATGAGATTCTGCTGAAACGTTGCTACAACTTTAAAAGCACTACAATGACGTGGGATAATACCCGAAGGAAGATGAACAGCACACAAACACACACACACACATATACACACACACATACACACACACACACACACACACACACATGTACATTTACAATGCTTTATGAAGTTGATTCATGTGTCGTAAATCTTGACAACCGATGTCACAATGAGAGATACTTTTGTGGCATATATTGTTTATCCTGAACACCTATTGTTGAGCTACGGTATCTGAAATTATGGATCAAGTTAAATAAAGATGAGATCTAAGTGGTTCAGCAGTTTTATTAGAGAGCAGGGACTTTCATGAGACATCATATGACAGTCATAATATCTCATGCCCATTGGCATCCTCAGAAAACCATCATAATGCCAAAATAATGCTGCAAATATTAAAACTTGTATATGCAATGCATATTGTATTTGCCGGATAGCATTGTGTATTTGGGTATACTGTAATTTTTTTCCTTCATTTCATGAATGCCCATGAAGGTGACTGTTATATTTTCTTGGACTTTGTCACAGGTATATGGAAAGATTTAGAAACAAAAAAAACCTATTGATTTCTTTAGCACTTGTTTCTTTATTAAAAGATGCTTGGAGAAAATAAAATTTCCCCTCACTGTGACTTAGATCAGACTTCTGGATGGACAACTGGAAACAGGGAGAGATCAATGCCTTACCAAATATACAGAAAAGCCATTGTGAGTTGCCCAGAGTCATTTTCTGAAATGGATGGCTGCAGGGGTAGGATTCAAATTTCTTAACAACCGGTTCTGTGGGCATGGCCTAATTTGTGGGTGTGGCTTGGTGGTCATGTGACTGACTTGCTGAATTCAAATTTCTTAACAACTGGTTATGTGGGAGTGGCCTACTGACTGGGCCTGGTTTGGTGGTCACGTGACTGACTGGGCATGGCTAAAATGTAAATATTGCAATATTTATATGAATATTGAATTTTTTTTATTAAAAAAGAGCAACTTTTACCCAAAATCAGGCAAAGCAGGCAGGCAGATTGAGTTGCTTGCAGAATCACAGCCACACACAGATCTACCTTTTTGCAATCTACTGTCTGAGTCTGCACTGAAAAATAGAAGCTTCAGTCTTAAGGAAGGTTCAGCTCTGCTCTCAGGCCACTTCTCCCCCTCACAAACCCCCTGAATACCACTGATTGGGCCTCAGGGAAGCCTCCTGGGTGAAGGTGAAACAGCACAACAGTAATTTAGATGAGCTAGAAAGCAAGAAATTCAACGATTTCCTGATTTCTAGAGAATCTAAATCAAGCAGCACAGCTGATAGTCAGAACAGCTGATTGTTGGGGAAAAAAAGGAAAAATAGTAGGGCCAGCCAGTGGTGTGATTTGACGGTTTTCTGAGCTGCGCAGAATTGTAACAACTGGTTCTGTAGAACTGGACCAAACCGGTAGAATCCCACCCCTAGGCAGCTGTAGAAAAAATTGAATTAAATTACACCAAATCAATCAACCAACATGTGCTGTTTAAAACATTTGTTTACATATGTGTACAAAAAAACAAGTTTTTATGTATGAGTTTATCATGACAACAAGTTCACCAGTTGCATATTTTCCATGCTTCAAAAAATAATCAATAGCCTTTGAAGAGAATAGGGCAAAGTATTTGCTCTGGAGATTTCCACCAGTAGGACAGCATTTTCCCTGACTCGTAATTGCTTACAACTGGGATTGATCTGATAACTTGATTATTTGTTTTATTTGAGGAATCTGCCATATCTGGATTTGTACAGGCCTGTAAACTATTCTTTACATAGTTTACTGATAGTTTGCTTAGTAAACTAGAAAAATCTGGATTGACACAACATATCAACTCATAAACTTTATTTTACCAGCAACAAAGCTTGGATGCAATACTCACTGGATGCAATAATGTTGAAGACCATTACAACATATTTTTACTTGAAGTCAAAAGAGCCATCAAACCATATGTACCAACAACAACTCCAAAAACCAGAAAAAACAGATTACCCATAACAATAAGGAAGCTTCAATCCAAAAAGAGATCACTTTGGCAGAAAAACAAATCTGGTCACATTGCCAACTTCAAAAGCCAACACAAAAATTTATGCCACCAGATAAAGACTGAATGCACCAATTATCACATTAAACAAGAGGAAAACCTTCTACGCACCAATTCCATCAATGGTTTTTACAATATTGTAAACAACAAACTAAAAGACTCAAGATCCATCTCACTCCTGAAAGAACCTTATGGCAAAGACTGCAACGATGACACCATTAAAGCCAACCTCTCTAACACATTCTTTAGCTCAGTATTTTTAAACAGCAATGGATCATGCCCAGTATTTCTTAGTCGAACCACAGACAACTACAATGATCTAATACATATCAATTTTACAGAAGACAATGTTGAAAAAGCACTACGCAATCTAAAACCATCTCTATCTATTGGACCGGACGGAATATGTGCCTACATCTTTAAAAAGCTATCCACTGCCGTAGCTGAACCTCTAAGCATAATCTTCGAAAAATCTTTCAGGACCAGCTCCTTGCCAAACCTATGGTCACTAGCCATGGTCATCCCATCTTCAAAAAGGGAGACCCCAGTCTAGTTGAAAATTACAGACCAATCTCCTTATGATGCGTCACATGTAAAGTCATGGAATCAATTATTAACCAATCCATTATCCTCCACTTAGAGACAAACAACCTACTCTCCAATAAAAAATTTGGTTTCAGAAAAAAGCTATCCTGCAATCTGCAACTCTTACACTGCAAAAATATATGGACTATACAATTCGATTAGGGCAAAGCAATAGAAGCAATCTACATAGACTTCTGTAAAGCCTTTGATTCAGTGGTACACGACAAACTACTCCTAAAACTAAAATCTTACGGTATATCTGGACACCTGCATAACTGGATAGAAGCATTCCTGTCAAAGAGACAACAAATGGTCAAAATTGGGAGCATCCTATCAAATTCTGTACCTGTCAACAGTGGTGTCCCCCAAGTCAGTGTTCTAGGACCAACTCTTTTAATACTCTACAAAATGACCTCTGTGATCATATTAAGAGCAACTGCGTTCTCTTTGCTGACTATGGAAAGCTATTCAACACGACAGACAACACTGCTACCCTTCAAAAAGACCTCGACTGTGTATCAGAATGGTCAAACAAATGGCAACTTCAAATCTCAACAAATAAATGGTCTGTCTTACATATTGGCAAAAAAAATCAGAAAATAAAATATAGGCTGAATAGTCAAGACCTTGTTGATGATCCAAACTCTGTCAAGGATCTTGGAGTACTCATCTCTCATGATCTAAGTGCTATAGCCCACTATAACTACATAGCCAAAAAGATATTAAGAGTTGTTAACCTCATCTTACATAGCTTTTTCTCTGGTACTATCACACAACTAACTAGAGCATACAAAACATTTGCTAGACCAATCCTTGAATACAGCTCATCAGTCTGGAACCCGCATTACGTATCTGATATTAATACAGTTGAGAAAGTCCAGAAATATTTCACAAGGAGAGTTCCCCACTCCTCTACTCGTTGCAGAATACCTTATGCAACCAGACTTGAAATTCCAGACCAAGAAAACCTAGAACTACACTGCCTTCTAAGTAGAGTAGATAAAATTATATATTGCAATGTCCTACCTGTCAATGAATACTTCAGTTTCAACCATAATAATACTGGAGCAAACAATAGATAAAAACTCAAGGTTAATTGCATAAAACTTGATTGCAGGAAATACGACTTCAGCAACAGAGTGGTCATTGTCTGCAATACTCTACCTGATTCTGTGGTTTCTTCCCCCAAACCCAAAAACTTTAACCTTAGACTTTCTACTATTGACCTCACCCCTTTTCTAAGAGGTCTGTAGGGGGCGTGCATAAGTGCACCAACATGTCTACCATCCCTGTTCTATTGTTTCTTTTATTTTTCTTATATGTATCCATGTATTCATAACTGTGTGTTACTTATACCTACTATCTTGTAAGCCATTGACAAACCAAATAAAATAAAATAAATAAATAAAAAATAAATTCACACAGCATTCTAGAGGTTAGTTTTCATTATCTCTTTTCTGCCATCTAGTGATTGTTCAGAGCTTTGAATCTCATATTTTTTATTTATTTATTTATTTATTTTTGTCAAGCGATTATAAGATAACAGGTATAAGTATAAACATAGCTATGAATACATGAAATGGATAAATACAATATAAGAAAAATAAAAAGAAACAATAGGACAGGGATGGTAGGCACGTTGGTGCACTTATGCACACCCCCTACAGACCTCTTAGGAAAGGGGTGAGGTCAATAGTAGACAGTTTAAGGTTAAGGTTTTTGGGGTTTGGGGAAGAAACCACAGAGTCAGGTAGAGTATTCCAGACATTGACCACTCTGTTGCTGAAGTCATATTTCCTACAATCAAGTTTGGTGCAGTTAACTTGAGTTTTTAATCTCTTGTTTGCTCTTGTGTTGTTATGGCTGAACCTGAAGTATTTATTGACTGGTAGGACATTGCAATGTATGATTTTATATACTATACTTAGGTCAGACTGAAGGCGATGTAGTTCTAGATTTTCTAGGTCTAGTGTTTCAAGTTTGGTGGCATAAAGTATTCTGCAAGGAGTGGAGAACTCTTCTTGTGAAATATTTCTGGTAGTCAATTTATAAACTACAATCACACAAAACACCACTTGATTGAGCTCAGTGTGTGAGTTCACTCCACACTTTTGATAATTATATTTCCCAGAGATTTGGGTCGCAAAGATCAATTTTGGCATGGAGAGCTGAAACTGAAGCTGAAGCAAGCTCTATGCATGCAAAGGAGTTTAGGCCACTACATGAAAGCTTTCAACATAGTTGCACAATTAAATTGGCATTATGGTTTTGAACAGAGCCAAACACTGTATGGACCAAGTATTTATTTGCCATTTCTGTGCTACATTTATGGAAACTTGCAAAAAAAAAGTATTTTATTTACACACAACTTTCACGTTGTGAAATTAGTGGATGTCAATCATAATGGAAAAGGATTAAGTTCCAAATTGTACACAAAAAAGTACATTGACATGTACTCTGCATTTTATTATCACAGCTGATGAAATTATTGCAGCTTTTAATAAAAATATTGGCTACTATAAAACTAATGTCCTCACAGAGAAGTTACCCCTTTAGATAATTGTTTTATAGTTGTCATATGAAATAAGCTGATGGCATTGTTAATGAAGTGATGTGATTCAAATGCTTCAAAGTTGTACAACATAATGTATCCAGAGGAATATGTTTAAACCAGGAGTATCAAATTCAAGGCATGAGGTGGTTAGATCCAGCCCGTGCGACTGACCTGGAAATAGCAAAGGACCAGCCTGCAGTGGCTCTGGTAGCGAAAATGGATCATGTGGGGGCTGTGGACAGCCCCAGTGTGGCCCATGTTTGGCCTGGATAGCCTCCTGAAGCACCCTGACAGTCAAAATGGGGTGCAAAGGGGGCTGTACGGGGACTGCCTATGCCCCCCTCTGGTGCCCCATTTTGGCCAGCAGAGTGCTGCAGGAGGGCATCCATCCCATCTCCTACCATCCGGTCAGCCTCCGGAAGACAACTACAATGCTGATCCGGGCCTCCAAGAAATCCAGGTTGACATTCCTGGTTTAAACAAAAGACAGGACATAATCCATCCTCCACTGTGAAACCAGATTCTTACAAGGCAGGGAAACCCCAAATATAGCTTAAGAAGCCTTTAACTCTTCCAGGGCTATAAGAGATGAGAAAGAAGGAAAAGATTGCAATATCTAATGTCATTGGTAAAGCCAGCCACAAATCACTGGAGAGCTTAATTCAAACTCTTTAGGAAAAATTCTATGACAATTTCTCAAGGGTGGAATTCCCCTTTAGCAGTTGTAATTACTGTACAGTAGCAATACTATTGACAAAGCCCAGTGGAAGGATGTCCTCATGATGACTTCTTGGGGATTTAAGAAAGGAGACAGAATAGCACTGGAGATATTATATAAAGAAAGCCACATTAGTCACACACACCTGATAACTCAGTGTACCCAAGAACACATCTTGCAAGAGTTCCTGAAACAGATCATCTTTTGTGGAAGTAAAATTACAACTGGAAGAAAGACTGCAGGAGATGTATGTTTCTGCTTGGCATTAGTAATTCTTAAATCATGACATCCTAAGAATAGAAAATGAAAAGTTTGAGCTACAGGTCATCTTGTTCAATCCCCTGGACAAGGCAGGAAACCTCTACTCTAGCATCTCCATTCAGAGGTGGTATTCAGCAGGTTTCTGATCAGTTCCTTGTAATTTAAATCTTTTAATTTTTGGCCTATCTTATGAAACAACTCTGGGTAATTGCATCAGACCCTTAAGACAGCTATCATGTTTCCTCACAATCTTGTCTTCCAAAAGCTAAACATATCTAATGTTTCCAACCATGTCACATTCCCTTTTTTCTTCAATCATCTTTTTTCAATTTATGTTATTCTTTTCTTAATTATCTTCTTAGTTGTTGTCTTCCATATAGGCTCTAGTTTGTTACTATCCTTTCTCGAAAGTAGTCTATAATAAATGTATTGTTCTTGCCAGAAAACTCTTAAACAACAAAATACGGTCTTTGCATGGGCCATATACTACACATATATATGTACTTCATTTTACCCACCCAAAATGTCATCTTTGACATTTTTTCCCATCACTTCATCACAAAAACATAGTGCCTCTCTGTGTATCTTATATAGGAAGCTAAAAGGGGAAAAAAAGAAGAGGGGATATAGTAAAAACAAATATTATTTGCCAGAATAATATTGGATTGTCTTAGGTCCTTAAACATAAATTGTATGCAAAGTTGTACACTGTGGATCACTTCTGGAAGAAATTATGTTTTGTGTTAAAAATGAAAAAAGGGAATTGGAGGCAGAAGAAAAGGAAATAGCTGAGATGTTAGGCATTTCTCATGCATCTGCCTGCAGAATAGGGAAAAAAACCATTATGGAGCAAAACTTAGACATCAGTTGTGAAGCAGAGCAAAAGAATGAGGCACATGGAAAGCTGGGAGGTTGAGGAGTGGGGGTGGAACTGTAAGAGAACATCCTCTCAGCATCTGAAACTAATGTTCCAGTGTGTTCCACAGATTTTTTCTGGATTTTTTTCTTGCAATGCCCATGAACAATGTGGGCATGTCAGATAAATTATTGAATTATATACTTACAAATATAGTAAACCAATTTGATCTAGTGCTTAAGGCACCAAGCTAGTAGCCAGGACGCTTATGAATTCTAATCCCTTTAATCCTGCTTTAGGGGATGAAAGTTGGCTAGGTGACTTTGGGTCAGTCACTCTCTCTCAGCTCCATCTACCTCACTAGGCTGTTGTTGTGGGGAAAAAAAAGGAGTATTAGATATGTTAGCTGCTTATAAAGTAATAAAGGAGGGATTAAACAAACAAACATGCTTTAGAAATGCAAATAAAGAGCCACTACTAAAAGATTAAATCAGGCATGCACTTGATACAATAAGAATTCTCCTGTAATGATTGGCTTTACTGATTTCCATCAATATCTGAAAAACCAATATTTGCATCATGATTGGAGCAATTTTAACCTAAGATTTAGATATTCTAAATTTAGGAAAGGAGAAAGAAAGAGCAGGTATTTTAAATACCTTTTATTTCTATTGTAGCATTATTAATTGGTATAGATGCAGGATAGAAGTAAAAAAATGCCCCATTTCACAATATGCAATTAAAATAAATGTAAATTTTATTAGGAGAAATAATATTGTGCTATGAAACAGTCTACCATACTGACTTTTCTATATTAGCATACTCAAAATACCCCAATCCGATTGGTCCAGAAGCACGACGAACTGATTGGCTGAAGGAAGTACTGTGATTGGCTCACTCTGAATCAACCGCAATTGGCCAGGCCAATCATGGGAAATTCAGAGAGCCATCATTGGCTGGCAAGCCGCGAGCAGTCCCTATTTATAGGGCTGCCACGGCTCCGAGGTCCAGCACAGATTGGAACAACTAATAAAGAGCTGACAAGTCACACTGGTCTCGAGTCTCTTTCCTGTGATCTAACACTGACGACGAGGATGGGACACTGAGACAAAGAGACCAGTTGAGCACGTGGCAACCAGAGCTGAACAACTGACAAGATGGCTGGCAGCAACTCACCACCCGCACCATTCGATCAGGCAGCCGAAGACTGGGAATCGTATATCGATCAATTCCTCATGTTCCTTGAGAGCAACAACCTGAAGGACGCCAACGATCATAGGAAGAGAGCCGTGTTCCTGACACACTGTGGGCCCGCAGTGTTCAAGATGGCCATGGCACTGGCCAGACCCCAAGATATGAAGGAGATGGCATGAACAGACCTGGAACAGCTGCTAAGGAACCATTACGCACCGGCCGTGCCCAACCTCATCTGGAGGCATGAGTTTTATAGGAGGGATCAGAAGGAAGGTGAAAGTATCAGAGACTTAGTGGCGGCCCTAAGGAACATCAGGGGTGCGTGCGTATTCTCCGACATGGACAAGACTATGAGAGACCACCTGGTTCTTGGATTAAGAGACCCCATGCTACAGAGCCGACTGATGGTGCGAATGGACATCACAGTCACAGAAGCCATCGCCGAAGCCACCGCAGCCGAGGCTGCACAAAAGGCAGCGGCCAAAATGCAGCAGATGAATATGGAAGTCAACCCAGCCCCAGACAAAAGACCAGAGGCGAGCCAGAAGACAATGACCACACACCACGGGAACATCGATTCCCCTCCCGAGACCAAAGAGGAGGATGAGAAAGAGATCCACAGACTCCAATCGGAACAAGACCGACGAGAGCAGAGAGGTTGTAAGTCAGGGTTTCAGTGCGCCGGGTGCAGAGGAAACCACCCCCGTTCAGATTGCTGGTTCCTAGATGCCAAATGCCGACAGTGTGAGAAAGGGGGCATATTGCAAAAGTCTGCCGAAACAAGAGGACTTACAGTCTGAGGTGATGCAACAGCACCCCCCCCCCCCAGAACCAGAGACTGGCATGCAGAGAACTGGTGGAGCCGCAAAGGCAGAAACAAGCGGCTCAGCGCAAACCGCTGGAAGGAGGAGACCCACCAGACGGTCACCATAGGCATTCGAACACAACTGATGCCTGAAAAGTGCACGTGCTGGTAAAAATTGAAGGCCAGGAGTGCAACATGGAGGTGAATTCTGGATCCTACCTCTCCATGGTCTCCTGGAAAACAATCAAGCATCTGGTACCCAGCATACACAGACGGGAGTTGGAAAGCCAGAGTCTGACCCTAAAAGATTATTAGGGGAACCGGATCCCCTTGGTTGGAATTGGACACTTTCACATAAAGTTCAAAGAACACGCAGAGGTACTCCCACTGACCATCATGGATCGAGACCGCCCAAGTCTGCTTGGACTGGAATGGTTCGTGCCATTAGGGATCGAGGTGACTGGCATTAACCACATTGATGACACAGACTGGGAGGAGAACATCACAAAGGACTTCCAGGAGGTCTTCAACGGCAAACTAGGCAAGTACCTAGTCCCCAATATCGTTCAACATGAACCCAAATATTACCCCGATCCGTCTAAAACCGAGTCGAGTCCCATTCGCCCTCAAGCCTAAAATCGATGAGCAATTGGACAAACTCATCGCCCAAGGGGTCCTGGAACTGATAGACCACGCACGGTGGGAAACCCCAATAGTCACCCCGATAAAACCGGACGTGTCAGTGAGAATCTGTGGTGACTACAAGGCTACCATCAACCATACACTGCAGCACAGTGCTTACCCCGTCCCAGTAGTATAGCACCTCCTACACTCATTAGGGGGAGGAAAAATCTTCGCAAAGCTCGACTTGGTGCAGGCATACCAGCAGCTTCCAGTCGATACCGAGACTGCTGAGGCGCAAACCATTGTGACCCACCGGGGGGCATTCCTGTGCAAGAGGCTCCAGTTTGGAGTCAGCGTGGCACCAGGAGTGTTCCAGAGTCTAATGGAATGTCTATTGCAGGGAATAAAAGGGGTGGTGCCCTACTTTGATGATGTCCTGGTGTCAGCGAAGAAAAAAACCAATTGGGGAGCCGCCTTCGGGAAGTCTTGCAAAAATTTAAAGACGCAGGACTAAAAGTAAAAAAAGAGAAGTGCCAATTATGCACAGAAAAAGTAAAGTTCCTGGGGTACCTGGTTGACAAAAACAGAATCCACCCCACTGAGAAAAAGATTAAAGCCATCAAGGAGGCTCCGAGACCACAAAAGAAAGTGGAACTGCAGGCTTTCCTAGGACTCATTAACTTTTATAATGTTTTCTTGCTCCAGAAGGCAACAACGGCAGAGCCCCTTCATAGACTACTGGACAAGACAGCCACCTGGTCCTGGGGCAAGCAGGAGAAAACCGCATTTCAAAAGATAAAAGACTTACTCACATCGGAATCAGTCCTCATACAGTATAGTGAAACCCTACTGCTGACCGTGACCTGCGACGCTTCACCTTTCGGCGTCGGAGCCATCCTAAGCCACATTCTGCCAGACAGGAGAAATGCACCAATCACATTCTTCTCCAAGACATTGTCCAAGGCAGAGAGGAATTATAGCCAGCTGGACAAGGAGGCACTAGCAGCGATCACCGGCGTGAAGCGGTTCCATGAATACCAATACGGTTGGACGTTCTCACTTATCGTTGACCATAAACCACTCCTATGAATAGGGAACAAGGCCACCCCAAACATTTTGTCTCCCCGGATGACAAGGTGATCCGAATTCCTTGCTGCCTACAATTATCAACTAATACACTGACCAGGAAAAAGCATCTCACACACAGACGCACTGAGCCATTCACCCCGACCCGACCAGGAAGACGACCCGGCACCCACCACATCTATACTACAGATAGAAACACTACCCAACCCACCCATGACTGTGTCAGACATTACCAGAGAGACTATTAAAGACAGGCAACTGGCGCGAGTTTTGAACTGGGTGGAAAAAGGGTGGCCAGAAACCGATGGCGGCGAACACTTTAAACCTTTCTGGAACTGTCAGACTGAACTTTTTACACAAAGGGGTTGCATATTATGGGGGGACAGAGTGGTGGTCCCAGAGATATTATGAAAAAGAGTACTGGCTATGCTGCATGAGGGACACCCAGGCATCGTACTGGCTATGCTGCATGAGGGACACCCAGGCATCGTACTGGCTATGCTGCATGAGGGACACCCAGGCATCATCAGAATGAAAGCCCTGGCCAGGAGCTACGCTTGGTGATCAGGGATGGACAAAAACATTGAGAAATGGGTGGCAACATGCGAAAAATGCCAGAAAGCCAGACCAAACCCCCCTTCCACCCCTCACCTCAAATGGGAGACCCCCAGGGGACCATGGTCAAGGGTCCATATAGATTTTGCTGGACCCACAAAAGGACACACATTCCTAATAACGGTCAACACTTACTCGAATTGGCTGGAAGTAAGCGTGTTGAAATCCACCACCACGGAGGCCGTGATGAAAAAACTAACAGAACTGTTTGCCACCCACGGACTACCGGACTTACTAGTGTCGGACAACGGCCCGCAATTCACGGCATTTTCATTTGAAAAATTTCTCACTGAACGGGGTATACGACATGCATTAACAGCGCCCGCTCACCCGGCGGCAAACGGGCGGGAGGAACGAATGGTTCATTATACAAAAGACACACTAGAAAAGATGGACACCGGCGATATACACGACAAAATAAATAAGATGCTCATGATACAACACATAACACCCAACACTACTACCAACAAAAGCCCACCAGAACTACACATGGGCAGGAAATTATGGTTACAACGAGGCAGACTGCACCCAACATACAACCCCGAGAAACCACCAAACTCATCTAGTAAATATTGAATATTTACACCGGGACACATAGTCTACGCAAACTTTTTTACAGGGGATCCACTCTGGGTACCAGCCAAAATCACCAGGTAATGGGTCCCCAGTCGTACCAGTTAGAGACGGAAGATGGAAGAAGCTGGAAACGGCACATCGACCAACTCAGGTCGAGAACAACCACCGACAATATGGGAAATGCACAAATACCACGAATAGACATGAATAAAAAAACCAGAGGTGGGGGAGAAACACCGAACAATAACCAAAAGGGGGGAGAAAATCCCTCTGAAAAACAACAACCCAAACAACCCCAAACAATACCAACAGGCAGAAAAATAAACCAACTCTACTCACCAGCAGATGATTTCAGCAGAAGGGAACCAACAGCGATTGAGGAACTAGAAGCCTTGCCTGGAAGAAGCAGCCAAGCCAGCTCGACCAGCCCAGAGAGACCAGGAGGGAGCAGCGGAACTGACAACTCAACTGGCCTGGATAAACTGGGAGAGAGTTGCAGCAACAGGCCTGACTCACCCTTCCAGGCGGTTCCATTGAGAAGGATGGGAGCAACAAGGATCCCGTCTGAACCAATCAAAGACAACGCCACAACTGAATCGCGCAAGTCAAATAGAAACATCAAAAGCCCCACCTACTTACGAGACTACGTTACGTAGGTTGGACTGAACCAAGAGGGGAGGGGTGTTCTATATTAGCATACTCGAAATAACCCAATCCGATTGGTCCAGAAACACTACAAACTGATAGGCTGAAGGAAGTACTGTGATTGGCTCACTCTGAATAACTGTGATTGGCCAGGCCGATCACGGGAAATTCAGAGAGCCGTCATTGGCCGGCAAGTCGCGAGCAGTCCCTATTTAAAGGGCTGCCACGGCTCCGAAGTCCAGCACAGATTGGAACAACTAATAAAAAGCTGACAAGTCACACCAGTCTCGAGTCTCTTTCCCGTTATCTAACACTGACTGCCACAAATCATTTTTTAGAAAGAGTTAGACAAATTTGTAGAAAAATAGATGTATTAGTGGCCAATTTTCATGGTAGCAATGTGCAGCCTTTATTTCAGAGGCAGTCCACCTCCTAATAAATAACTTTGACAGGCAAAATAACTCCTGTTCCTATGACAAGTAAAGGTCCAATTATATAAAGTTGCACAACTTTAGAAGTTCGGAACTGAATAATACTTTTCCTGTTTTCTGTTTATTTGTTTTTGACTAAATATTTGGATCATATTTGGGTTTGTTTGTTTGTTTGCTTGCTTTCCTTCTTTCAAAAGTTTTTACATATAGTCAAAAAGCTGGACAAATATGGGGGTGTTCCTTCAACATGTGTAGTCTGAATTATCATAGATCAATAAAAAGTAGGACTCTAATCAATATTGTATAAATTCAGTGCAAAATACTCAGTACAACATATGTCCCCATTTCCAAATACATCCTTTACAATGTCAAAGTTTCTTCAAAGTTTTTACAAGTGTCTTTTGTAAATACAATATAGCAGAACTATCCAAGTCATACTCTTGGTTTGAGTGTCAATGGAGATTCTCAGTTGTCCAGGTCAGGGATCTCCAACCTTGGCAATTTTAAGCCTGGAGGACTTCAACTCCCAGAATTTTTTGCTGGCTGGGGAATTCTGGGAGTTGAAGTCCTCCAGGCTTTAAACTGCCAAGGTTGGAGACCCCTGATCCAGGTCATGGTTGTCTCAAAGGTGCTTTTTCAAGAGGCAACTGGACTTTCTGGTTTTTCTCTGAAGACATTTAGCTTCTCATTCTAGAAGCTTCTTCAGAGCTTCAGAAAGTCCAGTTGCCTCTTGAAAAAGCACCTTTGGGACTCTTGGTTTGTTATTTATATATCCCTTTTAAGGCTAGGTCCCACTGGCCGAGAGACGCAAAACGTATGCATAAAGGACACAGCGGACGAGCAAAATTTTGGGGGTGGCTCCATCCGTTGTCATCTGCTTCAAAAAGTGTCGAAAATTTGCATAAACAGAACAGAAAAGAACGGAAAAGAACGGACGTGGGTAGTATGTAGCGGGGATGTTAAATGGATGTTCATAGGAAGCCTAGCGGATGACAGTGGATGAAGCGGATGCATCACGTACGCCTAAAAGAAAGAAAGGGGATGCCGTGTGGATGTATATCGGGTGCAAATGCATCCTTTCTATTTCCGTGCTACTAACGATGTATAGACGTTCCATGTACCCTTTCTTTTCTCCCTCTTTCCATTTTCAGCTGCAGCAGATGTGAGTTGCGAGGATGCCCAGAGGATGCAGAGAGGATACAGCGGACGTTTAACGGATGATGAATGGACATAGAACGTTTGTTGCTCATATGTCGCGGATTTACATCATACACGGCGGAAAGTTCATCCATTCACAAAGTTTTGTGCAGTTCAAAACTTCTTGCTCAGATGAAATCGCAGTGGATGGATCCTCGACGGATAGAGCATATGAAATACATATGCAATGAGTACACAACGGATGTATAGCATTTTCCAATGGATGTCAAGCTTTTGTTAATGTTTTACATCCTCTTTGCATCCGTAAGTGCAGTGGGACAGGGCCTTTACTCATTAAGACATTAACCCAGTTTCTTTTGTACATCCAGTATGGCATCTTTTTCCATATCATCCTTGTAGCTTGTCATTTTAAAATCCCATTCCAGATCAATTTTAGTCAAATATTACTTGTTCTTCTTACATATCATCTTTTAAATACAGTTTATTGTTAGAATCAGACAATCTTAAAATTTATTTCTGAATCTGTTATTAAAATAGCTTGCTTCATTCTGTAGTTGTAAGTCAAATTTAAAGGTTCTCCTTTAATTGTAACATTTAGTTCCTTCTGGTTCTAATGTCAAGCTTTTAAAGTCTCATTCTATCATGCTTTTTAAGAAAATTTAAATCTTACAGAAATGTTATGATTAATTCTAAAACCTTATTTCAAATCCATCTGGACCCTTAATTCATTGGTAGCTTTACAAAATTAAAAATCTAATTATGCTTTTACTGTTTATTCCAAAATAATTTGTTTAAGTCCTTATTTAAAATTTTGTTCACTAAAGATTGACAAAAATTCACCTGGGCTTTAAAACATGACAGGTTATGTACAATCTGAATCTTGCTGTAACAAATTTGCCATATTAAATGTCACTGGCTGTCAATAGACCCAGTTTAAAATACTAATATTAATGTTTTATAGCTCAGATTTTAGGAATCCATTCTCATGTCCAGCTTTTCAATAAAGATCTGCTTCACATGTTATTATTGATTGAACTATGCCAGGAGAATATTCAGGAAAGAACATTTTTCATTGGAGCTGAATCAGGAAACACCCACTGTTTAATTACTTTTTTTAAACAATACTTCGCTTTTGCAAACACAGTAGAGAAGGTCCAAGTGAGCTGAGGTGCTATTAAGCCATGTTAAGTATTGAGCAAGCACTCAGCAAATGCATCACAAAGAAATAATAGCTACTTAGATTCAGATGCGTACAGGTGGAGTTGGCAAATAGAGAGCTCATTTGATCTTGAGAGCAAACATTGCTTCATTGGGTAAACAGCTCATCCCCAAATGCCTGTGCTAAGCTGAACTGACTTAAACCAGACTTTTACATCTAAACAAACTCTTTTTAAATTATTATTTTGGTGTACCTAGTTCAGCAAATCCTTCTTGCTCCACTCCCCTACACCCCAAATGAATAATGAATCAATACAAAAATATGCATGGCATGGCCATTGGGCTGAGAGCCCACACTGTGTGGGATGCTAAGTATAAAAACCATATAACATTGACAAATAACATGGATGTTGGAAATGATCTTTACAGTGCAAAATGTTCCCAAAATTTACCTTTAGTCTAACTCAATGGAGTCTTTGTAAGTGGAGTGCATCAAATGATAGAATTGCTTGGTGTGCAATGCAGCCTTGAGGCAGAGAAAATGTAATGGTTTCAATAGAAGAATGCTGTCTTGAGATAGTACATTGTGGTTGTTGCTCCTAGTGGAACTTCTAGTGATGGCATTTAGTGGTTTTAGAGAAAACTAAGAGTCTTTATGGTACAAAATTATCTCTTTTTTTAAGTTAGTATAAATAAACATGCATATTTTCTTGTCTCCCTGCCCTTTCCTTGTCTAATTCTGCTTTTCGTTCATATTTTGTCTGGAAAGCATGGATCGTGGCATTGATTTGGATTTCTCATTTAGTCTCAGTGAGCTTAGCAGCTACCTATCCATTCATACAAATTCACAATTGTATTTTTGTACATGGACTTTATCCTACCTTTTTGTTAAATGATAGTGAGAAAGGCTATCAAGAAGAAACATCCAGTTTAAAATTCTGATTAAATATAAACATTATTATTGTTTTTTAAAAGGCTGTATCTCAATTTTATAGTCATGTCACCTGACACATTTAAATAAGTAAGAAATGAAATGAAACCTACAAACTAGCAAACATACTCAAAATTTCCTATTGGGATTCTTGATTATATTTAAAAAAAACTTATTCATATATAGAAGGGACTAATATTTTCAGAATGTTTTATAACTGATGAGAATGGATATCTCCCAATGTCGTATTCTTTGTTTATGGTTGTGTGATGACTGAAATATGGAGGATCCATTTCCATTTTAGTTTCTAAATTTTCTACTAATTTCTAAACTGGTACATAATTGAAAAAAGAACATGAGCATCGAAACAAATGTTCCAGAGGAAAAAAGTATATGTGAAAGGACTTTTGCCCTAATTAGAGCCCCTATAGCATACTAAAGAAATGAAGCTAGTAAACCTTAGTAAAACATCTCATACAACACTTGATCTGGGTTTTTTTAAGCATAGTTGTGCCTGGCTTTTGAATCTCTGAATCAGGCCTTGACTGTTCCCAATCAGTGTTGATTTCCATTGTTGAGCAAGAGGAATTTTAAATATTGAATAACCAATAATAAAAATTAGAATTTCACTCACTCGACAGTGGAAATCAGCTCTGGTTGGGAATAGTCAAGTAAAACCAAATAGCAAATGACTCAACTTCTGATCAAGGCAACAACTCCATTTGATATCTGAAGATTTCATGCAATGTATTTCTGAGAGAAAAGTGTAGAATGCAGTAATAACATTAATTACTTCTTGGGTAGCTTTACTCTTTTACATGGGAATAATCTCCACCAAAATAAGTGAGGAGATGTAATTCAATGGGAAAGAATCCAGTGTTTGAAAATGGTCTCATTTTCAACTCCTAAACTTTGAAAAATGTTTCCAGGAATTATAATATAGAACAGCAATTTCTTTGATCTAACATAAATCAAAGCAGAATATTTCATAACTTTATTCGCCAATATGTTTACTTATTTAGTTAGTTATAAAAACTATGATGATGATGATGATTATTACTATTATTACTATTTCTGGCTAATCTGTAAAGAAAAAGATTCCTGCTACATCTCAAAGACCATTAAAAATATTGTTATATAGACTTTCATGGACAAGAACATTATTTGCTTGAATTCACATTAACAAGTGGGGGACCTTAATTCTGTTTAATTATCATGAAAACTGCTTTTAATATCATACAACTGATGCTCATTATTTTTGAGACAAACTATGAAAAAGGTCTCCTTTGTTTTTGGGAATACATGTTTCTTCTCCCCTTGCTTTGGCTCATAGACCTTTTCTGGGCAGAAGAGAACCAGAAGGAGCCAAATCTTATTTTATTACTTGGAAATGTTTATCCTACTGTTGATCCAAGCATCTTAGTTAAACCAAGAGCAATATGTTTCTTTATCAGGTTAAGTTTTTACAGTGTGGTTTTGCACAAAAGCCCTGGAAGTGCCATATGGCTTTTGCTTAGATGCTATTGGCATCCAATTTAGACATTTACCCAGGATAAAAAGTTTCCAGTCTGACTATCTCATTACATTTCAGATTTGTGCTGGGCATTACTTTAAGTTGCTTCTAGCTACTTTTCCTGATCATTCCTTTCCAAGAGAGTTGCATAATAAAGCAACGCAAGGTACATTTAATTACTTGTCAACAAAATGAGTCACGGTGACACCCAGAAGCTGGAGATAAGTCATGACATTTCTGATGGGGAAGAAGTATTGGCAGAACATTTCCTTTCAGGATCACTTTCTGGCATTTTTAGCTCAATGTTGGGGGATTCTAGTATGAATGCTGCCAATTAGTATTTAGCAAAACTGAACAAGCTGTGGTCCTGGGCCTCCAAAGCTTTGGATGAAGCTTTCCCAGACATCCAAACATCATTTCCAAGTTGGATTATTTTAAAGTGAATGAAGGGAAAACAGAATGTGACATTATTTAAATGTTACTATCAATTAAATGAGAATTTTTCTTCATAGTTTCCCTCACTCCTTTTTGCAGTACAATTCTTTATACCTGGTATTCAAAATCTAACAAGAGTCCTTGGTCGAGAAAAAGTTGTGCAACTTGACATATTATGACCAGTGGGTCAATTGTTTGACTTGGCATAAAACAGTATCTTATATCGGCACAGACTTATGATTGATATCTCTATAGGAAGCATTATTTTTATTCAATTTATATGGCCAACCTTTCATCAAAGTGACTCTAGGCAATTAAAAACAAGGAACACAAAACAAATACTTAAGCAGCAGTCAAGATAAGCAACAAACAATCATCAACACAACCACTTTGTGAGCTTCAACCAACATTCTGATTACCAGGCCTGGAAACCATGCACGTTTAGTAATCTGTTTGCCACAGCACTTGTGACCTTCCTTCCAAACTGGCTGAAACCATGACTCAAAAGTGTAATAGCAACACTACATGCAAAAGATTTGAGTCTCTGCAGGAGCTCTGGTTTCAGAAAGGCCATAAAAATTTGTTTTGCTTTATTTGGAGGAAGTTGGCAGTAGCTTGTGAAGGAGGCTAAAACTTCTTTAATTGAAACTGACTATATTAATTTTGCAAGACTGATTGTGTTATGCATTCTCCTTTTTGTTGTAGTTCAATGAATGAGGAAAGTGTCTACCTGAATTACTTCTGAATACTATCTGTCCATTGTACACTTAAAGTATGCCTCATCCTCTGGCTTTCTGGCATCACAACTTGCATATTTTTCTCAAGATTATCTTCCTTACTCTTTACACTCACTAGGATGGTATTCAATCGAGTAGATCTCCGTTAGGAAAAATATTTGATCTGTTTGCATGATTTATTATCTGCATATAGTTGTTGAGTTCAATGCTGTGTCCATGGTGGTTTCTTCCTCTCATTTTGCCACACAATAACAGCCCTTGAGGTAAAATATTTGGGTTTAGGGATGTGTGCACTAGAAAACATTTTTACAAATGATTCAACTCCATCATATATGCAAAAAAGAACAACCTACAAAGCAAACAAAAAAACTCCAGAGTTAAATCATGACCAAAGTAGGAAAATAGCTGCTACAAACCATTTTTACCATGAAGCAAGATTTCAACTGATTTGGAGATCACTGGATTCCTTTTCTAATTTCCTCTCTGTATTAAAAATAAAATAATTTTCAGAAGACAAGCATAACCAACCACATCAGCTGTTGGTTATGCAAGGGATGCCTCATATGGTTCCAATTGGAAACTCACATCAAGCCGTTTATCAAACAGACACAGGAATGGACAGAGAAAGAAAGAGAGAGAGAAAAAATTAAGTTGCCTCTAGACATGAGAGTATTTTATCTGTGGGATTTGTCAGTGTTCTTGGAAATTGAGCCTGTGGCCGAGAATAGCGGTGGAAATGTGGGAGAGCTTGCAGAAAGTTGTTCCCAGATTCATCTATAAAATCACAGTAGAACAAAAAACTAAACATCAAGGAATCTTACTTAAAAGTGGAGCTGTTCTTAGGAAAAGAAAGATACACTTAGGGACACACAAACACACACACACACCCATCATATATTAGATGGCAATTACTTCAGTCCAGAAAATAAATGGGTGGATCCTCAGAGATGGTGCTAAAGGCTAGGTCACACTGGACGACAGATGCAAAACGTATGCAAAAAGGACACAGCGGACAAGCAAAATTTTGGGGGTGGCTCCATCCATTGTTATCCACTCTCAAAAGTGCCCCAAATTTGCATAAACAGAACGGAAAACAACGGAAAGGAACAGACGTGGGGAGGATGTAGCGGGGATGTAAAGCGGATGTTTGTAGGAAGCCTAGTGGATGAAAGCAGATGGAAGCGGATGACAAATCCGCAGGGGTTCCGGGGGAGAATAGCGAAGCGGACGCGTAGCGGAAGGAGCGGATGCGTAGCGGATGACATGGATGCATCATGGACGCCTATAGGATGCATAGCGGATGCGTAGCAGATGCGTAGCGGGTGCAAAGCGTTCACTGCGCATGTAGGGAGGATGAATTGCATCAGCTCCGCGGATATAAAAGGATGCAGCTCGCAAGCAGTCAGCATTCAGAGAAAAGACCTGCTGCCAGAGACATCTTGAGAGAACACCATGGGGAAGAAGAGGAAGCCTGTGCCTACTCCTGCCAGCCCTGGCAAGAAGGACAAAATCACCATCCCACCCCCTGGGGCTGACTCTGAAGCTGCTGGTGCTTTTGCTGCTGCTGGTGGTGCTCCTGGTGTTGCTGCTGCTGGTGTTTCTCCTGCTGGTGCTGCTGGTGCTTCTCCTGCTGCTGGTGCTGCTGGTGCTTCTCCTCTGGTGCTGCTGGTGCTGCTAGTGCTGCTGGTGCTGCTGCTTCTGCTGGTGCTGCTGGTGCTCCTCCTGCTGGTGCAGCTGGTGCTGCTGGTGCTGCTGGTGCTTCTCCTGCTGCTGCTGGTGCTTCTCCTGCTGCTGCTGGTACTTCTCCTGCTGCTGCTGCTGTGGTGGACCAGCCCCAAGACCCTCAAAGCCCTGCTGCTGAAGGCCCTGAAGGCCCTGCCAGAGGGAGGAAGAGGCAAGGGAAGGAGAAGGGAGAGAGGAAACAGTACTCCATTTCCGAGGACCATGAGGAAGAGGTGCTGGATTGGCTGAGGGAGAACGAGTACTGTGGAGGAAGGGCCACAGGCTCTATCAGGACACCAAGAGAAAGCAGGCAGCTTGGAGAGAGAAGGCATAGAGCCTGGGCTACACTTCAGATGTCCTCCTGGGGTGGTGGAAGCACATGCACACCTGGTATGGCAAGCTGCACCTGAAGAAATCCGGGCAGGCCGCTGTCAAGCTCACTGACCAGGAGACCTATGTCATGGCCATGTGCAGCTTCCTGGAGGGTGAGATCCGCCACTGAGGAGCAGTCCTTCTGTCAACCCTCTCCCTCAGACAGCCCACAGAGAGCCACTCCTCTTCCAGCCAGGAGACAGCTACCGTGTCCAGGCAGGTGTCTTTGGAGGGCCCCACGACAGAGACCCCTCTGACAGCTGCACTCCCCATGCCAGAGGACATGGAGGATCCTCAGAGGGAGCAAGAAGAGGCAACCACCAGAGACCAACCCACCCCCACCCCCAGCTCCACAGAAAGCAGGCAGAGAGGCAGACCGGAGGGACAGAGCCACACTGTCCTCTTGGAGATCAGGGACAAAGTCAAAGCCAGCACAGATCTCCTCTCCCAGCTGGTCCACTTTGACATACCATCCTCCAACTGCAAGCCCTTCATCACGTACGTAAGCCAGACCCTCATGGACATGCCCGAGGCCCAGTACTAGGCGATGAAGGAGAGGATCACAGCTCTTCTGCTCCACCCTCCAGGCCCAGCTGAACCTGCTGCTACCCACTCCAGGTCTGCTCCTCCACCCCAGCCGATGTCACAGCCCTTCCACGGATTTCAGCAGCCCCTTGCCTACCAAGCCTACCACTACCACAGCAGAGGCAGCCCTTCCCAGTCCACACCCAGGTTCCTCGGATGCCACAGACGCCACAGACGCCTCAGCTGACCCAGCTGCAGACCAGACAGCCCCACTACACTCCTCCTTCCTCCACCCAACAGCCAAGCCCTTCCTCAGAACATCTGTCATCAGTGTTGGGCCTCACATCCCAGGTCCTTGAGGAAGTGCCTCTCAATCTCACGGGACTGAGTCAGCTCTCTGAGAGCTTCCTGCACACACCATCTCCTGTTGTACTCTCGGGGCCAGGCACCCCAATGGAGTCTCAGACCAGCACTCCAGCCACAGCCACCTCCACAGTCCCTGGCCCCTTTACATCTGAGATCATGGGCACGCCTCAGAGTGACTGAAAAGAGTGCCAGAGACTGAGTTGTTACCTGTTCACTTTATCTTTGCTTAAGACACTTTACTTGGGTCATTTTGCTTTTTCATAAAGTCATACAGTTTATTATTAACAAAGGCTATCTTTGCTTCACACACTTGGTTCATTTTTTTTACTTAATAAAGTGTTGGGGAAAACTTTGAACAAAGGGTTAAGCCTTTGCATGCTTGTGGGATGGGTAAGGATAGCTGTGGGATGGATAGCTGTGGGATTGGGTAATGATATCTGTGGGATGGGTAAGGATAGCTGTGGGATGGATACCTGTGGGATGGGTAATGATAGTTGTGGGATGGGTAAGGATATTGTGGGATAGATAAACCTCCAGTGCAAGCATAGTGGGACTGTATGGTCCACCCTCCCAGGTGCCACACCTATGGCCGTTTATGATCAATAACAACGTAATCATTGATCAACACATTTCAAAATAAACAAAACTCTTTATTAATGCCCTATTCATTGTAGGACTACTCAACATACATGGCACAATCTCATGAGTGTTATGAGACAGGCTCATGGAAGCATCCATTAAGCATCTACCATCCTGTCTTGCCACTCCACTGCTCCAGCTGGGGAGCTGCACCAGTGTTTCAGGAGGTTGCGCTGCTTCTTCCCTTCACGTGAAGCTCTGTTGGGGCCTTGCACATCCACCGTGTCTATCAGGTTTTGTCCTTGCCTCCATTCACCAGGCTCCATGTCCCCATTGCCTTGTTGGCGGTCCACAAGTCTGTTCTGCAAGACTGGGTAGTGGGTGCGCATGAGATTGTGCAGGATGCAGCAAGCTTCCACGATGCTCCTCACGTCCCTGGGTGATGCTGCATGGTGGTGAGAAGTACTTGGAATCTGTTGGCCAGGATGCCAAAGTGTTCTCCACCACCCATCTTGCCCTGTAGTTGAAGATCCTCTCTTCACAGGTGAGGTATCTTGAAGTGTAGGGCTTCATGAGGTAGGTTCTGAGGGAGAAGGCATCAACACCCATGATGAAGTAGGGCACATCTTGTGTGTCATTGGGTAGGGGGTCTGGATCGGGAAAACCCATGATGAGGTTGCGTTCCAGCCCCTCCTTGAGGTCACTGGCGTTGTATATCTGGGCATCTGAAGCTGACCCATTGCCTGAAGCATCAATGTACATGAACTTGTAGTCAGCATCGACCATGGCGAAGAGGATGATGCTGAAGAAGCCCTTGTAGTTGTAATAATTGGACCCTGAGTTGGCTGTAGCTTTGCAGGCCACGTGCTTCCCATCTGTGGCTCCAACGGTGTGGGGAAAGTTCCACCTCTGATACCACTGCTCTGCAACTTTCCTCCAGCCTTCTTCAGTGGAGGGGCACTGGAGGAGCTCCTCCACGTATTCTTCAATGATGGCCTGCACCACTTCTCTGACCACAATGCTAATGATGTTGTGTGGCACCCTCCAGGCATACTGCATGTTTCTGTACATGGTCCCAGAGGCCAGGTGGTGCAGAGTCAGTGCCACCTTCAGTCCAGGGTTATAGGCTGGGATGGAAGCTGGTGTTTGTCTTGGTCAACCTTGGTCTCAGACGCTCCACAACTTCATCAAACATTGCTGGTGGCATCCTCATGAAGTGCTGGAATGCACGAGGGTCTTCATTCCTCAGCTCCACTATCACCTTGTCATACAGTCCAAACTCCACTCTTCTCCTGATCCATCTTCGGACCCAGACAGCTCTTGGATGTCTCCTTCTTCTCCTTGTGTAGAAAAGGTGAAACAGTCTGAACAGGGCTTGGTTCTGGTGTTGAATGATGGTGGCTACCAAAAGGAGTGTGCGATGATCCATGGTGGAGATCAATGGATGATGTGGAAGAGCAAGATCAAGGGTGAAGAGGTCTGCACACCACAGCTGCTGGGCTGATAGTGAGATCCAGGTGATTTCCTCCCCCTTTTTATAGGAAATGTCGGTTTTCCACTAGGTATCCTTCCGCATACTCTAGACATCCTCCAGACATCCTAAATATCTGAGATACATCCCATATGCAAATGTTTTGTCCGTTTTAATGCTTTATATCTCAGCTGCATCCGCTTTCATCCTTTCTATGTCTGTGCTACTAATGCTGTGTGGACGTTCCACGTACCTTTCACTTCCTCCCTCTTTCCGCTTTCCACTGGAGCGGATGTGAGTTGTGTGGATGCCCAGAGGATGCCGAGAGGATACAGCGGACGTGTAACGGATGACAATGAACATAGAACGTTTGTTGCCCGTATGTGTCGCGGATGTAGATCATACGCAGCTGAAAGTTCATCTGCTCAAAAAGTTTTGTGCAGCTCAAAACTTTTTGAGTAGATGAAATAGCAGTAGACGGATGTTTGACGGATAGAACATATGAAAGACGTACGCAGTGAGTACACAACGGATGCATCGCGTTTTCCAATGGATGGCAAGCATTTTTCTCCATTTTACATCCTCTTTGCATCTGTTGGTGCAGTGTGACATGGGCTTAACACTGGTTATTTTTTGGTAAATAGATACAATGGAATGATAGGACTGGCCACAATGTCTAGCAAATGCATGTCTCATTTATAAAGCCAATGAAAAGGTCTGTCAAAAGCATGCTGGGCTACTCTGTAGGCACGGGCTGACAAACACTGGCCATGCCCACACCGGGCTTAACGAAGGGCAAAAAAATTCCCCCATGACGCCGCTGTGACAACATGAGTTTGACACCCCTGCTCTAGGGTATATACTTGTTTCTCTTGTTGGTTAATTTACTGTACTTGCAGAATGAGGAAGAAGGAGCCTGTTAGTTCTTCCTGCCCATATTATGGACATACATATTTTTAGAACAGGCATATACCTCTTCCTGAGAAATGGACTAAATCACATTGAATTCAAATTTATTTTATCTTATTCATCATATGTGGGTTTTTTTGTTTTTTTTTTGGACAGTGGATTCTAACTTCAATTTTAAAAAAATCATGTAATTGGCTCTCCTGACCACTACTTGCCATATCCAAATAGATTTTTCAGGTATCTTTTTATAACTTTTAAGATTTGGCTCCAGAGTCTGAACAGTGCTAAATTTTGACTTGGGCTCCCTTGTGACTGACTTGTGTCACAAGCCAGATCTCAAAATATAAACAGGGTTGGAACAAGTTGGTGCTTGGATGAGAGAACTTAGGAAATAATTGCTGTTTAGATAGGTGAAGAAATTGCAGAACATTTCATTAAAATATATTGATATACCATGTCCACATAGCTGCTGTGAAAACCACATGGTTACATCCACTGAATTAGAAGAGTCAAAGTGTACTCATTGATTTCTTTTCCTTTTTAAAAAAATCTGAATGGCTCATTTGGTTTATACCCCATCCTACCAGGATGTATGCACTAATTTTAATATGTTCAGTAACATACAGTATGTCAATGCATTATCTCTAATATCAAGGTGGGAAACCTAAAGTCCTGTAGAAGGAGTGGTATTCTACCAGTTTGGCCTGGTTCAGGCAAACTGGTAGTTCCGAGGATCAGCTGAGAGTGAAACGGTTCAGTTTGCTCCAATGATCAGCTGTTTGGCCCACCTGCACACCTGGGCTATAGGATGTGTTTTATATCTTGTTTTTCAAGGTCAGTTGATTCACGCGACACAGTGGATTGCCATACATCAGCTGTTTAACAGACCAGGATTGCTGGAGAAGGTCATTAGCAAATGCTTTGTGTATGCAGCACACATGCATGTGGTCGCTGAACCAGTTGCTACACTAGTTGAATCGCACCCCTGCCTGTAGATATTTCTGAATCATAACTCTGAGTGGTCCATTCAGTAACACCAATATAGAACAATGGTGGAAGTTGTATCTTAGCAACAACCAGCAGTTTCCAGTCCTACATCAGATATCAACACAACTGGAGAGAACCACATGTTGCTTTATTCCTCATTCAAAAGTGCTTTTCATGTCATATAATTATCATAATTCACAAATATGTATTTCAATTTATTATAGTACTTTTGTCCAACCATTCTATTCTATTTATTCCCTATTTCACCTATTTTCAAAACCGTGGTCAATTAACATTCCATAGTACTCTTTATTATTCTTGGGGGGAAGGGAGTATCCATATCAGAGATTCTTTATTTCTGTACTTCTCCAAATGTTGTCTTTACCTAAATCAATTGGAACATATCTGTCAAGTAAGGGGGGATGGCTTCTTAAACAGTGTCATTAAGAGATTGAAAATTGGAACAGAGGTAATGGTGACCAGTGGTTGATGAGTAAGATTTTTTTACACATTTTTCCCATGCAACCAAGCATTAAAGGGGAAATAATGTAGCATTAAAATTTTCTTTTCCAGTGCACCATTGTTTATATTTCTGAATTTGCAAGGGTGGGTTTCTACAAGTTTGCACCTATTTGCTTAGAACCAGTTGTTAACATTCTATTACATTCTTTATTACATTCTTGGCAGACTGAACTTCCTATCTCACGAACTTCTCTGGAGTTTTTTTTCCTCCTTTGCTGGTACTTTGCTTGTGTGGAGTGACCATTCAAAGTTACAATGGCACTGAAAAAAGTGACTAATGACCGTTTTTCACACTTATGATTTTTGCAAACATCCTCTGTTTCTAGTCAGTATGACCAGGGTCCTGTTACTTGGGTTATTGTTGCCGGTATCCAAAGTGGGTGCCCCGTGAGATTTTTTGCTTTTGATCAGGTCCCCTGGTCCGAATGTGCGGTATTTGCTAGAGGAGTCTGCGGGTTTTTCCGGGCTGTATGTGGGGTGTAATCTATCTAGGTGTGATTTTAATTTTCTCCCCATCAATAGTTCTTCTGGGCTTTTATTCGTTGTGGTGTTAGGTGTGATTTTGTAGCATTTTGTAGATTTATCTTGTAGGTCCCCCATGTCTAGTTTTTCTATAGTCTCTTTCATATACCGGACCATGTGTTCTGCCTGCCCATTTGGAGCCGGCCAACCTGGCGCTGTCAAATCATGCCTTATGCCATGTACGGCGAGGAGCTTTTCAAATGTCAAGGCCATGAACTGTGGCCCGTTGTCTGAGACCAACAGATCCGGCAACCCATGTGTTGCAAACAGCTTCCTCAGCTGTCTAATGATGGCTTCTGTTGTTGTGGAATTAATGACACTTACCCCCAACCAATTTGAGTAAGCGTCTACTATTATTAAAAACATGTGTCCTTTTGTCGGCCCTGCGAAATCTATGTGTATTCTCGACCAGAGTCCCCTCAGTGTTTCCCAGTCAAGCCTAGGTGCAGCAGGGGGTGTAGGTCTGAATTTTTGGCATTGCATGCACGTTTCCACCCATCTCCCAATATCCTTATCCATTCCTGGCCACCATACATAACTCCTGGCCAGGGATTTCATTCGTACAATCCCCGGGTGTCCTTCATGCAAGATATACAGCACTTGTTCTTGGAATATTTCCGGTATGACTACCCGATCCCTCCATAGTATACAACCTTTTAAAATTGAGAGTTCTGTCTGTCTGTTCCGGAATGTTTTAAAAGTCTCGTATGTCTTGTTTTCTAGCCACCCTTTTCCTACCCAGTTTAAAACCCATGACATCTTTTTGTCTCTTGCAGTTTCTTTAGCGATGTCTGCTGCAATTATAGGTAGGTTTGGTAATGTTTCAATTTGTAGACTATATGTGGTTGGTGCCAGGTCACTTCCCAGTTCAGGCAGTGGAGAACGGCTCAGGTTGTCAGCGTGTGATATGTCCTTCCCTGACCGATGGATTAATTTGTAATTGTATGTGGCAAGGAACTCGGACCACCTCGTCATTCGTGGTGACAGTATGTTTGGGGTGGCCTTGTTTCCTGCGAGTATTTCCAAGAGTGGCTTGTGGTCTGTGATTAGTGAGAAAGTCCTGCCATAGAGGTATTCATGGAATCACTTGAATCCCGTTATCGCTGCTAGCGCCTCTCTGTCCAATTGGCTGTAGTTTCTTTCTGCTTTAGACAGCGTTTTGGAATGGAACACAATCGGCACTTCTCTCCCATCTGGTAGTGTGTGGCTGAGTACGGCTCTGACGCTGAACGGTGATGCATCGCAGGTGAGTGTCAGTGGAAAGATTTTGCTGTATTGAATTAACACCGATTCGGATATCAGCAAGTCTTTTATTTCCTGGAACGCGGCTTCTTCTCGTCGCCTTCAGGTTCAGGTAGCTGTCTTATCCAGCAATCTGTGTAACGGTTCTGCCATCATTGCCTTCTGTGACAGAAAGACATTACAGAAGTTAATGAGTCCCAAAAATGCTTGCAGGTCTGTTTTATTTTTGGGTCTCGAAGCTTCTTTTATTGCTTTGATTTTCTGTTCCGTGGGGTGGATTCATTCTTTATCTATTAGGTACCCCAGGAATTTGACTTTAGGGGTGGCTAGCTGACATTTCTCTCTTTTTACTTTGAGTCCCGCCTCTAGAAACCTTTGTAAGACTTCCCTGAGGCGGCTTTCCAGTTGGTTCTTGTCACTAGCTGATACCAGCACATCATCGAAGTATGGAACCACCCCTTTTATTCCTTGTAGTAGGCGCTCCATCAAGCTTTGGAACACCCCTGGGGCCACGCTGACTCCAAATTGCAGTCTTTTGCATCTGAATGCCCCCCTGTGAGTCACAATTGTTTGTGCCTCTGCTGTTTCAGGATTGACTGTCAATTGCTGGTATGCTTGTGCAAGATCGAGCTTCACGAAGATCTTTCCTCCCCCCAATGAATGTAACAAATATTGTATCACTGGAACAGGGTATGCACTTTGTTGTAGTGCATGGTTTAGGGTGGCCTTGTAGTCTCTGCAGATGCACACGGACCCATCTGGCTTTATCCGAGTCACAATTGGGGTTTACCACCTTGCGTGGTCTATTTGTTCCAATACCCCCTGTGCGATGAGTTTATCCAATTGCTCATTGATCTTCGGTTTTAATGTGAAAGGAACTCCCCTTGCCTTTAACCTGATTGGGGCTATGTTTGGGTTCAAAGTAAATGATATAGGGGACCCTCGGTACTTGCCTACTTTCCCATTGAATACGTCTTGGAAATCCCTCATCAGGCTCTCCTCCCAGTCTGTTTTGGTGATGCTGTTGATTCCCGTCACTCCGATTCCCAGGGGCATGAACCATTCAAGTCCTAGTAGGCTTGGGAGGTCCCTGTCTACTATTGTTAATGGAAGAATTGCCGTGTGCTTTCTGAATTTAACTTGGAAATGTCCAAGTCCGACTACAGGGATCCTGTTCCCTTGGTGGTCTTTCAAGGTGAGTTTTTGGCTCTCTAGTTTCTTTCTTTGTATGCTAGGTATCAGTCTCTTAAGTGTGTTCCATGATACCATAGACAGGTATGAGGCGGAGTCTACCTCCATATTGCATTGTTGGCCTTCGATGTTGACTTGCACATGTACCTTTTGGGCATCGGTTGCGCTCGAATGCCCAATGGTTATCGTTTGGTGTGTCTCTTCCTTCCAGTCGGCTTTGTTGAGCCATTTTTTTCTGTTTTCTCGGCTCCAACGGCTCCTTGCCTCTCTTTCTCTCATTCTGGGTGGAGTGCTGTCTCTTTGTCTGGGGCTGTAACTCTTTCAGACCCTCGCTATACGTCCCCGTCTCTTGCAGTGCCAGCAAACCGTGTTGAGGAAATGGCACTCAGAAGGGGGGTGGTCTCCTCCACACCCGGCGCACTGGAACCCCGACTTACGTTCTCTCCTCTCCCATTTGTTTCATTCCGATTGGAATCTGTGTATTTCTTCTTCCTCATCATCGGTCTCAGATAAGGACTCGATATCCTCATGGTGTGTGGTGGTGGTCTTGTGGGTGCCCTCTGGTTTCTTTTCCTGAGGTTGGCTTGACTCTGCCGCTGTTTCCTGGATTGCCGTATTCATTAGCCACATGGTGGCTGCTGATTTTTTTGTGGCTTCGGCTGCCGTGGCCTCAGTGATGGCCTCAGTGACTAAGATGTTTGGTCGGGTTAGCAGTCGGCTCTGCAAGGTGAGGTCTCTCAGTCCTAGGACCACGCGGTCTCTCATGGCTTCATCCATGTTGAGGAACTCGCATTCCTCCAATATCTCTTAGAGCCGCTACAAAATTCCCGATGCTCTCACTTCTTTCTGGTCCCATTTATAGAATTCATGTCTCTGGATAAAGCTGGAGACGGTCGACGCATAAGGGGCCCTCAGTATTCTGTCCAAATCTGGCCAGGCCATTTGCTTTATGTCTTCGGGTTTAGCCAATGCCTTGGCCTTCTTAAACACTGTGGGCCCACAGTGTGTCAGGAACACGGCTCTATTCCTGTTGTCTGAGATCCTCTGTAACTCATTGCTCTTAAGGAACATGAGGAATCCCAGTCCTCCGTCTCTGGGTTGAACGCTGAGGGTGGTGCATTGTTGCCGGCCATGTCGTCTTCACTCGGTTCTCATTGCCACATGCTCAACTGGTCTCCTTTGTCTCAGAATCCCACCCTCGTTGCCAGTGTTGAGTTGCAGAGAATGAGAGACGGGAGCCCAGTGTGATTTTCAGCTCTTTATTTGGTTCCTGGAATCAGTCTGACTGTGGAGCCACGGCAGCCTCCTTTATAGGGGCTGCTCGCGGCTTGCGGCCAATGACGGCTCCTTGAATGTCCTGCCACTCAGGCGGACCAATCACCGTAGTTTGAAGAACCAATCACAGTGTGGTATTTGTGGACCAATCAGGAAGTGGTATTACAAGTATGCTAATATAGAACAACATGACCACCAAGCCACACCCACCAACTAAGCCACGTCCACAGAACTGGTTGTTAAAAAAATTGAATCCCACCCTTATGAATTTGCAATTGTACAGGAGTCACAGGTAATTTGAAGATAGGAGATGTTTAAGGACAGAAATTATCTTTCTGAGTCTCCCATTCAGAGGCTTTCCTAATCTGATAAAATGTGACTTTGATTAGAATCAAGGTAGTGTTCTACTGAAAATGCTAATGAAGCACACAACCAGTGCAAAACCCTTGCAACATGCACTGCTTGTGCTATAGGTATCTTCACCAAAGTATTGTAACAGCTAGCCCATAAAAAAAACTATAAGTACCTTCACTAGGAAAAAAATTACTGATAATCTCATTGAAGTAAAGCTGTGCTGGATGAAGATTGAGCCCTATAAAGCAGTTGGCACCAAAAGTAAATGATCAGTTGTATTACTTTACCTTGACTTTAGTAAAAAAAATTGAATGAATCAAAGACCACTCTTTTGAAGACAGCAAACTTCATATTCTGGACAGAGAAGACCATTGGTTTCAAAGAGGAGTCAAAGAAACCATCTAAGTTAAAATTGAATAGCCCTCCTTCAACAGAGGGAGAGGGATACAACACCACTTATCTCCAGTCTACAATACAAATCCAAAGAAGGTTCCACTTTGATTCAAGTGACTCTGAGAATACAAATAACCCCTCGAGAGGTCTCAATAACTCTCAGAGAGCTAAGAATAAATTTGTAGAGTTTTAATTTCCAGATAACTGAAAAGAATACAAATCCTTTCATTCCCCACCATTCAGTCTTCGGTCATTACTGAAGAAACTTCTTGGATGAAGAGAAATTCTTTCAAGGAAAAATCAAGATAGTCCAGTTGCCTTTTGGAAAAGCACCTTGGGATATTAACATCAGTTAATAGTACTTGGGAGTTTGGGGATTTTTCTAAAGCTCTTGGGCAAAGTTAAGCAGAGGCCCATGTTACAGTATGGAATGACCACCTGGCAGAGATCTTGGAGTGGCTCACCCTCATTCAAATTCTCAAAGAGTACCATAGTTTACCAAAGAGCTGGAGAAGAGAAACACTAGAGATAGCCAGTTGCTTCTGGAGGAAGACAAAATGTGAAGTCAACCAAGCACAGGTAAAGGGCCTGTCACATAGGCCGACGGATGCAAAAAGTATGTAAAAAGGACACAGCAGATGAGAAAATGTTCCATCTGTTGTAATCCGCTCTCAAAAGTGCCCCAAATTTGCATAAGCAGAGCGGACAACAACGGAAAGGAACGGACGGGGGGAGGACGTAGCCAGGATGTTAAGCAGATGCTCCACGGAAGTCTAGCAGATGGAAGCAGATGGAAGCGGATGACACATCTGCAGGGCTTCCGGGGGAGCACAGCGAAGCAGACGCGCAGCGGAAGGAGCGGATGCAGAGCGGATGCCGAGCGGATACAGTAGATGCATCACAGAAGCCTAGCGGATGCCTAGCGGATGCCTAGCGGATGAAAAGCATTCACTGCGCATGCGAGGAGGATGCATTGCATCAGCCCCGCAGATTTAAAGGGAAGCAGCTCACAAGCAGGTCACCATTCAGAGGAAAGACTGTTGCCAGACAAAGCTCCAGCCAGCCAACAACCATGGGGAAAAAGAGGAAGCCTCTGCCATCTGCTTCCAGCCCTGGCAAGAAGGACAGGGCCACCATCCCACCCCCTGGCCCTGACTCTGCTTCTGCTGGGGCTTCTGCTGCTTGGGCTGACTCTTCTAGTGCTGGAGCTACTGCTGGCGCTGCTCCTGCTGCTGGGGCTTCTGCTGGTGCTTAATCTGCTGGCACTGCTCCTGGTGCTGGGGCTTCTGCTGGGGCTTACTCTGCTGGCACTGCTGCTGGTGCTGGGGCTTCTGCTGGTGCTTACTCTGCTGGTGCTTACTCTGCTGCTCCTGGTCCTGCTGGTGCTGCTGCTCCTGGTCCTGCTAGTGCTCCTGGTCCTGCTGGTCCTGCTGGTCCTGCTGGTGCTCCTGGTGCTCCTGGTCCTGCTGGTCCTGCTAGTGCTGCTGGTGCTTACTCTGCTGCTGCTGATCCTGGTCCTGCTGGTTCTGCTGGTGCTGCTGGTGCTTACTCTGCTGCTGCTAATACTGGTGCTGCTGGTGCTGCTACTGTTGTTGCTGCTGCTGGTGGTGGTGGTGGAGTGGTGGAGCAGTCCCTACAACCTTGAAGCCCCTCTGATGAGGGCCCAGATGGCCCTGCCAGAGGGAGGAAGAGGAAGATACGTGAACAGGAGAGGAGGCAATACTCCATTGAAGAGGAACAAGAGGATGAGGTGCTGGAATGGCTGAGGGAGAACGAGTATCCATGGCGGAAGGGACACAGGCTCTATCGAGACACCAAAAGGAAGCAGGCTGCTTGGAGAGAGAAGGCAGACAGCTTGGGATACACTTCGGAGCTCCTCCTCAGCTGGTGCAAGCACATGCACACCTGGTACAGGAAGCTGCACCTCAGGAAATCTGGCCAGGCCATGGTCAAGCTGACAGACCGAGAGACCTACGTGATGGCCAAGTGCCTCTTCTTGGAGGGTGAGATCCACCACCGAGGAGCAGCCCCTCTGACAACCCTCCCTCTCAGGCAGCCCGCAGAGAGCCAGTCCTCTTCTGGCAAAGAGTCAGCTCCTGTCTCCAGGCAGGTATCTGTGGAGCATGCCAAGATGGAGAACCCCCCGACAGCTGCACTTCCTATGGTGGAGCATGTGGAGGACCCCCTGACGCAGTGGGAGCAAGGAGAGGGCACTTCCACCAGAGACCCACATCCACCCCCAGCTCCACCTCCACAGAAAGCAGTAAGAGAATCAGACCAGAGGGGTAGAGCCACACTGTCGTGCTGGAGATCGGGGACACCATCAGAAGCAGCATAGATCTCCTCTCTCAGCTGGTACACACCGACATACCACCCTCAAACCGCAGGCCCTTCCTCACCTACATCAATCAGACCCTCCTGGAAATGTCCGAATCACAGTACCAGGTGATCAAGGACAGGATCACCGCTCTTCTTCACAACCCTCCAGACCCAGCTGAACCTGCTCCCACCCAGTCCAGGTCTGCTTCTCCACCCCAGGTGATGTCACTGCCCTTCCAAGGCTTTCCACAGGCCCTCACCTGCCAAGGCTATGGCTACCAGGAGTTTCAGCAGCACAGGCAGCCCTTCCCAGTCCAGGCACAGGTACATCGAATGCCACCAGTGCCACCAATGCCACTGATGCCACCCATGCCACAGATGCCACCCATGCCACAGATGCACCCATGCCACAGATGCCGCCCATGCCACAGATGCCACCCACACCTCACCTCGCTCACCTGCAGACCAGACATCCTCACTACACTCCTCCTTCCTCCACCCCACAGCCAAGCCTGGCCTCAGAACATCTGTCATCGGTCTTGGGACTGACATCCCATGTCCTGGAGGAAGGGCCTCTCAACATCATAGGACTGAGCCAGCTCTCTGAGAGCTTCCTCCACACACGGTCCCCTGTTGTCCTCTTGGGGCCAGGCACCCCAATGGTGCCTCAGACCAGCACTCCAGCAGCAACCACCTCCACAGAACCTGGACCCTTCACCCCTTAGACTATGGGCATGCCTCAGAGTGACTGAGAAGAGTGCCAGAGACTGGGTTGCTACCTGATGACTTTATCTTTGCTTGGGACACTTGGGTCATTTTCTTTTACAGTTTCCTATTAATAAAGATTATCTTTGCTTCACACACTTGCTTCAGTTCTTTTAGTCAATAAAGTCTGGTGGAAACTTTTAGAAATGGTTTAAGCCTTTGCATGCTTGTGGGATGGGTTAAGATAGCAATGGGATGGGCAGGGATATCTTTGGGATGGGTAAGAGCTGTGGGATGGGCAGGGATACCTTTGGGATAGGTAATAGCTGTTGGATGGGCAGGGATTCCTTTGGGATGGGTAATAGCTGTGGGATGGGCAGGGATACCTGTGGGATGGGTATTAGCTGTGGGATGGGCAGGGATACCTGTGGGATAGGTAATAGCTGTGGGATAGATAAACCTCCAGTGCAAGCATAGTGGGACTGTATGGTCCACCCTCCCAGGTGCCACACCTTTGGCCCTTTATTATCAATAACAATTTAATCATTGATCCATACATTTCAACATAAACACAAGTCTTTATTAAATGCCCTGTTCATTGTAGGGCCACTCAACATACATGGCACAATCTCATCAGTTTGATGAGACAGGCTCAAGGAAGCATCTATTAAGCATCTATCATCCTGTCTTGCCACTTCACTGCTCCAGCTGGGGAGTTGCATCGGTGTTTCAGGAGATTGCGCTGCTTCTTCCCTTCACGTGAAGCTCTGTTGGGGCCTTGCACATCCACAGTATCTATCAGGTTTCGCCCTTGCCTCCATTTACCAGCCTCCATGTCCCCATTGCCTTGTTGGAGGTCCACAAGCCTGTTCTGCAACACTGGGTAGTGGGTGCACATGAGATTGTGCAGGATGCAGCAAGCTTCCATGATGTTCCTCACGGTCTGTGGGCGATGCTGCATGGTGGTGAGAAGTACCTGGAACCTGTTGGCCAGGATGCCAAAGGCGTTTTCCACCCCCCGCCTTGCCCTGGACAGCCTGTAGTTGAAGATCCTCTCTTCACGGGTGAGGCATCTGGAGGTGTAGGGCTTCATGAGGTAGGTTCTGAGGGAGAAGGCGTCATCCCCCATGATGAAGTAGGGCACATCTTGTATGTCGTTGGGCAGGGGGTCTGGATCTGGGAAGCCCATGATGAGGTTGAGTTCCAGCCCCTCCTTGAGATGACTGGCGTTGTATACCTGGGCATCTGAAGATGAGCCGTTGGCTGAAGCATCGATGTACATGAACTTGTAGTCAGCATCGACCATGGTGAAGAGGATGATGCTGAAGGAGCCCCTGTAGTTGTGATAAGTGGACCCTGAGTTGGCTGTAGCTTTGCAGGCCACGTGCTTGCCATCTATGGCTCCCATGGTGTAGGGGAAGTTCCACTTCTGATACCACTGCTCTGCAACTTTCTTCCAGCCTTCTTCAGTAGAGGGGCTGGAGGAGTTCCTCCAGGTATTCTTCGATGATGGCCTGCACCACTTCTCTGACCACAATGCTTGGTGGTGTTGTGTGGCACCCTCCAGCCGTACTGCATGCTCCTGTAGATTCAGTGCCACCTTGAGCCCGGGGTCCAGGCTGGGCTGGAAGTTGGTGCTCTGCTTGGTCAACCTGTGTCTCAGCCGCTCCACAACTTCATCAAACATGGCTGGTGGCATCCTCATGAAGTTCTGAAATGTACGAGGGTCTTCGTTCCTCAGCTCCACCATCAGCTTGTTATACAGTCCCTACTCGGCTCTTCTCGCGATCCATCTTCAGACCCAGACACTTCTTGGCCACCTCCTTTTCTTCGCGTAAAACAGGTGAAAGAGCCTGTAGATGGCTTCGCACTGTTTTAGAACGATGGTGGCTATCAAAAGGAGTGTGTGATGATCCATGGTGGAGATGACTGAATGCTGTGGAAGAGCAAGAGCCAGATGAAGGCTGAAGAGGTCTGCACAGCAGGGCTGCTGGACTGAAAGTGAGATCCAGGTTAGTTCCTCCCTTTTTTATAGGAAATATAGGTTTTCCGCTAGGTATCCTTTTGCATCCTCTAGACATTCTGCAGACATCCTAAATATCCGAGATACGTCCCCTCTGCGAATGTTTTTTCCATTTTAATGCTTTGTATGTGAGGTGCATCCGCTTTCATCCTTTCTCTGTCCGTGCTACTAATGCTACGTGTCCGTTCCGCATCCGTTTCGCTTCCTCCATGTGTCCGTTTTCTACTGGAGCGGATGCGAGTTGCGCGGATGCGCAGCAGATGCCTAGCAGATATATCGGACGCGTAACGGATGACAACGGACATCTAACGGATGTTCCCTGTATGCGTAGCAGATGTAGAACGGACTCATTGGATACATTTTCCGCTCAAAAAGTTTTGTGCAGCTCAAAACTTTTTGAGCGGATGAAATGTCAGTAGACGGATGCTGGACGGATAGAGATTATGAAAAACAGACGCAGTGAGTACAGAACGGAAGCATTGCGTTAACCAACGGATGGCAAGTGTTTCTCTCCGTTTTACATCCTCTTTACATCCGTTGGTGCTGTGTGACAGGGGCTTAAAAGGGTTTTTAGGACTTAACTTGCAACAACAAGGACAACAATGTACACCTATTTCTTTGCCTTTATTATGTCTATTCAACTATTTACAAACCACTTGTGACTGTAGGACTGTAACTTTGTCGCTTGTATCCTTACGATTTATATTGATGGTTTCCTGGTATGATTTGATTGTTGATTGTACCCTATGACTATAATTAAGTGTTGTACATTATGATTCTTGATTCTTAATGAATGTTTCTTTTCTTTATGTATGCTGAGAGTATTTACACCAAGACAAATTCCTTGTGTGTCCAATCACACTTAGCCAATAAAGTATTCTATTCTATTCTATTCTATTCTATTCTATTCTATTCTAAAGGTAGCTGACCAATAGTCTAGTTTTTAGTGACCATCTACTTCCTAAGTACAGAGGAGGTGGGGAGTTCCTGCAGGGCCACTGTGGGGAATATTTTCAGCATCTATTGAATAAAGTTGCTCAACTTTACTCATAATTGAATTTTGGCTGCTCAGGTCCTTTGAAGTGATTGACACATACCAGTCCTGTTACCTGAAAGAGATCTGAATTGGTTGATCCTGAAAAAGTGGACAGGGTTGTCATAGCTGTGGGCTCAGTTTTCTATATTCTGCCCCAATGCCCTTCTTGGTTAGTCAAGGCCTCCCAATGGTTGGTATGTGCTTAGTTCCAAGGAATGTCAATATCTCTCTGCAGAAGGAGGCACACAGTTTAAACTTCTCATCAGTAGAGGCCCTTCCTGAACTATAAGACCTTGTTCATGTTCAGGCATGCCTTGGCCACTTTCCTGTTGGATTACTGCAATGCATTCTATATGGGATTACCCTTACAACAGATCCATAATGTGCTGACTGATGCAGTGTTGGGTGTTCTGAGGCCCACGCAGGTTACATGTCTGTTACATAAGCTGGTTATTATCCTTAAAGTCTTACATGGCACAGTATTATCAATGTTTCCTGAATGTATCTACCCATTTCACAGAACAAGCATGATCCAGGGCCCTTCTTTTAAATTTTATCATTACATGGGGCTTAGAGGAAGCATGACTTTTCTCTGGCAGCCCCTGCCTCATAAACATGCATCTCTTGAACCCTTTCTTCTTAACATTTCTGAAGGGTGTAAAGAGCTGGTTCCCCACCCCCCAAAGTATTGGCATAGGGTAAAATTGGAGTAGAAAGGCATCACAGAGAGTAGTTAGATTTTTGTTTTTGCATGTATTGCATTTTGGGTTTTATTGTTTTTTATGATTTGTGGTTTTATATAATTGTTGTGAGCAGCCTAGGATCATATTTCCTAAGATGAGTGGCCATACAAGTCCTTTAAATAAATAAATAAAAATTTAAAATATGGTGGCTACTTTGTTACATTCTAGGACTACTACCCAGAAATTTGGGCAAAAAGCCAGATGGGTGATCTTGGGCCAGTCATTCTCCCTCAACTCTAGGAAAGAGGCAATAGCAAAGCACTTCTGAAATCTTGCCAAGTTTGTTAGTGGTCTGTGTCCAGGCTCAGTTTGAGAGGTTGGAAATAATCAATAAAGCCCTACATTGCATGGGACCAGGTTATCTGAGGAACAATGACTCCCCAGTTACATCAACCCACCCCATCATCAGGTCTAGCAAGAAATCATATTATGAATCCTGTCTATCAAGACATGCCTTCTGGTGGTGGGATTTTGCCAGTTCAGGTGAACTGGTTGTTAAATCCCTCACCCCCATCAATCCTGGGAGCTTCACTGCAATGGAGAAACAGGCAATGGAGCAGCCAGCATGAGCGAAGGAGAAGGCTTCTTTCCCACTTTCTTTCTGTGCTCCTTCTCTTTTCCTTGTGCTGACTGTTCCATTGTCCGTTTTTCCATTGCAGTGCAGCACAGCGCCCAGGATCCACTTTGATAGCAGGGATGGGTAATAATTTGCCTAGCCAAACTAACCTTGCAGTCTTCCCTACATTGGGCCCAGTTTCGATCATGCAGCCAACTTAATACTTCATCCTTCTCACTTTTGCCCACAGACTGACTAACACCCCCTGCACCCAGCTCCATTGGGAGGGGGTATCCCCCCCCCAATTCTTCACCTTCCCATGTGAGCTCTTGGAAGTATCAACTCCTTGTCTCTATGGTAACCTCCCCTACTCATTCCTGGAAAACCTTGCCTCTTAAAGGAGCCATGACCGTCCAGAAGGCTGAAATAGCCACAAGACTAACATGTAGACAAGCACCCTTGGAAACAGCCTTTTTGGCAAAGAGTGGAAATTTAACAACCGGTTCTCCCAGGATCAGGTTGGCTGTTGTGGGAGGCTTGTCTTGCATGTGCAGCACAGCTGAAGGATAGGGATGGGCCATGACAGCCAACCTGACCCTGGGGGAACCGGTTGTTAAATTATCTGAATCCCACCACCTTTTCTCTCTGGCTCAGCACTTGCCATTTGGGACATTATTCTTCTGAGGTTGTACTGGCCAAGACTCTGTTGGTCTTTTAGACATTTCTTAACACATGGTTTTATCAATGGGTCTGGGGATCCACTGGTGATTTGGAGGCTGTCATTGTATGGACTGTAGTGTTCCAGAAATTAAACTTTAAACAGTTTTAATTGATTCTTCTAATTGTTTTTTTTTTTAACTGTTTATTCAAAATGGTTTTTATTTCAAATTGTGTGAGCTACCCAGAGTAATCTATGAGAGCTGGACACTGTATCAATTGAACAAATAAATACGTGCCCAACAGGAATTGAAATTGAATTGACATCATTTTCATCCTTATTTTAGAATAATATTCTCTGCAGCTGACAAAGTACATAAAACCAGTTCATCCTTGTTTGTTTATATGAGATCCCACAGGATTCTTAGTCATTTATAGCATTACCAAACTAGCCCTCGCTGTGGTGAGAAATTTACAAGGCAGACAGGTTTTATTTTGCTGCCCTGATGGCTGTGTCACATTATAAATTTCTAGTCTGGAAGTTTAGATGAATCATATGAATGAAAACTGATTACATAAAGAGTCCTTGGAGCAGAATACTACACATGTTGTCACAGAAATAATCCTACTGTCTTCTATATTAGATAGGGATGTATACCTTGGATTACAGTTTTATGGATAAGTATAGTGTGTATGGTAAGGTCTAAAGTTCAACTAAATTTCCCGATCTCAGCAAATGTACCCCTTTTACTTGGGTTGGTTTACAACAGCAGGAATTCTCTTTCAGGTAAATCTGAGCCACATCATTCATATGAGAAGAAACAGCTTAGCTTCTTTTCATTTCTGGGCTAAAGAAACAGGTCAGGATATTAGGCTTCTCAAGGTGTAATCAGGACTAAAAATGAAAAGTCCAAGCAAAACATCGCTTTCTGCTTAGGTTGATAAATTTTCTTTTTAAAAAAGAATACAGTAATAACACAAGAACGCCAGTGAGAATTCTAAGTCTTGATGTGAAATGTGTATCTAAAGGCCCTGTCACACTGGCCGACGGATGCAAAACGTTTGTAAAAAGGACACAGAGGACGAGAAAAATGTTCCATCCATTGTTATCTGCTCTCAAAAGGGGCAAAAATTTGCATAACCAGAGTGGACAACATGGAAAGGAATGGACGGGGGGAGGACACAGGGCGGATGGAAAGCGGATGCTCCATGGAAGCCTAGCGGATGGAAGCAGATGGGAGCAGATGGCACATCCGCAAGGCTTCCGGGGGACTGCAGCAAAGCGGACGCGGAACAGATACAACGGATGCAGAGCGGACGCCGAGCGGATGAAGCGGATGCACAGCGGAAGACTAGGGGATGAAGCGGATGAAGCGGATGCCTAGCAGAAGCCTAGCGGATGCCTAGCGGATGCCTAGCATTCACTGCACATGCGGGGAGGATGCATTGTGTCAGCCCCGCGGATATAAAGGGAAGCAGCTCCCAAGCAGGTCAACATTCAGAGGAGAGACCTGCTTCCAGACACAGCTCTCAAGCCTGCCTGCCTGCCTGCCAGCCTTCCTGCCAGCCTGCCTGCCTTGCCTGCCTGCATGCCTGCCAGCCTTGCTGCCTGCCTGCCAGCCTTGCTGCCTGCCTGTCTGACAGCCTCCCTGCCTGCCTGCCAGCCTCCCTGCCAGCCTGCCTGCCTGCCTGCCTGCCTGCCTGCCTGCCTGCTGCCTCCCTGCCAGCCTCCCTGCCAGCCTGCCTGCCAGCCTTGCTGCCTGCCCGCCTGCCAGCCTGCCTGCCAGCCTGCCTGCCAGCCAGCAAACCCACAACCATGGGGAAGAAGAGAAAGCCTCAGCCATCTGCGGCCAGCCCTGGCAAGAGGGACAGGGCCACCCTCCTACCCCCTGGCCCTCACTCTGCTTCTGCTGGGGCCTCTGTAGCACGGGCTCGCTCTTCTGGGGCTGAGGCTTCTGCTGCTTCCACTTCTGGAGGAGCTGATGATGCTGGAACCTGTTGGCAGGGATGCCAAAGGCGTTCTCCACCACCCGTCTTGCCCTGGACAGCCTGTAATTGAAGATCCTCTCTTCATGGGTGAGGCATCTGGAAGTGTAGGGCTTCATGAGGTAGGTTGTGAGGGAGAAGGCGTCATCCCCCATGATGAAGTAAGGCACATCTTGTGTGTCGTTGGGCAGGGGGTCTGGATCTGGGAAGCCCATGATGAGGTTGTGTTCCAGCCCCTCCTTGAGATGACTGGCGTTGTATACCTGGGCAACTGAAGATGAGCCGTTGGATGAAGCATCGATGTACATGAACTTGTAGTCAGCATCGACCATGGCAAAGAGGATGATTCTGAAGAAGCCCTTGTGGTTGTGATAAGTGGACCCTGACTTGGCTGGAGCTTTGCAGGCCACGTGCTTGCCATCTATGGCTGCAATGGTGTGGGGGAAGTTCCACTTCTGATACCACTGCTCTGCAACTTTCTTCCATCCTTCTTCAGTAGAGGGGCTGGAGGAGCTCCTCCAGGTATTCTTCGATGATGGCCTGCACCACTTCTCTGACCACAATGCTTGGTGGTGTTGTGTGGCACCCTCCAGCCGTACTGCATGCTCCTGTAGGTGGTCCCTGAGGCCAGGTGGCACAGAGTCAGTGCCACCTTGAGCCCAGGGTCCAGGCTGGGCCGGAAGTTGGTGCTCTGCTTGGTCAACCTGGGTGTCAGCCACTCCACAACTTCGTCAAACATGGCTGGAGGCATCCTCATGAAGTTCTGAAATGCACGAGGGTCTTCATTCCTCAGCTCCACCATCAGCTTGTTGTACAGTCTGTACTCTGCTCTTCTCCCGATCCATCTTCGGACCCAGATGCTTCTTGGCCGCCTCCTTTTCTTCCTGTAGTAGAGTTGAAAGAGCCTGTAGATGGCTTCACACTGTTGCAGAACAATGGTGGCTACCAAAAGGACTGTGTTACGATCCATGGTGGACATGACTGGATGCTGTGGAAGAGCAAGAGGCAGATGAAGGCTGCAGAGGTCTGCACAGCAGGGCTGCTGGTCTGAAAGTGAGATGCAGGTGAGTTGCTTCCCCTTTTTATAGGCAATATAGGTTTTCCCCTATGTATCCTTTTGCATCCTCTAGGCATCCTCTAGACATCCTTAATATCCAAGATAGGTCCCCACTGCGAACTTTTTTTCTATTTTAAATGCTTTCTTTGCGAGCTGCATCTGCTTTCATCCTTTCTCCATCCATGCTACTAACGCTACGCGTCCGTTCTGCATATGTTCCGCTTCCTCCCTGTGTCCGCTTTCTGCTGGAGTGGATTTGAGTTGCGCGGATGCGCAGCGGATGCCTAGCGGATATAGCGGACACGTAACAGATGATGGATGCAGAACGGATGTTCCCTGTATGCCTAGCGGATGCAGAACAGACGCGTTGGATACATTTTCCGCTCAAAAAGTTTTGAGCAGCTCAAAACTTTTTGAGCGTATGGAACCTCAGTCGATGGATGCTGGACGGATAGAGAGGAAGAAAAACGGACGCAGTGAGTACAGAACGGAAGCATCGCGTTAACCAATGGATGGAAAGTATTTCTCTCCATTTTACATCCTCTTTCCATCCGTTGGTGCAGTGTGACATGGGCTTAAGGTCTTATCCATGTTGTTTTTTTCCACATTTGTTTGATGTAAGGGATCTGTCTGTCTATCTTTTTAAATATATAAAGATCTTTGAAACTTTGAGTCAGGAACATCTTTCCTACTCTTTAATATAAAGAGTATAACCTTATCAATATGAAAACCAGCTCTCACAAGAGAAGGTTTTTTTTCTTCCACCAAGTCAATATCCAGATTTTTGTGTCCCAGATATGATAGATCATATCCATCCTAATTCCTGAGAAATTCAAGGTGATTAAGACACTGTGTTGGATTTGTAAGCAATGCTGTATATTTGATTATATGGTCTGCACTGGGGCAGTTTCTTGCACTGCTTTTTGTTCAGTATTGTGCATGAACTTAGTCACTATGGGATGTTTGATAAATCAGGGTTAAATCAAGTTATGGTTTAATGTGATGTTCCAACCCAACCATTAAGTCTCTCCTGCTAGCCAGAAAAACCTTGGAGACTGATCTACCCTCGGATAAAGCCTCTGCAAAATAGGTCAAAAGAATGCAAAATTATCTAGAATTTATTAGTTTGTGAGTTAATTGTTTTCAGCTGCATCCTATTGCTTGCAGGGCTGTTTTATAATTAACCACACTGAACTTTTCTGAACATTAACTTGCAAGTCATTCCTGTAGTACAGCATGCCAATTGCCTAGATGAACCTGATCATCTCCTTCCTTGTCTGATGAATAGTAAGGAATGAAGAGTCTGCTAAGAATTTCTATTCCTTCATATGCTTTCATTTCATTTCATTTCATTTCATTTCATTATTTATTTATTTATTGATGCTTTATATTTTAGTTGGTTGGGTCTTAAATCCTTATTTCTTCCCCAAACCCTAAAAACTTTAAGATTAGACTGTCTACTATTGACCTCACCCCTTTCCTAAGAGATCTGTAGGAGGCGTGCATAAGCGCACCAATGTGCCTACCATCCCTGTCCTATTGTTTCTTTTTATTTTTCTTATATGTATCCATTTCATGTATTCATAACTATATTTATACTTATACCTATTATCTTGTAAGTGATTGATAAATAAAATAAATCCTCCTTGGGCAACTTGTCAAACTTTCCACAGAAATCATGAGAACAATAGTGCTTGCTATCTCTGCCTCTTTTTCTTCATTAGTCCTCCATGAAAAACAAATACTTTATGTTAGAAGTCTGTCAGAGACCATCCAGAACCAATTTCTACAGTTGCATATCATGCTTTACCAAACAAACATACAAATCATTCTATAGGACCAGAAGGGGTCATTTGGACTGCTTGTATGGGATATGGTTGTACACACAAATTGATAACATGATTCCCACAAGACACTGAGTCACAAAGTACCCAACCCTGTTTTAGTTAGCCTAATTATGTTAACTGTACTCTTATGTTATGGCCATACAGAGAATCTCATATATTAATAAATATAACCATACAACCATATAGCAGAAATATACAAACTATATAATGAAAAATAGACAAAAATATTTTAAAATTTTGCCTGTATTCCACCAAAGAGCATAAATAATAAAATGCTTTAATCTGTTAGACTCACTTTATACATTGCTTAAAGGGGGGGATTCAAACAAATGACCTGGAACCTTCCTCACAAGTCTTACTTCCCCAACTTCCTATATCAGGGGTGTTCCATATTAACATACTCGAAATACCCTGTTCCCATTGGTCCACAAATACTCGAATCTGATTGCTGTTTTAAACGACGGTGATTGATCGACAATTGCCGCCCTATGATTGGCCCGCCTGAGTGGCAGGAAAATCAAGGAGCTGTCATTGGCGGCGAGCCATGAGCAGCCTCTATAAAACAGGCTACCGCGGCTCCGCAGTCAGACGGAACTAGCGACTAATAAAAGAGCTGAAAGTCACGCTGGTCTCAAGTCTCTTTTTCCGCGAATACAACACTGGTGACAAAGGTGGGATTCTGAGATGAGGAGACCAGTTGAGCATGTGGCAACGAGAACCGAGCAGACGAAATGGCTGGCACCAACTCGCCACCCACACCATTCAACCCAGCAACAGAGGACTGGGAATCGTGCATCGACAGATTCCTCATGTTCCTTGAGAGTAATGACTTTCAAGGGATCTTTGACAACAGGAAGAGAACTGTGTTCCTGACACACTGTGGGCCCACAGTGTTCAAGATGGCCAAGGTATTGGCCAAACCTGAGGACGTAAAGCAGATGGCCTGGCCGGACTTGGAAAAAATGCTGAAAGCCATTATGCACTGACCGTCTCGAGACTTATTCGAAGACCTGAGTTCTACAAACAGGACCAGAGAGAAGGTGAGAGTATCGCAAATTTCATAGTGGCTCTAAGGGACATTGGAGGAGCATTAGAATTTCTCAAAATGGATGAAGTCATGAGGGATCACGTGGTCCTAGGACTAAGAGATCTCACCTTGCAGAGCTGACTGCTAACCCGGCCAACAATTACAGTCACTGAGGTCATCACTGAGGCCACTGCAGCTGAAGCCACTAAAAAATCAGCAGCCAAAATGCAACAAATGAATGCAACAATGCAAAAAATACTGGCAGAGACAAGCCAACCTCCAGAGAAGAAGTCAGAGAGCACCCACAAGACCCTCACACACCACGAGGACAGCGAGTCATTGTCCGAGACCAATAACAAAGAGGAAGAAATCCAAAGACTCCAATCGGAACAGAACAGACGGGAAAGGAAAGAACGTAAGTCGGGGTTCCAGTGTGCTGGGTGTGGAGGAGACCACCCCATTCCAAGTGCCATTTCCGAGATGCAATTTGCTGGCACTGCGAGAGATGGGGACACATTTCAGTTTGCCAAAACTGGAAAAGCTACAGACCCTGACGTAGAGACAACATTCCCCCCCTCCCAGAATGAAAGAAAGACAGACAGGGGGCCGTTGGAGCTGAGAAAGCAGAGGCAAATGGCTCAACGAAAGCTACCGGAAAGAAGAAACACACCAAACGATAACCATCTGGCATTCTAATGCAACCAATGCCTGGAAGGTACATGTGAAAGTCAACATCGAAGGCCAACAATGCGAGATGGAGGTGGGCTCTGGCTCATACCTATCTATGGTATCATGGAACACAATTAAGAGACTGATACCAAACATACAAAGAACGGAACTAGAGAGCCAAACACTGACCCTGAAAGACCACCAAGGGAACAGGATCCCCGTAGTCGGACTCGGAAACTTCCAAGTCAAATTCAAGAAACACACAGAAATTCTGCCTTTAACCATTGTAGACCGGAATTGCCCATGCTTACTGGGACTCGAATGGTTCAAACCCCTGGAATCGGAGTGACCGGAATCAACAGCGTCACTGCAACAGACTGGGAGGAGAGACTAATGAGGGATTTCCAGGACGTGTTTGATGGGAAATTAGGCAAGTACCGAGGGTCCCCTATATAATTTAATTTGAATCCGACCATAGTCCTAATCAGGTTAAAGGCAAGGTGAGTCCCTTTCAGATTAAAACCAAAGATCAATGAGGAATTAAATAAACTCGTCGCACAGGGGGTGTTGGAACCAATAGACCACGCAAGATGGGAAACCCCAATTGTAACCCCAATTAAGCCAGATGGGTCCATGAGAATCTGTGGAGACTACAAGGCCACCCTAAACCATGCACTACAACAAAGTGCATACCCCGTTCCAGTAGTGCAACATCTGTTACATTTGTTGGGGGGAGGCAAGGTCTTCGCAAAACTCGACCTTGTACAAGCATACCAACAATTGCCAGTCAACCCAGAAACAGCAGAGGCACAAACGATCATGACTCATAGGGGGGCATTCAGATGCAAAAGACTGTAATTTGGAGTCAGCGTGTCCCCAGGGGTGTTCCAAAGCCTGATGGAGCGGTTGTTAGAAGGGATAAAAGGAGTGGTTCCATACTTCAATGATGAGCTGGTGTCATCCAGTGACAAGAACCAACTGGAAAGTCACCTCAGAGAAGTATTGCAAAGATTCCAAAAGGCAGGACTCAAGGTTAAAAAAGAGAAATGTCAGCTAGCCACCTTGAAAGTTGAATTCCTGGGGTATCTAATAGATAAAGATGCATTCATCCCACAGATCAGAAAATCAAAGCTATAAAAGAAGCTCCGAGGCCCAAAAACAAAGCAGATTTATAAGCGTTTTTTGGACTCATCAATTTCTACAATGTTTTCCTCCCACAGAAGGCAACGATGGTGGAACCACTACAAAGATTACTGGATAAGACAGCCACCTGGACCTGTGGACGATGAGAAGAGACTGCGTTCCAGAAAATAAAATATTTGCTGACATCCAAATCTGTGTTAATTCAATACAGCGAAACCATGCCACTGACAGTCACCTGCGATGCATCATCTTTTGGCATTGGAGCCATACTCAGCCATACACTACCAAATAGGAGAGAAGTGCCGATTGCGTTCTATTCCAAAATGCTGTTGAAAGCAGAAAGGAACTACAGCCAGTTGGACAGAGAGATGTTAGCAGCAATATCTGGGGTCAAACGGTTCCATGAATACCTCTACAGTAGGACCTTTACACTCATCACAGACCACAAGACACTCTTGGGAATACTCACGGGAAACAGGGCCACCCCAAACATGCTCTCCCCACGAATGACAAGGTGGTCCGAGTTCCTTGCCGCATACAATTACAAATTAATTCACAGGAAAGGCAAGGACATTTTACACACCGACGCCCTGAGCCGTACTCCCCTACCTGAACTGGGAAGTGACCTGGCACCAACCACATACACCCTACAAATTGAAACATTACCAAACCTACCCATAACCGAAGTGGACATTGCGAAAGAAACCACAAGAGACAAAAAGATGGCGCGGGTTTTAAACTGGGTAGGAAAAGGGTGGCTGGAAAATGAGACAGACGAGACTTTTAAACCGTTCCGGAACAGACAGATTGAACTCTCAATGTTAAAAGGTTGCATACTATGGGGGGATCGGGTAGTCATACCAGAAATATGTACGAAGGACACCCGGATATCGTACGAATGAAATCCCTGGCCAGGAGTTATGTATGGTGGCCAGGAATGGATAAGGATATTGGGAGATGGGTGGAAACATGCACTAAATGCCAAAGATCCAGACCTGCACCCCCTGAGGCACCTATGCTCAACTGGGAAACACTGAGGGGACCCTGGTCGAGAATACACATAGATTTTGCAGGGCTAAGAAAAGGACACACATTTTTAATCATAGTAGACGCTTATTCAAATTGGCTGGAAGTAAGCATCATGACCGCCACAACAACTGAAGCATTTATCAGACAGTTGAGGAAGCTCTTCGCCACACATGGGTTGCCGGACTTATTAGTTTCAGAAAATGGGCCGCAGTTCACGGCATTGACATTTGAAAAGTTCCTCACCGAACACGGCATAAGACATGCCTTGACAAGGCCGGCCCGTCCAGCTACAAACGGGCAGGCAAGCGGAACGCATTGTCCAGTATACCAAAGAAACTATAGAAAAATTAGACATGGGGGACATACAAGAAAAAATTTCCAAAATGTTCACTATACAACACATCACACCTAACTCCACTACAAATAAAATCCCAGCAGAACTATTGATGGGCAGAAAATTAAGATCATACCTGGATAGATTACACCCCACATACAGCCCGGAAAAACCAGCAGACTCCTCTAGCAAATACTGCACATTCGGAACAGGGTAGCTAGTCTATACAAAAAATCTTATGGGGCACCCACTCTGGGTACTGGCAAAAATAACCCAAGTAACAGGACCCAATCATACAGACTAGAACCAGAGGACGGAAGAAGCTGGAGGAGACACATAGATCAACTGAGATCAAGAACATTAGAAAGAGCCACTAACACATCCAGGTATGAAGAAAAACAACACACACACATGCCAGAACCACAGCAAACATTAAACAAAAACAATGATAATCAAACCAGAGAGGGAGGAAACCCCTCAAACACAAATAAGAGGGGAGGGGGAGACCCTCCGTTAACACTAGAAACACCACAACAAAACCGAAAAACAAACCACCAACCAAATTCTCAAATAAACCCAGAAAGAAACGACTACTTACCTGGAGATGACTTCAGTAGAGAGGAACAGACAGCGCAAAAATATCAAGAAGCCATTCCGGAAGGGAGCAGCCGGGCCAACTCTACCAGCCCAGATAGGCCAGATGGGAGTGACATGGCTGACTCCACCTTCCAGGAGGTTCCATAGAGAAGGACGGGAGAAACAGCGATCCTGTCCGAACCCGCTGAAGACAACAACGCGACTAAACTGCGCAGGTCAAGTAGACAACATAAAAACCCCTCCTACTTACATGACTACGTTACGTAAGACAAAACCAAGAGGGGAGGGGTGTTACATATTAACATACTTGCAACATTAACATACTTGGCAACAAACTTGCCAAGTTTGAAAACCCTTGTCCTATATTATAGCAAAAATAGAACAGCACAGAATCTGTTCCATTTATATAACACTTTGAAAACTAACAACTCTGGTTAATGTACAGGCCCTAAAAGTGATCAAAAAGTGTTGGTCTAAAAGTATTCACTTTGATGAGTTTCATGAAGGCCACTGGAGATTTGCTATAGGTCTATGACAGTGCTTACAATTAACTGCATAGCAGCCTTGTTCTTGTATTTCTTCAGCCCTGACTTAGCTTCCTGGGAATAATTACAATGTCTCTGTAATTTACGTGTAAAGACAAACAGAAGCATTTATAGTCTAACCTGGATTCCCTGTGTGCACATATTATGTAAAGCTGTGCCATAAAACATTCCTTCAGTAAATCTTGCACTTTCCCCACTAAGATATAAAATAAAAACTGCTTCAAAATACAAGCAGTGAGCATTGTGGTGGATCCATCCATGACTCTGAAGTGTTTCCCCTGTGGAAACAATTGCATCAGGATTCACAATTGCAGTAATGTAAAATGACATGTAGATCATATGCAGTTCTTATTTAAATTTTAAATGTGGAAACTCCTGCCTTCTGAGGTTGCTTGACTCTGTCTGATTTACATTAATATAGTTTATCATGATTCACTCAGGGGACTACATAAGCAAAAATACTATGAAGTACAATAGAAGTGTGTGTGCAGGTTTTTCACTATCAGAACTAATTCAGGCAGCGGATTTTATAAATTACCTAATTAATAGAAGGTTGAAAAAAACAAAAAACCTCAAGGACAATTTAAGAAGTTGGGCAGCAGAAGATTTATAAAGTTACTTTATGAAAAAAAATAAGCAAGTAAAACAGACAACCTTCCCTTTAGATGTTACTAAACAGTAGTTTCCTACAAACACAGGAAGGATGTTTGAATCATCTGGAACACTGCAAATTCCCAATCCCTGCATTGAATAAATTCTGCAAAATAGTCCTTACCTTGAAACCCTCATAGGAGACTTGGAGAATTTTTACTCATAGTACAGGCTCAGATTATCCTATTTTGGATATGGAGACCTGCCTCTCTGGAGAAGGCTTTAATGTGGGGAAAGGTAGAAGGGAAGAAGAGGAAGATGAGCAGGAAGATGGGTGGAGTCAATTCCCGTGATGATGGTTGCACCATTGGAAAAACTTAAGAAAGCATCAGGTTGTGGATAGACTCTCCTGGAGAATATCTGTGTAGTCACAAAGAGTTAAAACTGGCTTGTTCGCATATCAATCAATCTGGTTTTTTTTAGGTGTTAGTAATTCTATATATAAGCAGTAGCATTTAGACTTATATACTGCTTCATGGTGCTTTATAGCCTTCTCTAAGCGGTTTACAGAGTCAGCCTATTGCCCCCAACAATTTGGGTCCACATTTTACCCACCTTGGAAGGATGGAAGGCTGAGTCAACCTTGAGCCTGGTGAAATTTGAACTGCCAAGCAGGCAGCTGCCAGTCAGCAGAAGTAGCCTGCAGTACTGCACTCTGTGCCACTGCGCCACTGCGGCTCCTAAAAAACAATTTCACCTACAGTACAAGACAGACTTTAAAAGAACAAAGAATAAAAACAGAAAACTACAGAATGATCTTAAAGTCATTCTCCCCATTCCTCCATACAGAGGAAATGTCTGTGGTTTAAAGAAGGCAGCATAGAACTTGCTTCAGAAATCTTCTTTTTACCTATGTGCAAATTTGTGTAAATCTAGTTGATTATTAAGCCAACCAGCTACAACTCATAGCTTTAATCGTGACTTTAAAAAAATCAGGTTGCAGCCAGGCAAGAATTAGGTGCTGAGGCAATGGGCCAAATATATGTCACCTTCCTTGAAACCCTGAACTACAAGCATCCAGTCCTCATATACACATACTATGTTCATCTGAGACATGTTGTTGAATGTCTGTACTCTTCCACAAAAATAGTGTAGGACAACCAAATGCTGAATATCAGAATCTCTATTCTAATTTCAACAAAACTAGTATAAAATCAGTAGCTTCAATAAGCCAATGAAACTGAGATTACCATTTGGCTTTGAGTCAACTGTCTGGTGGCAAACCAGATTCACCACTCCATCCTTTCCCTAAATCCCTGTATGTGTTAATCCAGAACATGATTTTTTTTTAAAGTGTAAAATTCAGACAATTATAAAAATACATTCTGTAATTTTCAAACAAACAAACTTTCTGACATAGGAAAACACAACCATTTCTTTAAAAAATATTATGATTGGATATATAATTGGGGAAGTGCTTGCCCTTTTCAAAGTATCCAGAAACCAAACCTTTGCTTCCTAGAGATTATTGATCCATTAAATTACGATGAAGATAATACATCACTCATCCTTCTAAAGGTGCTGAGAATGATATTCAAAGCAATAGAAACTGCAAAAACAAAAGCAGTAAAACTAACCACTGTATTTAATTATGAAACAACTGCAGAGCCTTTGATTACTATTTTTAGTATTAAATTACTAAAAATTACTATTAATTTGATTAAAAATGGAACTTTTCCAAAGAGTCTTTGCTAACATCTCCTGCACCTCTTATTATTCTGATATTTTTTCTCCCACATTGGTTTTGCTTTGACAGTTTGGACCATATGGTCTTTTATTTTTTGTTGTCATTATTTTTATTGTGACACTAAAAGCAAAGGGATGTGAAATAGGATAAAAATCAAATAGATAATAGTTATTGCAGTAACAAAGATTGATATGTAATAGATCAAAGCCCTGAGACTTTGAATCTCAACATGGGGCATTATTATTATGTTAGCCTTTTTGAGCTCAAAAGCTAAAGGCTAGGTCCCACTGGCCAATGGATGCAAAACATATGCATAAAGGACACAGCGGATAAGCAAAATTTCGGGGATGGCTCCATCCGTTGTCATCTGCTCCAAAAAGTGGCGAAAATTTGCATAAACAGAATGGAAAAGAACGGACGTGGGTAGTATGTAGCGGGGATGTTAAATGGATGTTCATAGGAAGCCTAGTGGATGCATACCGGATGCAAACGGTTCACTGCGCATCCTTTCTATTTCCATGCTACTAACGCTGTGTAGACGTTCCATGTAACTTTCTTTCCTCCCTCTTTCCGTTTTCAGCTGTAGCGGATGTGAGTTGCAAGGATGCCCAGAGGATGCAGAGAGGATACAGAGGATGTTTAATGGATGATAAACGGACATAGAATGTTTGTTTGTCAGATGTCGCGGATTTACATCATACACGGCGGAAAGTTCATCCGTTCACAAAGTTTTGTGCAACTCAAAACTTCTTGCATGGATGAAATCGCAGTGGACGGATGCTTGATGGATAGAGCGTATGAAATACATATGCAATGAGTACACAACGGATGCATCGTGTTTTCCAATGGATGGCAAGCTTTTTTTAATGTTTTACATCCTCTTTGCATCCATTAGTGCAGTGGGACAGGGGCTTAAGCAGGATCAAGAGTTTTGAGAACTTAGCTGGAAGACCTCCTGGGAATATCCAGGCGAAGACTAGACTAAGAAATTAAAGAATAGAACAAGGTATTGTTGACAAACCACAACAGAGATGTGTTCATGAAGTCATGGGTTGTTTTATTCAACCTGAAGGAAACATAATTTTTTTCTATGCATGATCCATTAGAATGATATAAAAATAAAAATAAACCGTTTATTTTATTTATTAGACTTGTTTGATGCCCATCTCACCAAGACACGACTTTGGGCACCTTTTGAGCATTAAAACTAAAACCAATAAAACATTGCAATAAATAATTACAATAGCAATACTTTACAATTAAAAGAGGGAGAGAGAGGCAGTAAGATACACATAAGATGGGGTCTTGTCTTAATCTGTCAGCCACCTCCGTCATGATGCTCCCTTGTTGGGGTCACAAGCCAACTGGCAGAAATAAAATTTTTAGGCTCTTACATAAGGTTGGAAGGGTGGGTGCATATCTCACCATGGGTGGGCACAATGTTCCATAATCCAGCAACAACAATTGCTATCAATATTAATCTAAGTAGAATATCTGCTTTTCCCATATCTCACATAGAAGCCAAAGAAGAGAACTTAGACTGAGCATCCGCCTAGGTTCAGCTCCCTAAAGTGTTCTTGTATCCAAAAAACCAGATTTCTCACAGTTGAGGACAGAAAAGAGTCCTATCAGAGCTTCAGGCATCTGTGGCCAGCTGCTCCCACATGGCAGCTTATCAATGAAGTAACTCTCAAGTTTTAGGCTGACTCCACCCATATGGCTGACTCCACCATTATCTTGGCCAGGAGAAAATCTTATAACATTCTCTGCACACAGTTGGTATGCAGATGGACTCAGATTTCATCTCTGTGGGAGGTGGAGTGTGAGGAATTCTATTTAACATTCTAGACAATTTCTGACAGAGTCCACAAAAGGAGGTGAAGGCAACTCAGTAAAAGACAGTTTTCTATATAGGGCAGCTTATTCATGGCAGCTTCTGGTATGGGGCAGCCTATTTCTTATCTCAATTGCTGCCTGATGTTTGAGTCACACTGATGTAATAAAAATTGCCCACCTGCTTTTAAGAAAGATATAATTTTCATTCGCATGGAGACTCTGTACCTAAAGAAGGCTCCATAGCAAAAGATAGCCTCTGTCTCCCAGGAAATAATATGGTCTTCCTTTCTTGCTTTAAAGCAGCTTCCCTCAGTAGTTTTGGATTACAAGTCAGATCTCTCTCTCAGCTGCCTCAAGGCCATGCTATTCCCTCTTGGAGATTGTGGCAGTGTTGTTCCAAAACATCTGGAGAGCACCAGGCTAGAGAAGGCGGCTTTAAAATGTAAATTCATCTTTCATAAAGTTTATTAATATGCCACTGCTTAGCACAACATATGCTTGTAGGATTTATTAAGCACTTAACAGCATGAAAGAAAAATATTTGCTTGTTTTTTGCTGCCAGTCCTAATGGAGATATGTGACTCACTGGGTTCCCAAATGCACAAATATTTCCCAGGAAACAAATAACTGTTTCAAGCTGCAATTTTCTAGGGAGATAGAAGTAGGTTAATAACATGGATGCGCTTGTTTTTTCCAAAAAGGAAAAAAATACACAAAATTAATGAGTACACTGTGACAAACATAAATATTGATACTCTCCATAGGAGAATGATGTTTTGAGGTTTCAAAACTATTTGTATACAAGATAATATTGTGCTTTGGATTGCTAAAACTACAAAATACTATGTCATTATTTTGTGCCTCCAATCCTTATGGTCTTTACTCAGTGTAGTGTGTTGCTCTAGTCTAGTTGCCATGATACAAATTTACAAATTAAATTCAGATCTATTTTACTGAACATTTATTACCTACATACCTCATCCTTCCTTTACACATCTAAAGCCCCTGTCACACTGCACCAACGGATGGAAAGAGGATGTAAAACGGAGAAAAACAATTGCCATCCATTGGTTAACGCGATGCTTCCGTTCTGTACTCACTGCCTCCGTTTTGCTTCCTCTCTATCCGTCCAGCATCCGTCTATTGACGTTTCATCCGCTCAGAGGGTTTTGAGCTGCTCAAAACTTTTGAGCGGAAAATGTATCCAATGCGTTCATTCTGCATCCGCTAGGCATACGGGGGACATCCATTCTGCATCCGTTACGCACCCGCTATATCCGCTAGGCATCCGCTGCGCATCCGCGCAACTCAAATCCGCTCGGACGCAGGGAGGAAGCAGAACGGACGCAGAACCGACGTGCAGCATTAGTAGCATGGACGGAGAAAGGATGAAAGTGGATGCAGCACGCAAAGAAAGCATTTAAAATGGAAAAAACGTTAGCAGAGGGGACCTATCTCGGATATTAAGGATGTCTAGAGGATGCCTAGAGGATGCAAAGGGACACATAGGGGAAAACCTATATTGCTGATAAAAAGGGGGAGCAACTCACCTGCATCTCACTTTCAGACCAGCAGCCCTGCTGTGCAGACCTCGGCAGCCTTCATCTGGCTCTTGCTCTTCCACAGCATCCAGTCATCTCCACCATGGATCATAACAAACTCCTTTTGTAGCCACCATCCTTCTGCAACAGTGCGAAGCCATCTACAGGCTCTGTGAACTCTACTATGGGAAGTAAAGGAGGCAGCCAAGAAGCTTCTGGGTCCAAAGATGGATCGGGAGAAGAGCAGAGTACGGACTGTACAACAAGCTGATGGTGGAGCTCAGGAACGAAGACACTCGTGCATTCCAGAACTTCATGAGGATGCCTCCAACCATGTTTGATGAAGTTGTGGAGCAGCTGACACCCAGGTTGACCAAGCAGAGCACCAGCTTCTGGCCCAGCCTGGACCCTGGGCTCAAAGTGGCACTGACTCTGCACCACCTGGCCTCAGGGATCACGTACAGGAGCATGCAGTACGGCTGGAGGGTGCCACACAGCACCATCAGCATTGTGGTCAGAGAAGTGGTGCAGGACATCATCGAAGAATACCTGGAGGAGCTCCTCCAGTGCCCCTCCACTGAAGAAGGCTGGAAGAAAGTTGCAGAGCAGTGGTATCAGAAGTGGAACTTCCCCCACACCATTGCAGCCATAGATGGCAAGCACGTGGCCTGCAAAGCTCCAGCCAAGTCAGGGTCCACTTATCACAACCACAAGGGCTTCTTCAGCATCATCCTCTTCGCCATGGTCGATGCTGACTACAAGTTCATGTGCATCGATGCTTCAGGCAAGGGCTCATGTTCAGATGCCCAGGTATACAACGCCAGTGACCTCAAGGAGGGGCTGGAATGCAACCTCATCATGGGCTTCCCAGATCCAGACCCCCTGCCCAATGACACGCAAGATGTGCCCTACTTCATCGTGGGGGATGACGCCTTCTCCCTCACAACCTACCTCATTAAGCGCTACACTTCCAGACTCCTCACCCATGAAGAGAGGATCTTCAACTACAGGCTGTCCAGGGCAAGGCGGGTGGTGGAGAACGCCTTTGGCATCCTGGCCAACAGGTTCCAGGTACTTCTCACCACCATGCAGCATTGCCCAGAGACCGTGAGGAGGATTGTGGAAGCTTGCTGCATCCTGCACAATCTCATGCGCACCCGCTACCCAGTCTTGCAGAACAGGCTCGTGGACCTCCAGCAAGGCAATGGGGACATGGAGCCTGGGGAATGGAGGCAAGGGCGAAACCTGATAGACACTGAGGATGTGCAAGGCCCCAACAGAGCTTCACGTGAAGGGAAGAAGCAGTGCAACCTCCTGAAACACTGGTGCAACTCCCCAGCTGGAGCAGTGGAGTGGCAAGACAGGATGGTAGATGATTAATGGATGCTTCCTTCAGCCTGTCTCATCACACAGATGAGATTGGGCCATGTGTGTTGGGTGGGCCTACAATGAACAGGGCATTTAATAAAGAGTTGTGTTGATGTTCAAATGTGTGGATCAATGCTTACATTAGTATTGATAATGAAGGGCCATAGGTGTGGCACCTGGGAGGGTGGACCATACAGTCCCACTATGCTTGCACTGGAGGTTTATCTATCCCACAGCTATTACCCATCCCACAGGTATCCCTGCCCATCCCAAAGGTATCCCTGCCCCTCCCAAAGGTATCCCTGCCCCTCCCACTGCTATCCTTACCCATCCCACAAGCATGCAAAGGCTTAAACCATTTCTAAAAGTGTCCACCAAGACTTTATTGACATAAATAAATGAAGCAAGTGTGTGAAGCAAAGATAAACTTTATTAATCACAAGCTGTAAAAGAAAAATGACCCAAGTCAAGTGTCCAAATAAAGACTACAGGTAGTCACCCAGTCTCTGGCACTCCTCTTGGTCACTCGGAGGTGTGCCCAGTCTCAGGGGTGAAGGGTCCAGGTGCTGTGGAGGTGGCTGCTGCTGGAGTGCTGGTCTGAAGCACCACTGGGGTGCCTGGCCCTGAGAGGACAACAGGGGATGGTGTGTTGAGGAAGCTCTCAGACAGCTGGCTCAGCCCCGTGATGTTGAGAGCTCCTTCCTCCATGCCATGTGGTGTCAGCCCCAGTACCAAGGACAGATGTACTGAGGCCGGGCTTCGCTGTGGGGTGGAGGAAGGAGCAGTGTAGTGGGGCTGTCTGGTCTGCAGCTGGGTGAGGACTGGCATTGGTGGCATCTGTGGTGTGGGTGGCATCGCTGTCATCGGTGGCATCATTGGCGTGGGTGGCATTGGTGGCATCAGTGGAACTGGTGGCAACGGTGTCATCCGATGACTCTGTGCCTGGACTGGGAAGGGCTGCTGCCTGTGCTGCTGGACCTCCTGGTAGCCATAGCCCTGGTAGGTGAGGGCCTGTGGGAAGCCTTGGAATGGGAGGGACATCACCTGGGGTGGAGGAGCAGACCTGGACTGGGTGGGAGCAGGTTCATCTTAGTCTGGAGGGTTGTGAAGCAGCTCGGTGATCCGGTTCTTCATCACCTGGTAATGGGCTTCCGCCATGTCCGTGAGGGTCTGGTTGACATAGGTGAGGAAGGGCTTGCGGGTGGAGGATGAGGAGTTGGTGTGGACCAGCTGAGAGAGGAGATCTATGCTGCTCCGGATGGTGTCCCTGATCTCCAGAAGGACAGTGTGGCTCTGCCCCTCCTGTCTGGCTCTCTGGCTTTCTGTGGAGGTGGAGCTGTGGGTGGATGCGGGTAGGGCTGTGGTGGAAGTGCCATCTCCTTTCTCCCACTGCACCAGGGAGTCCTCCACGCACTCCACCACAGTTAAAACACCTGTCCATGGGTTCTCCGCCGTGGCACACTCCACAGAAACCTGCCTGGAGATAGGAGCTGACTCTCGGCCGGAAGAGGACTGGCTCTCAGCAGGCTGCCGGAGAGAGAGGGTCGTGAGAGGGGCTGCTGCTGCTGCTCCTTGGTGGCGGATCTCATCCTCCAGAAAGCTGCACCTGGCCATGACATAGGTTTCTCTGTCCGTCAGCTTAACCATGGCCTGGCCAGATTTCTTGAGGTGCAGCTTCCCGTACCAGGTGTGCATGTGCTTCCACCAGCCGAGGAGCACCTCCGATGTGTAGCCCAGACTCTCCACCTTCTCTCTCCAAGCAGCCTGCTTCCTTTTGGTGTCCCTGTACAGCCGGTGTCCCTTCCGCCACAGATAGTCATTCTCTCTCAGCCACTCCAGCACCTCATCCTTGTGTTCCTCCTCAATGGAGTATTGCCTCCTCTCCCGTTCCCACATATGCCTCTTCCTCCCTTTGGCAGGACCAGAAGGGCCCTCATCAGAGGGGCTTCCAGTTTGTAGGGACTGCTCCTCCACACCACCACCAGCAGCAGCAGCAGCAGCAGGATCATAATTATCATCATCAGCAGCAGCAGCAACAGCAGCATCACCAGCAGGATCATAATCAGCATAATCATCATCAGCAGCAGCAGCACCAGCAGGATCATCACCATCATCATAATCATCATTATCAGCAGCAGCAGCAGCACGAGCAGGACCAGGAGCCCCAGCAGGACCAGGAGCACAAGCAGGACGAGCAGGACGAGCAAGTCCAGGAGCACAAGTAGGATGAGCAGGACCAGCAGGACGAGGAGCAGCCTCAGCAGAGTAAGCACCAGCAGAAGCACCACCACCAGGAGCAGCATCATCAGCTTCTCCAGAAGCAGAAGCAGAAGAAGCTCCAGCCCCAGAAGAGTGAGCCTGTGCTACAGAAGCCCGAGCAGAAGCAGAGTGAGGGCCAGGGGGCGGGAGGGTGGCCCTGTCCCTCTTGCCAGGGCTGGCAGCAGATGGCTGAGGCTTCCTCTTTTTCCCCATGGTTGTGGGGTTGCTGGCTGGCAGAGAGGCTGGCAGGGAGGCTGGCAGGAAGGCAGGCACCAAGGCTTGCAGGCAGCAATGCTGGCAGGCAGCAATGCTGGCAGGCAGCAAGGCTGGCAGGCAGCAAGGCTGGCAGGCAGCAAGGCTGGCAGGCAGCAAGGCTGGCAGGCAGCAAGGCTGGCAGGGAGGCAGGCACCAAGGCTGGCATGGTGGCAGGCAGCAAGGCAGGCAGCAAGACTGGCAGGGAGGCAGGCAGCAAGGCTGGCAGGATGGCAGGCAGCAAGGCAGGCAGGCAAGGCACTCAATGCGTCTGGCAGCAGGTCTTTCCTCTGAATGGTGACCTGCTTCCGAGCTGCTTCCCTTTATATCCGCGGGGCTGACGCAATAAATCCCCCCTGTATGCGCAATTAACGCAAGGCATCCGCTAGGTTTCCGCTGTGCATCCGCTAGGCTTCCACTGTGCATCCGCTTCATTTGTTCCGCGTCCGCTTTGCTGAGGCCCCCCAGAAGCCTAGCGGATGTGCCATCTGCTCTCATCCGCTTCCATCCGCTAGGCTTCCGCTCTGCATCGATTTTCCATCCGCTCTGCGTCCTCTCCCCATCCGTTCCTTTCCGTGTTATCCGCTCTGGTTATGCAAATTTTTGCCCCTTTTGAGAGCGGATAACAACAGATGGAACATTTTTCTCGTCTGCTGTGTCCTTTTTACAAACATTTTGCATCCGTTGGGCAGTGTGACAGGGCCTTTAAGTAATATACTTTCTTTTTTCACAGCAGTACTTATTTAAGGAAATGTTTATATAGGTGTAACAAATGTGAAGTAACAAATGAGCCAAAAGGTTTCCTACTAATCAGATATAGCCATAGACAAGTATTACATAATATAAAACCATGTTTTTAATTAAAGGATAGGCTGTGTTTTTCATAAAGAATAAACAGTCTTAGTTGACGCTTTTCTTCTCACCTGGATAATCATAGCAACAAAAATTGGGGAACAAGTTGAATCTTTCTCTTAGATTCAACATGGCACCATGTTCCAGTTCTGAAAGCCACAACCATCAGGCATTCTAAAATTGACACTCCTCCTGCCACAAACTGACCACCCACAGAGGTGATCTTTTCTAAAAATGTTTCCTCATTTGGGATCTTCCAAAAACATTCTTCCTATATACAATGATGTTTTCAAACAACATTCCAGATTACACTGGAATTGAAATGGTTTGTGAAATCATTCCCTCAAAAACACAGTTGACCAATCTTTGCACTTTAATTCTGTCCAGAAAAACAATTCAGTTAGCCCAAATAGAGATAACAGGTTTTTTTTCAACAAAAAAAATATCTAGAAATAATATATTTTATTTCAAATACCTTTTTCTTAGACCTGAAGTATATATATTGCCAAGTTATATCCAACACAGGACAGTTCATACAATATGAAAAAGTGTAAACTTAAGATATGCAGTTCCAAAAATGTGTCTTTAGTTTTTCATATTTTTAAAATTGAACAAAGACAAAGTAACATTGCAAACTGGTCTAAGAATAGCATTGTTTAACTGGAAACACCAAAAGACTGCAGTTTGGCAAAACTCTTGGTAAAAGAATGCCTATCTTCTCTCTTTTAGACATTAAATCAGGGTTTCCCAACTTTGACAACTTTAAGATGTGTAGACTTGAACTCTCAGAATTCTCCAGTCAACAAAGTCCATTTCTTAAAGTTGCCAAGGTTAGGAAACCCTATATTAAATGGAATAGGATGATAGCTAATCTGGATTATAATGTTACAGATGGCAGATATGTTAAGCCTGGGTTCCCCAACCAGGGTTAGGTAAACAAGCTAAACAGAATGTGCAGCGTTAGTCAGATAGGCACACAGATAAATGAGTGAGCTAAGCTTGTATGTTTATTAACATACAGTAGAAATAACAGATACGCTTGTGCTATCAAGAATATATTTTATTCCAGTATAAGTTTATAGCATAGTCAAAAACAGTCCTATATTCATTTACCATATAGTCAGTCCATTCAGGGATATTCAGTTAGCAAAGTCCATATAGAATATCCTATTGTCAGTTCACATAAATCAGTCCGTTGTTGTCTCTCCCGTTTGAGCAATGCAGTCTTGATTCCAAGCAGTAATCAGGGATCATCAAAGCCAGAGAGAGAGAGAGCAAGCTGTAGCCTTGCTACTTTTATATGGTTTTCATAACCACACCCACAGTTGCTATTTTACAGTTAAAGCTGCATACACTAACTATGATTCATAGTTAGTATTTTCACCTAAAACAGTTAGGGTGAACAATGTTATCCCTAACAAGATAGGTACATAATGTTACAGATGGCAGACAGACTATAGGAGCTTTGAGGAAAAGCAGGTTTAAATTATAAATGATTCCTACACAATACATTTATTTTATTTTATTTATTTATTTGATTTGTCAGTCGCTTATAAAATAATAGGTATAAGAATAAAAAAGTATGAATACAGGAAATAGGTATGAATAAATGGGGACAATAGGACAGGTAGACACAATTGTGCATTTGTGCACAATTTCTTTTGAGTAACTTGAGATCTCCCTGGATATGGCGATTAGACATGGTACATTGTAGATAATGAGTATGTTAACTTTTATTAACAGAAGTTGGTGAAAATGGAATTGACGTTGTAGAGATTCGGAGGAGAAAGAAATAGATACTTATTCCGTGAATACAACTTCACATTCATGACAGCATAAAGAAATTATAAACTTTATAATCAGATGTTATCTGAAAATCTTCATTGATCAACCATGCAAGCAATGTCAAATTTTACATCTGGAGTCATTTTAAGTAGCAAGGCATAACCTATTGTTTCAAATACATGTGAGTAGGATTCTGCTTTTTGAGCCAAAGCAGAAAACTGTATGCAGAAAAGATAATCCTTGCTTACCATATTGGGAAGTCAAGCATGTAAGATACATCTGAATGCTCCGGAAAGACCCTTCATGGCTATAGCCTTAAAGAGGATAGTGAATTTGTGCTGTCATTTTATATGTCACCTGGCAGCTGCTGTGAAGAAAAGCAGCTGTGTTGAAAGATGAGAGGTGCTTCTAACAACATTTCATGGTCTTACTTTATTTTTACTACTTTCCTTGCAGTGTGAAAGGAATGTGCTTCCTTATACACACACACACACACACACGCACATTTAAATAGTAGGGCCATGGAATTCCTAAGCATCAAAGGCTGTCATCTCTGAATCCTACCCTTACTCTCCAGTCTGATGCAGAAGATGAGAACAAACAACATAATGCTCCTTAGTGGCCACAGCAGGGTCATTACGTAGAGTAAAACTTCAAGAAATTTTGCACAATTACTTGAAACATCTGTATCTGGATGCCTAGCCAGGTGAGTAAAAAAAACAACAACATCTAATAGAAGCAAGAGATATCTTCAAAGATACCGAGGCATATTTGCCAGGTAAAGTCAAGATGCAAGCTACAGAATACATAATTGCAACAATCATCTTGCCTTTTTTCTAATCATACCTTAAGGATGCCCCTATATGATGTCACTAAATTAAAAGAAAATTATTTTAAAAGTACCTGTGAATATTCAGGCTAGTTCCATATAACAGTGAGATGTCATTGTTAAGCTAGCTGACTGAGTGATTGCATTTCAACCACAGAGTTCTGTGGGAGGTAGGGAATCAGTTCTCCTTTCCCAAACCAGCCTACTCCATAGGACAATTATGGCAGTAAAACATGGATAACTTAAACATATACACTATGTATATCACCTTGGCTCCTAGAGGAAAAATGAGTTACAAATGAAATATATCCATAACACTGATAAACAGATGAATAAAAAATTATATAACATCCCTCTTTCAATAAGGAAAGCCAAAAATAACTATTTCTGGTTTTGCCACTTACCTTTCTTTCTGGAAGGATTAATTTGCCTAATCATTCTTACAATCCAGATTTCTTCTATTTTCACCTCACAGCTTTTGACTCCTTGTCTGGCCAAAGAAGCAACTTAGGCACAGGGTGTTTGAATGACAATTGCAAAGGAAAAATGCTAAGCAGGTACGATTCTCTTGAAAAGTCCATATTGTTATCTAGCAACATTTTTTTGAAAGTGGTTCATCATGACTTTTCCCTCCCTAGGGCTGAGAGAGAGAGTAACTGGCCCTCTCATATATATATGAGAGACACTCCTATCTAATATATATGGCTTATAGATATGATAAATACACTGCTCAAAAAAATAAAGGGAACACAAAAATAAGACATCCTAGATCTGAATGAATGAAATATTCTTATTAAATACTTTGTTCATTACATAGTTGAATGTGCTGACAACAAAATCACACAAAAATTATCAATGGAAATCAAATTTAGCAATCCATGGAGGTCTGGATTTGGAGTTACACTCAAAATTAAAGTGGAAAAAAACACTACAGGCTGATCCAACTTTGATGTAATGTCCTTAAAACAAGTCAAAATGAGGTTCAGTAGTGTGTGTGGCCTCCACATGACCTGTCTACATTGTATGACCTCTCTACAATGCCTAGGCATGCTCCTGATGAGGTGGTGGATGGTCTCCTGAGGGATCTCCTCCCACACCTGGACTAAAGCACCCCCCAACTCCTGGACAGTCTGAGGTGCAACGTGGCATTGGTGGATGGAACGAGACATGATGCCCCAGATGTGCTCAATTGGATTCAGGTCTGGGGAATGGGCCGGCCAGTTCATAGCATCAATGCCTTCGTCTTGCAGGAACTGCTGACACATTCCAGCCACATGAGGTTTAGCATTGTCTTGCATTAGGAGGAGTCCAGGGCCAACTGCATCAGCATATGGTCTCACAAGGGGTCTGAGGATCTCATCTCAGTACCAAATGGCAGCCAGGCTACCTCTGGCGAGCACATGGAGAGCTGTGCGGCCCCCTAAAGAAATGTCACCTCACACCATTACTGACCCACTGCCAAACCGGTCATGGTAGAGGATGTTGCAGGCAGCAGAATGTTCTCCACGGTGTCGCCAGACCTGTCACGTCTGTCATGTGCTCCGTGTGAACCTGCTTTCATCTGTGAAGAGCACAGTGTGCCATTGGCGAATTTGCCAATCTTGGCATTCTCTGGCAAATGCCAAACATCCTGCACGGTGTTGGGCTTTAAACATAACCCCCACCTGTGGACATTGGACCCTCAAACCACCCTCATGGAGTCTGTTTCTGACCGTTTGAGCAGCCACATGCACATTTGTGGCCCACTGGAGGTCATTTTGCAGGGCTCTGGCAGTGCTCCTCCTGTCTCTCCTTGCACAAAGGTGGAGGTAGTGGTTCTGATGCTGGATTGTTGCCCTCCTATGGCCTCCACATCTCCTGATGTACTGGCCTGTCTCCTGGTAATGCCTCCATGCTCTGGACACTATGCCGATAGACACAGAAAACCTTCTTGCCATAGTTTGCATTGATGTGCCATCCTGGATGAGTTGCACTACCTGAGCCACTTGTGTGGGTTGTAGACTCCATCTCATGCTACCACTAGAGTGAAAGCACCGCCAGCATTCAAAAGTGACCAAACCATCAGCCAGAAAGCATAGGAACTGAGAAATGGTCTGTGGTCACCATCTGCAGAACCACTCCTTTATTGGGGATGTCTTGCTAACTGCCTATGCTTTCCACTTGTCCACTCCATTTGCACAACAGCATGTGAAATTGATTGTGAATCAGTGTTGCTACCTAAGCGGACAGTTTGATTTCATAGAAGTGTGATTGACTTGGAGTTACATTGTGTTGTTTAAGTGTTCCCTTTATTTTTTTGAGCAGTTTATATATATATGACATATCTCTCCCCATGCACACACACATATGTCCCATTCATATGTGTGTGTGTGTGTGTGTGTGTGTGTGTGTGTGTGTGTGGTATTCAGCTTTGTTCAGGTATTTTCCCACATCATTATAGTTGTGCTTTTAAAGTTGTAGCAATGTTTCGGCAGAATCTCATCTGCCATCATCAGGCTGCTGTTTTGTGTTCGTCTGTGAGTTAGACTTTTACAGTTGTTTCATTTTTAAATTTGGGGCTAGCCTACTGCTGTCCAGAATGGTTTTTTCTTCATCCTGATTGGTTGGGAGTCTTGGTTTGTGTTTATAGGTCTTGGAGTTTGCTGTGTTCTGCTTGATTGGTGTTTCTAATATCTTCTGTCTGTTTTGTGGCTTTTTTTTTGTTGTTGTCTTGATTGGCTGGCAACATTGTGTTCCTGTATTGGAGGCTTTTAGTGCAGCTTGGCTCCGAGTAAATGGACGGCTATCATTTATTAGGAAGCCAGGTTTCATCTCGGTGCTGGTTGGGTTATGTTTGAGCTGGAGGTATCAGGGGGGATCTGTTTGTGCCCAGGTGTTTGCCTGGCTTGTGGTGTGGAGATTTTTTTGTTTGTGAGTGAAGACTTCCAAATAATTGACAGTCTGGTAGAATCATCTCTTCTGTTCATGCTTTCAGGTCTTTATTCAATCTCTATGGCTTTTCTGATAATTCTGTGGCTGGGGTTTTCTGTAGTGGCTAGGGTTTTGGTGCCATTGAAGTCGACGCTATGACCTGTGGCTTTCATGTGTTGGACTAGTGAGGAAGTGTGTTCCAGCTTTTTTACTGCATTTTTATGTTCATCCAGGCAGGTACTTATTCTTCTATTGGTCGTTCAATGTGTGTGGCAGGGCATGATGCACAGGGGACTTCATATATGCCTTGGTTTTCCAGGTCAGTTTTATCTTTGGGGTTTCTAAGGATGGCTGCTATTTTTTTGTCTATTTTGAAGGCAGTCTTGATGTGATGCCTGTGTAGTATCTTACTGATTTTGTCTGTGGTACCTCTTATGTAGGCCAGGACAGCTGTTCCATAGGTCTGTTCATCTTCTAAGTCTCCCTTATGTCTCAGTGTGTTTGTGGAAGCCGTTGGCTATCAGTGCTTTCGTTAGGGTGCATATTTCAGTCTTTATGTGTGTCTTGTCTGCCAGGCATTTTGTTCCAGTGATAAGTGTTTTGGCCATGGAGTTTATCTGTGCTGGGTGGTGGTGGGATTGGGCTTTGAGGTAGCGGTTGGTCTGTGTTTTATTCTGGTATATGGTGTGTCCTTGTGTGCCATCTGTTTTTTTGTAGATTAGTACATCTAGAAATGGTAGTTTGTTTGTTTCCGTTTCCATGGTGAACTTGATTTTGAGATGTGTGCTGTTTAGGTGTGTTAGGAAATTGTTTAGGTTTTCTTTTCCATGGGGCCAAATCACAAATGTGTCATCAATGTATCTTAAGCATAGTTTGGGCTTTATGGGTGGTATTAGCCAGGGCTCTGGATTCAAATTCTTTCCTGAACAGGTTTGCAATGATGGGTGACAGTGGTGATCCCATAGGGGCTCCTTCAATATGCTTGTATCTTTGTCCTTTGTATATGAAATATGTGTTGGTTAAGCAGTGTTCTGCTTGTTCCATGGGTGTTTAGCTGGCTGGTATTTATTTTTGATCATTTCAAGAGTTTCTTTTATCAGGACTTGAGTGAATAGGGAAACCACGTCAAATCTTACAAGCAGATCTTCTTGTTCCACATGTAGATCTTTGATCATTTCCAATAAGTGGTATGAGTTTTGTACATGTGAAGCTGCTGTTTTAGCAAGAGGCTATAGCTCTTTTGCTAAGTGTTTAGCTAGGTTTTGTCGTGGTGCTCCTCTGGAGCTGACTATGGGTCTGAGAGGTATGTGTTAGGAATATGAGTCTCCTAACAGGTATTTGGGTTCGAAATATATAAACCAGGATAAACATTTTAGTACTATCTCTTTAAGGGAATGCAAGAGCATGCAATTGGGTGTGGTTTCTCAAACAGCCATAAGATGGAGCCAGAAACCTGGATTGTTTAGTTTTAGTCTGAGTCTCAGAAGAGAAGAGAGTGTATCTTTATTTCCTTCTTTTGGAAAGTATTGCAATTGCTCCATTTTTCCTAACTGACTGATATTACTGGATTTAATGTAAGTCTGATACTTAACTGTTTTTGACACTGGACTTTGTTACTGGAATATCCCTGGATTGAAAAACTGACTGATTAACATGTGAATGACTTTTGGACTACCTATTTTGAACTTTGCTTAAACCTTTCTGGAAGTAAAAACCTTCATTAACTGTACAGTGTATCTGTGTACTGAGTGTGTATTATTCCAACACTAGTCTCTATACGTCTCCCTGTATGCGCTCATTCTCCTCACAGGGAATTACCTCAACACTATGCCTTCTTTGTGTATTTTTGGGAGGCTGTATAGTTTGAGGCATCTGGAAGATTTTTCTTTTGGGATGATCATCTGTTCAATCTCTTTGCTCATGTGGCTGGTTATAATTTTCTTCTTGGTTTAATTTTTCCAGGTATGTGGTTGGGTCCATGCAAAATTGGAAGTATTTTGGCGACGTTTCGACGAAATCTCATTTGTCATCTTCAGGCTTGTGTCTTTGGCTTTGTGCTTCTCGGAGTATATATGATGTATATTTTATATTATATTATATCATATTATATTATATTATATTATATTACTTCCAATTTTATGTGGGAGAAAACCCGAATAACCAAAGATCCACATACAAATACCCGCGAAAACCTCAGAAAGCAAATATATGTATGTATGTAAGTATGTAAGTATGTATGTATGTATGTATGTATGTATGCTGTTCAGCTTTGTTCAGTTATTTTCTCATGTCATTATAGTTGTGCTTTTAAAGTTGTAGCAACGTTTTGGCAGAATCTTATCTGCCATCATCAGGCTTCTGTATTGTGTTCGTCTGTGAGTCAGATTTTACAGCTGTTTCAGCAGATGAGATTGGACACAGCCAAGCCCCCATCCAATCAAGTCACACCCCCACTAGCAGTCACACCCCCACTAGCAGTCACACCCCCACTAGCAGTAAAAAGGAAGAAGCAGCTGCTAGCTCACATTACTCCGAGAAGCACAAAGCCGAAGACACAAGCCTGAAGATGATGAATGAGACTTCATCGGAACGTTGCCTAGATACTTCCAATTTTACGCGGGAGAAAACCCGAATAACCAAAGATCGATCGATCGGTCTATCTATCTATCTATCTATCTATCTATCTATCTATCTATCTATCTATCTATCTATCTATCATCTATCTATAGTATGTATGTATGTATGTATGTATGTATGTATGTATGTATGTATGTCTTATTCATATGTGTGTGTGTGTAAAATAATAAATAAAAATAAAACTCAAGGCAGGGAACATAGTTAATAGTCCTATTTTCCTCACAACAACCCTATATTGGGTGGGGGTGTAAATTCAAACCCCCTCCAGTGTAAAAAGCCAGCTTTCATGCCTAAGGGAGGCCTAGAACACCACCTTCTGGTATTTAAGCCAGCACCTTAATCACTAAATTGAAATGGCCTTTTTATGTAAAGTCAATGCAGAAAATAAGATGGAGGTTTGATTGTGTGGTCGTGATTGCCATCTCTTACCTATTATAATTTCTTACTTCCCATGGATGCCATGGCATGATGGGTTGGAGAATTAGTTCTGTGAGGTTAAAAATATATCCCTAACCAGGATATTTCAGGAAAGAAAGGTTTCAATACATATTTTCCATTTCATGGAAAGAAAGTCCCAAGTCAACTCCAGGACTGAGTCAAAAATCAGCTTGATTCCAGTCAAGTCTGAAAGCCTGCCAAAACCTGACAGCCTCTCTTCCTTTATTGGGTTTCAAGATTCGGGTTACTACCTTTGGGCACTGAAATTTGACTTGTGATTTAAAGGGCCAGCTGCTCCCCACGTACCAAGTCAGAAGCATCAGCCAAAGCAGGAGAAAAAAAGACTTTTTACAATTGTAAAATGTGATTTGTTCATGAGCAAATCTTTCTCCATTTATATATGACACACATATATCATCTTATTTCCTTGTCGGACCAGTCTAACCAATTTCCATAGAACTATTTATTTACTGTGTAAATTATAGCTACTGAAGCAAACTTTCTTTACTTTAATATCTATATTTCCTTCCTCTCCTCTCCTTTCCTCTTCTCTTTCTGTTTTGTTAGAAATAAATCTTTTCTAACAAGACAGAAAAAAGTTAATATAACTATTACAATCTGGACCTAATAATTAGATTCAGAAAACAAACAATCAAAAAACAAATACTGTAAACACTCGTGCATCATTGTGCATTATTATGGAACATACTGTATTACCCTAAGTTGAACGTAGCTGGATCAAGCCAAGAGAAATCTATGGTCTTATTTCCAGCTATAAAACCCATGAATATGGAATCCAGGCAATTCACTAGGGCAATGTGAATCTTCACAGGAATGCTTTGCTTTGAATGAAATTTAAGCAAAGCACATGCCAGATTTCTTCCAAACACGGCTGTAAATATTGGCTTCCAGGGATTAACTCCTTTCTTGAACAGGCTTATCTAGTAGCAATCTAGTCACAAGCATGACTTAGGTTGACTTTTTTTATTGCAGACAATGACAAGGCCATATACACACTAAAGCCCATGTCACACTGCACCAACGGATGGAAAGAGGATGTAAAACGGAGAGAAACACTTGCCATCCATTAATTCATCTGTTCTGTACTCACTGCCCCCGTTTTTCATCCTCTCTATCCGTCCAGCATCCGTCGACTGAGATTCCATCCGCTCAAAAAGTTTTGAGCTGCTCAAAACTTTTTGAGTGGAAAATGTGTCCAACGCATCCGTTCTGCATCTGCAACGCATACGGGGAACATCCGTTCTACATCCGTTGTCACCCGTTATGCATCCGCTATATCCACTAGGCATCCACTGCACATCCACGCAACTCAAATTCACTCCAGCGGAAAACGGACACAGGGAGGAAGTGACATGGACGCGGAACGGACACAAAGCGTTGGTAGCACGGATGGAGAAAGGATGAAAGCGGATGCAGCTCGCATACAAAGCATTAAAACAGAAAAAACGTTCGCAGAGGGGACCTATCTCGGATATTAAGGATGTCTAGAGGATGCCTGGAGGATGCAAAAGGACACCTAGTGGAAAACGTATATTGCCTATAAAAAGGGGGAGGAACTCACCTGGATCTCACTTTCAGTCCAGCAGCCCTGCTGTGCAGACCTCTTCAGCCTTCATCTGGCTCTTGCTCTTCCACAGCATCCATTGATGTCCACCATGGATCATAACACAGTCCTTTTGGTAGCCAACATTGTTCTGCAACAGTGCGAAGCCATCTACAGGCTCTTTCAACTGTTCTATGGGAAGAAAAGGAGGCAGCCAAGAAGTGTCTGGGTCCGAAGATGGATCGGGAGAAGAGCAGACAGACTGTACAAAAAGCTGATGGTGGAGCTGAGGAACGAAGACCCTCGTGCATTCCAGAACTTCATGAGGATGCCACCAGCCATGTTTGACGAAGTTGTGGAGCGGCTGAGACACAGGTTGACCAAGGCAAACAACAACTTCCAGCCCAGCCTGGACCCTGGGCTGAAGGTGGCACTGACTTTGCGCCACCTGGCCTCAAGTACCACCTACAGGAGCATGCAGTACGGCTGGAGGGTGCCACACAACACCATCAGCATTGTGGTCAGAGAAGTGGTGCAGGCCATCATCAAAGAATACCTGGAGGAGCTTCTCCAGTGCCCCTCCACTGAAGAAGGCTGGAAGAAAGTTGCAGAGCAGTGGTATCAGAAGTGGAACTTACTGCACACCGTTAGAGCCATAGATGGCAAGCACGTGGCCTGCAAAGCACCACCCAAGTCGGGGTCGACTTATTTCAACTACAAGGGCTTCTTCAGCATCGTCCTCTTCGCCATGGTTGATGCTGACTACAAGTTGTTAGGGATAACATTGTTCACCCTAACTGTTTTAGGTGAAATACTAACTATAAATCATAGTTAGTGTATGCAGCTTTAAATGTAAAATAGCAATTGTGGGTGTGGTTATGAAAACCATATAAAAGTAGCAAGGCTACAGCTTGCTCTCTCTCTCTCTGGCTTTGATGATCCCTGATTACTGCTTGGAATCAAGACTGCATTGCTCGAACGGGAGAGACAACAACGGACTGATTTATGTGAACTGACAAAAGGATATTCTACATGGACTTTGCTAACTGAATATCCCTGAATGGACTGACTACATGGTAGATGAATATTGGACTGTTTTTGACTATGCTATAAACTTATACTGGAATAAAATATATTCTTGATAGCACAAGCGTATCTGTTATTTTTACTGTATGTTAATAAACATACAAGCTTAGCTCACTCATTTATCTGTGTGCCTATCTGACTAACGCTGCACATTCTGTTTAGCTTGTCTACCTAACCCTGGTTGGGGAACCCAGGCTTAACACAAGTTCATGTACATCGATGCTTCCGGCAGTGGCTCATGTTCAGATGCCTAGGTATACAACGCCAGTGACTTCAAGGAGGGGCTGGAACGCAACCTCATCATGGGCTTTTCAAATCCAGACCCCCTGCCCAATGACACACAAGATGTGCCCTACTTCATCGTGGGGGACGACGCCTTCTCCCTCAGAACCTACCTCATGAAGCCCTACACTTCCAGATGCCTCACCCGTGAATGCCTCACCCAGATGCCTCACCACATCTTCAACTACAGGCTGTCCAGGGCAAGGCGGGTGGTGGAGAACGCCTTTGGCATCCTGGCCAACAGGTTCCAGGTACTTTTCACCACCATGCAGCATCGCCCAGAGATCGTGAGGAGGATCGTGGAAGCTTGCTGCATCCTGCACAATCACAGGCGCACCCGCTACCCAGTCTTGCAGAACAGGCTCATGGACCTCCAACAAGGCAATAGGGACATGGAGCCTGGGGAATGGAGGCAAGGGCGAAACCTGATAGACACTAAGGATGTGCAAGGCCCCAACAGAGCTTCACGTGAAGGGAAGAAGCAGCGCAACATCCTGAAACACTGGTGCAACTCCCCAGCTGGAGCAGTGGAGTGGCAAGACAGGATGATAGATGATTAATGGATGCTTCCTTCAGCCTGTCTCATCACTCAGATGAGATTGGGCCATGTATGTTGAGTGGCCCTACAATGAACTGGGCATTGAATAAAGAGTTGTGTTTATGTTGATATGTGTGGATGAATGATTACATTATTATTGATAATAAAGGTCCATAGGTGTGGCACCTGGGAGGGTGGACCATAGAGTCCCACTATGCTTGCACTGGAGGTTTATCTATCCCACAGCTATTACTCATGCCAAAGGTATCCCTGCCCATCCCACAGCTATTACCCATCCCAAAGGTATCCCTGCCCATCCCACAGCTATCACCCATCCCAAAGGTATCCCTGCCCATCCCACAGTTATTACCCATCCAAAAGGTATCCCTGCCCATCCCACTGCTATTCTTACCCATCCCACAAGCATGCAAACCATTAAACCATTTCTAAAAGTTTCCACCAAGACTTTATTTAATAAAATAAATGAAGCAAGTGTGTGAAGCAAAGATAATCTTTATTAATAACAAGCTGTAAAAGGAAAATGACCCAAGTCAAGTGTCCAAAGCAAAAATAAAGTCAACAGGTAGCCACCCAGTCTCTGGCACCATTCTTGGTCACTCAGAGGTGTGCCCAGTCTCAGGGGTGAAGGGTCCAGGTGCTGTGGAGGTGGCTGCTGCTGGAGTGCTGGTCTGAAGCACCACTGGGGTGCCTGGCCCTGAGAGGACAACAGGGGACGGTGTGTTGAGGAAGCTCTCAGACATCTGGCTCAGCCCCGTGATGTTGAGAGCCCCTTCCTCCATGACATGGGGTGTCAGCCCCAATACCGATGACAGATGTACTGAGGCCGGGCTTGGCTGTGGGGTGGAGGAAGGAGCAGTGTAGTGGGGCTGTCTGGTCTGCAGCTGGGTGAGGACTGGCATCGGTGGCATCGGTGGCATGGGTGGCATGGGTGGCATGGGTGGCATCGGTGGCATCAGTGGCACCAGTGGCGTCCGATGTACCAGTGCCTGGACTGGGAAGGGCTGCTTGTGCTGCTGGACCTCCTGGTAGCTGTAGCCTTGGGAGGGTAGGGCCTGTGGAAAGCCTTGGAAGGGCAGTGACATCACCTGGGGTGGAGGAGCAGGCCTGGACTGGGTGGGAGCAGGTTCATATTGGTCTGGAGGGTTGTGAAGAAGATTGGTGATCCTGTCCTTCACCACCTGGTACTGGGGTTCCGACATGTTCATGAGGGTCTGGTTGACATAGGTGAGGAAGGGCTTGTGGTTGGAGGATGGGACGTCGGTATGTACCAGTTGAGAGAGGAGATCTATGCTGCTCCTGATGGTGTCTCTTATCTCCAGCAGGACAGTGTGGCTCTGCCCCTCCGGTCTATCTCTCTGCCTTTCTGTCGAGGTGGAGCTGGGGGTGGGGGTGGGTTGGTCTCTGGGGGCAGTGGCTTCTTCTTGCTCCATCTGCATCAGGGGATCCTCCACGCGCTCTGCCATGGGTAGTACAGCTGTCGGGGGGGTCTCCATTGTGGCACACTCCACAGATACCTGCCTGGACACAGAAGCTGACTCTTGGCCAGAAGAGGACTGGCTCTCTGCGGGCTGCCTGAGAGAGAGGGTTGTCAGAGGGGTTGCTCCTCGGTGGTGGATCTCACCCTCCAAGAAGCTGCACTTGGCCATCACATAGGTCTCTCTGTCCATCAGCTTGACTGCGGCCTGGCCAGATTTCTTGAGGTGCAGCTTCCCGTACCAGGTGTGCATGTGATTCAACCAGCCGAGTGTAGCCCAGGCTCTCCGCCTTCTCTCTCCAAGCAGCCTGCTTCCTTTTGGTGTCTCAATAGAGCCTGTGTCCCTTCTGCCATAGATACTCGTTCTCCCTCAGCCATTCGAGCACCTCCTCCTCATGTTCCTCTTCTATGTTGTATTGCCTCCTCTCCCGTTCACGCGTCTTCCTCTTCCTCCCTTTGGCAGGGCCATATGGGCCCTCATCAGAGGGGCTTCGAGGTTGTAGGAGCTGCTCCTCCAGACCAGCAGCAGCAGCAGCAGCAGCAGCACCAGGAGCACCAGCAGCACCAGAAGCAGGACCAGGAGCACCAGCAGGACCAGCAGGGCCAGGAGCACCAGCAGGACCAGGAGTACCAGCAGGACCAGCAGGACCAGGAGCAGTGCCAGCAGAGTAAGCACCAGCAGAAGCACCAGCACCAGGAGCAGCGCCAGCAGAGTAAGCACCAGCAGAAGCCCCAGCACCAGGAGCATTGCCAGCAGAGTAAGCACCAGCAGAAGCACCAGCACCAGGAGCAGTGCCAGCAGAGTAAGCACCAGCAGAAGCACCACCACCAGAAGCAGCATCAGCAGAAGCACCACCACCAGAAGCAGCATCAGCAGAGTAAGCACCAGCAGAAGCACCACCTCCAGAAGCAGCATCAGCAGAAGCACCACCTCCAGAAGGCGAAGCAGCAGAAGCCCCCACACCAGAAGATCGAGCCCGGGCAGCAGAAGCCCCAGCAGAAGCAGAATCAGGGCCAGGGGGTAGGAGAGTGGCCCTGTCTCTCTTGCCAAGGCTGGCAGCAGATGGCAGAGGCTTCTGTTTCTTCCCCATGGTTGTTGGGTTGCTGGCTGGCTGGCTGGCTGGCTGGCTGGCAAGCTGTGTCTGGAAGCAGGTCTTTCCTCTGAATGGTGACCTGCTTGGGAGCTGCTTCCCTTTATATCTGCGGGGCTGACGCAATGCATCCTCCCCGCATGCGCAGTGAACGCTAGGCATCCGCTAGGCATCCGCTAGGCATCCGCTAGGCATCCGCTAGGCATCCGCTAGGCTTCCGCTCTGCATCAGCTTCATCCCCTTGGCATCCGCTGTGCATCCGCTTCATCCGCTCGGCATCCGCTCTGCATCCGCTCTTTCCGTTCCGCATCCGCTTTGCTGCGCTCCCCCAGAAGCCTTGCGGATGTGCCATCTGCTTCCATCCGCTTCCATCCACTAGGCTTCCGTGGAGCATCTGCTTTCCATCCGCCCTACGTCCTCTCCCTGTCCGTTCCTTTCCGTGTTGTCCGCTCTGGTTATGCAAATTTGGGGCACTTTTGAGAGCGGATAACAACGGATGGAACATTTTTCTCGTCCGTTGTGTCCTTTTTACAAACGTTTTGCATCCGTCGGCCAGTGTGACAGGGCCTTAAAGATCTGCATGCTGCAATACACAGAGATACAATTGTACCTGTGCCTCCTGTTTAGGTTTTAAATTCTAGGCCTTTTCCTCCTGCCCTTTCTAGTCTATGCATAGTTGAGCATTTTCCTCATGGCCTTGAGTTGGCCTTGTTCCATGTTGACATAATGGTTCTGTTGGATATGGAAGTGGCTCGTTCCTGCCTTGCCAATTTTATTCCTGTGCCAAACCTCCACAAAGCAGCACCCTGCTTCTAATAGTCACATCTGTGTTTCTGCAAGGCAACATGTGTTTGCACTTTTGAAAGGCTGAAAGGCCAACTGAGATTGGACTCTCTTTGATAAAAATTCAAGACAGATTACAAATTTCACCACAGTATTTGCTGTGTTTTAAATGCTGTGTTTTACACAGTATATAAAACAAAGTGAAGCATTCTATTAAAGCAAACTTCCGATAATCTGGTGTGTCTGGATTTTATCCATCTCAGCTCTCCTGTCACTCATCTTTCCAGTTACTTTCTCTCAGCCCAATCCACCTCACAAGATGGTTGTTGTGTGAGAGAAAAGGCAGAAAAAGAATAACAGATTTTAAAATTTTAACAGAGTTGGAGGAGACCTTGTAAGTCATCTAGGCCAACCCCCCCCACCCAAGCAGGACACCCTACACCATTTCTGTTAAATGGCAGTCCAATCTCTTCTTGAAAGTCTCAAGTAATTAAACTCACAACTTCTGAGAGCAAGCTGTTCCATTGGTTGATTGTTCTCACTGTCAGAAAGTTTCTCCTTATTTCCATGTTAAATCTCTCTTTGTTCAGTTTCCATTCATAATTTCTTGTCTGGCCTATAGGTGCTTTAGAACAGGTGTTGCCAACCTTTTGGACCTCAGGGACCACCAAACTCATAATTTTAAATCTCGCGGACCAGAGACCCTGGAAAAATCCAAAAAAAAAGTCTGCAGAAAAATCCCCCACCCCGTTTTCCTACTGATTGATCATTCTTTATTTGGGATCTCAGGATACTGTCTCCAGCTCCCTTCTCAGGGGAAAGAGAGAGAGAGAGAGAGACTTTTGGCTTCATGCAAGGAAAGCAGCAAAAGCAGGAGAAGTCTTTCTTTCTCTCCCACAAATTCCACCAGAAATGAGTCTTTGTGAGACTTGTTGCCTCTTGGAGCAGAAGGTCTTGCAGGGTCCCAAAGACTCATTCTGGAAGAGTTTGGGGGAGAGAAAGACAGACTTTTGCTGCTTTCCTTGTGTGCAGCCAAATGCAGAAGAAGAAAGAAGCAGCCCAGTGGCCAGGCCAGGCGGGTTCCCCCCTCCGTCCTTTCCCCCCTCCCCTCACAACCTTGTGTTGTTTGCAATGCTAGTGATGCAAGCTTTGTGTTCCCATGGACCATGTGGATGATGGAGCCTTGTGATCCCACACAGCCTGGATTAATTGCTTTGGGGGGTGCTTTGGGGGCGACATTTCTCTGTGGACCACCAAAATTTTCTCATGGACCACCAGTGGTCCCCAGCCCTCTGGCTGGAGACCACTGCTTTAGAAAATAACTTGACCCCTTCCTCTCTGTGGTAGCCCCTCAAGTATTGGAACACTGCTATCATGTCTCCCCTGGTCCTTCTCTTTACGAGACTAGCCATGTCCAGTTCCTGCAACCGTTCTTCATATGTTTTTGTCTACAGTCCCCTAATCATCCTGGTTGCTCTTCTGTGCACTCTTTCTAGAGTCTCAACATCTTTTTTATAATGTGGTGACCAAAACTGGATGCAGTACTCTAGGTGTAGTCTTACTAAGGCTTTATAGAGTGGTATCAGTACCTCACTTGATCTTGATTGTATACCTCTGTTAATGCAATTTAGGATTGCATTGGCTTTTTTGGCTGCTGCTGCACACTGCTGGCTCATATTTAGCTGGTTGTCCACTAAGACTCCAAGATCCCTCTCAAAGTTACTGCTATTAAGCCTGGTTTCACCCAATCGATATGTGTGCTTTTGGTTTTTCTTGCCTAAGTGTAGGACTTTATTTTTCTCTACATTGAATTTCATTTTGTTAGATAGTGCCCAGTATTCTAGTCTGTCAAGATCCATTTGATTCTTGAGGCTGTCTTCTAGGGTGTTAGCTATTCTTGCCAGCTTAATATCATCTGCAAATTTGGTAAGTACCCCTTCTATTCCCTCATCTAAGTCATTTATGAAGATATTGAAGAGTATTTGGCCTAAGATGGAACCTTATGGCACCACACTGCTTACTTCCCTCCATGTAGAATTAGACCCATTAAGGACTACTTGTTGAGTACGGTTTTGTCAGCCAGTTATGAATCCATCTGGAGGTGATTCTATCTATCCCACTTTTTTCTAGCTTTCCAAGAAATAGGTGGTCTACTTTGTCAGTATTTCGCTAGTCTACTAATTTAGTCACTAATATTAAGTATGTTCACCAGGGCAGGGAATGAATGAATGAACAAATAAATGTCTTATTTCCAGCAATTATTTTAAAAAGGGATGGGTAACTGTTTGATGGCTGGAAGACACACTGGCTAGGCCAGAGTTGCAACTTAGGTAGGTCTGAGTCATTTCACATGCATGGACTGAGATTCTGATTTTCTTTCCCTTGTGAGTTTGGGGCGGAACTCATACCTGCAAGGTGGATTGGGCTGAGAGAGCATAACTGGCAAAATGTATGACAGGAGAGCTGAGTTGGCTAAAACCCAGGAGCACCAGATTATAGGTCATTTGCTTTAAAGGGATGCTTTGCTGCATTGTGACTGGCTGAAGAAAGAAAACCTGTACAGATAGAATTGTACAGATTGTGTATTTCATTCTCCATAGGTCCATACCAAATGTTTGGAGAAGCCAACATCACAATAATGCTGTTGAGAGTTTAAGATATTTAAATACACATGGCCGGGCCATATGGTTTATGGTGATTTTGCAGAGAATACAAAGAACTGGGTTGTGCAAGCTAATCATACTATAGAGGGTATAGTAATTGCAGATTATGTCATGGAATTAATAGGGTGGAGCAAAAATCTTGTGTTGTCTTGAGGCATTACTTCTATTTGCCCAAGCAGGACATGCTGAGCCAACTGATGCAATTTCATGATATAGTTAAAAACATGGCACATGATTATAAAGGAGATGAGAATGAAGCAAAATGACCTTAAGAATGCCAAAATGTATACAGTGTTTCACATTCAACAGATCTCCCTAAAGCACAAGGTTAAGCAAATAGCTCTGAGTATTCCCGAACTTTTGTTTGGCAGCTAGTGAAGACTGCGATCAAATAAGGTTACAGTGACTCAGTTTTCAAAACAACCATGCCAGTGGTGCCACCTTGATTTAGCTAGTGATCAGTTTCTTTTGATGAAGATATGGATCTCAGTTGGGCCACTGTTGCATAAATGCTATGTTAAATTATATTTGCAATTATTCTTTTCAAAGTAGTATGTTATTTATTATTACAATCTGTTCACAACAATGTGAACAGCACTATGGAGTGTTCTTCACACTAGGTAGGCTATTTATGTTAGGTAGGGATTTTGCTAGAGCAGAGAAATAAATGTAAGTATTTTCTTTATAAATATATATAGTGACAGTTACCTGAAGTTGGAACACATTATAGCTTGCCGAATGTACTATAGCTAGTGGGGCATATTATGGCAAATCTTAGAATTTGGAACTATAAAAATAATGTAACAATTAAATTACAATTAATTACAGTAGTTCATTATAAAATAGTAATCAGATATTATGATTAGTCATCTTTTAAATGCTGTTTAAAATGCATGTTTTCATTTGTTTTTTTTTAAAAACTAAGATAGAAATAATTGTTTTTCTAGTTCATCATTATTTTTATTTAAATATAATTGTTGGTATTGCACAATTAGATTATTTATGAATGCATATGAAAATCAGTTGGGATGTGTATTGAATATACAAGGTGTTCATTTTCTAGAGATCTTAGAGATAAACTCAAAAGTTATATTTGCTTAAAGAATTAGAGGCTGGTAGCCTTTGGCCTTCCAGTTTTGATCATGGCCAGCATTGGGTAGTTTATTCTCATGATTTTCTTTGCAACACCTCTTATTTTCTTACCTTATCCTGTAATGTGCATATCCACACACTGCCAGTTTATTGCACAAGTTTTCCCAGATGCTTTTGCAAACTTGCTTACTTGACATATCAGTGGGTTAGAAAGATAACAGCATGAGCTCTTGCATTAATTTCACATTGCTACCAAATGTTAATGAAACACCAGTCAAGGAAACTTATAAATGATTAAATATTCCCAAAGGAATTGGTTTTTGAGACAGAGGAATGAATTTCTGGGTGGAATCATCAGAGGAATTTAAGTTTAAAAATAAGTTTGGGCAAATGTACATATGTTACCTAAAATTAGGAATCAAACCAACTGCCTACTTTTGCTACCTTAGTTTCTATTGATTCTATTCCTACCTTGCTCCATTCCATTTTTAATTATTATTTATTGAAGGCTATGCAAAAGCATAAGCTTTCATAGCACCCATTTCCCCCTCCTTCTATATACCAAAAGCCAAGTGAAACAAATATTTCACAAAGCATATAGTTTAGGGCTGACATGGATCTTCCATGGAGGGAGAGAGTACTACAGAATTAACTCCATTGCTGGAAAGATTCTCTTCTTTCTCACTATAAATTTCACTTCTGACAATAATTAAGACCCAGATAAAATCCCTGCCCACCTAGCAGTTCAGAAACATGCAAATGTGAGTAGATATCACTTTGATGGGAAAGTAATAGCATTCTGTGTGTCTCAGCATATAGTAATGCTGGCCACATGACTATGGAAATGTTTTCATACTATGTTGGTTCTCTTGGGTAAGAAACAGAGATGAGCACCATCCCTAGTAGACAGAGGAAACTTACCTTTACCTTGGAATCCCTGCAGCAGGAGGAAAAAATTATGGGTCAGAAAGCAGTCCCTTTATATGTCATTTTCCTGAGTTTTGGTCACCCTGTGTGTATGTCCCACAGATCAATTTGTAAATAACATGTTTTGTGATCTCAGGAAGAAACAAGAAACCTGTTTGCTAGTTGAAAAAAGAATGGCATGACTGTGTAGGTTTTATTCTGTGCCACAATATAAATCCTGGATGAAACTTGACTGGAATGGCTAATATTTTTAACTGGTTGGTCAGTTCATGATCATGCGAAGGACATACATTATTTTAATTAATAGGTTAGATGTGTGATTGCATTGGCAACTGCTCAGTCCCCCCCTTCTATGAAACATGGTGCTTTGACCCTGGACTTGTCTTCCCCAGGATCATCCATCTGATGTTAACTGGCCTGTGTGAGATGGAAATATCTATTTTTCAACTATTTTTTCTATTTCTATTTTTCAGTCTCTCATAGAAGATAAGGAAGTTGATCTCATTACTGGTCCATTTCATTTTGCATGACTCAAGTGGAATTGGGCAGAATTAGGGTTCCGTAAGTTTCCTTCATTAGGCAAGTCCACTTTGTATGTATTCATTTCCCCTTCTCACAGGCTACTGTCATTTGCTTGTTATGCTCTTTGGGCCCAGTCTACAACATTGCCCACAGGACAAGAGCAAACAAATGGGAGTTGTTCTTTCTCCTCATTGGTGGAGATGATAGGGTATCTGAACTAAGAAGAGAACACGAAAGTGAAGGACTCATTTGATGATGTTGGCCTGGATCTTCTGAATACATAACAATAAATATCTAAAATAAATGTATACAACATGAAAGATAAATTTCTTTTTTGTTTTATGAAAACAAATTAAATATGTAAAATAAAGGTATATATAAAAACATGCAAAACGAAAGAAGCCAAAGTCATAAACAAGCAAATGTGACTTAGAAAATATTTCAGTTTGCTTGATGTCATTTCAGGCCATTATACCAAGGCTCTTTGGATGTGAAGAGAGGACAATTGGACCTGTTGGAGCAACGTTGAGCATTAGCTATATTATTTATGGTCAGGATCCCAATGATCTGAAAAGCTTTAGGCAGGTAACACTTGTTTGTTTTTCATCTTATGACACTCTAGATACTCCTCTGATCTTTGTGAGTTATGTTTTTGAGGATTGCAAAGAAATATGGCAGGGAAAACAAAGCCCCAATGTACATCTGGAACAATGAACGTACTTTGGATCCTGGCCAGTGTATTTCTGGATTGATCTTAATTTATTGAACTGGGTACTCTGTGACTTGTCAAATTCAAAGCTCTCTGAGAAAATTCATGTTCTTCTTTTCTTTCCCAGAAGTTTTCATCAAGTCTATATTTATTTAGGCACAGTGAGATGTTGCCAAAATTTGGGATAAAAGGAAATTAGAATTAAATGTGTATCAATGCATGAACACATAATAGAAATTTTTAAAAGGCAACAATCATTGAACAACATTTATATTGTATGCCACCCAGAGTTGCTGTACTAGTGACATGGGTGGTATATCCCACATACCTTACTCCTCCTACTTTCTCACAAAAGCAGTCCTGTAAGGTGGATTGAGTTTAGAGAGAATGATTGGCCAAAACTCACTCAGCTGGCTTCCATGGCTAAGGTGGGATTTGAACTCAGAGTCTCTTGCTTTGTGGTTTGGTGCCTTAACTCCTAAACCAAACTGGCTTTCTTTGGAACGTTTCGGATTTCCCACTAAAATTAGCTGTAAGACACATGACTTAAGCAAAAGCTCAACCAGGCAGCAGCTTTAAGAGTCTGAAAGGTACACAAGGAAAGATAAGTGATATGGTATGCATGGTGATGTCATCATGTGTATGCTATTTTGTTCATTGTGACTTCTACCAGAGGTCTTTGACAGCTTCGGTGGCCTTTTATTTGCAAATACTTCTGGGCTTCTAGCCCTGCTCAAATTCCCCCAGTAGAACCTTCTGTCCTGCATCATAGAAGTGAAATGTTTTGCTATCCACTTACTGAACTAGGTGAACTGCTTTTGCCAGAATGTGAAACGATCATTTTAAACCCAGTCACAAGTTAGATGAAAACGTGTAAACTGAGAGCCAGAAAGTACTCTGCTTTCTCAAATTACTCTGCCTACCTCAGGAAAGATGGTTGGAAAGCAAATACTAGTGGCGTTACATAAGGACGTAAGAAGAGGCTTGTTGCATCAGACCATCAACCTGTTTTGTCCAACAATCTGTGTCACACAGTGGTCCATGGGATATATTTGGTACGCATTACTTTCTAGCAGCCGTGTTTCAGGAATGCTGCCTATGATTCATGGGGTAGTAAATCACTGCCAGTATTAGTAGCCGTAGATAGCCTGCTCTTCCATGATTGGTATCAAGCCCCCTTCTAAATCCATCCAAATTGGCTGCTACTGGGCAACTGAGGGCAGGGAACCCTACAGTTTAATTATATACTGGGTAAAAATGTACTTCCCTCTGTCAGTTTTGAATGTTCCTGCATTTAGTTGAAGAGAATGACTTAAATTCTAACACTGTGTCTGAGAGAGAAATTTCAATCCATGTTATGTACTGGTAGTCCTCAATTATAACTGGTTGCTTGGTGATTGAAGTTTGATGGACCAGGTGCAGTCATATGGTGATCCACTTTATGACCAGCATGACTTATGACCCTAATTCTGGGTTCAATTATGGTCATAAGTTGAGGACTGCCTATATACCATATGTACAGTAAGTTTTTAAATTCCTTTTCTTCCCTTTACTTTACTTCATTCCAAAATAAAGAATCCCAATTGCTGGAATTTTTCCCCATGAATGGCTATCTCAGTCCACAGATTATTTATAGTTGCCTTTTTCAGCATGTTTGCTAGCTCTGTGATATTCTTTTTAAGAAACAGGAACTATAATATGTACTCCAAATGTGTTTTCACCATAGAGTTGAATGAAAACATACTTTATCAACCTAGCAAGATTATTGGAGTTTCTTCCTCCAATTTTAAATCCATGCTTACCTTCTTCCAATTGACATTTCCTTTACATATAGTCAGCAAAATAATTATCTTACTCTTTCCATTTTGAATTTTTAGAAGTATAGAAAGAAATTTTGAAAGTTATCTAATATAACTCTTGCAGAAATCCTCTACCACAGTCTCCATGACAAAGGCCAGTAAGCTTCTGTTTGAACCATTCCAGTGAAGGAAGGTCCACTTCCCAAAGCAATCTGCTTAATTGCTCTATAAATCATGGAACAAAATCTAAGTTCAGCAATAGCAATAGCACTTAGACTTATATACCACTTTAAAATGCTTGACAGAGCTCTCTAAGCAGTTTACAGAGTTAGCATATTTCCCCCAACAATCTGGGTCCTCATTTTACCCACCTCAGAAGGATGGAAGGCTGAGCCAACCTTGAGCCTGGTTAGGTTTGAACTGCCAAATTGCAGGCAGCCAGCTGTCAGCAGAAGTAGCTTGCAGTACTGTACTCTAACCACTGCGCCACCAAAGTCCTGATTGTGACCCTTTCTGAGGAATGGCTCTTAAGAAAAATCCATTTGATTTCATGCTCAAACTAACAGTTAGGAATTATTCCATAGCCAGTGCTCCGAGAAAATTGCCATATTGAGAATTCAACGGCTATAATTGCTTTGCCTGAAAACTGGCTAAGCGAAAGAAATGCAGAGTTTGACAGTACTATAAAATGTTGCCTTTCTCTTTCAGAAACAAATTATATTGCCAGCCATATGAATTATCAAAATATGCTTGAAATCAACATGGCAAAAACTCAAGGCACTGGATTCTTCAAGAAAGTGGGGGCTTGATACATTGCTTGGCGTAATTTGTGTCCTATTTTCCTCAGCAAAAAAAACAGCAGCATATTTTTTTAAAAAAACCTGGGCTTTAACTAGTTCCATGTCTGAAAACTTGGCCTCAAACTACATAGAGGCCCAGTAATATTAAAGGACAATTGCAAGGCTGCATTGTTCTAATTGCCTTGAAAATAAACTAGCCATTCCATTTTGAAATGGAATTTTGTCATACTGGCAATTTTGTCATACTGTGCACATTCCATTCCATTTATGAAAGTCAATGATGATTCATGTATTTAACTATTGCACAAATTTGGTTTTTGTGAAAAATGTTGATTTAGTTACACACTGGCATTGTTAAATTTAGCAATGTCATCTGTCACTATTCCAATGCAACAGGAGACGAGTAGCAAATGCGGTTCAGATCCTTAAATGCCTTAACAAATATGAAAGACTCAAGGGCAATTCAATTTAAATTTGCCATGTGCCCAAGCCTTAATATCCATAAATACATACAAAGAAGCAAAGTCCTATAGTTTCCCACAAATATGTGATTGTTCCTTACGTATCTTAATTTAATGCCAACAGATTTATCTCCTACATGTCCAAAATTACATATAGGCAAATGGGAAGGCAGAAGAGTTTTGCAGAGTTCTGCATAATTCTTGCTATTATTTCCCACAGGCAACTTTGAGAGAGCAAACAACGCTTTCATCTGCTTACTTTACTTTACCCATTCCCTCGCTCCAGAGCTGGAATTTGGCAGCACCATGATTAGCCCTTTCCTTGACAACTTTCTTAACTGAAACCAAGGATAGAATATTCTGACCTTGACAGGCTCTTCCCCAAGCTGGAATTATAGCTGCCTTTTTTGCCAAGAACTTGCTCAACTGTCTTTTGACATTCTTGAGGAATCCCCCTCTTGTCCGTTCTGCTTAATGTCTAAAGGGGAAGAAATGCAAACACTCCCCTTAGTGCCATCTTATGTAATTGGACAATCAATGATAGATCTGTTAAGAATACAATAATAGAAGGAGATGTACAGAAATTTACAAATGTGCTCCTTCCTTTGAAACCTTAAGTAGCTTGCCAACCAAAATAAGGTTTAGGAAGAATTGAGTATTTTACTGAAAAGTGAAGTGAACTTTGTAGAATTTTTTCCCCCACATCCAGTTATACAGCTCACCAGACACACACACTGCAAATGTCTAAGCTTGTATGAAAAGCCCAAACCCCATCATCTTCTGATCTGTCTGAAGTTCTAGCTCACTTTAGATATTTTTAATGGTTACAAGATGTCTACACAACCATTCAGTGGCATTAAGAAAAGCAAATCACAAGTGTAGAGTGAGAGACAAAGAGCAAGTTGCCCATTGCTGCATTGGGGCTCTTATCCGAGCATTATTTAGCATCATCAATCAGGATTGGTTACTTTGGAAAATTAGAACTGGAGATCCTGGATTGTGTTATTCAACAATATCTGCTGTGTAGATGCAAAGTTTTCCAGTTTCCATTGCTCTTTCATGTTTATAAGAAGCTATGTTACAGACAAATGTTTGTGAATATTCAAATTATCAGATTCCAGATCAGGTGCAATTAGAATTAAAGCAGAATAGGAGGCAAGAATTTCCCTCTGTTCAAATTATAACAAAATAATACATGTATTTCTCATCATTTCAACATCTGTTTCTGATTTTAGTTTTACTACCTAGATATACAAATGTAGCTGCATTGTAAGACTAATCCAAAATAGTTTCTGCCGAAGCATATTTGTGTGTTAAAAAAAGATCCGAGAACTGGATCTGTGTGTCTGGGAAATATGTCATTTCAGAGAGATCATTCATTTGGAACTCTGACAAAGTGCATAATAATATCTCAAAGAAAGAAATTACATTAAGATTATTTTTAAACAGTTGGTCAAAGAACTTTAGTTTGTAAAATATAGTTTGTAAAACATTGTTTGTAAATATGGTCTAGGTTGAAATTTCAAAAGGAAGAGAAAATGAGTTGTGGAAAACAAATGATCTATTTCCCACTCATTTTGAATTAAAACCTTTCATAATAAATCAACTAATAATATAAAGAGAATATAGGTTTTCTGATTTTCCCATTTCACAACTGAATGATGATAATTTTTATTTATTCGAGCATTATTCCAGTATCCTTATCTGCAAGGTGGTGTTCTTTGCACTTTTAATGTTTAAAGTAATATCGTAATCTATCAAGAGATCTTTCATTATTTGGTAATCATTATGGTGATAATGATTTAATTGAGTATGAACTAAACTGTTAAATTTTAGCAACTGTCGAAATTTTCTGTTTGACAATCTGTCCTTGACCTGGTCTTTCATGCCTTCCAATGGTCACTCATGAAACGAAACGATCAAAATGTTAAAAAGTTATGATATTTCTGTAGTTACTTACCAAGCACATCTAAATTATATTAAAATAACCAAAATATATTTACAATCCCCAAGGCAAGTCACAATGGGGTTGAGCACCCCTAATGTTTGGAAATTGAAAGTTGAAAAATTTGACACATCCTAATTACTGTAAATGAGGCCATCCAGCTTGCTATTCATTCATCCTCCTCTCTGCAAAGTTTTTTTTAAAGCCACAAAACACTCCACAAAATGGGAAGCCCGACACATAGATCTGCAAACTGCCACAGCTGAAGCATTGGTTGGGTGTTCAGGCTGGAGCCAACCCACCTCTGCTACCCTCTGCCAGCCTTCTCACTTGCCCACCTGCCCAGTTCTCCATCCAGCACCAACTGCGAGTTGTCCCGGCAACAAATTTCCGGTATTGAGATGTCCTACAAAAAGATGACAGCAGTAAGTTGGCAGAGGGGACTTTGCAATGGCAAGAAGGCCACCCCCTGCTGGCTGTACCAAGCTAGTGGCATGGAGTCATCCCATTCCGGAGAGAGGATTTGAACCCATAACTATAGTTTTCAATTAAACATTATTGGTTGACTTCTGATGTGGTGAATTAAAGTACATCTTCATTAATGAAGAAACAATTGTTTTCTTTGACACTGACTTGCAGGAAGTCATTTGCTGCAGAGAGAGAAAGAAGTTCAAAGCAAACCAATTCTACATCCACCTTTTCTTTACCTTTTTGCTAGGTCATGTTTTTTAATATCACCTGAGGTTACTTTGTTTGGCGGTTATGGAGGAATGTGGAAATATAGCTGAAGCTGCTAATTCAGTAAGAAATGCCTTGAACTGTAGTTACCTTTTGGCACAGTGACCATGATTTTGCAATCGTAATTGCTCTCTGATAGCGCCTAATTTCTTTTTTCAGTGGACAAAGCTAACAAAGCTGGATGGCTCTATCCAAGATTTATTTACTGTATCATCTAAATTAGGGTTGTTTCTGTCCATGGGGAGGAAGGACTGCTTTTCTGTCTGTGAAGAGAGACATCTAGGGAGTGATGACTCTTGCACCTTACCACATAAAGAAATAGTGGATGAAGTTTTAGGGGAGACATATGATGGGATCAGTGGCATTTCAATCCCTGAAGCCCAATCACAATATGAGGGAGCAATTGAATCAGATTTGGTGTCCTATTTCCATTCTCTGACTAGTTATAGAAGAGTACAGGTTGGAGAAATAGAGACAAAAATGATAATAAAAAATTACACCACCAGTCACATTGTCTATGGAATATTTCTCAGATTTGGAATGATGGCCCGTGAGCCAGCATGCAATTCCTTCAATTACAGCCATGTTTGTATCCTGATAAGCCTCCTTTATTTTTGTAAAATGTGGGTGAAGCTGATGTAAGTAGGACTTTTCACAGCTGCAGCCAATTGTCAAGAGGCCCCGCTTCCAACAGTGAGGCAGCTTCTGCCATATGTAATTTCATTTAAACTGCCTTCAAGAATTCTGCCTGGCCAGCTCCAGAGAAATGGCAGAAATCCTACTACATCTGAAGAGAACTAGCTTTATCAGAGGCTCTTTGGCTTTTCACTCCAGGCAGAAGTTTTTCCTCCTTTGCCTATGGAATCAAGGGGCCTGCAAACAACAGATACCCTCTCTCAGCAGGTTGTAGACTAAACCAAGATTTGTTGCCCTAAGCATGGAGGCCAAGGTGCTCTAGTATCAGCCAGAATACAAAGCACAACTCTGTTCTACTGTTTTGAGGTTGCCACTTTGCCACATTTTCTCCCCAGTGAGACACTGTGGCTCTAAAAACACAAAATAAGCTATATAGGTCTTTGAAATGCCTTTTCTGGTACAGAAATAGTTTTTGGGTTTGATTTTACTTTATTTTTAATGTTAGAGAAGGCATAAAAGCTGTGCAATCAATAATTTTCTGTAACCAGCCACCACTAGGAAATCTCAGAGTTTGCTAAAATGAACCATTCATTGTCTATGTGGGAAACTGCGTGAACTTTCTCCCTGGAATAGCCAGGAAGATAGAATCTTGACCAGTTACAATAGAATTGAACAACAGAGTTGGAAGGGACCTTGGAGGTCTTCCAGTCCAACCCCCTGCTTAGGCAGGGAACCCTACACCACTTCAGACAAATTGTCATCCAACATCTTTTAAAAAACTTCTAGTGTTGGAGCATTCACAACTTCTGGAGGCAAGTTGTTTCACTGATTAATTGTTCTATCAGGAAATTTCTCCTTAGTTCTATGTTGCTTCTCTCCTTGATTAGTTTCCATCCATTGCTTCTTGTCCTGCCCTCAGGTGCTCTGGAGAATAATTAAAATTGACATGAGACCATTTGGTTCTTTTATTCATTTCTGGACCATCATTCATTCTCACAATTTCCAGCTCCATGGTTCCTTAAAATGTATTCACATTCTAAAGCATACAATAAAATATATGTGTGAAATAGCACTCATGCAGCATCACAAAATCTCCAGAATCGTAAAGCCTACAAACTTGAAATTTGGCACATATGTTTCACTTGGCTTCTAGGTGCTCACTAAGAAAGGATTTTTTGAAATGACCATCACATCATTAGTATTTCGTATATTATTATTATTAACATGCTTTGATGCTAAGAGTTCTACTCCACCTCCCCACCTGAAAAGAACTCTGTTCCAACTGCCAGTTGCCTCACATTCCATTACTGTAGTAACTTCACAGCCATTTGCACCATTCAGGTGATCCGAGGACATAGACAAATCTCCAAGTTGCCTCAACGACTCTCTGATAGGATGCAAACTACACTTCCAAACAGGAAGCTACTTTGTAGTATTTTTATTATCCACCATCCACTCAGAGCAGAAGAAGCTCCTGGATGAGAAGCAAAACATCTTCAAAGAAAAAACAGAAAGTCCAGTTGCCTCCTGAAAAAAACCACCTTTGGAACAACAGTTGGAGGATCATATTTTACAACAGTTTTGCTGAATAGCTAGAAATCTAGATAGATAGATAGATAGATAGATAGATAGATAGATAGATAGATAGATAGATAGATAGATAGATAGATAGATAGATAGATAGATAGATA
>BLBF01000003.1:34427900-34448689 GCA_015471245.1 Laticauda colubrina | reverse complement strand
AAGGGAAGGGAAGGGAAGGGAAGGGAAGGGAAGGGAAGGGAAGGGAAAGAATGGAATGGAATGGAATGGAATGGAATGGAAAGGAGGATGGGAAGGGAAAAGAAGAATGAAGGAAAGAAAGGGAAAGGAGGAAAGGAAAGGAGGAAGGGAAGGGAAAGAAGGAAAGAATGAAAGGACAGGAAAAGAGGAAAGAAGGAAAGAAAAGGAAGGTTAAGAAAAGGGGAAAAAAGAGGAAAGGAGGAAGGGAAAGAAGGAAAGAAGGAAAGGAAAGAAAGGGAAAGGAGCAGTGGTAGGATTCAAATTTTTTTACTACCAGTTCTGTGGGCATGGCTTGATGGATGTGTCAGAGGAAGGACACTGTAATATCTCCAGTCAGAGGTGTCATTTGCTGGGTCTCCAAACTATTCAAAATTTCCGCTACCGGTTCTCCAGAACTGGTCAGAACCTGCTGAATACCACCTCTGGAAAGGAGGAAAGGAAAGGAGGAAAGGAAAGAAGGATGGGAAAACCCGGGCTCCTGCATAGCCCAGTGACATAGTTTTGTCACGAAGCACAGGTATCTAGTTAGTCGCCTATGTTATAAGAATCTCACCAGGCTCACTGCATTCGCTTGGAAATGGTAAAATAAGGCCTTAAGGCTTTGGGGAGAGGTCAGGCATGTGCTGTTTTTACAGCACAGATATTCTAACTTCTTTGCCCTTCCTCTAGTCTAGCTGGAGATTTCACCACACAAGGGAATTTACTGGAAAGGGCCCAAACCTGCAAGATGATAGGATCTGCATTACAATCAAAGGCCTACTCATTTTCTATGGTTATGTATTGTAATGCTACTGCCACCATATTGTAGATTTTTACTACCTCCCTTAGGCACACATGGCTATACAATAGGGTATGTCAAATTTTTTAGTTTTTAATTTCCAAATGTTCGGTGTTCCATATTAACATTCTTGTAATACTCTCACCTGATTGGCTAAGATGGATTGCACTGTGATTGGTTGGAAGAACGATGGTGATTGGTCAGTAAAGAATCTGCCACGATTGGCGGAGCCGATCGCGGGAGATTCAGAAGGCTGTCATTGGGTAAGAGCCGCCGGCAAGCTTTATAAGAAGAGCTGCTGCAGCTCGCAGGTCCAGCACAGATCTATACCTTTTAATAAAGAGCTGAAGTTACGCTGGTCTCGAGTCTCCTTTTTCCCGCGTTTCTACACTGGCGATGAAGATGGTATACTGAGACAAAGAGACCAGTCGGGCACGTGGCAACCGAGCTGAACAACCGATGAGATGGCCGGCAGCAACTCGCCACCCATACCATTCGACCAGGCAACCGAGGACTGGGAATCATACATCGATCGATTCCTCATGTTCCTTGAGAGCAACAACTTGAAAGATGCAAACGACCACTGGAAGAGAGCTGTGTTCCTGACCCACTGTGGGCCAGCCGTATTCAAGATGGCCAAAGCGTTGGCCAAGCCAGAAGACGTGAAAGAGATGGCTTGACCAGACCTATATTGGCTACTTCGAAACCACTATGCCCTGGCCATTCCAAATCTGATTCGGAGACATGAATTCTACCATCGGGATCAGAAGGACGGAGAGAGATCGGGGATTTCGTGGCAGCACGAAGGAACATCAGAGGTGCATGCGGCTTCCCAAACATGGACGAGGGTCTGAGAGACCACGTGGTCCTTGATCTCAGAGACCCTGTACTCCAGAGCAGACTAATGGCTCAGGCAGACATTACAGTTACCAAAGCCATTGCTGAAGCCACCATAGCCGAGGCTATGAAGAAATCAGCGGTCAAGATGCGGCAAATGAATGCAAGGGACCGGCCAACAACGTCAGAGACCAATGCATCTTCCGAGAAAAGAACAGAGGCTGGTCACAAAGCCACAACAGCACACCACGAGGACGTCGAACTCTCACCCAATACCGAAGACGAGGAGGAGGAGATCCACAGATTGCAGGCAGAATGAGACTGGTGGAGAGGTCATAAGTTGGGTTTCCAGTGCGCTGGATGCGGCGCCGACCACCCCTGTTCAGAGTGCCGGTTCTTAGACGCCATTTGCCGGTACTGTGAGAAACAGGGGCACATCGCTAAGGTCTGTAGAAACAAATGAAACTACAGCCCAAGGCAACGCGACAACATGCCGCCCAGGAACCGAGACAAATTTTCAGAGAATCGATGGAGCCATGAGAATCGAAGCAAGCGGCTCAGCAAAACCCGACAACGTGAAGAAACCCACCAAATGGTCACCATCGGCCACTCAGACAACTCCGACGCAAGAAAAGTGCATGTGCAGGTCAACATCGAAGGCAGGCCGTGCAGAATGGAAGTGGATTCCGGATCCCACCTCTCCATGGTATCTTAATCATGGGATATGATTAAGAGGTTAGTGCAGCTTACAAAAACAAGAGCTGGAGAACCAGAAACTAACCATTAAGGACTACTAAGGGCACAGAATTCCTGTAATAGGAATTGGACACTTCCATGTTACCTTCAAAAAGCATGGAAAAGTACTCCCGCTAACAATTGTGGACAGAGACCACCCAAGCCTGCTGAGTCTAGAATGGTTCGCGCCATTAGGAATCGAGGCGACGGGCATCAACCACGTTGAGGAAACAGACTGGGAGGAGGAGCTGATGAAGGAATAGAAGTTTTTGATGGACAATTAGACAAGTACCAGAGATCCCCAATATCATTTAATGTGAACCCCAATATTGCCCCAATCCATCTTAAACCAAGATGAGTTCCTTTCACGCTCAAGCCAAAAATAGATGAGCAACTAGATAAGCTCATCGCTCAAGGAGTCCTGGAACCAATAGATCATGCATGCTGGGAGACCCCAATAGTTACCCCAATAAAACCAGACGGGTCTGTAAGAATTTGTGGGGACTATAAAGCAACCCTTAATAATGCACTGCAACAGAGTGCATACCCAGTTCCGGTGGTACAGCACCTCCTACGCTCACTCGGGGGAGGAAAAGTCTTCACGAAGCTCGACCTGGCGCAGGCATACCAACAGCTGCCAGTCGACGCCGAGACGGCGGAAGCGCAAACCATCGTGACCCACAGGGGGGCCTTCCTGCGCAAAAGACTCCAATTTGGAGTCAGTGTGGCACCAGGGGTGTTCCAGAGCTTAATGGAATAGTTACTGCAAGGCATTAAAGGAGTTGTGCCATATTTCAGTGATGTCTTGGTAGCAACCAAGGACAAAAGACAATTAGGAAGCCGACTAAGGGAAGTCCTGCAAAAATTTAAAAATGCAGGACTAAAAGTTAAAAAAGAAAAGTGCCAGCTATGCACTGAAAAAGTTGAGTTCCTGGGATATTTAGTGGATAAAGCCAGAATCCACCCCACCCAAAAAAAGATTAAAGCAATAAAGGGAGCCTCAAGACCTCAAAATAAGGCAGAATTACAAGTCTTTCTGGGACTAATCAATTTCTACAATGTCTTTTTGCAACAAAAGGCAATGACAGCAGAACCTCTGCATAGGTTACTTGACAAGATGTCCACTTGGTCCTGGGGCAAGCGGGAAGAGGCTGCCTTCCAGAAGATAAAAGATCTCACATCAGAATCAGTCCTCATACAGTACAGCGAAACCCTACCACTAACGGTGACCTGCAATGCCTCTCCATTCGGCATCGGAGCTATACTGAGCCATACTCTGCCAGACGAGAGAGAAGCACCAATTGCATACTTCTCTAAGACACTATCAAAGGCAGAAAGAAATTATAGCCAGCTCGACAAGGAGGCACTGGCAGTGGTTACCAGCATGAAGCTGTTTCACGAATACTTGTACGGTAGGGTCTTCATCCTCATCACTGATCACAAACCACTCCTGGGGATCCTGGCAGGGAACAAGGCCGCCCCCAACATCCTGTCACCCCGGATGACAAGGTGGTCCGAGTTCCTTGCCGCCTACAACTACCAGCTAATACATCGCCCCAGGAAAAGCATCTCACACGCCGATGCATTAACCCATTGCCCCTTGCCAGATCCAGAGGACGACCCCACACCCACCACATCCACCCTACAAATAGAGACATTGCCCAACCTGCCAACAACCACATCAGACATTGCTAGAGAGACAATCAAAGACAGCAAACTGGCATGGGTTTTGAGCTGGGTAGAAAAAGGGTGGCCAGAAACAGAGAGCAGTGACCAGTTTAAATCCTTCTGGAACTGGCAGACTGAACTATTCTCCCAAAAGGGATGTATACTATGGGGCGACAGAGTAGTGGTTCCAGACACCTTACAAACAAGAGTATTGCACATGTTGCATGAAGGACACCCGGGCATTGTAAAGATGAAATCCCTAACCAGAAGCTACATGTGGTGGCCAGGGATAGACAAAACCATCAAAACCTGGGAGGCAACATGTGACAAATGTCAAAGATCCAGACCAAACCCTCCTGCAGCACCAACCCTTGAGTGGGAAACACCCAGGGGCCCATGATCAAGGGTCCACATAGACTTTGAAGGACCCACAAAAGGGCACACCTTTTTAATCGCAGTAGACACTTATTCCAACTGGCTGGAGGTAAGCCTAATGCAATCCACCATGACGGAAGCGGTTATAAAGCAAATAAGCAGACATTTTGCCACCCATGGCCTACCTGACTTGATAGTATCTGACAAAGGGCTACAATTCATGGTGTTGGCATTCAAACAATTTCTTGCCGAGAGGGGCATACGACATGCATTGACAGCGCCCATTCATCCGGCGGTGAATGGGCAGGTGGAACGAATAGTCAGATACACCAAAGACGCTTTAGAAAATATGGACACAGGGAGCATACATGAGAAAATAAATAAACTATTAACAATACAACACATAACACCAAGTGCTAAAACCAATAAAAGCCCAGCAGAGCTCCTGATGGGAAGAAAACTCCGATCCCATCTAGACAGACTGCATCCGACATACAATCCCGAAAAACCACCAGACTCATGCAGCTGGTACCGTACATTTAATCTGGGAGACACTGACTACGCCAAAAAATTTTCAGGGGACCCACTGTGGGTACCTGCAACAATAACCCAAGTGACAAGTCCCTGGTCATACCGCCTGGAAACGGAGGATGGAAGGACTTGGAAACGACATGTTGATCAACTAAGATCATGAATAACTTCAAACAACGCCGAAAACACAAAAAATCCACAAAAAGATATTATTTTTTTAATAAAAAACTAGAGGGGGGGGAGAAACCCCAAACAATTATCAAAAAGAAGGAAAAAATCCTCCTACGACACAGTGGCACACCGAACACGACCAACCAACACAAACCGAGCAGTCAATCTGTACAATAAATAGAAAAAGAAACCAATAATACTCCCGGAAAGCGAAGGCAGCAGAATGGTACCAGCAGAAGACGACCCACACAGAACCTCACCTGGAAGGAACAGCCAAGCCAGTTCAACCAGCCCAGAAAGACCAGCCAGGAACAGAGAAGCCGACAACTCAACCGAGCCCAGTAGACCAGGTGGGAGTTGCAGCGAAAGGTCTGACTCACCCTTCAGGCAGTTCCATGGAGAAAAGCAGGAGTGACAAAGATCCCATCTGAACCGTCTGAAAACCATGCAGCAACTGAGCTGCGCAGGTCAAGTAGGCAGGTTAAAAGCCCTGCCTACCTATGCGACTTCGTCACGTAGGATGGACCATACCAAGAGGGGAGGGGTGTTACATATTAACATTCTTGTAATACTCTCACCTGATTGGCTAAGACGGACTGCACTGTGATTGGACAGAAGAACAATGGTGATTGGTCAGTAAAGAATCTGCCGCGATTGGCCGAGCCGATCGGGGGAGATTCAGAAGGCTGGCATTGGGTAAGAGCCGCCAGCAAGCTCTATAAGAAGAGCTGCCATGGCTCGCAGGTCCAGCACAGATCTATACCTTTTAATAAAGAACTGAAGTTACACTGGTCTCGAGTCTCCTTTTTCCCGTGCTTCTACATTCGGGGTGCTCAAAAGTTGGGAATATGCCTTGGGGAGTGTAAAGATACGAAGGCTATCCACAAAATAGATTACGTTTTGTGCTAGAAAAAAAACAAAGTGTAGGAAAAAAAATTTATTATATACACTTGAAAGTGACACTTAAATACTACTTTTCAACATATTCACTGAACAAAATGAGGCACTTATCATAGCGGTGAACAAGCTTTATAATTCCATTGTCATAAAATTCAGCCGCCTGAGATTTGAGCCAGTCAGTCACGCCCTCCTGCAGTTCCGCATCGTCGTCAAAGTGCTATGTTCCAAGCCAGGTCTTTATCCTCGGAAACAAGTGGTAGTCGCTTGGTGCAAGATCGGGGCTGTAGGGCAGATGAGGAAAAATCTCCCACTTGAAAGCATTTAGGACTTCTCGAGTGCGATTTGCTGTGTGTGGTTGGGCATTGTCATGCAAAAACAAAATTTTTGAGCTTAACTTTCCTCTATGCTTGTTCTGAATTGCTTTTCTTAGTTTTTGCAACATTTCACAATACCTCACAGAGTTTATTGTTGCAACATGTTCCAGAAAATCGAAAAGAAACACACCTTGCCTATCCCAAAAAACAGTCACCATAATCTTCCTTGCATAGAACGTTTGCAAACATTTTCTTGGTTTTTTGGGGGAATTTGTGTGCCCCCACTCCATATATTGCAATTTGGTCTCGCTGTTCATATGCTTGACCCAAGTCTCGTCTCCAGTTGCGATTCATCAAGAAATGAATCTCCATCTTTGTCATAAGAGTGCAGAAATGTCAATGATGCGGCCATATGCTGACTCTAGTGGTTTTCTGTCAGGATTTTTGGCATCCATCTTGCACAAAATTTGTGATAGCCTGGCTTTTGTGTAACAATTTCATGCAACAAGCTGCGTGAAATTTGTGGAAAACTAAGTGAAAGTTCCATTACTGTGAAACGGCAGTTTTCACGAATCTTGTCATCGACTTTCGTGACCAGTTCATCAGTCGCAATGCTCAGACGTCCACTCCGCTGTTCATCATGAGCGTTAGTTCATCCATTTTTAAACTTAATGCACCATTGGCGCACTCCACCTTCAGTGATGATGTTGTCCCCATACACTTCACACAGTTGCCGAAAAATTTCAATTGGTTTATGGTTTTTTGCCAACAAAAACGTTATCACTGATCACACCTCACAACTTGCGGGATTTTCAATTGCAGTACACAATTCTCAAATGTTTGCTGTGAAATAAGGTGCAACGATACGAACCTCCCACGAGCACGACTAGATGCAATCTAAGCGGCGGACGCACAGACCAAAGATGGCCATGCTAGCTCCACCCCTTCTTGCTACAGACGAAAACATAATCTATTTTGTGGATAGCCCTTGTATTTTGGTTACTTTAATATAATTTAGATGTGCTTGATAAGTAATTACAGAAATATCATAACTTTTTAACATTTTGTTTGTTTCATGATTTTCTTTTTTCAAGGTTTAATTAGCAGCCCTGTTCTGATTAACCCACTGATTAACCTCTTTTCTTATGTCACTGTGCATTTTCCCCTTCTAACTTTTTTATCATGGCTTTGTCAGAAATGACTGAACCACAAAAGGGAGATGGTTCAGCTTGCCGCTCCTGTTCTCCCAACCTGGTGCAGTAGAAAATATCTGATTAAATCCTGGAATGATCAAAATAGACAGAGGAGAGGATGGGACTAATAGCTCTCCCTGAATTCATTAGGTCTTCAGATAAGATATATGTGGGAATGAATTGTGAGAATTACAGTTATTGTTTCTCAAACAATAGCAGTTGTATTTCTCGTTATTCTGGGCACACTCAAAAAATTTTTTAAAAAATCTTTAAATAGACATTCTGATTCTTTTAGGTCAATGTTCTTGACTTTATTTTTTGTGCCTTTGAGTCAGTCTTGTCCCTTGGCAAGTACTTCGAAAAGTCCATTCTGTTTTCTTGGCAAGATTTTCGGAAGTGGTTCATCATTGCTCATGGAATAAAATAGAGTGACTGGTCCAAGTCACTCATCTAATTTTATGCCTTAGGCACAGAGTAGAACACATTGCCTCCCAGTTTCTAGCTTTGTATGTTAAACCACTGAACCAAACTGGCTCAAATTAAAATTATTCAATTTTACCTTCCCTCTTTATCCAGAAAGGTCTGAATATGCCCTCAAATAGATTGAAGAAGTGGCCTTTCATATGTGTGATATATCTCTTCTGGGAACAAAGTAAAAAAAAAAAGGAAAGAAAAAATAAAATTTAGTCATATTGTTGTCTGGATTTTGTTTTTATCTTTTCATAAACAACCAAGAGTCTTACTGAGCTGGGTAGCATAAAATATTTGTAAATAAAAATTAACCAACAAGCCAAGAAGCAAACATTATATATTTAAATAAGATAATTTTAAATATGTCTGCCAGATCTGGACAATAATCAGGAATTTTTCATATTTCTTTGTTACCATGGTATAATGATTTTTTTTTTTTTCAGCCCAGATCTGCAACACTGTTCCCTAACAAGACCTGAGGTTGGGCAACAAACTTTATGAAGTTAAAAGCACTTGGCCTTGATTTGTTTCTCAGATTATAAAAGTCATTTTTACCTTTCCAAAAGAAGCTGTGGTACAAATGTAATAGATAAAACAGAAAATATTTTTAGAGAAAAGGGGAAATGCACGCAATCTGTCAAACAGATTGATTCTTTATTATGATGATAATGCCACATCATCCTTACTTACAAAAAAATTTTTGGGGGTGATCAATGGTGACTTTGAAATTTAGATGTAAAAATTAAAATGTAACTATTATAGTCTTGTCTTTAAGGCACAGTGAAAGAAAATATAATAATTATAACCAAACCTTTTAAAAATGAACCTGGCATATGAAATATATTAATATCTTCTGCACATGGCCCCATGTATTAAAAAGGGTAGTATTAAATACTGGAGTTTTAAGAAATATATTAGTTTGATTTTGTCTTGGAGAATGATATTCCTATGGTAATAGTTCAATATATCAGGATTAAGAGGTACAAAACATGAGACATCGGAAAATGCAAAACAACCATAACTTTAGCAAATAATATTTGAAGTCTTCTGTTCTGATAGGAATAACAATAGCAATCACAATAGCAGTTAGACTTATATACTGCTTCACAGTGTTTTGCAGCCTTCTCTAAGCGGTTACAGAGTCAACCTATTGCCCTCAACAATCTGGGTCCTCATTTTACCCACCTTGAAAGGATGGAAGGCTGAGCCTGGTGGGATTTGAACTGCCAAATTGCAGGCAGCTGGCAGTCAGCAGAAGTAGCCTGCAGGACTGCACTGCATGCTAACCACTGCACCACTGGGGCTCATCAGTTTGAGGCAATCTACTCAGTTTGTTTTTTGCAATTATATTGCCCTTTTTCCTCTGAGATAAACGGGGGTGTCAACCCTGAAGTTGACCTGGCCGAAGCCATCTTGAAGCTTCAGTGTTGCCACAGTGGAGAGAGGGATAAGGAGGGGGGATTAGAGATAGCTGGGGATGTGTAGTCAAAATAAAATACTTTCTTTTGGGAACCAAGGAGATTCTCACAGCTGGCTGGAGGAAGGGGGAATGATGTCACTAGACCTGTGGATGCTGCATTGATTGGGCCATGTGACTGATTGTTTGGGATTGGGAGAAAAACTTTTACTTTTAATTGGGTGGAAACCAAGGAGCCCTTCAGAGTTGGTTTTCACCAAATATGTGCCAATTTGATATTTCCAATAAAGCTGTTCTTTGAGGAAACTATGTGTCTTGGAGTTTTGCTTGCAATGGATTTATTACTTGGAACCCTGATAGGGGCTATCTCATTTACCCTAGGTGGGCTGTTATGTGTGGCCTCCCTGGTGAATCTGTGAAGTAGTCTTCATTTTCCTGGGGAATGATGAAAGAGCAGCATAAAAATTGGGGACAGATTGTGCCTAAGGCTCCACATCTATTAAGAGAAGGATTTTCCACTTTGGCATAAATGAATCCCTTCATCCCTCTCTCAAACTATCCATCTTCTCTGTCCAAAATGTGAACTTTACTGTCCTCAAAAGAGTGTGCTTTTTCTTTTAAATGAAGATATACTGCTGTGTCTGGTCCTGTAGTATTTTTCTTCTGGGCTGGGCCACCCTCTTGTTAAAGGCTGCTTGGTTTCTCCAATGTAGAGCTCTGAATACTCCTCACTACACTGGAATGTATACACTACATTATTTTTCTTATGTTTTGGTGTCCTGTCTTTAGGCTACATAAATCTCTGTCTTAGTGTGTTGATGGATTTGAAGAATACAGGTATGTGGTGTTTTCCAAATATCTATTTTCGCTTTTTCCAATAAACTGGTCATGGAAGGAATGACCAGGTATTTCGTTCTTCTCTGCTTACTTACCTAATGAGCCTATTCAAAGTAGATGAGAAGAGAAATCTCCCTGGACTACTATACAGGATACCCCTAAACAACTTGCTACTTGGATAAACAGCAAAACGTTTTAAGCCAATGAGAAAAGAAATCCAGTTGCCATGAATCAACTTCCAGACAATTGAATGGTCAAGAATTTTCTTCAACTTAGAGAATTACTATTCTGCAGCATTATTTTTACCCCCCTTTTCCCATTACAAAATCTAGCCAAAAATCCAGCTTGGGAGATCAATGGAGTATATGACGCAGCAGATATGTGTTTTTCAGTTGCATTGATAAGATACCCACTGTTGTTTTAATGTTTATTGAAGGGATGATTGCAACATTTTCAAAACCAAAAGGTCATTTTGCAATTGCCAGTGAAACTGCTTTGCAGAACGGTAATTTTCTAACTTTATTAAAAACTAAATACCCTGATTTATTTGAGTGGGGGTCTGTGAAACATTGCTTCCATAACAGATCAGCCAGAGCTCTGGTCCAAAAACTGGAGGAAACAAAGGAATTGTATGAGGTTCCAAAATACCAAATTATAGTTCATTGCTGTTATAAATGAGAATAGGTAATAGACATTGTGACTGAATTTTGCCTTGGAATAATAAGGAAACTTAATGTGACTGAGCAGTGAGGATTCACAGGGTGACTCTAGAATCCATACAAGATGAAAACTGTCTAGGTAGATCCAGTCTGATTGATGACCAACACAGAACTCTTCAAAGCAGATTTTTTCAACATTTTGCAAAGCTCCAAAAGCTTTGCGTTATGGATTTATGATATCCTAAACTGTTTTCATTTATAACAGCAATTGACTATAACTTGGTATTTCTGTCTATTCCCCTATTCAGCACAGTTTCAAATAACTCTGGTGCCCCAGATATATTGGATTGTTAGAGCATGAGTAACACCTCTGAGTACAATTTTCCCAATGTGGAGTTTAAATGTTAAAATATCTTCCATAAAGAATTGAGGTATTGTTTTGCCACATTATTTTTTGAGCACATTCATATGTTTCTGGGTTAGTATCGAGATGTGGGCCCATATGTACATCATATAATTGATATGAATCATCAGGACAGATGCAAAATGACATAAATCTGCAATTTTGTATCTTTTCCTCAAGGAAGCGGTTCTCAGCATTCTTTTTATTATGTAAAGGAATGTTGTGAAATAAAAGTCCATAGTTCTAAGTTCTAAGTTAAAACACACACACACACACACACACACACACCTACACACACACACAAACACACACACACACACAAATATTACAGATTTTCTGCCCTAGATACTAATTGCTTTATATGCCTTCTCCAGAATAGCACATCTGGCCTGTAAGATTTTTTTTTAATGCTATAGAATTTATAACTTCCTTATATCGATGTGGAATTAATCACATAGGAGAAAACAGAATTGGTAAAAAATGTCTCTAATGATTACAAAGAGAGTAAATACTTTCCTTTGGGACATTTCAGGAATCTGGACTTTCTCCATAATCAAGAAATCACTTACTGTCAAAGTGTGCAGTGAAGCATTCAGTACTAAAAGTTCCCACTTTACAACAATAAAACTCCAGTGTGCTCAGTGCATATTTTTGCTGATACTCTTTTTTTACCCTGCAATTCCATCAATGACCCTTAAAATACTGACAGAGTGATCTGCCCTAAGCTAGGTGATCATCTCTGTTTATATCTAATCTATGCTTACAATAACTGAGCATGGCTGAAGTACTTTATCCCTAGGCTACCTAGCTCTGTTCCTGACTGGGTGAACATAACTTTCAAGAACCCTAAGTTATCCGTACACTGTTCTGACATTGTTGCTTTAACAATGTTTAAATCATGCCTGTAGATCAAATCGAATGTGTCTGTTGTAAGAACAAAACGTTGTTATGTTTATTATGATGTTATAAACTGTTGTAAATATTTTGAAACATCCAGGTTCACCATACTAAAAGAAATGAACAAACATCTTCAATAAAAGAGTATGGAAGACATACACTGAGGTTGTTACAATGATGATTATTAAATTTTAAGTGTGAGTAGAAACTAAAATATGAGTCAACAGTGTGCAGCTACCGCCAAAAAAGCTAATGCAATCCTAAATTGCATGGATACAATCAAGATCAAGTGAGGTATTAATACCACTCTCTGAAGCCTTAGTAAAGGCTAGGTCACATCGGCCGACGGATGCAAAACATATGTAAAAAGGACACAGCGAGCGAGCAAATTTCCCATCCATTGTTATCCGCTCTCAAAAGTGCCCCAAATTTGCATAAACAAAGAGGACAACAACGGAAAGGAACAGACGTGAGGAGGATGTAGCGAGGATGTTAAGTGGATGCTCAACGGAAGCCTAGTGGATGGAAGCGGATGGAAGCGGATGATACATCCGCAGGGCTTCCGGGGGAGAACAGCAAAGCGGACGTGCAGCGGAAGGAGCAGATGCAGAGCGGATGCAGAGCAGATACAGCAGATGAATCATGGACACCTAGCGGATGCCTAGTGGATGCAAAGCATTCACTGCGCATGCGGAGAGGATGCATTGCGTCAGCCCCGTGGATATAAAGGGAAGCAGCTCGCAAGCAGGTCACCATTCAGAGGAAAGACCTGCTGCCAGACACATCTTCAGCCAACAACCATGGGGAAGAAGAGGAAGCCTGTGGCTACTCCTGCCAGCCCTGGCAAGAAGGACAGGACCACCATCCCACCCCCTGGCGCTGACTCTGCTTCTGCTGGGGCTTCTGCTGCTGGTGCTGCTCCTGGTGCTGGTGCTTCTGCTGGTGCTGCTCTTGGTGCTGGTGCTTCTGCTGGTGCTAACTCTGCTGGTACTGTTCCTGGTGCTGGTGCTTCTGCTGGTGCTGGCTCTGCTGCTGGTGCTGCTGGTGCTGTTGATGCTGCTGGTGCTGCTGGTGGTTTTGTGGACCAGCCCCTAGAACCTCAAAGCCCTGCTGATGAGGGCCCAGAAGGCCCTGCCAGAGGGAGGAAGAGGCATTCGCGAGAAAAGGGGGAGAGGAGACAGTGTGTGAATGGCTGAGGGAGAACGAGTACCTCTGGAGGAAGGGACACAGGCTCTATCGAGACACCAATCGGAAGCAGGCGGCTTGGAGAGAGAAGGCGGAGAGCCTGGGCTACACTTCGGATGTCCTCCTGGGGTGGTGGAAGCACATACACACCTGGTATGGGAAGCTGCACCTGAAGAAGTCTGGCCAGGCTGCGATCAAGCTCACCGACTGGGAGACCTACGTGATGGCCAAGTGGAGGGTAAGATCCGCCACCCTCTTGGAGGGTAAGATCCGCCACCGAGGAGCAGCCCCTCTGTCAACCCTCTCTCTCAGGCATCCCACAGACAGCCAGTCCTCTTCTGGCCAAGAGTCAGCTCCTGTGTCCAGGCAGGTATCTTTGGAGCGCCCCATGATGGAGACCCCCCCGACAGCTGCACTCCCTGTGCCGGAGCACATGGAGGACCCCCTGATGCAGTTGGAGCAAGAAGAGGCCACTGCCACCAGAGACCAACCCACCCCCACCCCCAGCTCCACCTCCACAGAAAGCAGACAGAGAGGCAGACCAGAGTGACAGAGCCACACTGTCCTCTTGGAGATCAGGGACACCATCAAGAACAGCATAGATCTCCTCTCTCAGCTGGTACACTTCGACATACCATCCTCTAACAGAAAGCCCTTCCTCACCTACGTGAACCAGACACTCATGGAAATGCCCGAAGCCCAGTACCAGGTGATCAAGGAGAGGATTATAGGTCTTCTGCACCACCCTCCAGGCCCAGATGAACCTGCTCTGACCCAGTCCAGGTCTGCTCCTCCACCCCAGGTGATGTCACAGCCCTTCCAAGGCTCTCAACAGCCCCTCACCTACCAAGGCTACAGCTACCAGGAGTTCCAGCAGCACAGGCAGCCCTTCCCAGTCCAGGCACAGGTACATCGCACACCACAGGTGCCACCGATGCCACTGATACCACCGATGCCACAGACGCCACTGATGCCACCGATGCCACAGATGCCACCGACGCCTCACCTCGCTCACCTGCAGACCAGACAGCTCCACTACACTCCTCCTTCCTCCACCCCACAGCCAAGCCCGGCCTCAGAACATCTGTCATCGGTCTTGGGACTGACATCCCATGTCATGGAGGAAAGGGCCTCTCAACATCACAGGACTGAGCCAGCTCTCTGACAGCTCTCAACATCACGCCTCAGAGTGACTGAGAAGAGTGCCAGAGACTGGGTTGCTACCTGTTGACTTTATCTTTGCTTGGGACACTTTTCTTGGTTCATTTTGCTTTTTTAATAAAGTCCTACAGTTTGTTATTAATAAAGGTTATCTTTGCTTCACACACTTGGTTCAGTTCTTTTAGAAAATAAAGTCTTGGTGGAAATTTTTAGAAATGGTTTAAGCCTTTGCATGCTTGTGGGATGGGTAAGGATAGCTGTGGGATGGGCAGCGATACCTGTGGGATGAGTAATAGCTGTGGGATGGTTAAGGATAGCAGTGGGATGGGCAGGGATACCTGTGGGATGGGTAATAGCTGTGGGATGGGTAAGGATAGCAGTGGGATGGACAGGGATACCTGTGGGATGGATAATAGCTGTGGGATGGGTAATAGCTGTGGGATAGATAAGCCTCCAGTGCAAGCATAGTGGGACTGTATGGTCCACCCTCCCAGGTGCCACACCTATGGCCCTTTATTATCAATAACAATATAATCATTCATCAACACATTTCAACATAAACACAACTCTTTATTAAATGCCTTGTTCATTGTAGGGCCACTCAACATAGATGTTACAATCTCATGAGTGTTCTGAGACAGGCTCAAGGAAGCATCCATTAAGCATCTACCATCCTGTCTTGCCACTGCACTGCTTCAGCTGGGGAGTTGCACCAGTGTTTCAGGAGGTTGCGCTGCTTCTTCCCTTCACGTGAAGCTCTCTTGGGGCCTGGCACATCCACAGTGTCTATCAGGTTTAGTCCTTGCCTCCATTCCCCAGGCTATACATCCCCATTGCCTTGTTGGTGGTCCATATGCCTGTTCTGCAACACTGAGTAGCGGGTGCGCATGAGATTGTGCAGGATGCAGCAAGCTTCCATGATGTTCCTCACAGTCCCTGGGTGATGCTGCATGGTGGTGAGAAGTACCTGGAACCTGTTGGCCAGGATGCCAAAGACATTCTCCACCACCTGTCTTGCCCTGGACAGCCTGTAGTTGAAGATCCTCTCTTCACGGGTGAGGTATCTGGAAGTGTAGGGCTTCATGAGGTAGGTTCTGAGGGAGAAGGCGTCATCCCCCACGATGAAGTAGGGCACATCTTGTGTGTCGTTGGGCAGGAGGTCTGGATCTGGGAAGCCCATGATGAGGTTGCGTTCCAGCCCCTCCTTGAGGTCACTGGCGTTGTATACCTGGGCATCTGAAGCTGACCCGTTGCCTGAAGCATCGATGTACATGAACGTGTAGTCAGCATCGACCATGGCAAAGAGGATGATGCTGAAGAAGCCCTTGGAGTTGAAGTAAGTGGACCCTGACTTGGCTGGAGATTTGCAGGCCACCTGCTTCCCAACTATGGGAAAAGTCCAACGGTATGGGAAAAGTTCCACTTCTGATGCCACTGCTCTGCAACTTTCTTCCACCCTTCTTCAGTGGAGGGGTACTGGAGGAGCTCCTCCTTGTATTCTTCGATGATGGCCTGCACCACTTCTCTGACCACAATGCTGATGGTGTTGTGTGGCACCCTCCAGCCGTACTGCATGTTACTGTATGTGGTCCCGGAGGCCAGGTGGCACAGAGTCAGTGCCATCTTCAGTCCAGGGTCCAGGCTGGGATGGAAGTTGGTGTTTGCCTGGGTCTCAGCCGCTCCAAAACTTCATCAAACATGGCTGGTGGCATCCTCATGAAGTGCTGGAATGCACAAGGGTCTTCATTCCTCAGCTCCACCATCAGCTTCTCATACAGTCCATACTCGGCTCTTCTCACGATCCATCTTCGGACCCACACACTTCTTGGATGCCTCCTTTTCCTTGCATAGAACAGGTGAAAGAGCTTGGAGAGTGTTTTGCACTTTTGTAGAATGATGGCGGCTTCCAAAAGGAGTGTGCGATGATCCATGGTGGAGATGACTGGATGCTGTGGAAGAGCAAGAGCAAGAGCAAGGCTGAAGAGGTCTGCACAGCAGGGCTGCTGGACTGAAAGTGAGATCCAGGTCATTTCCTCCCCCTTTTTATAGGAAATATCGGTTTTCCACTCGGTGTCTTTCTGCATCATCTAGACATCCTCCAGACATCCTAAATATCCAAGATAAGTCCCCTATACGAACGTTTTTTCCGTTTTAATGCTTTATATGTGAGCTGCATCCACTTACATCCTTTCTATGTCTGTGCTACTAACGCTGCACGGACATTCCATGTCCATTTCGCTTCCTCCCTCTTTCCATTTTCCGCTGGAGCGGATGCGACTTGCGTGGATGCACAGTGGATGCCGAGCGGATACAGCGGACGTGTAATGGATGTAGAACGTTTGTTTCCCATATGTGTCACGGATGTAGAATGGATGCTGCGGAAAGTTCATCCGCTCAAAAAGTTTTGTGCAGCTCAAAACATTTTGAGTGGATGACATCTCAGTAGACGGATGCTGGACAGATAGAACGTATGAATCACGCACACAGTGAGTACAGAACGGATGCATCGCGTTAACCAACGGATGACAAGCGTTTTTCTCCGTTTTACATCCTCTTTCCATCCGTTGGTGCAGTGTGACATGGGCTTAAGACCATGCCTAGTGTACTGCATCCAATTTTGGTCACCACACTATTAAAAATGATGTTGAGATTCTAAAAAAAGTACAGAGAACAGCAACCAGGATGATTAGGGGACTGGAGACTAAAACATATGAAGAATGGTTACAGGAGCTGGGCTTGCTGGTCTAGTGAGGAGAAGAACCAGGGGAGACATCATAGCAGTGTTCCAATATCTGAAGGGCTGCCACACAGAAGAAGGTGTCAAGCTATTTTCTAAAGCACCCAAAGGCCAGACAAGGAATAATGGATGGAAACTGAACAAGGAGAGATTTAACCTGGAAATGAGGAGAAACTTTCTGAGAGTGAGAACAATCAACCAATGGAACAGCTTGCCCTCAGAAGTTGTGGAAGCTTCATCACTTGAGACTTTCAAGAAGAGATTGGACTGCCATTTGTCAAAAATGGTGTAGGGTCTCCTGCTTGGGCAGGGGGTTGGACTAGATGACCTACAAGGTCTCTTCCAACTGTGATTATCTGTTATCTATTAAATAAGAGAAAACAACATAAGTTAAAAGGAGGCTTTGGTCATTTCCATAAATGCTTGGATAAAGAGCCAGGTTTTTAGGACCGTTTCAAATATTAGCAAGGTGGGGGCTTCAGATCTTGGAAGATGAAACCTCATGTAATACATCACAGTGCACCCAGGATCAGAACACAGGAAGAAGCTGCACAGGAGTAATATAATCTAAGGCCACATCAACCTGCCCATTTCAGGAGTGAGTGGAATCTCAGCCAAACTGTTCACTAGATCCCAGAGCCTCAAGCTCTCTCTGGAAGTCAATTGGGTCCATCAACTGAGATTAACTTTCAGACTTGTCCGAATCCTTTACTGTAACCTTACAACAAAGGTAGTGTTTGTATACATGCTTGATGCTTCTTATTTAAACTTTCTTGAAGGGCTGACATCAATCTTGGAAGTCTGAAAGTACATCTCCCCCCACCTTGCCTTTTATAAACCAATAAACTGGAGAGGATCCCTTCTGTGATATTTGCCTCACCCCAGGGGTGGAATGCTACTGGTTCTGCCCAGCTCTATAGAACCAGTAGCTTTGAAGAGCAACAGACACAGAACTAGTTCTGCATTTGCTGCTGTTTTGGTCCACCCAACTGCCCAAGCTCTTTTCTGTCCTTTATTTCCTGCTTTTTCTACCTCAGCTGCTTTGTGTGGCACAGCTAAGGTTGAAAAAGCAGGAAAAAAGAGGCTTTTCAAATCCTGTGCACCTGTGCATGTGCTTTTTAGCTCTCTGGGTGGCACAGCTTAAGATTTTTTTACACGTGCACACGCAAAACATAGTCACCGAACCAGTAGTAATACCAGTTGAATCCCACCCCTGCCTCACCCCCATTTCTTCTGCTCATCTGCTTCTTATCTGATAGTTGCCTAGTCTACAGGTCTTTCTCCTTCTGTCTCTTATTCTCAGAGATCCCTACATCATCTTATTATTAGAAGTCTATTGTAACTTGGTCTTGGGAAGGAGATACACTGTCAAATTTGCTGAACATTCTGAATATAAATGGGTTGAATATATCTTCAGCATGCTTATTTAAATAAAAGTAGCTAAAATAAAATCCAGTGCAACATTAGTCAACCAGATTCAGTTATTTAGGGCTAAGGATATGGGCAAGACCTTTCTTCAACTATTAAGGCCCTGTCACACTGCCCAACGGATGCAAAACAGACACAACAGACGAGCAAAATGTTCCATCCATTGTTATCCGCTCTCAAAAGGGGCAAAAATTTGCATAACCGGAGCGGATAACACGGACGGGGGGAGGACGCAGGGCGGATGAAAAGCGGATGCGGAACGGAAGCCCAGCGGATGGAAGCGGATGAGAGCGGATGGCACATCCGCTGGGCTTCCGGGGGGCCTCAGCAAAGCAGACGGGGAATGGATACAACGGATGCAGAGCGGATGCAAAGCGGATGAAGCGGATGCAGAGCGGATGCACAGCGGACGCACAGCGGATGCACAGCGGAAGCCTAGCGGATGCTGAGCGTTAATTGCGCATGCGGGGAGGATGCATTGTGTCAGCCCCATGGATATAACGGAAGCAGCTCGGAAGCAGGTCACTATTCAAAGGAAAGACCTGCTTCCAGACACATCGACTGCCTTGCTGTCCTGCCTGCATGTCTGCCTGCATGTCTGCCTGCAAGCCAGCCTCCCTGCCAGCCTCCCTGCCAGCCTTGCTGCCCGCCTTGCTGCCAGCCTTGCTCTCTGCCTGCCTGCCAGCCTCCCTGCCAGCCTTGCTGCCTGCCTGCCTGCCAGCCTTGCTGCCAGCCAGTCTGCCTGCCAGCCTTGGTGCCTGTCTCCCTGCCAGCCTTGCTGCCGGCCTTGCTGCCAGCCTTCCTGCCAGCCTTGGTGCCTGCTTGCCTGCCAGCCTTGGTTCCAGCCTTCCTGCCAGCCTTGGTGCCTGCCTGCCTGCCAGCCTTCCTGCCAGCCTTGGTGCCTGCCTCCCTGCCAGCCTTCCTGCCAGCCTTGGTTCCTGCCAGCCTCCCTGCCAGCCAGCAACCCCACAACCATGCTGAAGCACAGCAAGCCTCAGCCATCTGCTGCCAGCCCTTGCAAGAGGGACAGGGCTAACATCCCACCCCCTGGCCCTCACTCTGGTTCTCCTGGGGCTTCTGCAGCACGGGCTCGCTCTTCTGGGGCTGGGGCATCTGCTGCTTCTGCTTCTGGAGGAGCTGATGACAAGCACTCCAGCACCAGCCACCTCCACAGCACCTGCACCCTTCACCCCTGAGATTGGGCGACCAAGAGGAGTGCCAGAGACTCATTTTTGTCTTATAGCTTGTTGTTAATAAAGTCTAATTTTGATTCACACACTTGCTTCATTTCTTTTTTTTAATAAAGTCTTGGTGGAAACTTTTAGAAATGGTTTAAGCCTTTGCATGCTTGTGGGATGGGTTAAGATAGCTGTGGGATGGACAGGGATACCTGTGGGATGGACAGGTGTACCTTTGGGATGGGTAATAGCTGTGGGATAGATAAACCTCCAGTGCAAGCATAGTGGGACTGTATGGTCCACCCTCCCAGGTGCCACACCTATGGACCTTTATTATCAACAACAATATAATCAATCATCCAGGGGGAAGGCGGAGCTTTGTCTCAGTGTTACAGCTGCGATCTCGGGGCTCTGAGATCGCAGCTGATATTTTCGCCCCTGGTCGGTCCTAACGGACCTAAACCGTCCGGTAGAGACGGGGATTGTGAAGGGCACAGTCCCAGGTTCCCAGAGATATCGCAAAATCTCTGGTTTGATCCGGGAGAAGCCCTTTTGCTGGCAGCGGAAAGGCAGCCTCCAAAGCTGCTGAAGTCGGGACAGCTCCGGAAAGAAAGTGATTTAAATGAGCGTGTATCGGTTGGGTGAGAAATTTCTTTTGTATAGTAAATTGATTGAGACTTGAAAGGACATCCTGAACAAAGAAGAAATCTGTGACTTTATTTTTGTTTACCTGAAACTTGGCTGAGCGGCGTTTAAGTGATGTCAAACTGAGACTTGGACTCTTTCCTTATTTTTTTTTTCTGAGGACTTTAATGTGATTTTGTAGGTAACCGGATTGAATTTTCTCTTATATATATTTTTATGCTTCTCTTGAT
>BLBF01000003.1:34360384-34417900 GCA_015471245.1 Laticauda colubrina | reverse complement strand
TATTATTATTATTATTATTATTATTATTATTATTATTATTATTATTAATTATTATTATTATTATTAATTATTATTATTAATTATTATTATTATTCTATTTTTTTTTATGGTGCATTACTTCAATTGGACTAGGGTCTAGAAGAACCTGAAGATCTTTCTTTTTCCTTTTCCCCTTTTTTTTCTTTGGTTTTGGGCTTTTTACTATTGGACTTTTTATTTTTATTTTTTGGACTATATTTGGTTACTATATTAGCTGGATTGAAAGTCAAAGAGAACCTGAAGCTTTGGAAGCATTAAAATGAGCAGGAAACTAAAATCATTTGGCATTTCTGTTTCTACATCTGCTTCCCCACCATCTGAAGGACAACATTTAATTCAGACAATGTTGAAGCAAGATAAAGAACAAGAAAAAGTAAATTTACAGACGATTATGCAAGGAATTCAAGATATTAAGATAAAAATAGATGCTATGGATCAAAGTGGTAGAACAAGAAAAAAAATGGGATGTTGAGGTGGGAGATGGAAAGGTCAGAATTTTATCTTAGATTCCAAAACATAGAAGAGGAAAAAGGAGAAAATTTGGCTGCGATAATGATAGAAATGCTGGCAGACCTTCTGGAAATTACAGAGGAAAAGATGATGGATGGAGTAGATGAGATATATCGAGTTTATACAAGATATGCGATGAGAAATAAACTACCAAAGGAAGTTCATATCAGATTTACCAAAAAATCCATCAAAACACAGATATTGCAAGTGGTAAGAGAGAAAACATTGAAATATAAAGGTAAAGAGATTGTGGTTTTAAAACAAATACCTAGAAGAGTGAGAGAGATGAGAAGAGAATACCGATTTCTGACCAAAATACCATTAGAAAATGAAGTGAACTATAGATGGCTGATACCAGAAGGACTAATCTTTACGTGGCAAGAACAGAGACATAGAATTGATTTGATTGAAAAAGCAGAACTTTTCTACGCAGAATTTTTTGGAAGAAGAAAAGAGGAGGCAGAGAAAGAGGTCTCATTAATTGAGCTTCAGGAGGAACAACTGGAGATTGAAAAAGAGAAAGGAGTTGTAGGTGGACAGGTAGACAGTAAAGAACAACGTGAAGTGAGAACTACGAGAGCTGTTAGACCTAAATATAAAGCATAATCATGGAAGAAAAAAAACTGATTACAATGAATATAAATGGACTTAACTCAGCTGTTAAAAGAAGAAAAACCTTTCATAAATTAGAGAAATTAAAATTTGATATAATTTGTTTACAAGTTCATATTAAAAAACAACATGAGCAATTGTTAGTGCAGCCAAAATTAGGGAAAATATTTACTTCTTTGGTTCAATGTAAGAAAAGGGGAGTGGTTCTCTACATTAAAGAGGATATCCCAGCAAAATTGATTTACACGGATGAAGATGGAAGAGTATTAATGGTGGAAATAATGGACAATAATAAAAAAATACTCTTGATTGCAATTTATGCCCCGAATGATAAACAAGAAGAGTTTTATAAAAAACTACATATGGAAATAATTAGATTGGACTATGTTAACATAATTATGATGGGAGACTTTAATGGAATTGTGGACAATAAATTGGACTATATAACAACAACAACAAAACAAAATAGAAAGGTTCTCCCTAAATCTTTTTTTAAAATGACAGATGAATTAACTTTAAAAGATATTTGGAGGGAAAGAAACGTTAAAGCTAAACAATACACTTTTTACTCTAATAGACATTTATCATGGTCCAGATTAGATATGATTTGGATCTCAACAGAATTAATATCCATTATTCAAGAAACAAGTATTGAAATGAGTACTTGGGCAGACCATAGTCCAATGACAATTAAATGGAAGGGACAAAAAAAAAGATCGAGATGGACATTAAACAATACTATTTTAAAGGAGAAAGACTTTATACAATGGATGGAGAAGGAATTGGTTTTTTTCTTTAAAGAAAACAAAAAAGAAGATACTTCAATACAGAATGTCTGGGATACAATGAAGGCATATGCTAGAGGTTTGATAATAGATTATACAAGAAAAAAGAATATTAGGAAAAGACAAACCTCCAAGATCCTGGAAGATGAATATAAAAGACTTGAAAAAGAATTACAGAAAATGCCACAGAAAAAAGATATTAATTTGAAACTGGATGTAATTAAGCATAAAATGGAATTAATAGAGAAAGAAGAACTGGCACAGAAAATTAGAAATTCTAAACAGAATTATTTTGAAGACGCAAATAAACCAGGTAGATGGCTAGCATATTAACTGAGAAAGGAGAAGGAATCAAGAAAAATATTGAAACTAATAGATGACCAAGGTCAAGTTTGTTGTGGTAATAAGGAGAAAAAGGAAATTATTCGAGATTTCTATGGACAACTATATAAACAAGAGAATATTGATGAGGAAAAAATTAAACAGTATTTACAGAATGTTAACTTACCGAAGATACCTAAAGAGACTGAAGAAATGTTAGAAAGCAATATAACAATGATGGAATTAAATGAAGCATTTAAGAGACAAAATAATGGGAAAGCACCAGGTCCAGATGGGCTTCCGGCAGAATTCTATAAAAAATTTCAAGAATCATTGAACATCCCATTGTTAGAAGTTATGAATGAAGTTATGTTAAAGAAGATGACACCCAAAACATGGTCAGAGGCTTATATTACACTTATTTTAAAAGAAGAGGCTGACCCATTGCAAATTAAGAATTATAGACCTATTTCCTTATTGAATGCAGATTATAAAATCTTTGCTTCAATTTTAGCAGAAAGACTGAAAAAATATTTAAATAATTTTATCCATCCAGATCAAAATGGATTTCTGCCAAAGAGACAAATTAGAGACAATATGAGAGCAAGTTTGGATACTTTGGAATATTATGAGGCTCATCCTGAGAAACAAATGGCTTTGATATTCCTAGATGCTCAAAAAGCATTTGACAACGTGAACTGGAGATTTATGTTATTACTATTAGAACAGATGGGTTTTGCCAGAAAATTTATTCAAGCAATAGAAACCATATATAATAAACAGACAGCAAAGGTAATGGTGGAGGGAGAGTTTACAGATTTTATTAATGTAAGAAGAGGCACAAGACAAGGATGTCCCCTATCTCCTTTGTTATTCGTATTGACTTTGGAAGTGTTGAATAGAAATATTAGAGATGACAAAAGTATAAAAGGAATGAAAATTAAAAAGGAAGAATTTAAACTACAAGCTTTTGCTGACGATTTAGCTTTTATTCTGGAAGACCCGTTAGAAACCACTCCAAAATTATTGGAAAAGATAGAGACATATGGTGAGATGGCTGGCTTGAAAATAAATAAAGAAAAAACAAAGATTTTGACAAAAAACATGTTATTGAGACAAAGAGAAGAACTGACAGATCTTTTGAAAATCCAAGTTACAAATAAGGTTAAGTATCTGGGGATATATTTGACAGCAAGATGTAGCACATTAAAAGAGAATAATTATATTAAACTCAAACAACAGATAATTACAGATTTGAAGAAATGGGAAAATTTACAATTATCATTAATAGGGAGAATTTCAACAATTAAGATGAATATTTTACCTAGAATTTTATTTCTCTTTCAAACAATACCAATTAGACTTGGAAAAGGCTATTTTGAAGATTTAAATAAAATCATGTTGAAGTTTATATGGCAAGGTAAAAAAACGAGAATAAAGTTAAAGCTTTTGCAAGATGCTAGAATTAGAGGAGGTTTTGGCCTGCCTAATTGGGAACTGTATTATCAAGCTGCAAGTTTGATGTGGGTCAAAGAATGGATAACATTAAGAAAGCATAGATTGTTGACATTAGAAGGACATGACTTACTGTTGGGCTGGCATGCTTTTTTATGGTACAAGGGAACTAAAACACAGGGGTACTTCAGAAGACATTATATACGGGAGTCTTTGTGGTTAAATTGGGAGAAGATAAAAAAACAATGTTACCTGAAAATTCCAGTTTGGTTATCGACTATTGAAGCATTTTCCTATCCTATGATCTATAAAAAGGAACAAACAGTTAGATATGGGGAACTGTTGGATGAAAAGGGTGGACTTAAATTGATCCAAAACTTAGAGGAACAAGGTATAAGGATGAATTGGTTTTCATATGCGCAAATACACTCAAGATATGTTGAAGATTTTAAAATGGAAGGATTTTATGACAAACAGACTGATTTAGATAAGATATTGATGGGTACTGATGAGAAAGTGATTAAAAAATTATATGGTTATTTATTGGGAATTAAGCTAGAGGAAGAACAAGTTAAAGAAACTATGATTGCTTGGGGGAAGAATTTTGGATATGGGATTGATTTAGAGCAATGGCAAAAATTGTGGTCTCAAAATTATAAAATGACAATGTCAATAGCATATAAAGAAAACTTGTATAAGATGTTTTACAGGTGGCACTTCCCCCAGACAAGAATAGCAAGAATGTTCAAGAACAAATCTGAAAAATGTTGGAAATGTCATCAGATACCTGGCTCATATTATCATATGTGGTGGACTTGTGAGGATGCCAGAAAATATTGGACTAAAATTCACATGTGGTTGGAAAAAATGACAAAGAAACACATAGACTTGAAACCAGAGATCTTTTTATTAGGAATCTTACCTGATATATATAATAAAGACTTGAAATATTTGATTGTAAATGTATTAACAGCGGCTAGGATTGTATTTGCTAAAAATTGGAAGAATGAGAAAATACCATTGCAGGAAGAAATTATTAAGAAAATATTGGAATGTGCTGAGATGAGTAGATTGACATTTGAAATTAGAGAGCAAGAAGATAAACAATTTTATGAAATTTGGGATCTTTTTTATCAATGGTTAGATGATAAAATACAATAATAGAGCATTAGTATTATATCTATGAAGGGTTTTTAGGATTGATTTGTTATGACTATATGATTTGTTATAGAATAAACTGTTTGAAGTATTGTTATCTCACAAAGCATGAATGGTTAAAAGTATAGTCAGAAAAAGACTTTATTTTAATTTTTTTTGGTAATATTAGGATATGGATTGACAATATGAGTGGTTATGTAATAGAACTGAAATTGAGACTATAAAATGAATGCACAAAACTGATGAACCAACCAACACACCGGAAGTATACATGAGAGTAGATGTTTTTAATGTTTTGTATGTTATGTCTGTTTGTAGAAAATTAATAAAATTCTTAAATATATATATATATATATAATCAATCATTCACACATGTCAACATAAACACAACTCTTTATTAAATGCCCTGTTCATTGTAGGGCCACTCAACATACATGGCCCAATCTCATCAGTGTGAGGAGACAGGCTGAAGGAAGCATCCATTATCATCCTGTCTTGCCACTCCACTGCTCCAGCTGGGGAGTTGCACCAGTGTCTCAGGAGGTTGCGCTGTTTTTTCCCTTCACGTGAAGCTCTGTTGGGGCCTTGCACATCCTGAGTGTCTATCAGGTTTCACCCTTGCCTCCATTCACCAGGCTCCATGTCCCCATTGCCTTGCTGGAGGTCCACAAGCCTGTTCTGCAAGACTGGGTAGTGGGTGCGCATGAGATTGTTCAGGATGCAGCAAGCTTCCATGATCCTCCTCACGGTCTGTGGGTGATGCTGCATGGTGGTGAGAAGTACCTGGAACCTGTTGGCCAGGATGCCAAAGGCGTTCTCCACCACCCGCCTTGCCCTGGACAGCCTGTAGTTGAAGATCCTCTCTTCACGGGTGAGGCATCAGGAAGTGTAGGGCTTCATGAGATAGTTTCTGAGGGAGAAGGCATCATCCCCCATGATGAAGTAGGGCACATCTTGTGTGTCATTGGGCAGGGGTTCTGGATCTGGGAAGCCCACGATGAGGTTGCGTTCCAGCCCCTCCTTGAGGTCACTGGCGTTGTATACCTGGGCATCTGAAGATGAGCCACTGCCTGAAGCATTGATGTACATGAACTTGTAGTCAGCATCGACCATGGCGAAGAGGATGATGCTGAAGAAGCCCTTGTAGTTGAAATAAGTGGACCCTGACTTGGCTGGTGCTTTTCAGGCCACGTGCTTGCCATCGATGGCTCCAATGGTATGTGGGAAGTTCCACCTCTGATACCACTGCTCTGCAACTTTCTTCCATCCTTCTTCAGTGGAGGGGCACTGGAGGAGCTCCTCCTTGTATTCTTCGATGATGGCCTGCACCACTTCTCTGACCACAATGCTGATGGTGTTGGGTGGCACCCTCCAGCCGTACTGCATGCTCCTGTAGGTGGTCCCTGAGGCCAGGTGGCGCAGAGTGAGTGCCACCTTGAGCCCAGGTTCCAGGTGGGCCGGAAGTTGGTGTTTGTCTTGGTCAACTTGGGTGTCAGGCGCTGCACAAGTTCGTCAAACATGGCTGGAGGCATCGTCATGAATTTCTGGAACGCCCGAGTGTCTTCGTTCCTGAGCTCCACCATCAGCTTGTTGTACAGTCCGTCCTCTGCTCTTCTGGCCAACCATCTTCATACCCAGACGCTTCTTGGCCGCCCCTTTTTCTTCCCGTAGTAGAGTTCACAGAGCCTGTAGATGGCTTCGCACTGTTGCAGAAGGATTTGTGGCTGCCAAAAGGACAGTGTTATGATCCACGGGGGATATGACTAGATGCTGTGGAAGAGGAAGAGGCAGATGAAGGCTGCAGAGGTCCGCACCGCAGGGCTGCTGTTCTGAAAGTGAGATCCAGATGTGTTGCTCCCCCTTTTTATAGGCAGTATAGGTGTCCCTTAGCATCCCCTAGGCATCCTCTAGGCATCCTCTAGACATCCTTAATATCCGAGATAGGCCCCCTCTGCGAACGTTTTTTCCATTTTAAATGCTTTGTTTCCGTGCTGCATCCATTCTGCATCCGTTCTGCATCCGTTCTGCATCCGTTCTGCATCCGTTCTGCGTCCGTTCCGCTTCCTCCCTGCGTCCGAGTGGATGCGAGTTGTGCGGATGCGCAGCGGATGCCTAGCGGATATAGCGGATGCGTAATGGATGCAGAACGGATGTGTAGCGGATGTGTAGCGGATGCATAACGGACGAATTGGACACATTTTCCGTGCAAAAGTTTTGGGCAGCTCAAAACTTTCTGAGCGGATGAAACGTCAATAGACAGATGCTGGACGGATAGAGAGGAAGCAAAACAGAGGCAGTGAGTACATCACGTTAACCAATGGATGGCAAGGTTTTTTGTCTATTTTACATCCTCTTTGCATCCGTTGGTGCCGTGTGACAGGGGCTTAAATCATTTAATATTTAGCTTTCTCGTTGTCTGGCTAGCATCAAGAATATGTTAACTTTTTTCTGAAAGAGAAGACACTAATCTCAAGGCAGATATTTCTTTCCCCAAAGGTGCACTTTTGGCACTCAATTAAAAGTCAAATTATCCAAGCAGGTGCTGATCTTAAAAGAGGGGTGGCATTTTATGCTGTACAGAACTATATTTTTTTTAATGTGATTTTTTTATTATTTTATGTTTTTTGGATTTGTGGTATGGCCACAGGGGAAAAAAAAAACAAGTGTTTTTCAATAGTGGAATGCAAATCTCTAAAAGTCCTCTTCATTATGGTAGGGAATTATTCAGTTTCTGCATTTTTATCTGGATTAAAAAAGAAGAGTGGAAATATTCAGTATAATTTCTGTTTGCAATGCCTCATAATATGGTGAAGTTTTATTTCATAATTCATGAAAGTATTCTTTTTTAGATCAATGTTGACACAGATTTCGCAGAAGATTCCATATTTTTTTCACATACATTCACACATATTTAATGTGAATTTAATTCATTAGATTTGTCATGGTCACTCATTCCAGAATAGCCTGAGCAGATTACAGAATCCAGAAAAGAACAATAAAAACAAGTTTTTAAAAGCCACATGAATAGGTATCCCAGGATAAGCCAGCTAGAACAATAAATAGTATAAAAATAAGTCAGGGGCCCCACCAATACATAACAATCACATTTTATTTTATTTATTTATTTGTCAATTAATTACAAGATAATAGGTATAAGTAAAAACATAGTTATGAATACATGGATAAACATAAGAAAAATAAAAAATAAAAGAAACAATAGGACAGGGGTGGTAGGCATGTTGGTGCGCTTATACACGACCCCTACAGATCTCTTAGGAAAGGGGTGAGGTCAATAGTAGACAGTCTAAGGTTAGAGTTTTGGGGTTTGGGGAAAAAAAAACCACAGAGTCAGGTAGAGTATTCCAGAGTATTGACCACTCTGTTGCTGATGTCGTATTTTCTGCAATCAAGTTTGGTGCGGTTAACCTTGAATTTATTTCTATTGTTTGCTCTCGTGTTGTTATGGTTGAAGCTGAAGTATTCCTTGATCAGTAAGACATGATTTTATATACCGTGTTTCTCACATAATAAGGCCGGGCTTTATTTTTTTTTACCCCCCAAAAAACGGCTAGGCCCTCTTTTCAGGGGTGACTTAATTCCCCCCCTTGCATACTCGGTTGGGCGGGTGGCAACAACTTGGATGTTCAGGAGACCTTCCGTCACCGTTGCTTTCCCTTCTCCCTTGCTGCCGCGGTGTTAGAGCAACGCTAAGGCGTTTGGCGCAGCCACGTGCGGCCAGTCAGGGCTCCTCCCTGCAACCGGAGCCCTGAGGAAACTTCAGGCGCTTCTGTCGCCGCCTTCCCTTTGCCTTCGTAGGTAAAGCCAATTATTTTAAAAACGACACCCTACTACAACAAAGCCTCCCCTGCCTGAGAGGGCAGCCCAACCCCACATGGGGAGGTGAATCTCCCGGGGCCCCTTTGGTTCCTCCCTGACCTCTCTACACTGTGCGCCTCTGACGTGCCGGTCCCTTCAGCCGAGCGAGCTCCTCCACCTCAAAGAAAGGCCAGGCAGGCAGGAGGGTGGCTGCGGAGCAGCAGCAGCGGGTCCAAGCCGCTCGCAGCAGAAACAGCCACCACCCTTAGCCCAACGCAGGGAGAACGACTGAGGGTAGTGCCCGCCAGCCCATCCTTCCTGCCTTTGGAGGCACCTGCACCAAGCGCCTCCACGGCCAGCCTAGCCATGCCGCTTCCAACCGACTCCTTCGGGAGCGTCCACCGAGGGAGTCTTCACGGCTCAGTTTCCCCTACCCACCCAGGCTGGCGGGTCCTCCTTTCATGTAGAGGGCTGTGGGGGAAGGCACTCACCCAAGAGGATCTCTCCCTCTCTCTCTCTCTCCCCACAAGATCAACTTCTGCGCTGTGGCTGAGGAGGAGGCTGCAGCCAGTTCCTCCTGCTTGCTGAGAGGTTTTTGCAGAGCAATCGAAGCGCTGCTCACCTGGGCTAGATTTGGGAATGAGGGGCAGGAGGAGGCATGCAAGCATCCGCAGCTCGCCCGGGTGAGCAAATCTCGCAAATGTTGCCTGGGCGAGCAGCGCTTCGCTTGCTCTGCAAAAACCTCTCAGCAAGCAGGAGGAACTGGCTGTAGCCTCCTCCTCAGCCGCAGCACAGATGTTGACCTTGCAGGGAGAGAGAGAGAGAGAGGGAGAGATCCTCTCAGGTGAGCGAATTCCCTTGCAACCCTCCGCATGAAAGGATGATCTGCTGGCCTGGGTGGGTAGGGGAAACCGAGCCACGAAGACTCCCTCGGCGGATGGTCCTGAAGGAGTCGGTCGGAATGAGCACGGCTAGGCTGGCCACGGAGGCACTCGGTGCAGGTGCTTCCAATGGTGGGAAGGACAGGCTGGTGGGCGCTAACCTCAGTCGTTCTCTCTGCGCCGAACTAAGGGTGGTGGCTGTTTCTGCTGTGAGTGACTCAGACCTGCTGCTCCTGCTCCACAGCCACCCGCCTGCCTGTCTGGCCTTTCTTTGAGGTGGAAGAGCTTGCTGGGCTGAAGGACCGGCACATCAGAGGCGCACAGTGTAGAGAGGTCAGGGAGGAATCAAAGAGGCCCTGGGAGATTCACCTCCCCCTGTGGGGTTGGGCTGCCCTCTCAGACAGGGGGGGCTTTGTTGTAGTAGGTTGTCATTTTTAAAATAATTGGCTTTACCTTTGAAAACAAAGGGAAGGTGGCGACGGGAGCGCCTGAAGCCAAGTGTCTCCTCAGGGCTCTGGTTGCAGGGAGGAACCCTGACTGGCCACACGTGGCTGCGCCAAACGCTGAGGCATTGCTCTAATGCCGCAGCAGCAAGGGAGAAGGGAAAGCAACGGTGGCAGAAGGTCTCCCGATATGAAGTGCCCCACCAATGCAGGCAGCACCTTATCCGTGCATGCAATAAAAGTACTTCCTAACAGCAAGCCCCCCCGCCATTCCCCCCCAATTCGCATGTTTAATATGGGCCTTAATTTGGGGGGAGGGGCTTAATTTGATTTTATGCCAATAAAACATGCTGGGGCTTCCTATTGGTGGAGGCCATATTGTTGGAGAAACACGGTACTATACTTAGATCGGATCAAAGGCGGCGTAGTTCTAGGTTTTCTAGGTCTAGAATTTCAAGTCTGGTGGCATAAGGTATTTTGCAATGAGTAGAGAAGCGGATAACTCTTCTTGTGAAATATTTCTGGATTTTCTCAACTGTGTTAATATCAGATACATAATGTGGGTTCCAGACTGATGAGCTGTATTTGAATATTGGTCTAGCAAATGTTTTGTATGCTCTAGTTAGTAGTGTAATATCACCAGAGAAAAAGTTATGTAAGATTAGGTTAACAACTCTTAATGTCTTTTTGGCTATGTAGTTACAGTGGATTCTAACACTTAGATCATTAGAGATGAGTATTCCAAGGTCCTTTACAGAGCTTGGATCATCAACAAGGTCTTGACTATTCAGCCTGTATTTTATTTTCTGATTTTTTTTTTGCCAGTATGTAGGACAGAGCATTTATTTGTTGAGATTTGAAGTTGCCATTTGTTTGACCATTCTGACACATAGTCAGGGTCTTTTTGAAGGGTAGCAGCATTTTCTGTGGTGTTGAATAGCTTTACATCATCAGCAAAGAGAATGCAGTTTCTCTTGATATGATCACAGTGGCCATTTATGTAGAGTATGAAAAGAGTTGAACAGAATTTAGGAAAAGAGCCAGGTCTCATGGGCCTTCTATAGAAGCACAGGAGTATGGGAGTCATCCATATTTCTTGGAGTGACTCTCCTCCAGAAGGCAGGGGCTGTGACAAAGCACATTTCCACAGCCACACAAGATGGTAACATTTAAGTGAAGAGGCCTGGAACACACCCACTGTGTCAAAACATACCAGGTGGAAAGAAACCATTGGAGAAACAAAATATGTCAGTGTTCCAGAAAACCTCCACTCCAAACCACCTGCCCTGGATAGGGTGGACCACTAGGATATATTTCAATTTCAATTTAAATCTCTTAAAGTATTGAGCCCAGCAAACTTGTTTGTCAAGGAAGCTGACAAAATGCTTATGACAAAGGATGGAAGAGAGCATGACAATTAAGGGGTGCTGAGCTGTATTCTTTTAGGTCCCTTCTGCTGGGACAACTAAAATTTGGGGATTCTCAATTTAGGTGTGGTCATCATAAATGACCTGTGCTCCATATTAACATACTCCAAATAGAGTATTCCTATTGGACAAGAATACCCGACGCTGATTGGCTATTTTACTCGACGCTGATTGGCCAATAATAGCAAGCCTATGATTGGCCAATTCAAGTGGCAGGAAAAACAAGTAGCCGTCATTGTACACTAGCCACGAGCAGCTTCTCTATATCAAGAGCTGCCGCGGCTCCTGGTTAACACAGACTTTCTGCATGAAATAAAAGAGCTGAAGTTACGCTGGTCTCCGAGTCTCCTTCTTCCGCGAACACAACACTGGCGACGAAGGTGGGATACTGAGAGAGGAGACCAGTCGGGCATGTGGCATCGAGAACCGAGCAGACGAAATGGCCGGAACCAACTCGCCACCCGCACCATTCAACCTAGCAACAGAGGACTGGGAATCCTATATCGATAGATTCCTCATGTTCCTAGAGAGTGATGATCTGCAAGGAATCTCAGACAACTGAAAAAGAGCTGTGTTCCTGATGCACTGTGGGCCCACAGTGTTCAAGATGGCCAAGGCACTAGCGAAACCAGGTGATGTAAAGCAGATGGCCTGGCCAGATCTAGAGAAGCTGCTGAAGGCTCACTATGCACCGACTGTCTCCAGCCTCATCAGGAGACATGAGTCTTACAAACGAGACTAGAGAGAAAGTGAGAGCATCACAGATTTTGTAGCAGCTCTCAGGGACATTAGAAAAGCATGTGAATTCCTAAACATGGACGAAGCCATGAGGGATCGTGTGGTCCTCGGACTAAGAGATCTTACCCTACAAAGCCGGCTGCTAACCTGGCCAACCAGAAGCAACCAAAAAATCAGTGGCAAAGATGCAGCAAATGAATGCCAACTCACCCAAGACACCAACCGAAACAAATCAGAGCACCGAGAAGAAGACAGAAAGCGCACACAAAATCACTGCACGCTACGCAGACAGTGGATCGTCTGGAATTGATGATGATGACGAAGAGGAGATCCACAGACTCCAGGCTGAGCGAGAACGGTGACTGAAAAATGGGCATAAGTCGGGGTTTCAGTGTGCCGGGTGTGGAGGAGACCACCCCCGTTCTGAGTGCCGGTTCTTAGATGCCATGTGCCGGTACTGCGAGAGGCGGGGTCATATTGCAGGAGTATGCCGAAACCAGAAAAGCTACAGCCCCAGACATAGGGACAACACACTACCAAGAAATAAAGAGAGGCCAACGTGGAGCCGCGAGAGTTACGAAAGCAAAGGATAGCAGCTAAACGAGAATTATAGGAAAGAGAAAATTCATCAAACCATCACCATTGGTCACTCTAATGCAACTAATGGCCGAAAGGTACATGTGGCGGTCCAGATCGAGGGCCAAGAATGTAAGATGGAGGTCGATTCTGGATCATACCTATCGATGGTATCATGGGATACCATCAAAAGACGAGTACCGCATATTGGCAGAGCTGAACTAGAACACCAATCACTAATTTTAAAAGACTACCAAGGAAACAGAATACCGGTAGTCAGACTTGGACACTTCCAGATAAGTTTCAAAGAACACCAAAAGATATTGCCTCTAACCATCGTAGACCAAAACTGACTAAGCCTACTGGGACTCGAGTGGTTTGAACCTCTAGGAATCGGAGTAACCAGCATTAACCACATTGCCGACGTAGACTGGAAAGAGAACCTAATGAGAGAGTTCCAGGACATCTTTGATGGAAAGTTAGGCAAGTACCAAGGGTCCCCTATTTCATTCTACTTAGACCCAACAATTGCTCCAATTCAGTTAAAGGCGAGGCGAGTCCCCTTTGCACTAAAACCCAAAATTGATGAAGAATTAAATAAACTAATAGCACAAGGCATTTTGGAACCAATTGACCACACCAAATGGGAGACCCCAATCATGACCCCAGTTAAGCCAGATGGGTCCGTGAGAATCTGTGGGGATTACAAGGCTACCCTGAACCATGCGCTACAACAAAGTGTATCTCCTGTCCCAGTCGTACAACATCTACTATACTCATTGGGGAGAGGCATGGTCTTTGCAAAGCTTGACCTTGCCCAAGCCTACCAACAATTGCCAGTAGACCCTGAAACTGCAGAGGCACAAACGATCGTGACTCATAGAGGAGCCTTCAAATGCAAAAGGCTACAATTCGGAGTCAGAGTAGCCCCTGGGGTGTTCCAAAGTCTAATGGAGTGATTATTACAAGGGATAAAAGGAGTAGTCCCATATTTTGATGACATGCTAGTCTCACCAAATGACGAGAGACAACTAGAAGCCCGTCTCAGAGTGGTTTTACAAAGGTTCCAAAAAGCAGGACTCAAGGTAAAAAAAAAGAAAAGTGTAAATTGGCCAAATCAAAAGTCGAATTCCTGGGGTACCAAATTGATAAAGAGGGCATCCACCCCACAGAGAAAAAAATTAAGGCAATCAAAGAAGCGCCTAGACCTAAAACAAAGTAGAGTTACAAGCATTCTTGGGACTTTTACCATGTTTTTCTGCCACAGAAGGCAACAACGGCAGAACCACTACATAGACTATTAGACAAATCAGCCATCTGGACCTGGGGATGACGTGAAGAGACAGCATTCCAGCAGATAAAAGACCTCATCACCTCCAACTCGGTATTGATGCAATACAGCAAGACATTACCATTAACAGTCACCTGCGACGCATCACCGTTTGGCGTTGGAGCCGTACTTAGCCACATCCTGCCTGATGGGAGAGAAGTCCCCATCGCCTTTTACTCAAAGACTCTTTCAAAAACTGAATGGAACTATAGCCAATTGGACAGAGAGGCATTAGCAGCAATATCCGGCATAAAATGGTTCCACGAATATTTTTATGGTAGGACTTTTACCCTTGTTACCAATCACAAACCCTTATTGGGAATACTAGCGGGAAACAGAGCCATCCCAAATATACTATCCCCGAGAATGACAAGGTGGTCCGTGTTCCTGGCAGCCTACAACTATAAACTGATTCACCAACCGGGCAAAGACATTTCCCATGCCGATGCCTTGAGCTGCACTTCCCTACCAGACATAGAGACTGACCCGGCACCAACCATGTCCACCCTACAAATTGAGACTCTGTCAAACCTACCAATAACCGTGGCTGACATTGCCAGAATGACCGTAAGAGACAAAACATTGTCGCAAGTATTAAACTGGATAGGAAAAGGGTGGCCAGAAAATGAGACAGATGTTACTTTTAAACCTTTCAAGAATAGGCAAACTGAACTGTCATTGCTAAAAGGTTGTATCCTATGGGGTGATTGGGTAATAATACCAGAACCATTACAAGAACAGGTACTGTGCAAGTTGCACAAAGGCCACCCGGACATCCTGTGAATGAAATCCTTGGCCAGGAGCTATGTATGGTGGACAGGGATGGACAAAGACATTGGGAGATGGGTTGAAACCTGTGGGAAATGCCAAAACTCCCAGCCTGCACCCCCTTCAGCACCTACACTAGACTGGGAAACACTAAGGGACCCCTGGTCACGAATACATATAGACTTTGCGGGGCCAACAAAAGAACATACATTTCTAATCGTAGTAGATGCTTGCTCCAATTGGTTGGAAGTAAGCCTCATGAACTCAACTACCACAGAAGCGGTCATTAAACAATTGACCACACACGGGTTACCGGACATGCTTGTCTCAGATAATGGTCCACAGTTTACTGCATTACCATTCGAAAAATTCCTCTGAACATGGCATACGACATGCCTTGACAGCACCGGGTCAACTGGCAACGAACAGAAGGGCAGAACGCATGGTTCGGTATACCAAAGAAACTTTAGATAAATTAGACACAGGGGACATTCAGGAAAGAATTGAAAAAAATGCTCACCATACAGCACATAGCACCAAACTCCACTACAAATAAAAGCCCAGCAGAATTACTAATGGGCAGAAAACTATGATCACAATTAGATAGATTACACCCAACATACGCCACCGAAAAACCAACTGACTCATCCAGCAAGTATCACAAATTCAAACCAGGAAACTTAGTCTATGCAAATAATCTCACTGGCCACCCATTGTGGGTATCAGCGAAGATAACCCAAATAACAGGACCACGGTCCTATAGACTAGAAACAGACAATGGCCGAATCTGGTGGAGACACATTGACCAGTTATGGTCACGAACGCTAGAATGCACCACCGATACACCCAGACATGAAGAACAACACACCCACACACACCAGCAATACCACAAACATTACACAAAAATAACACCAGACCAATCAGAGAGGGGGGAGACCCCTCAATAACAAATAAGGGGGGGGGAACCCTCTGGTAGAAAAAGAAACCCCTCTGGCAGAAAAAGAAAAACCTCCAGTAGAAAAAGAAACCCCACAAAACCAAAACATATACAATAAAAAACATTCGCAAATAAATGCAAGTAAAAACAACGACCTACCCACAGAAGTTTTCAGCGAAGAGCAGGAGGCACAAGAAGACCTGGATGCCTTGTCGGAAAGGAGCAGCCGAGCCGACTCTACCAGCCCGAGTAGGTCGGGTGGGAGAGGCATGTCTGACTCTACCTTCCAGGAGGTTCGACAGAGAAGGACAGGAGAAACAGCGATCCCGTCTGAACCCTTTGAAGACAACGCCGCAACTAAACTGCGCAGGTGAACTAGGCAACCTAGAAGCCCCACCTACTTATGTGACTACGTACGGTAGGACCATACCAAGAGGGGAAGGGTGTTCCATATTAATATACTTCTAATAGACTATTCCTATTGGACAAGAATACCCGACGCTGATTGACCACTTTACTCGATGCTGATTGGCCAATAATAGCAAGCCTATGATTGGCCAATTCAAGTGGCGGGAAAAACAAGAAGCCGTCATTGGACACTAGCCGCGAGCAGCTTCTCTATATAAAGAGCTGCCATTGCTCCTGGTTAAGATGGACTTTCTGCACTAAATAAAAGAGCTGAAGTTACGCTGGTCTCCGAGTCTCCTTCTTCCGCGAACACAACAACCTGGTTCCAGATTCTAACACAATTTGATGCATCTATATTTGATCCAAAAAGAATTGTCCTTATTTTTTAAACTACGTCTGGAATTTCTGCACAGGGATCAGTTGAATCTTGTGGTTTCTTTCTTTGGTTATGATAGCATTATTGACTGTTTTGACTGTTTTGGCTTTGGTATGATAATTTTTATGTATTTAATCCCTTGAATTTGTGCCAAAACAATGTTTTGTTGTGGTAGAAGAAGGAGTTCTCAAAGTTTCAAAATTGCATTTCACTATTTGCTTTTCTGCTTTAAGGAGCTCTAAAACTGCATGGTTTTTTTAATGACCAACCCATTCCTTCTCTTTTTTAGAACAAGATGAAAAGGAACTCTTCCTCTTTTCCTAGAAATAATCCTTTGAACACATGTCCTTGTTTTGTTGCTCTTCAAGAATTCCAGTTCCTATTCAGGATAGATTGTAAACAAGAAACCTGATCCCACAAGGACATAAACACAGAGAGAACAAGATGTCCATAGAAAGATGCTGGAGTGGATTCAAATGTCACACTGCTTTGTATTTGTGTATACCATCATTTTGTACATAGCATTGCTAAATACTTTGGGAAGAGAAAGGGGGAGAGAAAAACAGGAGGAGTTGGGAAAAGCAGTTTTAAAGCAGAAGACAGAGTTTATTGTTAAAGGCACTTAAAATAAACCATGTGTCTCCTCTCTCTGTAATACTGTTAAAATACATACATAAATACATGCCCTTTATTTGCAAGGGTATCATTTTCACTTTTCCATGTGCAAACATTTGTAAGTCGGGATTGGATGCATCAGAAGCTTATGAAGTGTTTTACAATCTATCCACAGGAAAAGTCATATGCTTGTAATCAAAAGTGTTCTGAAGCTAGAAAACATGTTTCTTTTATATTAAGTACGGGAGTAGAATTCAATCCCCATCCATTGACACAAAATCTTGAGCTGCCTAGACCAGATTCATCAACCTTTGGATACACTGCAACATAATTATGTCTGTAATTATAGTCGGCTTCTCAAGGTATAAACTTTCATAAAGGAAGTTATTACTTAAAATTACAAAATGTATCATCAAAATGTTAAAAACTAATTATGCAACGCATAATTCGTAAAATCTAGACTTAAAAATACGACACGTAAAATGGCAACAGAATAAACTCTTGGTTAACTCCCGCTTGTAGTTAACAAAATGAACTTTTTGTGAGTAAAACTGTTGAGGAATGATTTAAGAAAGCTGTCCCAATGCTGGATTATGGAAGATTAATTGTCAAATTGCTCAGTAAAGCAAAAGAAAATACAATGTTCGGCAACTTCAAAGCAATTTCTACTTTGCAGTTTCTTGTTCATCACAAGCTTCTTTGTTTCCTTGCTGTGAACGTAAACTTAATGAGGAAATAAGAAAGGGTATTAACTAGAATGCTGGTTCTTCTACTTCTTCTTTTTGACCAGCTTAAAAGACTTTTATAGCTTCCTCTCTTAGAAACACAACTCTGGACAGCTGACAACAATTAAACAAAACCTAGCTTCATAAAATATAAGGCTAAAAACAGAAACAACAACAACAACAAAAGAACAGCACCACAATCATTCTTGAGATAATCAACACTACTACCTTGCAGCTTCAGCCTTACCCTATTCCAATGTTTGGGAGGAATGCCAACTCTTTAGAGGTTTCCAGAAAGCTAAGAAGCATGCAGTTTGCCAGATCTCAAGGGAAGAGCATTCCACAGGACAGGGGCTGCCACAGAAAAGACACACTTCCTAGGTTTCATGCAACATTTAAAATGATCTGGAGCATGGATAGGGTGGAATGGGCAGATATTTTCAGGGAGTTGCTTTCTAGCATCCTGTCACATGTATACATCAAATACCCAAACAGGCCTGTTATTCCTTCTAGCTGATAGTAGTATCCTAACAGTAGAAGAGACCATGTATTTTTCCCCATAAGAAAGGGGGAACTATTTGCTCAGCTGGCTGAGAGAGGAAACAGATGGAGTCTTAAAACCCAAAGAACCCTGGAGGAGGAGTGAGGAGAAATAAAGGAATAGGGAGCAAATCAAGAGAAGTCTAGATCAGGGGTGGGCTGCTGGGAATTTTCAGGTTTCGGGAGATCCTCTAGCTAAGATTTTGCACACTTTGGAGAACCCCCAAATCCACTCTTGGCTGCCCCCCCCCCCCCCCCCCAGGAGTCTCCATATGGCCCGTTTGGATGCAGATAAGTGCAGGGCACATGCAGAGGCTCAGGGAGGGTAAAAAAATGGGCCTCCCAGAAGTTTGGGAAGGCCAGAAACAGGCTTGTTTCCGGCTTCCAGAGAGCCTCTGGAGCCCAGGGAGGCCATTTTCGCCCTCCTGGAGGCTCAAGGAAAGCCTCCGGAACCTGAGGAGGGTTTTTGCCCCCACCCCATTGTGGTGCAGAAGGCCAACTTGGCTACGCCCATCATGGCCATGCCCACCCAGCAACGAGGCAGAGAACCCATCGCTAACATTTTTGAAGCCCATCCCTGGTGTAAATGCTGGTAATTGGTTCAAGAGGAGGTAATGACAGGATTCTCAGAAGTGGAGCTGGTGCACTTATAAATGTACACAGTAGAACAGGAGGGGCCTTCTTGAGTTCACCCTATTCAGTGCAGGTGGTCTTTGTGGAGGGAACTGAAGAGAGAAGAGTCCATGTCCTGTCAGGAGTCAAAGAGCGACCACCATCCCAAAAGAGTGCAAGAATGACAACTAGTGCATTTTTCTCTTAAGTTGGAGATGTGGTAGAGTGCAGTAACAATGTTCATATTCAGACTACCCAGATAACGTCATTGGACAGGAAGCTTCACTTTTCTAGGAGGGAAAGAATTCACTTTAAAATGCCTGGGCAATTATATCTAACTGAAGCAGTTGCTGATTGTTTTATTGCTGCTCTATTCGATGCCAGGAAAAGAGAGGCTAACTGAGGGAAACTCAAAGAATGTTGCAAAGAATTGAAACCAAGGGCTGGTGTTGCTTTGTTGGCTGAATGAAAAGGGGGGGGAAAGCATTCTGAAACATAGTCTGATGTGCTGGGGTCTTGGATTAAAAAGACCCACAAAAGGTTTTGGTGAAGAGAGTGACAAAGACAGCTCAAGACATCCTCTCAAGATATAGCCCATCTAGGAGAAGGAGGTCCCAGATTGGAACATATACAAGGCCAGAGACTGAAGTATTGATAACTCCAAAGACTGACCTTCTCATGCCTATAAAGAGGGCAAGAAATCTGGATATGGATCTGCCTGAAGAAGACGACTATTTTAAGCAGAGCAGTGATGGAAGATAGTGCTAAATCCAAAATAGCTAACTCCCCCACCCTTCTAACAGGATGTCCAAAGCTTATCCTTAGATTTTTGCCTGATGGGGTAGTTTCAAGAAATATCTACCATGTATACTGTACATATATTGTATACTTCTCATAGAAAGGAAAGAGGAAAGGAATCATCATTTCTTTTAAAAGCATAATTAAACCAAATGGGGATTAAGTTGATTTCTAAAATATTCTAGTGGCCAAGTTGTCTGTTATAATCCCTGCTTGCTTTTGACACATCCAGGATGCAGACACATCTAATCAGATGGTTATTCACGAATTGAAATTTACTAAATTTAACAAAATATTTGTATTTTTTTAAAAGCCATTTATTTATTTTTATTAAATTTATTATGCCACTTATCTCCCCCAAAAGGTGACACTAGGCATATTACAGGTGATAAAAAGATAAACAGGAAAGCAGTCTCTTCTGTATAGAATGGTATACTCCAAATAATGTAATCTGATTGGCCAGAAGGGCCAATGTTGGATAAGTTCATTAGGAACCAATCCAAAAGAGCCATTGAAAGGCGGCAAAGTCAAATAGCTGTCATTGGCTACAAGCCAGTAGGCAAGCCTGTATAAAAAGGCTGCTGCGGCTTCAGCCAGACAATTCCGTTACTGTTGCTTGCTTTAATAAAGACTTTGTTTGTTGGAACCCGGTCTACCTTGTGTTTTTCCAGATGGAACACCGGCGTCAAAGGTGGAATAGTCCTAAACGTGAGACCGAGCATGCGCCAGAAAGAATTCCAGGCTCGAAGTGATGGCTGGGAATAATGCGCCGCCTGCACCCTTCAATCCCAACGAAGAGGATTGGGAATCATACGTAGACCGTTTCCTGATGTTCTTAGAGAGCAACGAGATGGAGGAGATCTCAGACCAGTGGAAGAGGGCTGTCTTCCTAACACATTGTGGACCAACTGTGTTCAAGATGGCCAAAGCATTGGCGAAGCCCAGAGACGTGAAACAAATGACCTGGTCTGAACTTCACCGAATGCAAAAGGCCCACTACACACCGGTAGTGTTAAATCTCATCAAATGGCACAAATTCTACAAAAGGGATCAAAAGGAAGGCGAGACCATCGCTAACTTCGTGGCGGCTCTCCAACAACTGGGGGGAGCTTGCGAGTTCCTGAACTTGGATGAAGCCATGAGAGATCGAGTTGTCCTAAGTCTGAGAGACTCTAACTTACAAAATAAACCACTAAATAAACCCAGTATAACAGTGGCTGAAGCGATCGCAGAAGCCACAGCAGCAGAAGCCGTGAAAAAGTCAGCGGCCACTATGAAGCAAATGAACTCAAATAATGATGCGATGACCCTATACAGAGGAAAGAAGCAAGTTCCCACCACAACACATCACAAAGAGTTCGATGATTTATCAGAAATGGAAGATGATGACGATGAGGTCCACCGCCTGTACGCCAACAAAAAAAGGCACGAAAAAAGAAATTGGTGGGAATGCGCTGGCTGCGGGGGAAACCACCCTCGAGCCGATTGCAAATTCCTTGATGCCATCTGCCGAGCTTGCAAGAAGAGGGGACACATCGAAAAAGTCTGTAGGAATCGAAAAAATAACAGTCCAAACAGATGCAGTAACTCCCCACTACAAGCTGAATCAAAGCAAGCCAAGAAAAAATGGGAGCGCAACAAATGAACCGGCAACCGAGAAAAGACCCATCAAACTGTCACTATCGGAAGCGTTCAGACAGAAAGCGGGAGAAAGGTCAAAATTGTTGTAAAAATTGCAGGAAGCCCCTGTGAGATGGAAGTCAACTCAGGATCCTTCCTGTCAATGGTGTCTTGGAACACAATCAGAACACAATCAGACCAAACATCAAATTAAAAGAACTCCAGAAACAAAAGTTAATTTTAAAAGACTACCAAGGACACCAAATCCCTGTGGTAGGTCTAGGACATTTCCGAGTCACATACAAGCAGCACGCTGAAGTCCTGCCTCCAACAATAGTCGACCAGGACCGCCCCAGCCTCCTGGGCATCGAATGGTTCGTACCATTGGGCATCGGAATGACCAGGGTGAGCCAAGTAGCTGCAACCGACTGGGAAGAGAGTCTGATACATGAGTTCCAGGACGTCTTCAACGGCACCTTAGGCAGGTACCGGGGGACCCCAATTTCCTTTAGTTTAGACCCCCAGGCAGCACCTAGAAGGTTAAAAGCCAGACGAGTCCCCTTTGCATTAAAAACCAAAATAGATGAACAATTAAACAAATTAATTGAGCAAGGGGTCATAGAACCAATTGACCATGCTAGATGGGAGACACCAATAGTAACACCTGTCAAACCTGACGGGCCTGTACGCATCTGCGGAGACTACAAGACTACCCTGAATCATGCGTTGTAGCAAAGCGCATACCCTGTATCAATCGTGCAACATTTACTGCACTCGCTTGGGGGAGGAAAATTTTTTGCCAAGCTTGATTTAGCCCAAGCATATCAACAGCTTCCAGTAGACCCAATAACAGCCGAGGCACAGACAATAGTAGCTCACAGAGGGGCATTCAAATGTAACAGGCTTCAATTTGGAGTAAGCATTGCCCCAGGCGTTGGAACGCCTATTAAATGGAATTAAAGGGGTCGTTCCATATTTTGATGACGTCCTAATTTCGGCTAAAAACACGACCCAATTAGAGACAAGACTGAGAGAGGTGCTAATAAAATTTAGAGAATCTGGCCTGAAAGTCAAAAAAGAAAAATGCTGTTTAATGACTGATCGCGTTGAATTTTTGGGTTATTTAATTGATGGAGAGGGTATACACCCTACAGAAAAAAAAGTCAAGGCTATTAGAGACGCACCACAGCCAAAAAACAAAATGGAATTGCAAGCATTTTGGGGTCTAATAAACTTCTATAATGTATTCCTCCCCCACAAAGCAACAATAGCAGAACTGTTACATCGCTTACTGGATAAGAAAACTAGTTGGACTTGGGTGCATAGAGAGCAAAAAGCATTCCAAGGTATAAAAAATCTGTTAACCTCAGACTTCTTATTCAGTTTAGTAACACACTTCCATTGACGGTCACCTGTGACACCTCACCATTTGGAGTCGGTGCCATCCTGAGCCACCAACTGCCTGAAGGGAGAGAGGCACCTATCGCCTTTTACTCGAAAATGCTCTCCAAAGCAGAACGCAATTATAGTCAACTAGACAGAGAAGCCCTGGCAATTGTTGCTGGAGTTAAACGTTTTCACGAGTACCTCTATGGGAGAACATTTTCCATTGTGACTGACCATAAACCGCTACTAGGAATTTTGGCGGGAAACAAACCCACACCAAACATTTTATCTCCTCGAATGACTAGATGGTCAGAATTCCTAGCTGCGTACTCCTACACATTGATACATCAACCCGGAAAACAGATCTCCCATGCAGACGCATTAAGTCGAACACTGCTGCCAATGACGGAGGAAGACCAGGCACCAACAATTACCACCCTGCAAATAGAAACCTGCCCCGACCTGCCAATATCTGCAAATGATGTTGCCAGAGCAACCGCTAAAGACCCAGTGACTGCCCGCATTTTTAATTGGGTAGGTAAAGGCTGGCCGGAAAGCCAAAAAACTGGAAACTTTAAACCTTTCCAGACCAGACAGACTGAACTGTCAATACAAAAGGGGTGTTTATTGTGGGGTAATTGGGTGGTAATTCCTTCCAGATTACAAACTAGAGTGTTGGGTATGCTTCATGAAGGCCACCCAGGCATCGTGAAATTGAAAGCCTGGCTAGGAGCTGTGTCTGGTGGCCTGGCTTAGACAGAGATATTGAATACTGGGTTGCTACATGCAATAAATGCCAGAAAACCAGGCCATCACCACCACAAGCTCCTATAAGGGACTGGGAGACCCCACGAGGCCCCTGATCTCGAATCCATATTGACTTTGCGGGTCCTACTAGGGGGCATATGTTTTTGATTGTTGTAGATGCATACTCAAATTGGTTGGAAGTCGCAGTAATGTCATCAACAACAACTGACACCATTATCAAACAACTCAACAAGCTATTCACAACCCATGGGTTGCCGGACGTCCTAGTGTCTGACAATGGGCCACAACTAACCGCTATACAATTTGAACAGTACCTAGCCTCTTTAGGTATACGCCATGCACTAACTGCGCCAGCCCACCTGGCGGCAAATGGTAGGGCCGAGAGAATGGTCAGATTTACCAAGGAAGGTTTGGAAAAAATGGACCCAGGGGATGTCCAGGATAAACTAAACCGTTTACTCACCCTCCAACATATTAGTACTCCCCAGTAACTAACAAGAGCCCGGCAAAATTGTTAATGGGGAGGAAACTTAGATCACATCTGGATAGGTTACATCCAAACTACACCTTTGAGAACCCCCCCGACTCCTCCAGCTGTTTCTGAACGTTTGAAATCGGCAACCTAGTCTACACAAAAAAATTTACTGGGGACCCTCTATGGCTTCCAGCCACAATCACACAAATAACAGGCCCCTGGTCCTACCGTCTAACCATAGACGATGGCAGGGAATGGAAGTGGCACATAGACCAGCTTCATTCTCGAAATGTCAAGCGAAATACGACCGCGCAACCTCAAACAATAAAAACCGACGAAAACAAAACCAAAGGGGGGGGAGGAATACAAGAAAATAATACTGAAGGAAAAAAAGAACTGTTAAAAATAAACCCAGAACATCTAACCAATCAAAAAGAGCAAAAAGAACACCTATAGTTCGATGAAACTGGTAGAAATAATCCACATGAAGAGGAACCTGTCCTGGAAGGGGCCAGCAAAGCCAGCTCGACCTGCCTGGGAAAGCCAGGAGGGAGCGGCAAAACCACCGGCCTGAGCAATTCAAGCGGTAGCAACCTTGCTGACTCACCCTACCAGACGGTCCCATGGAGAAGAGCCGGAGAGACAGCAATCCCATCCAAACAGCTCGAAGTCTCCAGCGAAAATGAACCGTGCAAGTCAAATAGAGTCAGAAGAAGCCCCACCTATCTGCGCGACTATGTCACCCACGTAGGACTAAACTAAGGAGGGACGGGTGTTCTGTATAGAATGGTATACTCCAAATAATGTAATCTGATTGGCCAGAAAGGCCAGTATTGGATTGGTTCATTAGTAACCAATCCAAAAGAGCCACTGAAAGGCAGCAAAGTCAAATAGCTGTCATTGACTACAAGCCGGCAGGCAAGCCTGTATAAAAAGGCTGCCGCGGCTTCAGCCAGACCGTTCCGTTTCTGTTGCTTGCTTTAATAAAGACTTTGTTTGTTGGAACCCGGTCTACCTCGTGTTTTTCCGGATGGAACACAGTCAAAATTTTAAAATTATGCAAATTAAAAAATTTAAAACTATGCCAAAAAAAATCAAGAACCAAGAGAGGACAGTACACGACTGAGTTTTATAACGGGGATTATGGCAATATGCAATAGAAATATTTTTTAAAAAAATCCTTATTCCATTCAACACACTCTGGTGGGGAAGTCATTTCATATCGTAATTAAAAGATGTATAGATGTGACAAATGTATCTATCAGGGCTGAGATAGATGGAGGTGAAGTCAGACGTTTCCATGCCCAGGTTAAAATGCTAGGAGTAAATTGTTCACTGTGAGAGATTGGTGGATAAGGAGGTTTGGGAAAGAAATGGGAGCAAATCTAGGCATAAACAACTAATTATGGAGAGCAGAGTAAGTTCATGACTTTTCTCATAAATGGCAGAGTCCAGGATGCAAAAAGCTGAACAAGAGATTGAAAGCATTCAGAAATTTTGTTTTAGTGAACTTACTAATAAGTTCACTGGGGATTTCTATCTTAGTTTCCAAGATTCTGTACCACATCCCTATTTTTCCTTTCTTCTTATGAGTATCTGTGTGAACTTTGTTTCTTTAATTGTGCACTGTTGCCCTGTTGTCTTGACATTGCTCTTGTGTACAGTTATCTATTGGTCTTAAATAAACCAGCAAACAAACAAACAAATTGTAACATGCACTCAAGAAGCAATGAACAAAGATCATTTAATTTATAGCCAAGGCGTGTCTTTACTTTATTAATTAAGGCCCATAAGTCCCTGATAAATTTATAAACTAATTGAATAATCAAATATTCACTTTTAACTGAGAGATAAACTAATCATTCTATCTTGTTTTCTTTTACCTTAATTTCACTTTAGTTCCTTTCTGGATTAGTATGGGAATTCATTCTTTCCATTTAAAATTTCACCTGAATATGTAAATATCTGTATGGAGCTGCGTGGTGGCCTAGAGGTGAAAATGCTCATCTCCCACTAGGAAGGCTGAGAGTTCAAACCGAGGTAGCAGCAGATGTTTCTCTCCTAGGGCTCAAAGAGAAAATATCTGCTATGAACTCTGCATGGCATCAGGAAGGGCATCCGACCAGAAAATGCTCAGCCCCATTCAGTCATCCTGACTCTTCTCTGAATTAAGGAATTAGAGGATTGTAAAAGGGAAGGCTTTTTAAATGTAAATATCTCTGTGCTGTTTCCCTAACACGCTCCCTTTTTTGAAGCAGTTTTCCCCAGAATACTTATTTATGAATGATCTTTCTTTTATAAATATATGAGAAAAGCATGGATTTTGGCATGCTGGTATGTTTTAATTTGCCTATATGTTCATGGAATGTGAGCTAATAAGACATAAAAATGCAAACCAAGTGAACATTCGCTACACCCATCTTTTATGAAATTATTCACCAACATAATCAGAGATGCATATCATCTTTTCTTGTCTATATTTGGGGAAATTAAAATAGAAAATCTAAGATATTTATCCTATGTCAAAAGATGGTGGTGAGTGGTGTTAAACAGAGTCTTCTTGAACTCATTTGTCTTAGCTGGAGATCAAAACTTCAAGGTTAAGGAAAAGTGAGAAAAGGTTTCTGAACATTTCTTGCTCTGGGTCAGAGGTTACTAAAAGGTCCAGGCTCTTCTTGACAGATAATTCCTTAATACAAATCGATTTCTTCCTAAAACAAATGACTGCATGGAAATTTCTATGTAAAAGAACAAATACCATACATTAGACAGTTGAAACAAAAAGAAATGAAGACAACAGAATTGGGGGGGGGGGGGGCGATATTTCTAGCAAGCTGTTTGTTTAAAATATTAAAAGGGATTTCAGGAATCCTTTCCATATAATGGAAGATATCAAATACTGCAGCAGAAAATTGAAATACTACATTCCCACAAGGGTTTTACCTGGTTTTAAAAAACATATGGAAATAATGAAAAGAATGTACATTATATTACACAGTAGCATTGTAATTATAATTACCCCTGGGAGCTACATTCACTCCTGCAGCTCTCTTAAGCATTTGTATTGCATGCCTGCTTGTATGGGCCTCTCTTTCCAAGCTCTTAATGTTTTAATATCAGCATGCACGTGTATAAGTACTATTTAGTTAACTAGAGTACTGATTACAAAAAAACTAATGAAGCATTTGAATACATGGATTTTCATTCAAGAAATCTGAACAATGGGCTGAATGTAGAAGATGAGTTAATAGAACTAAAGACCATCCATCAGATCTCTGGCACACTTTCTTTATTGAGAGTTATATACCTTGGAACATTCGAAGATTTTCAGGAAGAAAGAATTTTGAAAGAATTTTGTCGTAATTTGGGAAGGACTATTAGAAGCCATATCAAATTAGCAGAATTGTAGATCTTACCTTTGAACTGTTGATGTACATTACTGTTGTGAAACACTGTAGTTACATGATAGGATCTTAGCGGTAAAAATAATCTTGTAAAATGACTGACAACCAAAATCTGTTTAGTCAGCATACCAATAAAAGCAATGGCAAGATAAAATCTGGTACAATATCTAGTACCTTCCTTAAAGCCCATGTCACACTGCACCAACGGATGGAAAGAGGATGTAAAATGGAGAAAAACGCTTGCCATCCATTGGTTAACGCGATGCATCCATTCTGTACTCACTGCGTGTGTGATTCATATGTTCTATCCGTCCAGCATCCATCTACTGAGATTTCATCCGCTCAAAAAGTTTTGAGCTGCACAAAACTTTTTGAGCAGATGAACTTTCCGCCACGTCCGTTCTACATCCGCGACACATCCGCGAAACAAATGTTCTACAGCCGTTACACGTCAGCTGTATCTGCTCAGCATCCGCTGCGCATCCGCGCAACTCGCATCCGCTCCAGCGGAAAACAGAAAGAGGGAGGAAGTGAAACGGACGCGGAACGTCCGCGCAGCGTTAGTAGCACGGACATAGAAAGGATGTAAGCAGATGCAGCTCACATATAAAGCATTAAAACGGAAAAAATGTTCATATAGGGGACTTATCTTGGATATTTAGGATGTCTGGAGGATGTCTAGAGGATGCAGAAGGACACCTAGTGGAAAACTGATATTTCCTATAAAAGGAGGGAGGAAATCACCTGGATCTCACTTTCAGTCCAGCAGCCCTGGTGTGCAGACCTCTTCAGCCTTGCTCTTGCTCTTGCTCTTCCATAGCATCCAGTCATCTCCACCATGGATCGTCGCACACTCCTTTTGGTAGCCGCCATCATTCTACAACAATGCGAAGCCCTCTTCAGGCTCTTTCACCTGTTCTACGCAAGGAAAAGGAGGCATCCAAGAAGTGTCTGGGTCTGAAGATGGATTGCGAGAAGAGCCGAGTACGGACTGTATGACAAGCTGATGGTGGAGCTGAAGGACGAAGACACTCGTGAATTCCAACGCTTCATGAGGATGCCACCAGCCATGTTTGATGAAGTTGTGGAGTGGTTAAGACCCAGGTTGACCAAGGCAAATACCAACTTCCAGTCCAGCCTGGACCATGGACTGAAGGTGGCACTGACTCTGTGCCACCTGGTCTCAGGGACCATGTACAGGAACATGCAGTACGCCTGGAGGGTGCCACACAACACCATCAGCATTGTGGTCAGAGAAGTGGTGCAGGCCATCATAGAAGAATACCTGGAGATGCTCCTCCAGTGCCCCACCACTGAAGAAGGCTGGAAGAAAGTTGCAGAGCAGTGGTATCAGAAGTGGAACTTCCCCCACACCGTTGGAGCCATAGATGGGAAGCACGTGGCCTGCAAAGCTCCAGCCAACTCAGGGTCCACTTATCACAACTACAAGGGCTTCTTCAGCATCATCCTCTTTGCCATGGTCAATGCTGACTACAAGTTTATGTACATCGATGCTTCAGGCAATGGGTCAGCTTCAGATGCCCAGGTATACAACGCCAGTCACCTCAAGGAGGGGCTGGAATGCAACCTCATCAAGGGCTTCCCAGATCCAGACCACCTGCCCAACCACACACAAGATGTGCCCTACTTCATCGTGGGGGATGATGCCTTCTCCCTCAGAACCTACCTCATGAAGCCCTACACTTCCAGATGCCTCACCTGTGAAGAGATGATCTTCAACTACAGGCTGTCCAGGGCAAGGCGGGTGATGGAGAACGCCTTTGGCATCCTGGCCAACAGGTTCCAGGTACTTCTCACCACCATGCAGTATTGCCCAGAGACCATTAGGTACATCCTGGAAGCTTGCTGCATCCTGCATAATCTCATGTGCACCCGCTACCCAGTGTGGACCGCCAACAAGGCAATGGGGACATGGAGCCTGAGGAATGGAGGCAAGGACTAAACCTGATAGACACTGTGGATGTGCCAGGCCCCAACAGAGCTTCACATGAAGGGTAGAAGCAGCGCAACCTCCTGAAACACTGGTGCAACTCCCCAGCTGGAGCAGTGGAGTGGCAAGACAGGATGGTAGATGCTTAATGGATGCTTCCTTCAGCCTGTCTCCTCACACTGATGAGATTGTGCCATGTATGTTGAGTGGCCCTACAATGAACAGGGCATTTAATAAAGAGTTGTGTTTATGTTGAAATGTGTAGATCAATGATTACATTGTTATTGATAATAAAGGGCCATAGGTGTGGCACCTGGGAGGGTGGACCATACAGTCCTACTATGCTTGCACTGGAGGCTTATCTGTCCCACATCTATTACTTATCCCACAGCTATTACCCATCCCACAGGTATTACCCATACCACAGGTATCCCTGCCCATCCCACAGCTATCCTTACCCATCCCACAAGCATGCAAAGACTTAAACCATTTCTAAAAGTTTCCACCAAGACTTTATTTACTAAAAGAACTGAACCAAGTGTGTGAAGCAAAGATAATCTTTATTAATAACAAACTGTAGGACTTTATTTAAAAAGCAAAATGAACCAAGAAAAGTGTCCCAAGCAAAGATAAAGTCAACAGGTAGCAACCCAGTCTCTGGCACTCTTCTCAGTCACTCTGAGGCGTGCCCATGGTCTCAGGGGTGAAGGGTCCAGAGTCTGTGGAGGTGGGAGTGGCTGGAGTGCTGGTCTGAGGTGCCATTGGGGTGCCTGGCCCTGAGAGGACAACAGGGGATGGTGTGTGGAAGAAGCTCTCAGAGAGCTGGCTCAGTCCCATGATGTTGAGAGGCCCTTCCTCCATGACATGGGATGTCAGTTCCAAGACCGATGACAGATGTTCTGAGGCCGGGCATGGCTGTGGGGTGGAGGAAAGAGGAGTGTAGTGGGGCTGTCTGGTCTGCAGCTGAGCAAAGTGAGGCGTTGGTGGCATCTGTGGTGTCGGTGGCATCTGTGGCGTCGGTGGCATCTGTGGCATCTGTGGCATCTGTGGCATCGGTGGTATCCGTGGCATCGGTGGCACCTGTGGTGTGCGATGTACCTGTGCCTGGACTGGGAAGGGCTGCCTGTGCTGCTGGAACTCCTGGTAGCCGTAGCCTTGGTAGGTGAGGGGCTGTTGAAAGCCTTGGAAGGGCTGTGACATCACCTGGGGTGGAGGAGCAGACCTGGACTGGGTCAGAGCAGGTTCAGCTGGGCCTGGAGGGTGGTGCAGAAGACCTATAATCCTCTCCTTGATCACCTGGTACTGGGCTTCGGGCATTTCCATGAGTGTCTGGTTCACGTAGGTGAGGAAGGGCTTTCTGTTAGAGGATGGTATGTCGAAGTGTACCAGCTGAGAGAGGAGATCTATGCTGTTCTTGATGGTGTCCCTGATCTCCAAGAGGACAGTGTGGCTCTGTCCCTCCCATCTGCCTCTCTGCCTGCTTTCTGTGGAGGTGGAGCTGGGGGTGGGGGTGGGTTGGTCTCTGGGGGCAGTGGCTTCTTCTTGCTCCAACTGCATCAGGGGATCCTCCATGTGCTCCGGCACAGGGACTGCAGCTGTCGGGGGGGTCTCCATCATGGGGCGCTCCAAAGATACCTGCCTGGACACAGGAGCCGAATCTTGGCCAGAAGAGGACTGGCTGTCTGTGGGCTGCCTAAGAGAGAGGGTTGACAGAGGGGCTGCTCCTCGGTGGTGGACCTCACCCTCCAAGAAGCTGCACTTTGCCATGACATAGGTCTCCCGGTCGGTGAGCTTGACCGCGGCCTGGCAGACTTCTTCAGGTGCAGCTTCCCGTACCAGGTGTGCATGTGCTTCCACCACCCCAGGAGGACATCCAAAGTGTTGCCCAGGCTCTCCGCCTTCTCTCTCCAAGCCTCCTGCTTCCGCTTGGTGTCTCGATAGAGTCTGTGTCCCTTCCTCCAGAGGTACTCGTTCTCCCTCAGCCATTCGAGCACCTCCTCCTCATGTTCCTCTGAAGTGGAGTACTGTCTCCTCTCCCCCTTTTCTTGCGAATGCCTCTTCCTCCCTCTGGCAGGGCCTTCTGGGCCCTCATCAGCAGGGCTTTGAGGTTCTAGGGGCTGGTCCACCACACCACCACCACCACCAGCAGTAGCACCACCAGCAGCAGCAGCACCAGCAGCAGAGTCAGCACCAGCAGAAGCACCAGAACCAGGAGCACCAGCACCAGCACCAGCAGCAGAGTCAGCACCAGCAGAAGCACCATCACCCGGAGCAGCACCAGCAGAGTCAGCATCAGCAGAAGCACCAGCACCAGCAGAGTCAGCACCAGCAGCAGAAGCACCAGCAGCAGAAGCACCAGCAGCAGAAGCACCAGCAGAAGCAGAGTCAGCGCCAGGGGGTGGGATGGTGGTCCTGTCCTTCTTGCCAAGGCTGGCAGGAGTAGGAACAGGCTTCCTCTTCTTCCCCATGGTTGTTGGCTGAAGATGTGTTTGGCAGCATGTCTTTCCTCTGAATGGTGACCTGTTTGCAAGCTGCTTCCCTTTATATCCACGGGGCTGATGCAATGCATCCTCCCCACATGCACAGTGAACACTTTGCATCCACTAGGCATCCGCTAGGCGTCCGCTAGGCGTCCGCTAGGCGTCTGTGATGAATCTGCGTCATCTGCTTGGCATCCGCTCTGCATCCGCTCCTTCCGCTGCGCGTCCACTTCGCTGTTATCCCACGGAAGCCCTGCGGATGTGTCATCTGCTTCAATCCACTTCCATCCGCTAGGTTTCCATTGAGCATTCGCTTAACATCCTCGCTATGTCCACCCCACTTCCATTCCTTTCAGTTGTTGTCCGTTCTCTTTATGCAAATTTGGGGCACTTTTGAGAGCGGATAACAACGGATGGAAAATTTGCTCACTCGCTGTGTCCTTTTTACATACGTTTTGCATCCGTCGGCCGATGTGACCTAGCCTTAAGGGGAGGAAATGATATTTTTGAAAGAAGTATATTTCCTGGGCTCAGTGAGAGAATGCATAGGTCATGCATGATATGATCATACTGTTATAGTAATAAAAGCTTTGTTATGCATAGCATGCTTGAAACAGTTTTTTTAAATCATTCTTTATCTCAATGGAATGTCAGATACAGGTTTACAAATATGTATGGATCTGTGCTTAGTAATCAAGCTACAATTTTTTTTGGGGGGGGGGAGGGCAAAAGAAAGGTTGAAACACATAAGTTGAATGTAAACGTTTAATGGAGAAAATATGGGGACCTCAGCATTCAACTGAAATTTCTGAGAAAGATAAGGCTGAATATATAGTAGACTAGGGAAAATGGACCATATCTGTGTCTGCCTAACTTAACACTTCTGATCATTTGACAATGGAAGTGTTTTTGGACAGCTCTGGCTTCCTCAACTAAGAAACAGAGAAGGAAGACATTTTACAGAAAATTTGAAAGATATCTTTGATCATAAGATCTACATACTGTTGGGGGGCATGATGGTTCAGCAGGTAAAGACTCTGAGTTTGTCAGCTGGGAAGCTAACAGTCCTGGCTCAAGATCTAAGCCCTGAATGATTGGGTAAGTTCTAGTTACTTGCCTCAGCTTCTGCCCACCTAATAATTTGAAAGCATGCAAATGCAAGTATCAAATGAACCTTTATTGTCAGAGTACAACATGTTGAGGTAATTGCCCATTAGGAGAATAAGTGCGTACAGGGAGACATATTTGAGAGAAGTGTTTGAATAATACACACACAGCACACAGATACACTGTACTGTAAATGTAGGTTTTTTACTTTCATAAACATTTAAGCAAATTTCAAAATAGGCAGTCCAAAGTCATTCAGTAAGGCAGTCAGTGTTCAATTAAGGGATAATCCAACAACAAATTTTTTCCAGTGTCAAAAACACTTCAGTATCAGACTTACATCAAATCCAAGAATATCAGTCAATTATGAGAAACAGCAAAACTCTCCAACAGAAGAAAAACAGAGAGTCACTCACAACTCAGGTTTCTGGCTCCATCTTATGGCCGCTTGAGAAACCACACCCAATTACACTTTTGCATTTTCTTAAAGATACAGTTTTAAAATGTCTATCCTGATTTATATATTTCCAACCCAAATAGCTGTTAGGTGACTTATATTCCTAACATTCTCCCCTTTTGGGTAAGACAATATATACAACCTTACATTCTACCATACATAATCTCACACAAGCCTTATGCTTTATGGAGCCTTGGGCCTTTTTAAAATGATCTGCTATATTGTTTTCTGACATACAGTATTCCAGCTTAATCATCTTTCTTTGCACACATTGTCTCACATTTAAATATCTTAAATCTGTGTCCTTTGTTCTTGTTTTAACATCAATATTTGAAGCCATCTGTATTGTTGATTGGTTATCTTCGTAAACAACAATAGAATCTGTTACATCAATTCCCATATCAATTTATAATTGCTTATACAAAACTAAATCTGTACATAATAAAGACAAACATGAGAATTCAGCCTCCATTGTTGACAAACTTAGATGTTTCTGTCTAATAGACCTCTATCCAATCAATGCCTTTCCCAATAATACTACAGCACCCGATGTAGATTTTTGTGTATTTATATCTGTAGCAAAACTTGCATCAGCATTTGCAGTCAAATTTAATTCATCTTTAGGCTCCAAATACAATGTATAATGCATTGTTTGTTTCAGATATCTTAACACACGTTTAGCAGCATGCCAGTGACTTTCAGTTGGCTCAGTGTTAAATTTTATTGAGGTAATTCCCTGTTAGGAGAATGAGCGCATACAGGGAGATGTATAGAGAATAGTGTTTGAATAAGACACACACAGCATACAGATACACTGTACAGTAAATGTAAGGTTTTACTTTCAATAAAGGTTAAAGCAAAGTTCAAAATAAGCAGTCCAAAGTCATTCACAAGTTAAATCAGACAGTTTTCAGTCCAGGGATAATAATAATAAATTCATCAAATCCAGAAATAGCAGTCAGCTAGAAGAAATGGAGGAACTTTCCAACAGAAGGAAACAGAGATACACTCACACTCTCTTCTGAGACTCAGTCTAAACTACCCAGGTTTCTGGCTCCATTTTATGGCCGTTTGAGAAACCACACCTAATTACAGGTGAAAATACATTTTGCATTCTCTTAAAGATACAGTTTTAAAATGTTTATCCTGGTTTATATATTTCTAACCCAAATAGCTGTTAGGTGACTCATATTCCTAACAAATCTCGCTAATTGATCAACACTGTATGCAATATCTGGCCTTGACCAATTACTGAAATAAGATAAATTACCAATCAAGGACTGATAAATGTTCTTATCAAAAATAGGACTTTGAACATCACTATGGCTAAACTCCTGGCTCATTGGTGTTTTAAAATTTCCATTTTAAAACTTTTTAGTAATTGGTTAATTTTATCTGCCTGTGAGATCTTGTATCCTTCCCTAGTTCTAACAATCTTTAAACCAAGATATTGTTTGATTTCTCCTAACTGTTTTGTCTTAAATTTCCTCTCTAACAGTGAGATTATTTTAGTAGCTTCTTGTTCGGTTTTGGTGATTAATGCTATGTCATCAGTGAATAACAGCAGTAATGACACTATACCATCACTTTCTCTTTTAAACAAACATGGATCAGCCATGCCAGCTACAAAACCTATCTTCATTAATTCTTTAAGTAAACATTGGTTCCACTCATATCCTGATTGCTTCAAACTATAAAGACTCTTTTTCAATCTCAGCAATCAGTTGTATTATCATCTTTTATACCTAATGGTTTCTTTAAACATATAGTGTGTTGCAATGGTGCATGCAGATAAGCTGTCTCTACATCCAAATGATTTATAATGTATTTCTCCTTAGCTGCCCACACTATTGCTGCCCTTAACGTAGTAGCCTTCAGACTAGGTGTAAATACCTCATCATAGTCATTTGCTGTCTGATTGAATCCTTGTGCCACTAACCTGGCTTTATGGGTAACAGTCCCATCTACACCTGTCTTTAGTTTATATATCCATTTACACCCTATGGCAATGTTTACCTGGTGGTAACTTAACATTTTTGTATACCTCCAGTCTTTTTAAAGATTCCAGTTCCTTATCCATTGCTTTCTGCCAAGCTGCCTGATCCTTAGCAGGACACAATTTTAGTCCACTATAATTACTTGTAACTGTATTCACTTGGCATACAACACTAGCCTGATATTTATCAGGTGGTCGTGTTACTCGGGTTGAATGTCTTAATACAGGGCTTACTGGTGGACTTTCCTGCGCGACCTGCTCCTGTTCTTCTACCTCCTCCTGTGCCTGTTCTACTACTTCCTCTTGTTCTTGTTCTTCCTCTTTAATGGCTATTTATGGTTTATTGATTTTATCTTTAGGGACTATTTGGGTGTCAATAATAATTTCATTGCTGGATTCCTGTTCCAGTTTACCCCACCCAATGTGCTCAAGAAATTTTGCATTAGCATGACAATAAACATGAGCTTTACCTTGATCCCAAAATCTAAATGATCTATAGTTGGCCTCATAACCCTCAAAGAATACCTTCTTAGCTATTTGTTGCCCTTTCAGTCTTACTTGTGAGGGAATATGCACCCATGCTGGAGCTCCAAATGTGTGTAGGTAACTTAAATTTGGCTTTCTGCCATGCCAACGAGTGAATGGCAATTCTCCAGTTGTTGTATTCACTACATTGTTTAAAACATGGTTACTACACATTATGGTGTCACCCCACAATGTTTCAGACAAACCTGAGTCAGATAACATAATGCGAGTCATGGCTTGTAATGTTTTCCCTCTTTGTTCTACAAATGAGTTATGTTGTGGTCTGTCAGGTACTGAACGTTTATGCTCAACACCAGCCAATTTCAACATAGTTTGGAATCTTTTGTTAACAAACTCAGTCCCGTTATCAGTAACTAAAGTAATTACTTTACTTTTCATTTTTCTCTCAGCAAACCGTAGCCAATTAAAGAAATGTTGGAATGTTTCTGTTTTGTTTTTCATAAGATAGCAAAAACCGTGAGTAATAAGTAATAAGATAGCAGTATCATGAGTAATGATCCATAATACTCAAAATATAACAAGCACCTCCTAAACTTGGTTTTTTAGGACCAATTATGTCAGCAAACACAACTTCTAAAGGTTCTTTAGTCTTAAACCCATTAAGTCTGTTTGCTGGAGTAACCTTACTCTTCTCTTGGCTACAAACATTACAGTTTAAATACTTGCTACAGGGTTTCAATTTTATATCCTCTGACAATTCAACAGTTTGTTTGAGCATTTTGAAATTAATGTGCCCCAGACATCTATGCAGTAAATGTATACATTCATCATGCGGCTTAACATTGTTATACACTGAGGTAGCCATCTTCAACTGGTCATCATGTATTACATATAAATCATTCTCTAAAGTAGCAGTAACACTTTTACCCTTTCTCTATTATACAGTTATCTCCACTAAAGGTTACTACACAGCCAAGATTAACTAAAGCCCTTACTGATAGCAAATTAAATTTCAGTTTAGGTACATATAACATAGTTAAATGTTCATTTATACAAGAACAATATGCAGTACCTTCACCTGATGCTTTAATCTTCTATCCATTTGCCAATGATACATGTTTTTTACTTGTAGACATCTTTATAAACCTTTTTCTATCTTTAGTAATGCACTGTGATGCTCCACTATCAACAACCCACAAATCATGGTTTACAGTTGAATTGCTAGACATAGCTAAACTAACATTCTTCTTGGCCTTCTGGTGATTACTAGTATTCTGTCTTTTTCCCTTCTTACAGAATCTAGCTATATGTCCCCTAGCCCCACAAGAAAAACATTTCCTAGTAGTATAGGCAGTTGAAGACAAATCCTCTTCTTGTGGTTATTCCTTCCTCATTTGGTCCCTATCCAGCCGTCTTCTTGCTTCTTCTAACAATCTTCCAGTTATGTCAGTCAATGTCAGTTTATCTCTGGGCAGGACTTCCAGTGAAGATACATAATCATCATAACTTTCATAATGATGTAAACTTGATGAAGCTCTGAAAATATCAGTTCCTTTCATGTAGCTCTTGAAAAGTTCTTTTCATGAAGTTTAAATGAGCTAACATATCTCCACCTTTCAGAAGACTTGCTCTAAACAATTTACATGTAAGATGTATGTGTGTATGTATGTACATACAACAGATGTATGTACACTGTCACGAACATAAATCCTCTTCAAATTCTCTCAACACTTAGCAGCAAACTCTTCTCCACAAATATGGACTAGCTGCTGGTCACTCAGTTTTAGTCCAATTATACAAAGAGCTCATTCGTTGTTCTGTTTAAAGTCAGCAAGCTTCTTGGCATCGTCCTCATTAGCTGTATCCCAAGCATTTACATTTGGTGGGTCTTGAACTACATTCTATAAACATTCTCTACACAGAAGTAGACTGCACTTCATAGACCAGGAAATATAGTTTATGCCATCCAACCGGGTTATCAGTGATAGACTTGTTGAAGTGACTTATGCCATCTTTACCAGGACAGTAATCCACAATTAAACAGTAAACAGCTGTCTGTATACAAGGCTCAGTTATCTGATCCTTGTATGGTCTGGACCCATAACGAGTGTTGAGGTAATTCCCCATTAGGAGAATGAGTGCATACAGGGAGACGTATTTGAGAGAAATGTTTGAATAATACACACACAGCACACAGATACACTGTACAGTAAATTTAGGTTTTTTTTACTTTCAGAAACGTTTAAGCAAAGTTCAAAATAGGCAGTCCAAAGTCATTCACAGGCAAGGCAGTCAGTGTTCAATTCAGGAATAATCCAATAACAAACTCCAGTATCAAAAACAGTACAGTATTAGACTTACATCAAATCCAAGAATATCAGTCAATTTTGAGAAACAGCAAAACTCTCCAACAGAAGAAAAACAAAGAGTCACTCACACTTTCTTCTGAAACTAAGACTAAGACTAAACAACCCAGGTTTCTGGCTCTATCTTATGGCCATTTGAGAAACCACACCCAATTACACTTTTGCATTTTCTTAAAGATAGTTTTAAAATGTCTATCCTGGTTTATATATTTCCAACCCAAATAGCTGTTAGGTGACTTACATTCCTAACACAACATGTGTACAATAAGATTGGCTGAGTCACCCTTAATGCACCCCACCCCCAACACAACTCACAATGAAGATAGAAAGTCCCTAACTCAGTGAATCCTACTAACAAACACACAATCTTATTACACCATGTGAATTTATTGCAAAACACACCAGCCCTGCAAGTCTATCATACTATGCTGACATGAAGTTATTTTCCATTCAGGAGTCTGACAGCCCACAGACAGAAACTATTCTTCAGCCTGTTGGTGCGGTTGGCTATGCTTCTATATCTCCTACCCGATGGTAGGAGAGTGAAGAAGTGCTGACCTGGGTTTGAGTCATCCCTGAGGATTTTCCTCGCTCTTCAAAGACAGCGAACCCTAGCAATGTCATCGAGTGATATCAGGGGACAGCCCACAATGTTTTGTGCTGTTTTCACTATTCTCAGTAGTGTCTTTCTATCCACAGCTGTTAAACCAGCATACCACACCGTAATGCTAAATGAGAGGATGCTTTCTCTAGTGGATCGGTAAAAGGAGATCATCAGTCATTGTTCCACTTTATTCCTTCGCAAGACCCTAAGGAAGTGGAGTCTCTGTTGGGCCTTTCTGGCCACCTGGGTTGTGTTGATTTTCCAGGTAAGATCTTCACTGAGGTAGAATTTAAAGGAGGAAACTCTCTCCACACAGCCCTCCCTCGATGTAAAGCAAGGAGGGTTCCTCTCTCTTCTGGAAGTCTAACATCATCTAGTAGGTGTTAGAATAGGTACCACTCTGGTGGGAAAGTAATAGTGCTCCATACTCCTCGATGTATAATCATGCTTGCCACATGCCCACAGAAATGTCTTTGGAGAAAGTTGGGCATGACTGGACAGGGGAAACCTTTAACTTTTTTCCACCTGCTATATCCAGCATGCAGTGCATGAAACAAAAATAATCCTAGATCATCTTTCTGGTTTTCTGTAGTCCATCAGAATGTTTTGTTTTTAATTTTGGAATCCAATTTTTGCTAAAGCATCAATATTTTCCCCAAGGTTTTTCTCTAGAAGAATGATGGATGTTATGTATTCACATTTGTTATCCTGGAGCAAAAGATTGGATACAAGGTGGCCCTGACCCCAGAAACCTTGTTTTTTTAACACTGAAATGGAAGGAACGCTGAAAACAGATAAACATAGATGTACTGCATGAGCGCCCTGGTTAAAATGAAAAGACTTTCTAACCACTTCTGGGGTCCAAACAAGACAACGATGAAGAGTCTGTGTTCCAATTCAATGAACCATGTCAACTGTTCCAGGACAGTGCACTATTCAGCAAAGCTAAGGAGCGGATTTGCTGTACATTGCTCAGATGTTTCCAAGGCTAACAAAGTTAATTGCCTAATTCCTATTAATTTTAACTCAATTCAAATGTCCAAATCCCGTCCAGAAAAACATCTGCCTTAAATCTTGCTGTTGCTGTTCTTTTATAAATGTATTAGACTTCTACATGAATAATTTGACAATACAGTCAAACATGATATTTTCAAAAAATAAATGACAGTATGTCAGATGGCACCTCAGCATTCAGAACTGACTGCAGGATTTCACTGAACAATAATCCAGTCTCTTGTATTTATATCAGCATCCTGAATCAGTTTACATTTGGACCTGAAGGCACTGTGGGAGACACAGTAGAGAGTTAATGGACTGTAGTGATTAAAGTATTGGATAGAGAGTAGAAGGTCCAAGTCCACACTCAACCAAGAGGAACACTGATTTGGGACAACTTTAGTCTTGAACCTTCTCTCAGGCCACACCAACTCTCAGGAAGTTTTCTTATAAGGATGAAGGGAAGTAGTACAAAGTTTGGAACTAAAGCAAAGACTGATAGAAATAGAATAGAGATGTTACAAGAAAGTGCAGACTTTCTATTACCTGGCATCTTGAGGAAAAGAGGTTTCTCTTTGGTTGGAATATTACAATTGAGTAGCCCAAACAGTAACTGAAATATCACTACATACATGTAATGTACTTATTTTCTAATTTAGGTTATTCCAATTCTTATTGGTTGTTGCCAATAAATGACAAATGGAATCTCATTTTTTGTTCTGTTCAAATTCCCTTGCTTTTTTAGAATCTGTTTCCTCTAACAGGTATTTATCAGCCATTGCAGGAAGATTCAGCACCATCTTGTACTCAGCTGAAAACAGGATATGCTTCTAAACATCCTTGAGCTCATTGTGAACAATCCCTAAGTAAGGGACGCCTTGAAGCCCTCCAACTCAGAGATATATTGGAGAGGTGGCTTTGGCAGACACTTTTATTGTATATCTTTCAAGCTGAACATTAAATCAACAGATTGATTCACTGATATGTTGCTAGCAAAATGCTTGTTGTTTAATCTCCATAACTTATAATATAGCAGCATTCTTTCATTAAGTCTATTCACCTTTACTGCACTTTCATTTTGAGGTCTATGGGAATTCCAGCAATCCACCAATGGTTCTGCAGTTTGAATGCCACAGAATCACAGAACTGGGGGGGGGGGGGAGCCCAAAAGTTGGCTAATTCACTTCTCTGTGACAAAGTAGGACCTCTCATGTTTAATGAATAAAAGAGATAATAATGATAATCCAGTCTGAACATCTGGCTGACCATGCAATGATCCATAATGAGACAATACTATGATAAAATAAAGCAAAGATACTACCAATAGTATCTATGTAACTTATATTTAATGGTTTTTCTACTTCGTTTACTTTTCTACTGAAAAAAATACATATCTATTTATCTTTTTAGAAAAAAAGTATAAGTAATTTTTACAAATAGCAAAAATGTGCTGATTGGAAACATCTTTGGGATTTTTTGCACAAAACAGAAATCAGTGAATTATAATACTGTATATGAATGTGATTTGAAACAATGGTAGATAATAAAAAAAATCAGTTATGTTGGAAACTTGGAATAAGTATAATGCAAAAGTATACTGGTATCAGTTGTAAAAGAAAGTTGTAAGTCATTTCTTTGTATTACTTTTTCTTTCTGCATATTTGGCTTTGCATTATCTTTTGCTTTTTACTCTTTTCTCCCTTCTATCTTTCTTATTAGTTTCTGTTAATTTTGGCAGCATAGTGGTTAGAATGCAGCATTGCAGGATGACTCTGCACACCATTTGGAGTTTGATCCGGACGCACTCAAGATTGCCTCAGTCTTCCATCCTTCTGAGGACCTGTAAACTGACTCTGTAAACCGCTTAGAGAAAGCTGTAAAGCCAGGGATGGGATTCAAATTTTTTAACAACTGGTTCTGTGGATGTGGCTTAGGTGGTGCACATGGCTTGGTGGTCATGTGACTGGGTGGACATGGCTTGGTGGTCATGTTCTTGGCTGGGTGTGGCCAACTCAATATCACTCACATCGAGGCACGCATCTCCTTGCCTGGCCTCTCATGACTGTAGGGATGCTGAAACAGTCATATGTGTGAAAAGGGGTCATAAGTCACTTTTTTCAGTGCCATTGTAACTTTGAATGGTCACTCCACATGAGCAAAGTACCAGCAAAGGAGGGGGGAAAAAATCCAGAGACGTTCCTGAGACAGGAAGTCTAGTCCTGCCAAGAATGTAATAAGGGTTAATGGAGAGGTAATTTCTGCAAGCAACACCATAATGTTTCCTTCCTGCCTTCCTTACAGGATTAGGCCAACAATTTCTTTTAACAACCGGTTCTCTGAACTGCTTAGAATGTTAACAATTGGTTCTAGTGAATAGGTGCAAACTGATAGAATCCCACCCCTGTGTAAAGCACTGTGAAATGGTATATAAGTCTAAGTACCATTGCTATTACTACTGCTGTTGCTATTGCAATTTATCTCTCCAATTTAAAATATATATATAATTAAGTTATCTAAAATATCAAATAGCAGAAAGGATGATGCGTTCCATTTGACTATTCACTCACTCAGGCTGTTTTGCACTAAAAGTTCAAAAATATTTTTTTAAAAAAAATAAACAGATAGCAATAATTAATACATACCATGGCCTGGAAAATGACTTTGAATACTGTAACATGGGCAACCAGAAGCCAACAAGACCATGTGCAATATTTTGCCACTTAGTTTTCATAAGTGTTTTCTCATTTGACATTCTCCCTGACTTTTGTGGTTCATTTAGCAATGCAGTTCTCCAAACATATGGTAGTACTCTATCTTGAGCAAAATAAATGGCTTTCTCAATAGCCATTGCAGTTGCAAAACATCAGCAAAGAACAATGACTTAAACACGGAGCAGGAGATGCATAATTTTGGCCACAGGTCATGCCTTGCCTTGCTGAATTTCTCCTTTTCCTTTGGCGCAGCTTTGTTACTCTGTGCAGCAATTTACTTCTCATTCTCAAATTCCTATTGTAAAAACTGGAGCTATAGGGGGATTATTTTTTTTCATTCCACTATACATAATTTTCAACTCTTTCATTGTGGGATAGTATGCTTGTTGCAGCAATAGCTAGCCATAACATATTTCTCTCTAAAGTTTTGCCTTTCCATCTTCATAAGCTATCAAATATGACCATATTTGAAGTTAAACAATAGGTATAACAAATATGATCCATTGACTAAGCCATTCCAGATGTTCAGGTACTGGAGTACCATAATTATATTCTTAATTTAAAGTACATGCTAATGCAGCAGAAGCGAAGAAAAGTGTTTGTTATGTCTTCCCGGTTAGGAAGCAGCACCAGTGTTTAATTTGACAGAAACTCAAACAAAATGCTCTCTAGATTCAACCAAAGACATTTCTTTCATGTTGCCTGAATATCTCTAAGGGATATGGACAGAGGCACCAGTTTATCCATACTTTCTAAGCCTAAGGGTAAGAAATGAAACAGAGACAACTATGATAGCAACTATCTTGCAATTATTACTAGCTCACCAATCACAAACAGGAGGGTTTAGGTTTTACTATTAAAAGAGTTTAATTTAATTAACTACCAACCTGCCTTCAGTCAAGGACCTGTATACTGCATGAGTCAAAAAGAGGATTGTGAAAATATTTATAGACCTCTCACATCAACTCCTTCCCTCAAGACAAGGTTATAGAGCACTGCACACCAGAACAACTAGACACAAGAACAGTTTTTTCCCCAAAGCCATCACTCTGCTAAACAAATAATTCCCTCAACACCATTCAATTATTTACAAAGTCGGCACTACTATTACTATCAATCTCCTAATCACTCCTTATCACCCATCCCCTCTCACTTGTGACTGCATGACTGTAACTTTGTCGCTTGTATCCTTACAATCTATATTGACTGTTTCAGAGTATGATTTGATTGCTTATTGTACCCAATGACTATTATTAAGTGTTGTACCTGATGATTCTTGACTCTTGATGAATGTATCTTTTCTTTTATGTATACTGAGAGCATTTGCACCAAGACAAATTCCTTGTGTGTCCAATCACACTTGGCCAATAAAGAATTTATTCTATTCTGTTTATTCTGAGATGAATGGATCTTGCTTCAGAACCAGATCTTTCTTGAAAAAAAATCAGTAGATTTTTTTTTGCTGCTACCTTCTCGTTGGAGTATTGCAAATCTCTTTTTCTTCTGTTCCTCACTGCATAATCTGTTGAATAATCAAATCATAGAGTTGAAAGGGTCAAATGATTATTTAGATCAGGGGTATCAAGCTCAATTTCGTTGAGGGCTACATCAGGGTTGTGGTTGATCTTGTGGGGGTTGGCCAGGGTGGACATGATCAGCTCAACATCACTAATTTCGGGGATGCAGCCCGAGCACATCTGCCAGCCAAAATGGATTCCCAAGCTCCATTTTTGCCTGTGATGGTTTCTTGCAACCCTCTGCCAGTGTAAATGGAGCTCCATTTTGTCTGGTAGAAGCACCATGATCCGGTCCTTCACTGTTTCCAGGATAGCCCCACAGGCCAAATCTAAGCATCCTGCAGGCCAGATCTGACCCACAGGCCTTGAGTTTGATTCCCCCTGGTTTAGGTCATAGGGAGTCCAGATGCTGGCTCAGAATACAAAACTTAAATAGAAGCATCCCCAACTGGTAACTTTTGTCTTCTGCTTGAATACATTCACCATTCTTCCTAGGGACTGTTCCATTCTTGAATTATTCAAAGTTTTCCTAACCACCAGTTGGAATTGACCTTCCTTATAACTTAAAAGAAAAATTACAGGCAATAAGAAACTGGCTTTAACCACCTTCTACATAAGTAACTCCTTTCAGATATTTGAAGATTTGTCAAATCTAAACATAGCTGGTTATCTTGCCCCCTCCCCCCAAAAAAAAACAATTAGTCCCCTTCAAAAGTCATCTTCACCTTTTTCAGCACATGCTTTAGTTTCTCCAACTAATGTAAAATGTAGTAGCTTGAACTAAATGCAGGGCTTGAATGGGATCTGATCAGTCTGAAAATGTAATGAATACTTTTTTGGTATGGAAACAAAGAGCTAATAGTTAAGGTGCTGTTCTAGAAACCTGGGACTGGGAGTTCAGATTCAGATTCAACTTGATTGTTATTGCCATGGATCCAGGCAACGAAATGCAGTTAGCATCCAACCAGAAGTTCCAGGTCTCCCTTAGACATGGAAGCCATCTGGGTAACTTTAGGCCCATTATCCTCTCTCAGCTAATCCATGCTGCAAGAACTGGGAGAAGGAAGTCACATTGACATGGACAAAATAAAGGCAAGATATAAATCCAAAATAAAATTTAAATTTGGTTGCTCATTTGGTTATTCAACATCCATCTTTGACTTGTATTTGGCAGCATTTGACTTTTCAACAACCCATCTCAGCATCCTCAAATGTTGCATCTTGTTAGGCTGCCCAAATCAATTCAGAAAAGCAGAATAATAGAGTTGGAAGGTACCTTAGAGATCTTCTAATCCAACCCCCTATTCAGGCAGGAACCCCATAACATTTCATGCAACATAGCTTTTCAGTGACTCGTTTAAAACTTGAAAATGGGAGGTTTGAATCTGGGGGTACTTTAATCATTGTATAAATAAGAAATTATCAAGAGTTAATAATGTCAGAATTACTTAAACCTTTTTTTAACCAAAAGTACCCCAAGAAAAGCAATTTCTGCTTTATATTTTGGTATGTTGTAAGCAAGTGTGCAATAACTATAATATTTGAGGAGGATGAAAAGTGATGTTATATGTGAAGGAAATGAACCCACGCATTGAGACTTGGAAGATAAGAGCAAGAATCCAATCAAGCCACTTAAGAAAGAACACAAGCAATAGAAATATATGATTGTGGTGATGGGTGTTACAAACCACAAAACCATCCAGAAACACTGGATTATATGCCTTTCTGGAACTTTCTGAATTACAGAACTTTCAAGGAGGAGACATATAGCAAGAATGGGGGACTTCAGTTATCTTGGCATCTGTTATAAAACCAACTTAGTCAAGACTGAAAATTACCTCAAATTCTTCTGTGGTCTTGCTGACTGCTTCATTTTCCAGAAATTGAAGAAGAGACTACAGCTTTCATCTTTGTGAATTGGGAAAAGCTGATTGAAGAATCAAAATCAATGGGAACTTTGGGAGGAAGTAATCATGTCTTCTTGGACTTCAAAATACTACTTAAAAAGAGATTAAGAGATAGTCTTACACATTGACTAGACTTCAGGAGAGCCAATTTCAAGAAATTGAGAGGTGCACTAAATAAAATGGACATAAGTCCCTGGATCAAAGGGAGCACAGGAATACTCACTCACTTGAAGTGTTATTTTACACCACTCTCATAAGGGAAAAAATTGGAGGCACTTTAAGATTCTGGTCTGGGTACATAGAGAACTTATGGCTGAGATGTGAATGAAAAGAGACTTATATATGAAATCATCCCCCAAGGGCATGAACCAACAAGTAGCTAGTATCCGCAGAAAGAAAAGCTAAATATATAAAGAATTCAAGTTTGCAAGCAGAGCTAAAACAACAACAAAAAAAGGCTTTCTTTGACTATATCAGGAGTAAAAGGAAGAAAGGGAAAAGTATGGGCTTACTGCTAGAAAAAGATAGTAAGATAGGTGATAGAGAGAGGGCAGAATTCTTCAGTCTTGTCCCCAAATGGGAACTACTGTATATTCATATGGATCTAATGGAATAGTGGAATAGAACAATGGAATAGTGGCAATTCTAGGCAGCTAATAATGAAGTTAAAGCTGAAACATTTTGGACACACAATACAAAGGGAACAGTAACTGGAGAAGACCTTAATGCTTCAAAAAATTAAAGGCAGTTGAAAAAGAGACCAGCTGAAGACAAAATTATGAGTTCCATCATAAATGACACCCACATGAGCTTAACTGTGTCATAACTCAAAGAAATATACCAACAGACAGTCCTAACTAATATAAAAAAAATTGCCCAGTGGGTAAAGAAAGTCAGAAACAAATAATTGAACCTCATAAATCAGCCAATAATTTTAATTCTTGGCTATTAGCCAAGAACTAAGAGGAAGAGGTAGTCATAATAAAATGTTCTTTAGGTCTGTTGCTTCTAGCAGCTTTCCAAATGGTGGTATATGCATTTAGTAAAATCAGTACACAAATAAAAAATATGGTACCCTCCAGAAAAATTGGGACACCAATACCTAGAATTCCTGAATGACTCTAAATGTTGTGATTCATGCATTTGGAGTATGAGGATGAGAGTGGATCCCTTACAGTCTAACCCCTGCAAGGTTTGCTCATCAATCAAGTCATAGGGAAGCATAGAGACAAGTGTTGTCTTATTCTTCATCATATATGATGCCTTTGGCACTATATATGCCTGAAGGATCTCCCATTCCTACTGTTTCCTATTATTAGTACAATTATTTGAGAACATGGCGAAGATCATAACCTTTGTTATACATCCAAACTAGCAAAATAGCTTAGTCTGCAGTGACAATGCATCAAGGGAATTTTCACTGAAAGACAATTTGTCAACTTGGCTAAGTATTTCATCAGCAGTAGTGAGCAAGAGTTCAAATGCTGGGATTAGCTTAATGCGAATGTTGTTCAAGGACAAGAAAAATGATGGCCAATGGAAAAAAACAAGGCAAAATTTTAAAGATGCCCTGTTTTTGAAAATAGTAGAATGCCTAGCAAAGCAATTTTTTTTAATTTTAATTGGAGCTATCCCAGGCAGGATGTTAAATCACAAAAGTTCTAAACCACTTGACAATGATTTGCCTGGGATGGTATAAGACTCCTGTCTTGAGCTGAGGGGAAGACTAGAAGATCTCAGAGGTTCCTTCCAGTGCCATGATTCTATGTTCTGTGTTCCAAATCTTCTTTTTGACCTTCATTGGAGCTCTCTAGCCTTCCTTCCAGCATTACCTTTATGATCATAGGCACTCAATCCCATCCAAATCCTGTTTCAGAATTAAGAGTTTTGAGCAAATAGAACAGGTCAATGAGCTCAGCATTGGTTTTCTGAAAGTCAATAAACAATTTGGCATAAGGCATTCCTGTTGCTACTGGACTGTTGAAAAGAATGAAAGTGTTTATGAAATACTTATTTTTCTGGATGTTTTGCTTTCCTAGCAGAAAAGAGGCAAGTGGATTGAGGCAAAAGGGTGAAGAAATAAAATAAAATTAGTATCCAAGGAGAAACAAACAAACTGATTGGATGTCTGCAAATCAATCAAGAGTAAGAAATCCAAAACTCAAAGCCAAATATTATGGCCAAGAACAGGCAAAGCAGGCAATTTTGTGTTGCCAAAGTATGCAAACTTGTCATGGGATTGGTTTTGAAGTTACTTTAGAAAGAGTAACTTTGAGACTCTAGAAAGAGTGCAGAGAAGAGCAACCAGGATGATTAGAGGACTGGAGGCTATGAAGAATGGTTGCAGGAACTGGGCATGGCTGGTCTAGGGAAGAGAAGGACCAGAGGTGACATGAGAGCAGTGTTCCAATATTAGAGGGGCTGCCACATAGAGGATGGGGGATCAACCTATTTTCCAAAGCACCTGAAGGCCAGACAAGGTTTAATGGATGAAAACTAATCAAGGGGAGATTCAACCTGGAAATAAGGAGAAATTTTCTAACAATGAGAACAATCAATCAATGGAACAACTTGCCTTCCAAAGTTTTGGGAGCTTAATCACTGGAAACTTTCAAGAAGAGACTGGATAGCCATATGTCAGAAATGGTATAGGGTCTTCTGCTTGACCAAGGGGTTGGACTAGAGTCACTAGATGATATGAAAAGGTCCCTTCCAACTTTGTTATTCTAGAATTAAATACTGCATTCAGATTTTAAGTCATAGGAAGAGATTAGGGGAATTCAAAAAGGTGGAATGAGTACATTAAACTTCTGCAAGTCTTAAGATATCCATTTTGCACTTCTATCTCCATAAATTCAAAGAAGTCCTCCCACCACCAAAAAAAAGAGGTATTGAAACACTCTAATGATCTTGGGGAGTGAAAATGGAATGAAGGAAGCCTTGCACCTATCTTAGCTCAACATTCTCTTCTAGTTTGCTCTTAGATCTTCATCTGCTCTTCTGTCTGGATTTGATCTTGATTCCTGATCTGCCCTAAAACTTTACAGGCTCATTTGCTGGATCATTTCAGAATGTTCTCTACAATCCAGTCACAATTAAGTCACACTATATGCAGATATCTGTGGTAACCATGGGAGGACTCAGCACACATAAATGTCTTACTCCCAGCTTTTGGTCTTTGTAGAAATCTCCATATATAACAGAAAGACCTAAGAGGGGACTTGAAGCACAATCAGCAAAATATATAAGCAAACCCAGCTGTGCTCTCCTGATTTGATAAAGTATAAAGTTAGATTTTAAGTTTATAAACAAAGTGGGGACTCTCAATACATACAGCATCAATGGTTGACAGTCTAACTTTTGTCAAACGTTCAACATTTGGATGTAAGAGGTGCTTTTACCAAAAGGATGGAATTCTACTGGAGCCAGAAGGATCCAAATTCCTGACACTTTATATCAGAAAGGTTTCAGAGCAGCTTACAAACTGACTCAGGGGGGAAAGTTGGCAGGAGCAAGGAGCACTATGTAGAGATAAATCACCCCAAAGGGATTGTGAGGGGAGGCAAATGTTTGATGGCTCAATTGGGAGCAGGAAAGAAATCAGAACACTGAAATTCATTTGACACAATCATGATTTTTGTCTCTGTTGTCAGATTAAAACTTATCTGGCCTTTCAGATCTTTTAAAATCTTTAGCCCATGTCACACTGCACCAACGGATGGAAAGAGGATGTAAAACGGAGAGAAACACTTGCCATCCGTTGGTTAACGCGATGCATCCGTTCTGTACTCACTGCCTCCGTTTTTCATCCTCTCTATCCGTCCAGCATCCGTCTATTGATATTTCATCCGCTCAAAAAGTTTTGAGCTGCTTAAAACTTTTGAGCGGAAAATGTATCCAATGCGTCCATTCTGCATCCGCTAGGCATACGGGGGACATCCGTTCTGCATCCGTTGTCATCTGTTATGCATCTGCTATATCCGCTAGGCATCCGCTGTGCATCCATGCAACTCAAATCTGCTCCAGCGGTAAACGGACACAGGGAGGAAGTGGAACGGATGCGGAACGGATGCTCAGCGTTAGTAGCACAGACGGAGAAAGGATGAAAGCAGATGCAGCTCACAAACAAAGCATAAAAACGGAAAAAAGGTTCGCAGAGGGGACCTATCCGCTCTTATCTGCTTCCATCCGCTAGGCTTCTGTTCCGCATCTGCTTTCCATCCGTCCTGCATCCTCCCCTCGTCCTTTCCTTTCCATGTTATCCGCTCTGGTTATGCAAATTTTTGCCCCTTTTGAGAGCAGATAACAACGGATAGAACATTTTTCTCGTCCGCTCTGTCCTTTTTACAAACATTTTGCATCCGTCGGCCAGTGTGACAGGGCTTTAAGTTGTTTAATTCCTGCTACATTGTTAAGCAAACTTATTCAGCTGCAGATATATGTTATTGCAATTGGGGTTTTTGGCATCTGTATTTGTCCCAAAGCAGCTTTTTCAAGAGGCAACTGGAACTTTTGATTTTTCTTTGAAGACATTTCACTTCTCATCCCAGAAGTTTCTTCAGCTCTATATCTATATTTTGAACTTGTTCTGATGGATATTATTTTTGCTTTTATTTATTGTATACTTTACTTTAAAATAGTACTATTTTAAAATAAATAGCCATGTAGTACTACAGAATCAACACTAGTTTATCCTATAACATAGTGGTGATTACTGATAAATAAAATAAAATGCAATAAAGAGAGTCTAAAAGACTCTTGGACAGGGTTTTCAAACTCACGTCATCATGGCGGTGTCATGTAATGTATTGGGACTTTCCCCCCCTTCATTAAACTGGGCATGGGCATGGCCAGGAATATGACAACCCTGCCCTAGGACAACATATATCTCAAAAATAATTTCAGGGGGAAACAGCAAATAGATATTTCTGTTCTAATCCTAGAGCCAAGATTTTAAGGTTAGGGTGCTTGATTGCCAAGGAGTCAAAGTTGCAGTCCTGAAACCTCAGGAGAGCTTCTTCTAAATAATCCAAATCCTACAATTAGGCAAACAAAAGGGATGTGTAGCAGAGTCATTCTGCTACATCAAATAGAGCATTGTGTCCAATGCCTTTCTACAACTCCAGAATTAGCTTTTAGGCCACAAATTCTAAAAACACAAGAAGGATTGTATGGTGGCTCTTGTTCTGTATCACCAGCTATATAATTCACCAACAGAAAGTTTGGATTATGTTCTTGGGCTAGGGATCATTGTTCTGCTTTATTCAGGAACTTGGCAGTTATGCCTTTTCTTCTTCCCAAGAGAACTGGGTCACTTGAAACATTGAGTAACTGCCTAGGAAAATGTCACTAAATGGTAGAGGACAGATCGCATAAGAGAGCTAGCTTAGTTTGTTCTTTGGCATTTATTTTGCCTTATTTTTACAGCCCTTATCTATTTTTATTCTTGGTAGTAGTTTTGTAATTTATTGCTGCATTCCTTCCATTGCTATGAGTGCAGTCGCTGATTATTACACAGCCAGGAATCTCAGATTTGTACAGACTATTAATTAACGAATGTATTTATGAGTAAAATTAGCATGTAGAAAGAAAGAAGCCTCATCACTACACAAAGTGACGTTCAACCCAGCCTTGTAAGAACTGCCTTCTATGTCCTTGTCTCATGTAATTTCACCTCCCTATTGAGACAGTGGTAAAGAAAATAGATGCTGTAACAAATTGGATCATCCTGGAGGTTCATTCCCATGCGAGCTCAACAAAAAATGATGGGTCCATCTGCCATTCATCTTGTTCATTCTCTGTACTTCAGAATCATGTTCAGAGAAAATCCTATAGCACAATAACAGCCTAAAGGACAAGATCTTGCAGAGGACCTGATTACTTGAAGGACATCTGTCTCTCATAGTATCTGCCTGGCTAATTCAATTTTGCAGAATTGGCATGCTGCAGGTTCCTTTGATTAAACAATGTCATCAGTCAGTCTTGGAAGTACACTTTCTTTGTAACAGTGCTTGCCCTCTGAATCATGTTACCCCTTGATATGTATGGCTCCCATCCTACTGTTGTTTAGAAGAGCTTTGAAGAACTGCATCTTCACCTAGGCCTTTGGTGAGGGAGATTGAGGCCTTTTGCTTCTTTCTATCTGATCTATTGTTCTTTCCATTTGTAAGTTTTATTGCAATGTTTTGTTTGTTTGATTATTGTGAACTATCCAAAATCACTGGAAATCAGGCAGCATACAAGTTTATTTTTATTTGATTATTAGCATTATCAGATTGGAATGCAAATTCTAGATGGATAGAATGGCCAGCGATACATTCCCACCACTGCAGCCCACCCCATTTTTATGGAATTGCGTGAAAATGAACACAAATGGATCCAAATCAAGAATCTTGCCTATTAGGTTTTTAAAGTTCAGCTCTATTGTTGGACTCAAATTGCAGGGCTCTTTTAATTCTTTATTTCCAGTTGATCCCATATGCTGGTGAAAGTAACTTCACCTGATTAAAGGAAATAATTTTATTACAAATTTCAGTGTCGCAGAATTTTACGCAATTTTCAGAAACTTTTGTTGTCTGAAAGGGGAACCACCCAGCCCAGACACAAATGCATTTAGAGGAAACATCCTTCCCTGATAAATAGAATTAGAATAAAGATTGTCATCTCTGCTGATGTTTCCACTGTTACCATTCCCTGGAGTAAAAACATGTAGTCATCAAAAACCTATGAATAGCCACATCCACCTAAGTGACATTAATTCATACTTTCTGGCCTACATTTTAGCATTTCATTCATAGTTAATCTCACACCTCTATTCCCCTGCATTAATAACTAACTGCACTAAGATCAGGATGTCCTCCTTTCTATTTCACAAGCAGAAAGATTTCTTGCCCTCCTGGCTTCTTAGTTTCCCAGCTTCCTGCCTGCCTTCCCTCCCTCCCTCCTTCCCTCCCTCCACCTAAATCTTCTATATGTTGTGATCATCATCAGATGAGCTCATCGATATTAACATCCATTGCTCATCATGGCTTTGATCATTTAAGGCTTTCTCACCCTCTTTTGTATAATAAAGAAGCCAATATGATGTTAGGATACACTTCACTATGTACTAAAGATCAGGTGTAAATTATCTTTAAAGAGTCAGTGATAGTTATCTTGCTAACACAGAAATGCTAAACTATTTAATTAATAGTCCTTCCTTTATATCAAACATGGACCTTAGCTTATGTATTATTTGTTTGCACACTCTCTGCAGTCTGTGCACTAAAGAACTTCAGAGCTAAAGTTATGCAACAGTTGCTTTAAAACATGCAGAACATTTCTGATCACACTGACACTTGTTTGCCTGGACAATTGACTCTGAGCACAGACACTTATCGACAGAGGACTAAACAAATTAACTTTATTATTTTTCTCTGACTCAACGTCAAGGTCTTTCAGGGCCCCGATTGCCATAGCGACATAAAGGAATATGCATTAAATGAGCAACACTATTGCCAAAGCTATCAGAGTTGAAATGGGCAGAAGTTAAACATTAACTTCAATCTGCTATTTGCTTAAGAATTGTTTTTTTAAAAAATATCTAGCTTCATTTAGTTATCAATTGCTTGTTGCAACCACTCTGGAAAGAGCTGCGGAAAACATGACCATAGGAATTTTTATATGAATGACTAACCACCGACTTATAGGACTCAGGTATCTTGTCTATGGCAGCAAACAGAGACTGCATGGCAAGGTACAAAAAATAGTTATAATGGGCTGTTATGCAAGAAAATGAAATGTGAGAATTATGAGAACTGTGTCCTATTCCACAGGCTTATGATTTCATAATGGTCTATCTTGGGATCGGAGAACAAAAGCAGTATGGAGAACGATTATATTTCTTATTTATAAAGAGACTGCCTTTTCAGAGTCTGTTGATTACCTGCAGATATCATTCAAGAATGAACGCTGTAGGGACAGACAGCTACAGCAACAGTGTATAGTTAAAGAGAGTAATACCAGTGAGTCACTAATAGGAAAGTATGAGAGCTTAGAGGAAAAGAAAACAGACAAGAGCCAGATGTCTTCACCTCAGAGACTCTCAAAATGTGGGGATGGTTGCCATTCTGTAATTAGAAGAAAAAGGCAAATGTAGTACGTTATCCATGTTCCATTGCTGTCCCTGATCCATCCTTTCCAGGGCTTCAACTACCAAGTCCTGTTGGGACTACAGAGTTCAGAATGCCAGAGAATACTGTTTTATACAAACAGAGTCCCCATGATTGTATCTAACTGGGTTCATCTGATGGGAAAGCTGAGCATTCCTCCAGATTTTGCCTGTGCTTGCTCCTCTCTCTCCCTCCCCCTCTCCCTCCCTCCCATCCCCTGCAAAGGATCATATTAACTTTGGGGTCATCCTCCTTTTGGGTAACTATAATGTAACACTGATGGTACTAGTAAGGTACTGTTGCATGGTCAGTTGTTTGTAGAACTATGTCTCTTCTGAGAAAAGGACCATCACATTATACAACAGCCACAGAGTCCAAATGGTTAAAATGTGTGGTGTTTTTTTTTGCAAAATAGAGAGATGAGTGACATATAAATTTAATAAATAAATAAACAAACATTTCTGAAAGATACAAGAAATAATATTTAGTAATATTTAGGTTTAGAAAGGGCTCTTGTAGCTGTTAGTTTGGCACTTCTGTGATGAAGACATGCCAGCCTTTGGACACAAGAGACTTTTCCATCTTTTACTCTGGATGAGGTAGCATTGCCCCAGATAGACCAACTGTCAAATTAGGGCATTATCATGGACTCATTGCTCTTGCTCAAACAGCAGGTGACAATCATGGCTAGGAGAGGCTTTGCACACGCTCAAGTAGTGTGCCAGTTGCACACATTCCTAGATTGGGAGACACTGCTCTTATAGTCATCTATGCTCTTGAAGCCCCTCATTTGGACTACCACAACATTCTCTGCATGGGGCTGCCCTTGAAGAACATTCAGAAGTCAAACAAACACTTGTTTGGTGTGGGTGGGAAGGAAGCATACAAATTAAATAAGTAAATAAACAAACTAGTGGCAATTGTCATAATATTTTATGACAAGAATGAATTAGGGTATGCCATATTTAGGAAATTCAACTGGAATATACAATATATTTTAAATAAAATGTTCATTCCAATGTTCAATTTTAAATTTTATGTTAGACATTGATTGATTGATTTAAAACATTGCTAATTGTTTTCTTCTTCAAAAGTTGTTCAAAGCAATTTGTAAAAATTTGAGCGAAACTTTGATAAGATGAACGTTACATTTCTTTTTTAAAGATATTTATTTTTGGCTTGAAAAATAAGAATCTTAAGTCACATATTATAAAGACCAAATATGAAAAAATCAATGACAAAAAATATAAAACAAGTACAGCTTGCTGCAAAAGGTTCTAATTAAGCATTAATAGTTTGTGCTACACCTAAATAGCATGAATAAGCCTGTGTAACTTGTAAACTATAATTGTGAAGATTCCAATGACTCATATCAAGAACATTTTTTTAAAAAAATTACCAAACATCTACAGAATCTAACTAATTTTGATGGATCAAAAAGGACACACAGCTTTGGGCAATGCAGCGATAACAAAACTGTTAAGAAAACTACTGGTATTTAAAACAAAGGCAAATATCACAAATCAAATATTGAATTAGATGCTAAGAAGACACCTTAAACTCAGGTGTCCACCCTACAAATATATGTGCTTCTGGAACCACACATATTATACCTATGTTCTGAGTAACACTGTTTTACCAGTTTGCTTCCTGATTCAATTCAAGGTGCTGGTAATGACTTTTAGAGCCCTACATGGCATGGAGCTGTTTTTTTTCAATGACTACCTCCCCCTTGTTACATCTATCCATTTTCTCTGGCAGAAGCCAGGAAGAAAGCCTGTTCTGTATTGCTATCCACCTTTGGAATGTTATTCCCTACAAGGTGAGATTGGCCCCAATCCTGTCAGTCTTCCAGAAGGCCCTTAAAACTTGGTTTTCTCACTGAGCCTAGACATCTCATGGAAATACTGACCTCATTCAATGGTTGTATCGTGTTTAAATTTAGAACACACTATCCCATGTTTAACTGTTTTAATTGTATTTCAATAGTTTTGGGTTTTTTTAGTTATTTAAATAATTGTGTGTGTGTGTTTTTGTGTACGATTGTATACCACCCTTTATACTGTATATCTTTCCACCTATACACTTCTTGGATCCTACTAAGCACTGGAAATTTCATTCATTCATTCATTCATACATTCATTTATTCAGAAACAAGCATAGTAAATGTTTTATTATTATCAAATATATTTGCTGCCCATCTCATAGTTCAAGGCGCCTCTGAGCATTATCTGTTTTCATTCTGCTTTTCTCATAACATCCAAAGTTAGATACAGCAAATCATAAAATCCACCATTCCATGTATACAACATTCATTTGTGGGATTCCCTTCATATATCAACACAATCCATGTTTTCTTTTTCCTTCCATTCCGAATCTTATTTTCAAACAACTTGTAATAATTAAGGTGTGGAACTAGGATCAAAGAAACTCAGGTTCAACTTCTTGAAAGCTCAAAGTTATTTTGGCTTAATCCCATTTCTTAGCTCAATTTATTTCATAGAATTATTGTTTGTAGGAATAAAATTGGGGGGAAGTGGATGAAGTAAGCAAACTTTTAGAGAAAGAAGCAGATATAAGTTAAATAAATAAACAAGCAAGCAAACAATGTGGATTATCTAAAATGCCCAGGTTTTGTCTGTTGTTTACATGCACCCTCAAAAGTTCTAAAGTCATACTATATTTATAAAGAGAAAGGCAGCCATTTTTAGTCACAGCACTATTTCTTAAGTAACAAAGATAGTTGGTAAATCTGATTTGCTTCTGCAAATAAAATAGAATAAAATAAATGAAAGACCTTTGAAAACTTCTAATTGCAGCAAAAACTATAGCTGGAACAATAGCAAGATTTTATGGCACCCTAGGGAAGAAAGGAAAAGGCTGCTATATTTGAATTCTTTATCCAGCAGCTTCAGTAAACTATAAATTAATTAATTATCTTTTGGGCAGAAGAACTGAGAACCAAGGAATAATCTCAGTTTTTCCTCTTCCTCTTCCTTCTCTTCTTCCCCTTCCCCTTCTTCTAATGTAGAAGAAAGGAGAAGAGCTCAGTGTCTCATTTAAAGTAAACACAAACTATAATTTTTTTTTCACAATTATATTTATAAATAAAACTATGTCCTGTTCAGGACACCTCAGATATACAATCAAAACAAGAACATGACTTCATGGTGTACAACTTTAAAAAGGAGGAGGAGGAGGAGGAGGAGGAGGAGGAAGATGAGGAGGAGGAGGAGGAGGAGGAGGAGGAGGAGGAGGAGGAGGA
>BLBF01000003.1:34333842-34359984 GCA_015471245.1 Laticauda colubrina | reverse complement strand
GGAGGAGGAGGAGGAGGAGGAGGAGGAGGAGGAGGAGGAGGAGGAGGAGGAGGAGGAGGAGGAGGAGGAGGAGGAGGAGGAGGAGGAGGAGGAGGAGGAGGAGGAGGAGGAGGAGGAGGAGGAGGAGGAGGAGGAGGAAGCCATCTACAGCTGCAGGAAGAGAAAACATTTTATCCAGGTTATTTGTTGATAGTCATGCCATGCCAAGGAATTTGCTTGTGGGGAACTGCTTAAATACAGTAGCATCTGCATCTGGGCTTGGACACAAATAGTGGGCACTCAATGTTCAACTCAGGAAACCATCTTTATTTATTTTCCCTCCCTCTGCAGAGAAGCAGCTTCATACAGGAGAAAATAAATAGTTGATGGTCCCTCTCCAGTAGAACCAGAAGTCTGCTATCAGTATAAATATATCCTGGATCATAAAAAAGTTATTTATAAACAAAATATTAAAGGGGAATAAACAAACAAAATTTTAAAAGGATGAGACAGGATGGGATGGAACAGAACAGAATAGAATATTGCTTCATGGAGAAGACAGGTGATTCACATGTAATGCACACATGAGTAAATTCAACATGGATGTTTTTCCAAAGGGCCCTGAGATTCTGAAGATTAAGCCTTCTACTGTCCTCACCGACATCAACTGATGTCTCCATCCCCGTCCAATGGAAATGGGAATATTTGCTCAGATGGTGTGAAATTCTTTCAAATGTCCATTGCCTACAAAATTACAGGCCAATTTCAGGAATGGTTGCTGCAGAATGGGAGAAGAAAAAAGCTGTTTGTGTAAAGCAGCTTGAAAACAGCCAGTATTTGTACCCATGTATTTTTCAGTCTGATTCATTTAAAGGCTTTCATTGAACTTTGAAGGAAGTCATTTCCTTCTTCACTTTCTAAAGTGAAACCCTCTAACTTAGCAGCAAGGTTCCATGGCGTAGGCACTTCCCCTACCTCCCCCTTTGAACCAAGCCTCACTCAACAAACAGAAATCATGTTTACTGTGGAAACTCTGCAGGACAGCCATGGCACTCAGTGCCTCCTCCACCTTCTTTTTATATCCACATAAGGAACAGATCCTGGATCTGAGATAGTGATATACGGCATTCATTAAAGGCCAGAGGAGAGATACTTGAATCCCCTGTCTCATTCAGCTGATTTATTCACTTATTTTTAGAGAGGATGGAAAGATGGCATGTGAGTTAGTGGGATTGAGAGGTAAGCCAAAGTGTAAGTCATATGGCAAAGCTTCAGAGACGTTATAGTACTGAGCTATCCACTATACAAGGAACTCTGAGTTTTCAGCTTCTTGAGGCTTACTACTTGGACCCTGATATTATCAGGGCACCCTTGTACTACAATGGGCAAATATTACCAGTTCTGGAATCACATCAATATTTCTCCAATAGTATAGGAGAAACCAACCCTGTAAAAACATTCAGCCTGCATATAAGGAGGCTAAAGGGTTAGCATTCTAAGGATTCGCAAGTAATGCCCCTAACCACACAGGTTCCTGCCAGGGTCTCTTATCATAAGCAAATTTGCTTACAATTTCCCTGTAAATCTTTGTGCTCACTGCCCACAGATATACACAGCAGCCTAGCATATAGGACTGTTGAGGATCAGGCTTCCACGTGCAGTCTTTTCATCTTGAAACTCGTTTTGATGATTGCATATATGATGGATTGTTTATAGAGATAGTTTGTAGTTTAGTCACTTAATGGCATATATTGTGCCTGCTTGTGGGGAGTTAAGCATACCCTGTTTCGATTCATTTTATAAGTGAGGTGTCAGCTTTGGAAGCCATGTTAGTACTTGAAGCTTCCATGCTGCCACATTCCTGTGCCTGGGAAAGTAGGAGGGGGGGATTTTAATTGGAGTTGGGTTTTTCTGGAACCCTGACATGAGGAATAGAAACCTTGACCGGATTCTAGCTTGTGTGCCTTTTATGCCTTCTGTGATGCAGCCAGACAAAACAGAATTATTTCATTTAAGGAAATATTTAATGCAAGAGTATTCAATTTCTATGATGATCTTTGGAGTAGCACATTACAGAGCACCCTTAAAAAATTGGAGCAGGACAAAGAACTCCATGGAACTATAAGGGGGGAAAAACTAAAATAGATTCCATGATGTTAGTGCAATCAAATCAGTTCAATATAGTTAATATAAATAGTCCTCATATATTTGACAATTTTCTCATTCAGCTAAAATAAAAATAAACATTTCATGGAATAGTTCAAGAGCCACAGTTAAGGTTCTGCAACTAGAATACCCCAGATCACGTCCCTTGATTTAACATAAGGAGAAGTAGACAGAATATCTTTCAATCCGGCATTCTGTCTCCAATGCTCATCAGGATTCCTATACTAAAGTTGAGAAGGAACCAATGATTTATCGATTCCATGGAAAAATTATGGAGTAATAAGTAGGATTTTATTTTTTTTTAAAAAAAGGATGTTGCCTGAATGGTTTACAGTCCATATGTTGTTGTACCCATAGCAACCTAAGCAGATCAAGAAGCTGACATTGATAATATCCAGAAAATAGCTGTCTCACTAATGATTGTATAATTATTATTCCTAATTCAAATTATCTTTAATGTTTGTCTAGCTTTGGATGGATGAGAACAGTTGCCAAAATGATAAAAAAGAATCAAAAGGGAATAGCTGTGTTTTTACCATTTTCTTTATAACATTGGCTTCAATACTGACCTCGATCAAAATTTGGTTAGATGCCAATATTGTAGAGCCTGAAATTACTACCCACTGACCTAGGAGAGTGCTTAGCATGAAGCATGGAATTGTACTTTTTGTTATTTCTCATGTAATTATCATGAGAGTTGTGTAAGATTGTAAAAAAATACAACAATGATAAAGGGCACTCAATTACAACAGGTTAGCTTCAAAATTAAAATAATAAGCACTCTCCATAACTTTTAAAAGAAAAAGAAACAAAACTGATTCTATTTAATGAATCAAATATTTTGAATGTGGGTTGTTCAAGAAGATGAGTTTTGAATTTTCCCACGGAAAAAAATATTGTAAACATGGTCAGATAACCTAGATATGTATTCTAAAGGCAAAAGAACCCCATTGCTTCAAAAATAAGAATAGGGCAGTTATGTGACCTACGCTGTTAAAATTGCTATAATTATTAGGCACAAAGGAATAACTATAAATACATTCTCAAAATATACTTTTTTCCAATGTTTAATCTTGGATATAGCCAGGAATGGAATACTTTAAAAAAAAATTCTACCTATACTCTGAAAAAAAGAAAAAGAAAGCAATTCTCTGTGCTTGTTCTTACAATTGATAGTTATATTACTTTCAAATGAGTCACATGGTATCCTCTAGAACAATGGTGGCTAACCTTTTTGGACTCCTGTGTCAAAAATTGAGCACGTGCTCGTGCATGTGTGCTCACATGCCAGCACCCAGAAGACAATGCAAATAGCCCCCACACACCCCATGCACGTGCACGCACGATTCCCCCCAATTCCCTCCCTGTCACCCCCTTACCTACACTGCACCTCCCAGCTGATTTTCTGCAAATTTGAGACCTTTTTCAGCCCCCCAAAGGCTCGAGGAAAGCCTCTGTAGCCTTTGTAGGCTAAAAAATGGTCCTATTTCATCACTTCCAGTATTTCTGGAAATACAGGAAATGACAAAACGGGTCTGGTTTTTGGCTTACAAAGGCAGCAGAGGGAGGCCTCTGGGAGGCCGAAAAAGGCCTCAAACCTGCTGAAAATCAGCTGGGACGCGTGCACATATGCAGTGAGGTAAGTTTGTCTGGGGCTCACATGCCTGGACAAATGGCTCTGCCTGCCACCTGTGGCACACATGCCATAGGTTCGCCATCATGGCTCTAGAATCACGCAGAAACAAAATGAGAAATGGAAAAAGAAAACGGGGAAATATGCAGATCACCTCTTGAAGTCTTTGCCGGACCAAGGAACCTTCAATAAATACAGGAAGTCCTCAACTTACAACAGTTTGTTTAGTGACCATTCAAAGTCACAACAGCACTGAAAAAAAGCAGCATGACCACTTTTCAAACTTATTGTTCTGTATAACTTGGAAGGTTCCAAGTAGTCTCCTCTGATTGATCCGAAAGGCCAGTAAAGGATTGGTTCATTAGGAACCAATCCAAGGAGCCGCTCAAAGGCGGCAAAGTTAAAAGACTGTCATTGGTTACAAGCCAGCAGGCAAGCCTCTATATAAAGGGCTGCCGCAGCTTGAGCCAATGTTCCGTTACTGTTTGCTTTTAACTAATAAAGAGTTATTTGTTGTCTCCCATGTGTCTTTTCCGGACGGAACATGGGCGACGAGAATGGGATCGTCCTAAAGCAGAGACCAAGCACGTGGAGAGAAAACAACCATGCTAGATGAAATGGCTGGTAGCAACGCGCTGCCCGCACCTTTTAACCCCAATGAAGAAGATTGGGAGTCTTATATAGCTCGCTTCCTGATGTTTCTGGAGAGCAACAAAATGGAGGAAATTTTGGATCAGTGAAAGAGAGCTGTCTTCCTAACACACTGTGGGCCAGCCGTGTTCAAAATGGCAAAGGCATTGGCAAAGCCCAGAGACATGAAACAGATGACCTGGTCTGAGCTTAACCAAATGCTAAAAGCTCACTACGCGCTGGTTGTCTCAAATCTTATTAAGAGACACGAGTTTTATAAAAGAGACCAGAGGGAAGACAAGACCATTGCAGATTTTGTTGCAGCTCTCCGCCATCTGGGAGGAGCCTGCGAGTTCCAGAGTATGGATGAGGCTACGCGAGATAGTGTCGTGTTAGGTCTAAAGGACTCTACTTTACAAAGCAAACTATTAAACAGACCTAACATAACTGTGGCAGAAGCAGTCGCGGAAGCCACCGCCGCAGAAGCCGTGAAGAAATCAGTGGCCACAATGAAACTGATGAATGCCAATACTGACACGATGACCCTACCCAGAGGGAAGAAGCAAGCTCCCACAACCACACACCACGAAGACCTAGACGAGTCATGAGAAATGGAAGAAGATGACGATGAGGTCCATCGCCTGTACGTGAACCAAAAAAGGCGCGAAAGAAGAAGAAATTGGTGGGAATGAGCTGGCTGTGGAGGAAACCACCCCCGAGCTGAGTGTAGGTTCCTTGAGGCCATATGTCGAGTTTGCAAGAAGAGGGGACACATCAAAAGAGTCTGCCGCAATCGTAAGAACAGCAGTCCTAGCAGACACGGTAATTCCCCATAAAGAACTGACCCGAGGCAAGCCGATAGAAAATGGGAGCGCAGCAAGGGAACCAGCAATCGAGAAAAAACTCAAGAGACTGTCACTATCGGAAGCGCACAGATGGAAAGCAGGAGAAAACTCAAAATTGTAGTGACCATTGAAGGAAGCCCCTGTGAAATGGAGGTTGATTCAGGATCTTTCCTATAAATGGTGTCTTGGAACACAATCAGATGGTTGGTTCCAAACATAAAACAAAAAGAACTCAAGAAACAAAAATTAATTCTCAAAGACTACCAGGGAAATAGAATTCCCGTGGTAGGTCTAGGACACTTCAAAGTCACTTACAAACAATACGCCGAAGTCCTGCTGCTGACGATAATCGACCGAGACTGTCCCAGCCTCCTGGGCATCAAACGGTTCGCACCATTGGGCATCGGGATGACCGGAGTAAGCCGAATAGCCACAAGCGATTGGGAAGAGAACCTGCTACACAAATTCCAGGATGTTTTCGACGGCACTCTAGGCAGGTACCGGGGGACCCCAATTTCCTTTAGCTTAGATCCCCAGATAGCACAAAGAAGTTTAAAAGCCAGACGAGTCCTCTTTGCATTAAAGCCCAAAATAGATGAGCAATTAAACAAACTGATTGCACAAGGGGTCATAGAACCAACTGACCATGCTAAGTGGGAGACTCCAATAGTAACACCTGTAAAACCTGATGGGTCTGTGCGCATCTGCGGAGACTACAAGGCTACTCTGAACCATGTGCTACAGCAAAGCGCATACCCGGTACCAGTCATACAGCACTTACTGCACTCACTTGGGGGAGGAAAAATTTTTGCGAAACTCGATTTGGCCCAGTCATATCAGCAGCTTCCAGTAGACCCAATAATGGCCGAAGCACAAACAATAGTAACACATAGAGGGGCATTCAAATGTAACAGGCTTCAATTCGGAATAAGTGTTGCCCCAGGCGTTCTCCAAAGCCTCATGGAACACCTATTAAATGGGATAAAAGTGGTCATTCCATACTTTGATGACATCCTAATTTTAGCAAAAAACATGACCCAATTAGAAGCAAGACTAAGAGAAGTGCTAACCAAATTTAGAGAATCCGGCCTAAAAGTAAAAAAGGAAAAATGCTGCCTGGCTACCGACCGCATCGAATTTTTAGGTATTTAATTGACGAACAGGGTATTCACCCAACAGAAAAAAAAGTCAAAGCAATTAAAGATGCACCCAGGCCCAAAAATAAAATGGACTTACAGGCATTCTTGGGTCTGATCAACTTTTATAACGTATTCCTCCCCCACAAAGCAACGATAGCAGAACCATTACACCGTTTGCTGGATAAAAAAACTATCTGGACTTGGGGTCATAAAGAACAAAAAATATTCCAAAGCATAAAAGACTTATTAACCTCAGATACCGTTCTTATTCAGTTTAGTAACACACTTCCATTGACGGTCACCTGTGATGCCTCACCTTTCGGAGACGGTGCCATCCTGAGCCACCAATTACCTGATGGGAGAGAGGCACCTGTCGCCTTTTACTTGAAAACATTCTCCAAAGCGGAACGCAACTATAGCCAGCTAGACAGGGAGGCCCTGGCAATCATCGCTGGAATTAAACTTTTTCACGAATACCTCTATGGGAGGACATTTTCCATTATGACTGACCATAAACCATTACTGGGGATCTTGGCGGGGAACAAACCCACACCAAACATTCTATGCCCATGGATGACTAGGTGGTCAGAATTCCTGGCCGCCTATTGATATACACTGCTGCATCGACCCGGGAAACAAATCACACATGCAGACGCTTTAAGCCGAGCACCATTACCAACCATAGAGGACGAACCGGCTCCAACCACCGCCGCCCTACAAGTAGAGACCTGCCCTGAACTTCCATTGTCTGCAAATGATGTTGCCAGAGCCACGGCGAAAGACCCAGTGACTGCCCGCGTTTTGACTTGGGTAGGAAAAGGCTGGCCAGAAAGCCAAAAGACTGAAGGTTTTAAACCTTTTCAGACTAGACAAACTGAACTGTCATTACAAAAGGGGTGTTTATTGTAGGGAGATTGGGTGGTAATTCCATCCAGACTGCAGGAAGAGGTGTTGGGTATGCTACATCAGGGCGACCCAGGCATAGTAAAAATGAAAACCCTGGCTAGGAGCTATGTCTGGTGGCCTGGTATAGACAAGTATATTGAATGCTGGGTTGCAACATGCCATAAGTGTCCGAGAGCTAGACCCACACCACCGCAAGCGCCCATACGGGACTGGGAGACCCCAGGAGGCCCTTGGTCTCGAATCCATATTGATTTTGCAGGACCAACCAGGGGCAACATGTTCTTAATAGTCGTAGATGCATATTCAAATTGGTTGGAGGTTATAGTTATGTCATCCACAACAACCGACGCTGTTATAAAACAGCTAAACAAATTGTTTGCAACTCATGGTTTACCTATGTATTGGTATCCGGCAACGGGCCACAACTAATGGCTATACAATTCGAACAGTACTTAGCATCCCTGGGTATACGCCATGTACTAATCGTGCCGGCCCATCCGGTGGCGAATGGTAGGGCCGAACGAATGGTCAGGTTTACTAAAGAAGGCCTAGAAAAAATGGACTGTGGGGATGTCCAAGACAAGCTGAACCGTTTACTTACACTACAACACATCATTCCCAGTCATACAACAAACAAGACCCCGGCAGAATTGTTAATGGGGAGGAAACCTAGATCCCATTTAGATAGACTGCACCCAAATTACACTTGTGAGAACCCCCCCCGACTCGTCCAGCCGATACTGCACTTTTGAAATCGGCAACCTAGTCTATGCAAAGAATTTTACCGCAGACCTTCTCTGTCTTCCAGCCACTATCACACAAATAACAGGCCCCCAGTCCTACCGACTAACCGTGGACGATGGAAGAGAATGGAAGTGGCACATAGACCAGCTTCGTTCCTGAAACATCGAGCGTAAAACGACCGTGCAACCTCAAATTATAAAAATTGATGAAAACAAAACCAAGGGTGGGGAGAAACACAAACAAATACAAAAGGATGTGAAAATGAACCATTAAAATTAAATCTAGAACATCTAACCAACCAAAAAGAGCACTTACAGTTAGATGAAACCATTGGAGGTAGTCCAAGCAAAAGGAAAGCCGTCCTGGAAGGGGCCAGCCAGGCCAGCTCAACCAGCCCAGGAGGGAGTGGCAAAACCACCGGCCTGAGCAACTCAAGCGGTACCGGCAATGCTGACTCACCCTTCCAGGCGGTTCCATGGAGACGAGCCAGAGAGACAGCTATCCTGACTGAACCGCTTGAAGTCCTAGGCGAGAATGAGCTGCGCAGGTCAACTAGGACCAGAAGAAGCCCTGCGCGACTACATCACTCACGTAGGACTGAACTAAAGGGGGAGGGGTGTTTTGTATAACTTGGAAGGTTCCAAGTAGTCTCCTCTGATTGGCCAGAAAGGCCAGTAAAGGATTGGTTCATTAGGAACCAATCCAAGGAGCCGCTCAAAGGCAGCAAAGTTAAAAGAATGTCATTGGCTACAAGCCGGCAGGCAAGCCTCTATATAAAGGGCTGCCGCGGCTTGAGCCAATGTTCCGTTACTGTTTGCTGTTAACTAATAAAGAGTTATTTGTTGGAACCCGGTCTCCCGCGCGTCTTTTCCGAACAGAACACTTATGATCATTGCAGTATACACTGGGCAACTGGTTCATATTTATGAAGTCATGTAATCACCTTTGTGACAAGCAAAGTCAATGGGGAAGCCAGCTTCAGTTAACAGCTTGGTGACTAACTTAACAATTGCACTGATTCACTTAACAACCGTGGCAAGAAAAGTAGAAAAACGGGACAAAATTCACATAACAAATGTCTTGCTTAATAACAGAAATGTAGAGCTCAGTTGTGGTCTACCTGTCAAGGACTACCTGTAAAATGATTGTGTCGGATATACTTGAGATTCATAGATTTAACTCTGTATAAAATAAATGAACAGTGAATTAAATAAACAGTGGAAACTTCCCTGAAGCTGAACAGCAAGAGTTCAAATGTGATTGCTCTGAGTAAGGAACAAGCAACATTTTTTGGGTAATCCTGATGATGATATATATTGTTTTTTTTTAAAAGGGGGAATATTTTTACAGTTGCACCAGTCATAAATTGTCATGTCCATAATTTAGTAATGTTTAGAGGAGTATTATCATTCTTCTGAATACTGAATTATTGAACAAAGTACATATAATATTCTCTCTGTGTGTCTATGTGTGTGTGTGAAAAGAGACAGACATCCCAATCTCTGGAACTAAAAATTTATATTGTTCACTCAGTTAAGCTTCTGCTAACATCATCAGAGTGTAAAACTAGCAGTTTTACAAAAGCTTAGTGAACAATATAAATTTTTAGTTCCAGAGATTGGTTCATTAACTGAATAATGTAACTGAACAAAGAATTGTTCATGAAATACCCAATCCTAGAAGTTGATTTTTATATTGCCTAATCATTTTAGACCAGGCTGCGCTTCTCGAACAATATGTTTTTTAAAAAAAGGTGAGAATTTCTATTTGTTTCTTTTTTTATCTACCAATCCTTGTGAGGGTAGAAATAATCCAATGTAGATGTGTGTGATGTGTACATATCTTAAATATTCATTGTTTTGTTATCTGTTTCTTTCCTAATAATCACCCAAAAAACCCCAGCTAGATTAAACCCCCGCATAATCTTCCATTTGCAAAACAATTCATTTACTCCTGAAAGGAGTCATTCACACACACACATATCACAAGAATTTGTCCAAATGAAGTGAAATAAACCAGATTATTGTGTGCAAGAACTTGTGCAACTATGTGAAACTATCTCATTCAGTGGTGGAATTCAAATTTTTTTACTTCCGGTTCTGTGGACATGGCTTGGTGGGAATGGCAGGAGAAGAATACTGTAAAATCTCCAGTCAGAGGTGGTATTTGCTGATTTTCCAAACTACTCAACATTTCTGCTACCAGTTCTCCTGAACTGGTCAGAACCTGCTGAATACCACCTCTGATCTCATTGTGAGATAACATTTTCAGCTAGTTTTCTCAACCATGGATCTGTTTGTTAAGCCATTGTAGTTAATTGGGATTACACAAAAAAGTATTACTGTCCGCAGAGCTATGTTACACAGCAAGAATTAAGAGGCAGAGAACCAGTGAGATGTTAAGGATAAAGCTTTATGTGCCAAGAACTAGTAGAACTAGCAGCAGAAAAAAACAATGGAAGAAGCAATTAAGAGTTAAGAATTAAGCTATGGTGATCATTTATTTGTTACCAAAGAGAGAAAAGGAAAAGGAAAGACACTAGAGGAAAGGGGAAAGATATGTGCATGAAGGTTGAAGGTAGGAATGCACAGCATGCTAGCTAGGTAGATACAAATGTAGAAATCATTACTGGGATTTAGATATAATACAATATACTATCTGCTTACTTATCTAAAAAATAAACATTGATGGTTAGGTTGAAGAATCTCTCCTTGTGATTTTGTACTTTTCAGCTAGAAATCCTGTCAAGGATCTTGGAGTACTCATCTCAAATGAGCGAAGTGCTAGAGCCCACTGTAACTACATAGCCAAAAAGGCGTTAAGAGTTGTTAATTTAATCTTACATAGCTTTTTCTCTGGTACTATCACACTACTAACTAGAGCATACAAAACATTTGCAAGACCGATACTTGAATACAGCTCATCAGTCTGGAACTCACATTACGTATCTGATATTAACACAGTTGAGAAAGTCCAGAAATATTTCACAAGAAGAGTTCTCCACTCCTCCACTCATTGAAGAATACCTTATGCCACCAGACTCGAAATTCTAGACCTAGAAAACCTAGAACTACGCTGCCTTTGGTCTAATCTAAGTATAGTATATAAAATCATACATTGCAATGTCCTACCTGTTAATGAATACTTCAGCTTCAACCATAACAACACTAGAGCAAACAATAAATACAAACTCAAGGTTAATTGCACCAAACGTGATTGCAGGAAATACGACTTCAGCAACAGAGTGGTCAATATCTAGAATACTCTACCTGAATCTGTGGTTTTTTTCCCCAAACTCCAAAAACTTTAACCTTAGACTGTCTACTATTGACCTCACCCCTTTCCTAAGAGGTCTGTAGGGGGTGTGCATAAGTGCACCAACATGCCTACCATCCCTGTCCTATTGTTTCCTTTATATATATATATTCTTATATGTATCCATGTATTCATAACTATGTTTTTATTTATACCTATTATCTTGTAAGCAATTGACAAATAAAAATAAAAATAAATAAATAAAAATAAAATGTGTGCAAAATCTCTTCAAAACACTTTCAAATAAAACTGTAAAAGTTAAGGTCCTGTCACATAGGCCAACAGTTGCAAAATTAATGTAAAAAGGACACAGCGGACGAGAAAATTTTCCATCCATTGTTATCCGCTCTCAAAAGTGCCCCAAATTTGCATAAGCAGAGCGGACAACAACGGAAAGGAATGGACAGGGGAAGGATGTAGCCAGGATGTAAAGCAGATGTTCCATGGAAGCCGAGCGGATGGAAGTGAATGGAAGTGAATGGCACATCCGCAGGGCTTCCAGGGGAGCACAAGTGAAGGGGACGTGCAACGGAAGGAATGGATGCAGAGCGGATGCCGAGCGGATACAGTGGATGCATCACGGAAGCCTAGCGAATGCCTAGCGGATGCCTAGCGGATGCAAAGCGTTCACTGCGCACGCGGGGAGGATGCATTGTGTCAGCCCCGCGGATATAAAAGGATGCAGCTCCCAAGCAGGTCACCATTCAGAGGAAAGACCTGCTGCCAGACACATCTTCACCCAACAACCATGGGGAAGAAGAGGAAGCCTGTGCCATCTGCTGCCAGCCCTGGCAAGAAGGACAGGGCCACCATCCCACCCCCTGGCCCTGACTCTGCTTCTGCTGGGGCTTCTGCTGCTGAGGCTGACTCTTCTGGTGCTGGGGCTTCTGCTGGTGCTGCTCCTGGTGCTGGGGCTTCTGCTGGTGCTTACTCTGCTGGTGCTGCTCCGGGTGCTGATGCTGGTGCTTACTCTGCTGGCGCTGCTCCTGGTCCTGCTGGTCCTGCTGGTGCTCCCTGGTCCTGCTGGTGCTGCTAGTGCTTACTCTGCTGATGATGATCCTGGTCCTGCTGGTGCTGCTGGTGCTTACTCTGCTGCTGCTGATCCTGGTGCTGCTGGTGCTGCTGGTGCTGCTGGTGCTGCTGGTGCTGCTGGTCCTGCTGGTCCTGCTTTTGCTGCTACTGTTGTTGTTGCTGCTGCTGGTGGTGCTGGTGTGATGGAGCAGCTCCTAGAACCTCAAAGCCCCTCTGATGGGGGCCCAGATGGCCCTACCAGAGGGAGGAAGAGGCATACGCGAAAACAGGAGAGGAGGCAATACTCCATCGAAGAGGAACATGAGGATGAGGTGCTCGAATGGCTGAGGGAGAACGAGTACCTATGGCAGAAGGGACACAGGCTCTATAGAGACACCAAAAGGAAGCAGGCTGCTTGGAGAGAGAAGGTGGAGAGCCTGGGCTACACTTCAGAGGTCCTCCTCGGCTGGTGGAAGCACATGCACACCTGGTACGGGAAGCTGCATCTCAAGAAATCTGGCCAGGCCACGGTCAAGCTCCCCCGATGGAGACCCCCCCGACAGCTGCACTCCCCGTGGCGGAGCGCTTGGAGGACCCTCTGATGCAGTTTGAGCAAGGAGAGGGCACTTCCACCAGAGACCAACCCACATCCACCCCCAGCTCCACCTCCACAGAAAGCAGGCAGAGAGCCAGACCAGAGGGGCAGAACAACACTGTCCTGCTGGAGATCAGGGACACCATCAAAAGCAGCGTAGATCTCCTCTCTAAGTTGGTAAACACTGACATACCATCCTCAAACCACAAGCCCTTCCTCACCTACATCAACCAGACCCTCATGAACATGTCCGAATCACAGTACCAGGTGAAAAAGGACAGGATCACAGGTCTTCTGCAGAACCCTCCAGGCCCAGCTGAGCCTGCTCCGACCCAGTCCAGGTCTGCTCCTCCACCCCAGGTGATGTCACAGCCCTTTGAAGGCTTTCCACAGGCCCTCACCTGCCAAGGCTACGGATACCAGGAGTTCCAGCAGCACAGGCAGCCCTTCCCAGTCCAGGGACAGGTACATCGTACGCCACTGGTGTCACCAATGGCACTGATGCCACCAACGCCACAGATGCCACCGATGCCACCGATGCCACCGATGCTACAGATGCCACCCACGCCTCACCTCACTCACCTGCAGACCAGACAGCCCCACTACACTCCTTCTTCCTCCACCCCACAGCCAAGCCCAGCCTCAGAACATCTGTCATCAGTCTTGGGACTGACACCCCATGTCCTGGAGGAAGGGGCTCTCAACATCACAGGACTGAGCCAGCTCTCTGAGAGCTTCCTACACACACTGTCCCCTGTTGTCCTCTCGGGGCCAGGCACCCTAATGGTGCCTCAGACCAGCACTCCAGCAGCAGCCACCTCCACACCACCTGGACCCTTCACCCCTGAGACTATGGTCACGCCTCAGAATGACTAAGAAGAGTGCCAGAGATTGGGTTGCTACCTGTTGACTTTATCTTTGCTTGGGACACTTTACTTGGGTCATTTTGCTTTTACAGTTTGTTATTAATAAAGATTATCTTGCTTCACACATTTGCTTCAGTTCTTTTAGTCAATAAAGTCTTGGTGGAAAATTTTAGAAATGGTTTAAGCCTTTCCATGCTTGTGGGATGGGTAAGGATAGCAGTGGGATGGGCAGGGATACCTGTAGGATGGGCATGGATAACTTTGGGATGGGTAATAGCTGTGGGATGGGTAAGGATAGCAGTGGGATGGGCAGGGATACCTCTGGGATTTTGTAATAGCTGTGGGATAGATAAACCTCCAGTGCAAGCATAGTGGGATTGTATGGTCCACCCTCCCAGGTGCCACACCTATGGTCCTTTATTATCAATAACAATGTAATCATTGATCCACACATTTCAACATAAACACAACTCTTTATTAAATGCCCTGTTCATTGTAGGGCCACTCAACATACATGGCACAATCTCATCAGTGTGATGGACCCTGACTTGGCTGGAGCTTTGCAGGCCACGTGCTTGCCATCTATGGCTCCAACGGTGTGGGGGAAGTTCCACTTCTGATACCACTGCTCTGCAACTTTCTTCCAGCTTCTTCAGTGGAGGGGCACTGGAGGAGCTCCTCCAGGTATTCTTTGATGATGGCCTGCACCACTTCTCTGACCACAATGCTGATGGTTTTGTGTGGCACCCTCCAGGCGTACTGCATGCTCCTGTACGTGGTCCCTGAGGCCAGGTGGCGCAGAGTCAGTGCCACCTTCAGCCCAGGGTCCAGGCTGGGCCGGAAGTTGGTGTTTGCCTTGGTCAACCTGGGTCTCAGCCGCTCCACAACTTCGTCAAACATGGCTGGCGGCATCCTCATGAAGTTCTGGAATGCCCGAGTGTCTTCATTCCTCAGCTCCACCATCAGCTTGTTATACAGTCCGTACTCTGCTCTTCTCGTGATCCATCTTCGGACCCACACACTTCTTGGCCGCCTCCTTTTCTTCGCGTAGAACAGATGAAAGAGCCTGTAGATGGCTTCGCACTGTTGTAGAACGATGGTGGCTACCAAAAGGAGTGTGTGATGATCCATGGTGGAGATGACTGGTTGCTGTGGAAGAGCAAGAGCTAGATGAAGGCTGAAGAGGTCTGCAACGCAGGGCTGCTGGACTGAAAGTGAGATCCAGGTGATTTCCTCCCCCTTTTTATAGGAAATATAGGTTTTCCGCTAGGTGTCCTTTTGCATCCTCTAGACATCCTGCAGACATCCTAAATATCCGAGATGCGTCCCCTATATGAACATTTTTTCCATTTTAATGCTTTGTATGCGAGCTGCATTCGGTTTCATCCTTTCTACGTCCGTGCTACTAACACTGCATGTCCGTTCTGCATCCGTTTTGCTTCCTCCCTGTGTCCGTTTTCCACTGGAGCGGATGCGAGTTGCGCGGATGTGCAGTGGATGCCTAGCGGATATAGCGGACGCGTAACGGATGACGACAGACATCTAACGGATGCTCCCCATATGCGTAGCGGATGTATAACGGACGCGTTGGATACATTTTCTGCTCAAAAAATTTTGTGCAGCTCAAAACCTTTTGAGCGGATGAAATGTCAGTAGACGGATGCTGGACGGATAGAGAATATGAAAAACAGACGCAGTGAGTACAGAACGGATGCATCGCGTTAACCAACAGATGGCAAGTGTTTCCGTTTTACATCCTCTTTCCATCCATTGGTGCTGTGTGACAGGGGCTTAAGACTTGATTAATCTAAAATAAAAACCATTCAAACAATGTGATTTTGCAGAGCATCCAAGGATTCAGAGTAGACTTCCCACAATATTTAAAGTCAGGGAGTAAAATTCAGATGACTGTTCTACTTATCCATCATTCACACTTTGCTTGTGGGCTCCAGATCTGGACTTCTACCAAGGACTAAAAGGAATAGGCAAACAAATGTAGATTAAAATGGGTCCTAAACACTTTAGAGACCAGCGTTTTGAACTGGATTCAGAAACAAACCAATGTGAAATGTAGAAGATCAGATATGCATGACCCACAAAAAGGACCCCTGTTTACTGACTACATTTTAGACCAGTTGGCACAGACTGAACTGAAGCTTTTTGAGAGCTTTTTAAAGCAATAATCCCATCCTGATGTTCTCAAGCCAAGCGTGACAGTGACAAGGTCTGATTGTGCATTCGGGATCCTGTATAAGCATGTTTTAAGGCAGTTTGACTTTCAAATGATAACACAGATACTCAACATTAAGAGAAGTAAGAACTACACTCTTGAGTATTCTGGCATCATACTAATTGGCAATTATGAGAAATTAAATAAACAATTTGATATACAGTAACTTACTGCCAGTTATATGTATGATCTGGACACCTTACAAAGTGCAATACTATTGAGAACTATTCCTTTCCATCCTTCACCTGACTTTCCCCAACCCTTAGCCACAGTCTTCTACACAGATCTGTAGGTTTGTGGTTAGATTTTTTTAAAAGCCCAATAATCCCAAGAGCTTTTTGAGGCAAAAGAAGAGTTGAATGGTAGGCTTTGTTCGTTGCCTACTCTTGAGCTATTGAAGCATGCTATATTTAAGGAATTTCAGCTAAATAATCCCACTAGCCAAGGAAACAAGGAATTATGTATATCCCTCATTGCATTTTTAAAAAATATTTATGTTATTGTAAGTTGTCCGAGTGACAGCTGGATTCCAAGGCAGAAAAATCTCATGTTGGTACATGCAGTATGTGTCCAGCTGGAAAGACTAAAGGTGATTTTGCTGAATCCTTAAGATGAGATTGCCTCATACAGACAACATGTGTTGAAAAATATAGTGTGGTGACTGACTCTTGCCCTATAACACCCTAATGGTGAGCATTATCTTTCATTAGGAGAATATAGACTCTGGCTTGTTATTAAAAAAAATAAATAAAGCCGAAGCTTTTCACATTGATATGGATATTTTTATTCCTTTTGTACTTGGATAACCAAGGCTATGTTAAGGGCCTGTCAAATTGGCCGACGGATGCAAAATGTTTGTAAAAAGGACACAGCGGATGAGAAAATGTTCCATCCGTTGTTATCCGTTCTCAAAAGTACCCCAAATTTGCATAAGCAGAGCAGACAACAACGGAAAGGAACGGACGGGGGGAGGACGTAGCCAGGATGTAAAACGGATGCTCCACGGAAGCCTAGCAGATGGAAGCAGATGGAAGTGGATGGCAGATCCGCAGGGCTTCCGGGGAAGCACAGCGAAGCGGATGCGCAGTGGAAGGAACGGATGCAGAGCGGAAGCCAGAAGATGCCCAGAAGATGCCCAGAAGATGCCTAGCAGATGCAGAGCGGAAGCCTAGCGGATGCCTAGCGGATGCCTAGCAGATGCAAAGCATTCACTGCGCATGCGGGGAGGATGCATTGCATCATCCCGCGGATATAAAGGGAAGCAGCTCGCAAGCAGGTCACCATTCAGAGGAAAGACCTGCTGCCAGACACAGCTCCAGCCAGCCAGCCAGCCAACAACCATGGGAAAGAAGAGAAAGCCTCTGCCATCTGCTGCCAGCCCTAGCAAGAGGGACAGGGCCACCATCCCACCCCCTGGCCCTGACTCTGCTTCTGCTGGGGCTTCTGCTGCTGGTGCTGACTCTTCTGGTGCTGGAGCTTCTGCTGGCGCTGCTGGTGCTTACTCTGCTGCTGCTGATCCTGGTGCTGCTGGTGCTGCTGGTGTTGCTGCTGCTGCTGCTGCTGGTGGTGGTCCTGCTGTTTTTGCTGCTACTGTTGTTGCTGCTGCTGGTGGTGGTGGTGTGGAGGAGCAGCCCCTACAACCTTGAAGCCCCTCTGATGAGGGCCCAGATGGCCCTGCCAGAGGGAGGAAGAGGCATACATGAGCACAGGAGACGAGGCAATACTCCATCGAAGAGGAACATGAGGATGAGAAATTTGGCCAGGCCACGTCAAACTGACGGACCGAGAGCTGAGGGACTTGATGGCCAAGTGCAGCTTCTTGGAGGGTGAGATCTGCCACCGAGGAGCAGCCCCTCTGACAACCCTCTCTCTCAGGCAGCCCGCAGAGAGCCAGTTCTCTTCTGGCCAAGAGTCAGCTCCTGTGTCCAGGCAGGTATCTGTGGAACGTCCCATGACGGAGACCCCCCCGACAGCTGCACTCCCTGTGGCGGAGCGTGTGGCGGACCCCCTGATGAAGTGGGAGCAAGGAGAGTGGACTTCCACCAGAGACCAACCCACATCCACCCCCAGTTCCACCTCCACAGAAAGCAGGCAGAGAGCCAGACCAGAGGGGCAGAGCCACACTGTCCTGCTGGAGATCAGGGACACCATCAGAAGCAGTGTAGATCTCCTCTCTCAGCTGGTACACACCGACGTCCCATCCTCCAACTGCAAGTCCTTCCTCACCTACGTCAACCAGACCCTCATGAACATGTCTGAATCACAGTACCAGGTGATCAAGGACAGGATCACCGGTCTTCTTCACAACCCTCCAGACCCAGCTGAACCTGCTCCCACCTAGTCCAGGTCTGCTCCTCCACCCCAGGGGATGTCACTGCCCTTCCAAGGCTTTCCACAGGCCCTCACCTACCAAGGCTATGGCTACCAGGAGCTCCAGCAGCACAGGCAGCCCTTCCCAGTCCAGGCACAGGTACATCGTACGCCACCGGTGCCACCGATGCCACTGATGGCACTGATGCCACCCACGCCACAGATGCCACCCACGCCACAGATGCCAACCACGCCTCACCTCACTCAGCTGCAGACCAGACAGCCCCACTACATTGCTCCTTCCTCCATCCCACAGCCAAGCCCGGCCTCAGAACATCTGTCATCGGTATTGGGGCTAACACCCCATGTCCTGGAGGAAGGGGCTCTCAACATCACAGGACTGAGCCATCTCTCTGAGAGCTTCTGAGTAGGTTCTGAGGGAGAAGGCATCACCCCCCACAATGAAGTAGGGCACATCTTGTGTGTCGTTGGGCAGGGGATCTGGATCTAGGAAGCCCATGATGAGGTTGCATTCCAGTCCCTGCTTGAGGTGACTGGCATTGTATACCTGGGCATCTGAAGATGAGCCGTTGCCTGAAGCATCAATGTACATGAACTTGTAGTCAGCATCAACCATGGCAAAGAGGATGATGCTGAAGAAGCCCTTGTAGTTGAAATAAGTGGACCATGACTTGGCTGGAGCTTTGCAGGCCACGTGCTTGCCATCTATGGCTCCAACGGTGTGGGGGAAGTTCCACTTTTGATACCACTGCTCTGCAACTTTCTTCCAGCCTTCTTCAGTGGAGGGGCACTGGAGGAGCTCCTCCAGGTATTCTTCGATGATGGCCTGCACCATTTCTCTGACCACAATGCTGATGGTGTTGTGTGGCACCCTCCAGCTGTACTGCATGCTCCTGTAGGTGGTCCCTGAGGCCAGGTGGTGCAGAATCAGTGCCACCTTCAGCCCAGGGTCCAGGCTGGGCTAGAAGTTGGTGCTGTGCTTGGTCAACCTGGGTCTCAGTCGCTCCACAACTTCGTCAAACATGGCTGGCGGCATCCTCATGAAGTTCTGGAATGCCCGAGTGTCTTCGTTCCTCAGCTCCACCATCAGCTTGTTATACAGTCCGTACTCTGCTCTTCTGGTGATCCATCTTCGGACCCACACACGTAGAACAGGTAAAAGAGCCTGTAGATGGCTTCGCACTGTTGTAGAACGATGGTGGCTACCAAAAAGAGTGTGTGATGATCCATGGTGGAGATGACTGGATGCTGTGGAAGAGCAAGAGCTAGATGAAGGCTGAAGAGGTCTGCACCACAGGGCTGCTGGACTGAAAGTGAGATCCAGGTGATTTCCTCCCCCTTTTTATAAGAAATATAGGTTTTCTGCTCGGTGTCCTTTTGCATCCTCTAGGCATCCTGCAGACATCCTAAATGTCCGAGATATGTCCCCTCTGCGAACATTTTTTCCGTTTTAATGCTTTGTATGCGAGCTGCATCTGCTTTCATCCTTTCTCCCTCCGTGCTACTAACGCTGCGCGTCCATTCCACGTCCGTTTCACTTCTTCCCTGTGTCCGTTTTCCGCTGGAGCAGATTTGAGTTGCGCGGATGTGCAGTGGATGCCTAGCGGATATAGCGGACGCGTAACGGATGACAACGGATGTAGAATGGATGTTCCCCGTATGCGTTGCAGATGCAGAACGGACACATTGGATACAGTTTCCGCTCAAAAAGCTTTGTGCAGCTCAAAACTTTTTGAGCAGATGAAATGTCAGACGATGGATGCTGGACGGATAGAGAGGATGAAAAACGGATGCAGTGAGTACAGACCGAAAGCATCGCGTTAACCAATGGATGGCAAGTGTTTCTCACCATTTTACATCCTCTTTCCATCCATTGGTGCTGTGTGACAGGGGCTTTAGGAGTTAAGAAGAAATTTGCAATACTATATCAAAGCCGATCAATTCAAGATTCTTCCTTATTGGATGCTTTGAGAAGTCTATAAAACAGGGCACCCAGATGGCCAATAGATCCATAATCAATAATCAATATAATGAATAGCTATAGATCAGGGGTCTTCAAACTTGACAGCTTTAAGACTTGTGGACTTCAACTCCCAGAATTCCTCCTCCAGTCATGTTACCTCAGCAATTCTAGGAGTTAAAGTCCACAAGTCTTAAACTTGCCATGTTTGAAGACCCTTGCTACAGATAGACTTTTGTTGTATAAGGTTTGGCTGAGGAAAGGAAGCCTTGGAATGCCCCTTAGTATGTATTTATTTATTTGTTTGTTTGTTTGTTTGTTTATTTATTATTTGATTAATTTCCTGCCTTTATTATTTTTATAAGCAATGCATGGCAATAAACATATTTAATGCTCGTTCCTCCTCCTATTTTTTTCCTCAACAACAACCCTGTGAAGTAGATTGGGTTGAGGAGACAATTACAGTGACAGAGACATGTAGCTTCCCCATGATCATGTGATCAAAATTCAGATGAACTGGTTCATCCTCATGACTGTTGATGTGTCTTGTGATCACTTTTTTGTGATCTCTGACAAGCAAAATCAATGGGGCAGTCAGATTCACTTAACAATCATCTTACTAACTTAACAGCCTCAGCAATTCACTTAACAACTGTAGCAAGAAAGACCATAAAATGAGGGAAAACTTACTTGACAAATGTCTCACTTAACAACATAAATGTTGGGCACAATTGTGGTCGTAAGTTGAGGACATAGTGTAGCTGAAATTGAAGATCAGCTAACATCTGGCCAAACCTAATTGATACTAAAAGACCCAATAAAAGGGGCAGCACCAGGGAATTACCTGCTTACCAACAACTTTCAGATTGCTAATTGATGTTTTAGCTGATGCAGTCTAACAATGTCTGCTTGAAAATAAGCTCTTTCTACCTGAATAGAAAGGAAACTGCCTAAATACAAGAACAAAAGATTGACAAGATAATTTTGGGAAACTGCAATTGAAGGAACTTGAATATTGCACTGAAGAAAAAAGGAAGGATATGGAAAGAGAAAAAACATTCCCATGATTAATGATTCATTCAGAGATTTGATTATTGAACTCAGGCCAAGCATTTTGGAAAGTAAAGTGAGTCCTAGAAAAAATTGCCAGTACAGCTGCAAGTGTTGATAAAATACCATCCTAACACTTTCAAGTCTTTCAAGATGATGGTGTTATTGTGCTGTTTGTTATTTGTAAGCTGGTATAGAAAACACAGCTGTCGCTAAGGGATTTTTATATTCCAAGATGTAAAAGAGTTATGCAAAAGAAGGTTCTGGCTGCTGAACACATTTTCATGTCATATGCCAGTAAAATAATGCCCAAGATTTTGCAATTCAAGTTTTAACAATAGTTACAACAAGAACTGCCAGACATGCAAACTGCATTCCAAAGAGGCAAATAGCAGTAGCACTTCGACATATATACCACTTCACAGTGCTTTACAGCCCTCTCTAAACAGTTTAAAGAGCCAGCATATTTCCCCCAACAATCTGGATCTTCATTTTACCGACCTTGGAAAGATGGAAGGCTGAGTTAACCTCGAGTCATTCTGAATCGAACAGATGAACTATGCAGTCTGTTAGCTGTGCAGTACTGCATTGTAACCACTGAGCCACCAGGATCACACTGGTTACAGTGAAAAGACAAGAGAACCCCACAAAGATGTCTGGTTCCACTTTATTGATTATAGTACAGCTTTTGATTGCAAAAGCTGTACTACAATCCCTTAAAAGCATAGATGTCCCAGGCTACCACACTTACCTAGTGAAGAATTTATACAATGATAAGGAATATTTGTTAGAATATAATGCAAAGCTACTAAATATTCAGTATGCTATCACTTTACAAGTGGTCCTTGATTTCCAACCATTTGTTTTGTGTCCGTTCAAAGTTACAACTGCACTGAAAAAAGTGACTTATGACTGTTTTTTGATGGAGTCAAAGATCATTCATTTGCAGGGTATCAAGATGTCTGACTGTCTGTGCAGCGTTTATTGTTTTTTTATAGCTTTTGCAAGAAGAAAAAAGGTAAAGCAGCAACAGCATTTTTATTGGTGAATTATGAGTGACAATCCTTAAGAATATATAAATAAGGAAGTGGTGATGTTAGCCAGGTGAGATCATGTACCTGGGACAGTGTTCCACAACATCCTGGTGATGTGAACTGAGTGAGATCATGTAGGTATTTGAAGCACGGCAGTGTGCTGCTCACGCCCCCTACAGGACCTCTATCTCTACAGTTTTTTACAATTATGACTTATAATTATAAATTATAATTATAAATTATAAAAATTCAGATGCTCAGTAATTTGTTCATATTTATGACGGTTGCAGTATCCTAGGGCAGAGGCCTCCAACCTTGCAACTTTAAGCCTGGCAGACTTCAATTCCCAGAATACCCCAGCCAGTTGGCTAGGGAATTCTGGGAGTTGAAGTCCGCCAAGTTGGCTAGGGAATTCTGGGAGTTGAAGTCTGCCAGGTTCAAAGTTGCCAAGGTTGGAGGCCCCTGCCAAAGGGTTATGTTGATCACCTTTTGCAAACTTCTGACAAGCAAAGTTAATAGGTTGTCAGATTCACTTAACAACTAATTTAACAACTGCAGTGATTCACTTAACAAATATTTCAAGAAAGGAGCAACAGGCAGAACTGGGGCAAAACTCACTTAACAAATGTCTCATTTAACAACATAAATTTTGGAGTTAATAGTGGCTGTCAGTCAAGGATTTCATTTATGTGTACATATCGTAAGAAAAAACAGAAGAGAAACTGGAGTTAAAATTCCTCAAATATCATCCACCCCAGAAGCTTCCTTGTTATCAGATGATATCGCTTTGATGGCTAGAAATGAGGACACCAGAACAATAACATCTGAACCCTGAGATCACTCTGCTAAACAAATAATTCCCTCAACACTGTTCAACTATTTACAAAGTCTGCACTACTATTACTGTTAATCTTCTCATCACTCCTTATCACCCATCCCCTCACACTTGTGACTGTATGACTGCAACTTTGTTGCTTGTATCCTTATGATCTATATTGACTGTTTCCTAGTATGATTTGATTGCTTATTGTACCCTACAACTATCATTAAGTGTTATACCTTATGATTCTTGACTAATGTATCTTTTCTTTTATGTACACTGAGAGCATTTGCACCAAGACAAATTCCTTATGTGTCCAACCACACTTGGCCAATAAAGAAGTCTATTCTATTAATTTGATCTTTCAACAAAACAGGAAGCATATTTTTGTATTATTTTGTCTCTGGTGTTAACAATATCTAAGTTAGAATTTATCACCATATTTTGTGGTAATCAATTCCCTCAAAAACTCTCAACTTTTTGTCAGATGTTAGTAGCTATATCTAAATTATAGAAATGCAAGTTATCACATGGATTCAAACATAAACTTCAAACTCATTCCTGCAGGAAGCATTGAAAGAGCATCAGTGATCTTTCAAATGTCTCTTGTTGAACCCAATTTAGAACTTCCAACATTCTTTTCCACACCCATTTTAAGTCTTATATTTTTAGCATTCTGACTGTACTTTTCACCTTACTTACAAGAGAAATACTTTGGCCAGTTTTATAGCCATTTGCATTCTGTCATTAGATTAGTTATCTCTCCAAAGAAAGTGGGTTTTAATTACACACAATTTACATTATAACAAATCTGTGTTGGTTGATGGCAATATCTAATCTTTACAGTCAGATTCGCTGATCTGCTATGCAAGGCAAAAACTAAACACAGTTCAAAGGTCATCCTACCAGTGCAGTAGTATTGCAGTTATCAAAAGGCATGAAGGTCATATTGGTTTAGCAATTTAGAATGTTGAAACTCAGCTGGTTCTGTTGCAACATAAATCACTGCAAGTGCAACCAGAGAAGATTTGTAGTCAAAACAATTGTGTCAGAGAAGTTGATGTAGAAGCTGTGGACATGGCTAGGTGGTCATGTGACTGGGTGGGCATGGCCAATTTAGCAGTCCATTTTGCCAATTTAGCAGTCCATTAAACAATACACAGTAGCCCCATTTTCTATTCTTTTTAATACTGCATGAAGTTTTTGCTCTAGGTTTTTTTTTAACTGGGGGGGAGAGGTTGGCAATGCCTGGGGATGTCTGGGAATTTCTCCTCTGTGTTAGAGGCACCAACATAACCAAGATTAAACAAGATCTCCTGCTGGAGCAGAGGTTTGGACTAGATGACCTCCAAAATCCCTTTCAGGCCTGGATTGCTGTGCTGGTTCAAAGCTCAGGGACGTTGCTTTCTATACATTTAGCTAGATAAGGTATGTCTGTTAACATCTGCCTGACACCTTAGATGAGGTGGCTTCTAGAAATGAGAGTCCCAGTTGCACTGCCATAGCTAATTCCTGACGCCTTCAGTTATTTTCTGCTAAATAAATAAAAGGAGTTTCCCACATGAGAGGGTGAAGGCAATAATTTTGATATCCTGATACCCGTCCCAGTACTCCTATGTAAAAGCATAATCCTTCATCTTTCTGTATTATCCCCAATAAAAATCAAGATTAATGTTCAACATAAGCATGGCTTATGGGTTACGTAAAACAACATAGTGCTCCTGAGTGGGTAAGTGATGCGTCGCTCCAATAAATCTGCTGAAAAACAAAATACCTCAAACTCGTTAAATGGACAGTGTGAATTTTAACACAGTTTGTTTCATCTGAGAGGCCTGAATCAAATGAATACGTGAACCAGTGCTGCCTGAATAAAGACCACTTTTCAAGTTTTAGAAGTGGGAAACCTATCATAGCTAGACCTGATTGCCTACATTAAAGGATGACTGCTTAATTGCTAGAGGTAGTGAATGAATTACTCTTCTCTTTTCAAAATGTGTTTTTGAGGATTTCCCGTTATTTTTTTCAAAGACAAAAATCTGGAAATGTTTGGCAAAATGGAAGAGTTCATTTCAGATGACCAAATATTGCTTTCACAAACCTGCTCTTCCACAACATTTATTTCTTTTTTCCTGCTCTTCCTGCTTTTATATTATACTCAGCATACAACCTCAAATAGGAGATATTCCAAATTCAGTACTGTATTTACTGCTTGCTAAATAATATAATTGACTATACTTTTTTTTTGGAGACCTGAACATACCTTATATTTTCAGATTTAACATACACTAATCATTTTCACAATGGTGATATTTAGTAGGTTTCTAGACATTCTATAGATAACTGATTGAGGAGAAGAGAAGAAGAGAGAATGGTCCTTTACAAAATCCCATCAACAGAAAACAGATCCTGGATACAAGGGGGCTCCAGTTGAAAGAAAGAGAGTAAAAAAAAAGACAAAGATCAGTCTGAGCAAATGCAATTGTGTCTTTTTAGGCATGGTTGTGTTGAGAACATAGATAAACCAGTGATGGCCTGTTGAGAGGTAATCTATGTACATATATTACAGGAAAAGATGGACTTTCAAGAAGGATTTGATAGGAGATCAAATAGGAGAGTGGCATCACATTTCTACTGTAGAAGTGAGTAGAATGTAGGATTGGTTAAGCATTTCATTTGATTTTTTTTATTATAACTTATCAAAATTCATGAATGTTTTTACAATTACAATGGCAATAATTTAACAAAATTCATAGTTTTCCCCAACCTTTGAATGTTTCCTTGTTAAAAGATTAGATTGAATTCAACTGAATTGGTGATGCTGCTTAGACTTACTAGCATATTCTCTTCCTCTCTCTCTCTCTCTCTCTCTCTCTCTCTCTCTCTCTCTC
>BLBF01000003.1:34299526-34333742 GCA_015471245.1 Laticauda colubrina | reverse complement strand
CCCTCTCTCTCCTCTCTCTCTCTCTCTCTCCCTCCCTCCCTCTCTCTCTCTCTCTCTCTCTCTCTCCTCTCTCTTCTCCACCCTACTTACATTATAATCTGCTGAAATTATTGTAGCTATTAAATTCAGCCCTTGCTATTATGTGAAAATCGCCTGCCAGAATCTGCATTTTTTTCTGCAGAATAGGACCACATGCAAATTCAACATATTTTAAGTGGGAGAATGTAAAGGTGGCTCATTTGACCATTTCAATTCTCATGCACATAAATTATTTTCAAACCTTGAAGTGACTAGGGAAAGGTCATCAATAGTCTTAAAAACTGTCCACTTAAGGAGACATGTATCATGGATACTTTCTTTTTTTTTAGAACATCATGCCATCATGATCATAAAAAAACATATTTTGCTAAGCTTGGCAGAACAATTTCAAGAGGCTTTTGATGGTGATTGTTGCTGAGGGAAAGAGGTAATATTGTTATCTTAGAGTTAGATGATTAGCAAGTAGTTTTGATGGCTTTTTCCTCTTCTATAAAATTGGATTTACAAATGACAGGGCTGCCTGTTACAGAAAATCTTTTTCCTTGACCTGGTGTGCTTCCCTAGTAATTTACCGTGCAATTCCTCAGCCAATTTTTTTTTGAGAGAAAGACCAATGGTAGCCAGGCTGTGTTTATGATGAGTTGTGTTCCCTTGCATATACCTCTGGGGAATGAAAAATAGCAAAAACAACTCCAAACCCAGAAATATTTGTGGCAGAATTCTTTTACATCCTCATTTTTTTGCATGCAACACATGTTTGACCTATTCTTAACTCCCATGCCTTCTTTTCCTGTTCCCCTTTTACTCCCCACTCTCTCCCCAGTCCAAAAATCTTTAAACTCATCTTGTAAAGCAGTCCAAAGCTATGCCAAGTCAGACCTGAGGTGAAACTGCAGTCAAATTGCATGATTTATATTGAGCTTAGCATTTGGGTAGAGGGGTTATTTTGGTCCACAGCACATACAGATCCATTTGTGTATTTTCTCCACTTGTAAGTGACAGAGAACCAAGTGTAAGAATTGGCACGAATCCCAGTAGCTGGCTCTTTTTCTGTTTCCAGTGCACAACACATACTCTCTGCAGGCTGAATTGGTAGACCTGTGTTTGCCACTCCTTGGCACAATAATATTTGCAGAGCATTTGCCGTCCCTTGCTGCCATTGGGGACCCAATCATCTTTCTGTTTTCCATGCCATAAGCCCCGGGACACGCTGTCCATGGAAAAATAGCCCTCATTAAAAAGAAAGCAGGATGCAAAACAAGGCAACTACCTACTGCCTTTTATAGAATACTGAAAAAAGACCAACTTGAAACCAACCAATACATACACAGAGTGTTTATGTCTCTCTTACATTTTGCTACAGAATGGTTTATTAAATGCCTGGCATCGATTAGACATCTTTGTCTGATAATGTAGTTAGTATTCAATGCCTTAGCCAAGTGGTCATCGCCTCATTACATAAAATGATTTTCAAAAGCAGTAATAGCAATCTGTTTACTGAAACTGATGAAGATCTTAGAATAATGACCTGGGGAGACAGAATTGCTTTGCCTGTGCCCTCCCCCAAAAGAGCAACAGATTATGATAGCTTCTGCCCATTACTCACACAGTAGGGAATGACCTGATTCAACGCCATGCCTGACCTGGGTCACAGCTTACCACTGACTACTTTTAGAGCAGCAACTCTGAAAAGTGGCTACTTACTTAGGTGGCTACCAGAGGAACTACTGTAGACTCTATATATTGTACATGGGCTGCAAAAATCCACATGGCCACTTGGTGGCAGCAAATAATTTAGATGTTTGCTATAAAGAGCCGCCTTAATGAAGTGGCATGGCTATCAGCACCTGGCCAGTGAAAAATAAAATGACACCAGTGTTCCATATTAACATACTTCTAATAGTCTATTCCTATTGGTCAAGAAATACTAGAAGCTCATTGGTTCCTGTCTCGATGCTGATTGGCCGATAATAGCTCACCTATGATTGGCCAACTCAGTGGCGGGAAAAACAAGTAGCTGTCATTGGCCACTAGCCGCAAGCAGCCTCTCTATAAAAAGAGCTGCCGCGGCTCCTGGTTCAGATGGACTTTCTGCACTCAATAAAAGAGCTGAAGTTACGCTGGTCTCCGGTCTCATTCTTCGCGAACACAACAACCAGGACAATCTGAGAAAACATCTTAGAGTCTTCTTAAACCTAGGAGAAGAACAAACTCAATAATGGCAACCTATCCTAAATACTGCAGTTGGATGGGGAGCTTGAAACAGTGTTTGACATGTCATCTACTTCATCTTGTGAAGTATGTCTCAGCAGTCATTTCAGACACATCCAAAATATGGAAATAAGGAGAAACTTTCTGACAGTGAGGACAATCAACCCATAATGGAACAGCTTGCCCTCGGAAGCTGTGGAAGCAACATCACTTGAGACTTTCAAGAAGAGATTGGACTGCCATTTGTCAGAAATGGTGTAGGATCTCCCGCTTGGGCAGGGGGTTGGACTAGATGACCTACAAAGTCCTTTTCAACTCTGATTATCTGTTATCTGTTATATGTATCACCTAATGTACTTGCTTAAACTGCAGTTTAACTTATTTTAGCTGTGTGATTGATTGATGCAGCATCATTTATTTTGCACCCCAATTTAAATGACTCCAGGAGGCATTCAAGATCATAATAAAACAATGCAAAAACTCTGAACGCATAACCAGAAATTAAATAAATATTAATTTAATTATGTTGCAATCCTAAACACTGTAAGAAGCAATGCTAACTGAGAATAAGGCACATTCCTGAATAAATTTGCATAAGATTGAGGTTGGGATCAATAACTAATTACAGCTGGTGGAACATTTTGTTTCTAGAGGTGGAGTGGATTTGAGATCATGAGAATGGAGAACTCATTACATAAGAGGTATTCTGAAATGTTTTCTGGCTTTGAGGGCATCTTAACAACAGTAAAAGAAAAGGTAACTTTCACAGAGATGACAAAACTGGGTATTATGCTAATCAATGCATTTCTGGTAATGTTTCACCTGAAGAAATAATGTTGGAGTATATGTTACTAACTTAACAACCTCAGCAAGTATATGCTTTTTTTCAAATTATGTGCTTTTTTTCCCTTTCCCTTTTGTGCTTTTTGCTTCAACTCCACATATGTCATCTCAGAAATCTTACTAAAATTAAGCTACTCCTGATGCTGTTGGATGTCAGATTGCCCTTAGCCATTTTGCCTGAGACCTAGGCCTAGATCATTGAGAATCTCAGAAGTAAAGATTCGGAGAGTACCATGGTCTTTCATGTAAAACAGAGGTCATCAAACTTGGCAACTTTCGGACTTGTGGACTTCAACTCTCAGAATTCTCCAGCCAGCTATGCTGGCTGGAGAATTCTGGGAGTTGAAGTCCACAAGTCCGAAAGTTGCCAAGTTGAGGGACCCAGATGTAAAAAAAGCTTTCCTTCTGTCCTACAAGACAATGGTAATGACTTGAAACCCAAGAAAGAAATCAGTTCCCAAACTGCTTTTTTTGTTTTGCAAGCCATTATACCCAACAAAATGAGCTATTAAAATTCAGCTGCAGAACACCAAGTATCAGCAGTATTGTTTACAGCTATTTTATTGGTTACTTTAATGTTTCAACTCCTAGAATGGGCTTAATATGGCACAATAATAACCACTGCCACCTAAAGTTGGAAAAAATAAGAATATGGTAATCTAGAAAATGCAATCCTGTAGAACTTTCAGTTGAAAGAGCCAGCAAGAGTCTTGTCTGAGAAATCAAATGGACTTATTAAAATCTAGATAATGCCATCCTGTTTACATTCACTATAAAAAAAAGGCTTGTTGAATGTAACCATCTAGCAAACACATGCAGTATTAGTTTCATTTGTTGGTATCATACCATGAAGTATTGGCTCACTTGACGTAAAACAAGTGTACTTCTGACAACGTTGGAGTGTACCATCTTAAAAAACGTCAAGGGTTCAGCTTACATAACTCAGCAAAGGGTCACAGTAATCATTAACTTTCCCCTCTTCTAGTTCACTTTGTTCTCAAATCACCTGTTTGCTTGGATTAAACATATAGCAGGATGTTAGAGAAGGAAAAACAATTTGCAGCTGTAGCATTCTTTGATAGTGTGTGGAATTCAAGAGAGAAGGAGACCAAGAGGACATCTCTTCCAGAAAAATCTGCCTTAAAAAGAACAAAGATCCACCATCTTTCATTTAAATAGCTGCAGGGCAATACAGTAATATATTCACCAATATAGTGTCATGGTTGCAAGACATCTAAAAGCGGTACAGCTGAATGAACTAAAAATGTAACACGAAAATTTATCCACAAAGGAAATATTCTTGGTATCTCATTGATATTTATTAAGATATTTCAAGGCAAGCCTTAATTTCCACTGAAAATTCCTGTCTCCATCAGTTATAGCATCAGCAGAAAGATACCCTCTCTAGACTATGATGAAGGGTATCTTTGTTGAATTCCCTTTCAAAGAGAAAGGAGGTGACACACAGCACATGTAAAATTATAATGGCAAATACAATACTAATGGGATGTTGCTGTTTTTTTATGACTTCAATATCTTTTTTTTCATAAAGGAAGAATTAAAATATGTGAGTCTCCTCTCTTTGCTTATCAGCTACACCTAATACAGTCAAAGAACAGATACAGAATTTGATTCTCCTTAATTATTTCAAACAGCCCCTAGTCATACCATGTCGCATCCTTTTTGTTAAGCTACAATGTTTATTTCATATATTAAAAAGTACTAGGGAGTGATATCATGATTTTCACATTAAAATCCACGAACCTCCAAATAACTTCAAATACTTAAACTATCAGACTTCTCTCCAATATGATGGACTGAAATCAATTAATCAGAAACACAAAAATCCAGGAACTTCTGATAAGTAGTTTATTGTAGAAAATACTAAGAAACTATTCTGAAAGAATTCCAATGATTGCTGTGAATGGAATGAGAATCCTATTTATAATGAAATCAAAGTTTTTATTTTTATATCCCTTCTTCCTGCTGTTCAACACATTAGGATACACATCCCTTTGTTTTTGGCAGAAAGACTGGTCCCTTATTTTGTTAACTGGCAAATCTAGAATCACTTTGTTTTCTTTTGATCATGTGAGAACTCACCAATTTGACAACAAATGATATCAAAGGATCTACTTTAATCAGTCAAAATCCTTTATATGGATGGCATTATATTGGGAAAGGTTTTTATAGGCAGAAACTTCCAAAGTTGGTGACCATGGTTTTGGTTTAATTTCTTGCAAAGACAGAAGTTCTTAATTGACTCCAATTGTAAGAAGCATTCATCGAACACACTTTCTGAATACATGCAAAATACCTCATAAATACGATTATTTTTGTTCTGCTGTTTCTTCCATAAACATGTTCTTGGATCAGCAATTCTCAGTCAATTGTGACATGGTAAGATATACATTTTATAGGGAGAATATACATCTTGCAATTATATGGCTCTGGGCATTTTACATGTTTAAACAACATCTATAAACAAAATTCAAATAAAACAACAAAAGCAGCCTATTCATTGTCTGCTATTATTGTTTCTATCCAATTGTTTCTATCCATCATAACTGATCTGACAGGAAGCACATGCTCCGGGTACCGGCTAGGCAGTGTGGACTGGCAAGGTCCAGAGGGAGATTTCTTTTTTTCTGCCACAGCTCCCACCCTTTGGAACATCATTCCCACTGAAATTACACAGATGCGATAGGTGGAGTGATAAGATTGGCACCAACATGAGGGGAGCTTTATCTCTTCTGTTCTTTTTTTTCACTTAGTCCAATATGCTTACAGTGAAGTTAAGCATAAATTATGCTTAAATTAAAATGGTGGTAGAAAAGGAGTCCTAGAGAGGCTTCTTTTTCATGTGGCTGCTTTAGGGCGATCACAGAAGGAAAAAGGATGCATTATTTTGCTGGTAATTCATTCAGAACTCAAAACTGCATGGGGAAAACTAATTCATTTGGGAAAAGATGTCTGAGTTATTTCTCTGGAATAAGGGGTTTGTTTGCCTTACACTCTACTTTCCATGACCCAATTAAGTAGGTCAGGCAAACAAGACCAATGAATAATGGGAGTGACTTTCAGGCTTCCAAGTGATTCAGCAATTTTTAAAACTTTTGTTTCAGAACCAATACTGATTTACAAGCACCCACCAGCCCAAGCCTTTATTAAGGCTTTTGCAGTCTGATATGGGATTAAAATTTCCTTGCCTTTTTTCATAAGAATACCTTAAGCACTGTGATATCAACATTAGAAACAAATTTCATTATCCAGTTATTAATATTAATAATGGTTCTAGTAGTAATAATATTATTTTTAATCTACCAATAATTGACATTCTCTGGAGATTATAAAACTACCAAATCAGAAAAATATTCAAACATACATGTAGGAAGCATGGATCATATATTCATAGGACATATGTCACACAGGAAATATGAAAAATGCTGAAAGGCTTTTATCCCAGTGTGGTGTGGGTGCTTAAAATTAAAAACTAGCTGTCAAAATGCTACTGGAAAAATATTGATGAACTAATGCACCAAAAAGCCACCTGTGTGGGTTCCAGGGATGTGTTTCCTTTTCCTGTGTGGGGAATCACAATTAAGACGACCTTTTTTTTTTGTAGGCACCTGACACATCTGATTAGCTTAGGCAACCAGAGAAGGCCTCCATATCAAAAATCCAGGCAGATATTTTTGAAATATGATATTGCTTAAAATACTCTGATGCTAAGTATCTGCAATTTTAAAAATCAAAATGAACACTTTATTTATATCTCACTTTTATTATTTGCATAAATAACTCAATGTAGCAAACATACCTAATGCTCCCTTAGTGCTCCTTTAGGCTCAGAAACTGACTAAAAAATTGACCAAATTGGCACATGATCAACTTTAAGCAAACTTTATAGATTAATTTATTTCATTCCATTTCTATGGCCACCCATCTCAAAGGACCAAATGCAACCCATAGAGCAGTGATGATACATGTGTCCAAGATCCAACACCACTGATTACTCATGCAGTTGCACTTTACATCAGCTGCAGCTTTCAAATGCTCTTCATGGGCAGCCCCATAGAAAGCGCATTGTAGTAATGCAGATGAAAGGGCATGACAGCATGAGTGGCTATGGTGGTTCCCCAAATTGTACACTGGATCTATTTGGGGTAGTGCTGCTCCATCCAGGACTACAGGGGGGAAACCTTGTCACTTGAAAGCCCAAGTGCCCAAAGCTATTCAGTGTTGCTAGGACTGAGACGAAGCCCGCTGCATCCTATCCAGGTTCCTATAGCCTCCAGGCCCGGAGACAGGAAATTCACAGCTAATCACTTAGTCCAAAAAAATGGACTAATGGAACTTTCCAAACATTCTTCAAAGTTATCTAGACTTTAATACACCAAAAAGTAGGTAAGAACATTTGGTAATGAACATATTTTTTTGTGGAGAAAAAGAACTTTGAATCTCAGTAAAGATTAAGCAATCAATATGATCATGGAAGTAACATTCAGGGATAGTTTCTCATTCAAGTTTCAAGCAAGTATAAATGAAATTAGAAAGGGAAAGGGAAACTTCTTGTATATTGAAGTCATGTTTAAGTTCAGGTTAGTCTTGGATGTGCCATAGTATACGAGTGTTGCTAACTATTTAGAAAATTAGAATTTCTAATTTATGAGTGGAAACCAGAAATTAATATAACATTATTTGTAAAATTTAAAATTTCTTTTTTTATTGTCAAAGTAAATATATTTTATGAAGAACAAAAGGAAAATATACAGAATTGTAACTTATGTACACTGGCTTTAAAGATATTATTTTGACTCTAATTTACATCATCTTTGTGTTTTTAAAAGATATTTTATATAGATATGCAATATGTACAATTTTATTTACATACATTCATAGGATGTGACATAAAAACTAGTCAATAGGAGAGACATTCACATAGAGTATAGAAATTTCCAGAGGACCAAAGGAATGCATTCCTAGCGTAAAGAACTGGAACTATTGCTCTTAAACGACAACATGGCCTCTGTTTTGACCTACTCAACCCAGAATTGCAGTGTTTTAATTCCTGTTTGGTTAACATAAAGAGAGGGCATGATGCTAAAATGCATTGCTACTGAGCCCCTCTGAAAGCAGAGAACTGCTCACAGCTAATCCTGTCCCATTGCTTTCAGGGAGGTTCAACCAGGTTCAACCATGACTATGTTTGCTCAGATTTGCTATCAACATGACGGCTATGACTGTACAACACATTTAGTTTTGCAATTGAATTGACCCATTGGGGCTTTGAATGATCATCCAAAGCTAAAACAGAACAAAAAGCTGCATTAAAAGTAATCCAAATTAAAATGTTGCACAAATACTGCCACAAGGTCCTTAACTGATTTGTTATGCATGTTGTGTGATCATAGCCTATTCTTTAAAAATATCCAACAGCCCTACTTGCTACATTCTCATTCTCTAGAAACATCCTAAAAATCAGTAGACTACAAAAAGAAGAAAAAATGGTGAAAGGAAATGTTGCCGAACACGGTATTTTTTTCTGCTGCATCAGATTATCTCTGTGTTGTGTATATTCCCTTTAAAAAAAATTAAAGGCCCTTAAGACAGCTACCATGCTAGTTGGCTGGAACACCCAATGCTCCAGTTGCATTGCTCTCTGAATAGTGGCCCATATGGGCACTGAGCATTCTAGTACCGCTTACTGCTGAAATCTCTCAAAGTGCTTTCATAAAACATTCATGAAGTCTGAATACTTCCTCTTCAGCCACTAGGAATATGGATTATGTTCAGTACTGTAAACAAGGGCAAATTGGCTCAGCAAGTTTTCTTCACCCTTAGTCTGGGAAGATGCTATATAAGCTAAGGCAAAAGGATTGGCACAGTTAGAAACTAAGGGTAACGTTCCAGAAGAGGTCACATCGATGCTTTTTGCAGGAATGGTAGTTGACTAAGGCTCCGCATACCCAAAATTAATGGCACAGAAAGAAATTGACACAGGATTTCATGCAGCGATCCCATTCTCCCACAGCACAATCAGGGGAAGGGGGGAGAGAACGGGATGGGACACACTAGCCTGCTGAAAGATCTATTAAAGACTAATGACAAGCATCATTCCTGGAAAAGAGGGCCATGATCCTTTTCTGTTATCCAATAAAGCAACAGAAGTGGCCACCCTTCCAGGACCAGGAGCACCTTTGTAATTTTGAACCGTATCAGTTTAGAAAATGGTCATCATGCAAGAAGGTTTGCCTGTTCATGCAGCGGCTGCTAAGAGAGGAAATGGCCAATCACCAAACACCCATTTAACAATATTCAATGTTAATGTGGAAAAATTATGGGGAAATGGCTTTCCATTACTACTACCTCAAGCCTCCCGAATATTCTACACCTCTTCAGCTTATCATTTTTTCTAAGAGCACCTTCAAGTTCATATCAGATTATGAGGCATTCATGAATATGGCTTCCCATGGTGGGGGTTGTATATTAAAAAAAAAAAAATATCAAGTTGAATAGAGTCTGGAACAATGGCCATCACATTCCCTACTTCTGATAGTAGCACCTTAGCTGTATTATAGTTTGAACTTCATAGAAAAACTTCATTCATTTCCTCCATAAACCTGGTCAGCCAAATACACACGCATAAATGCAAACACACACCGATCAAATCCACAGCCTACCTTAGTTTCTTATACGGTAGGAATAGATTGTCCATGGCTGGATTTTGGTACTATGACATATAGTGCAGGATTGATGTACTCTACTAATAAAGAACCAAAAGAAAATTCCTAGATAAATGATTTAATACATTGAATAGATGAATATTTGGCCTTCTTAATAACTGGTGTGGTTGACAATTCTATTCATCTTTGGTGTAAGTCTTTAATTATGCAAGCTTAACTGTTTAAGACCTTGGGAAAAATATTATTAGATTCTAATTACTAAATGTGAGAAAATTGCCTCAGCTTGGATTTCTCCAACTTGATTGTGATGTTTGGGGACTTCTGCAAGACTTGTCCACTTGTCTAAGTTGAAGAAAGCCAGTTTTAGCCCTTTCTGTGTGTCCAATCCAGAGATTATGAATCTGAATAGTGCGAAATGGAGAACTGGGCAACAGGATACTTCTCTGAAATTTACCACAGTTTTATACAACCTAAAGAAGACTTGTGCCTATATTATGGGACAACTCATGCAAAGCCATTATCTCTGGGCTGAATGACAAAAGGTCATATTTTGGAGATTAGGTGAAAAGGCATGAATGTCTTATCCTAATTTATTTATCTCCTTCAGCCACGTGAGATATAACAGGCATTTTCAAACATACTAATCTTTACATGGGATTAAGAACAAGGGAGAGTGAAGCATCTTCTCAAGAGGAAAAGCTGATAAGTCTGCAAATGGCAGCAACTAATAGGCTCAGATATGGTGTGCACACAATCTGGAAAAATATAGGGTTTATCCAGACTAGTTCTAATCAAAGATCCACCTCTTGGCAATTTTCTTTCCATATACAGACATACTCAGTCACACCTGCACATGTATTGGTAACATGTTTCTTCTGTTCAGTCTCCTTTGAGAGCACCTATGAAGATCTAGCTAGGGAACCCAACATCAAATCATTGTACCAATGAAAATGAACTCATGAAAATGAAGTGGATTTCTTTCCCAAGTGGATAAATAGGCCAACTTATTAATATTAATAATGCATTAAAAAAACCCTCATGATGACTAGGCCTGTACATGAGCAAAAGTGCTCAGGAATGCCAGAACTGTAATTAACTAGCAGCAAATTGTCCATATATTATCATGATGTTGGAGCTCAAATGATTGAAAATGAAATGCTGTAATTCTGTAATTTTCAAAAAGAAGTGGCACACAGCAACAAAAAGAATTAGAAAAAAATAGCAAAGTTGGTGAATGATGGGGGGAGGGGAAAGGGACGTGATGTCTTAATGGCAGCGGTTACATGAAGAGAAATAAATTATCACAAGAAAGGAACAATTGCTGCTTATGGCAGTTCTTAGAGGCATGGTGGAAAGGACTGGACCGGACACATCAATTGACTGAGCGCACTGAGCGGCTGCTTCGTGGAAATCGATGGACTTTGACATGCTTGGACAGGTGGTCACTCCGTGCAAACTTCTTCTCACATACAGGGCACTGATATGGTTTCACTCCAGAGTGGGACCGTCGATGTCGAGAAAGTTCATCTGATCGTGAGAACCTTGGAAACAAATAAGAAAAGATTATCAGTGTGATGCCTTCACCTTTAAGTGGTCATCACCATACAGTACATAAAAACAGAACCAAGAATATGTAACATTATGATCATTCTTTCAAGGAAATACTCCTGAAGAATACTTCATTTTCTCCCCTTTTGTGGCCTTGTAATCCCTTGTATCGAGGTGGAGTCAAGGTGACTGAATGGAGCTGAGCATTTACTGGTCGGATGCCCTTCTTAATGCCTATGAGGAGTTTGCAGCAGATATTTACTCTTTGCACCCCAATAGAGAAACATCTGGCACTGCCTAAGATTGAACTCTCAATCTCTTGAGTGTGAGGCGAGTGTCTTCATCTCTAGGCCATCACACCACTCAGCTGAAGAATACTTCAATAAATCCTGCCAAATAGATTATTTTTATTCATCAGGACATTTTTGGGAAAGTACTCAGGGAGGCAAGTAACCCAAGATGCATATATGAAAAAAGTCATTCAAACACTGGTTCAATATCTGAAACATTTTCATTTCAAAGTAAGTTATTTCAGAATCTTGGATTATCTCCACCCTCCTGTTTACTGGCCATGGCTTTTAATGTACACATATATTATATATATATATACACACACACATACAAACCAAAACAGAGAGAGAAAATGGCAATTATAAGGCATGCTATGAAAAGTAACTGGGCAGAGGTAAGTCTCAAATGAATATTATGCAACTCACATCTTAATAAGACCCTATTATTCATACATTGTAGAGTACAAAGCAGAGATTGTCCAAAAGCTTTTTAGTATCCATTTGCTCTCACCTACATAAACAATAGCAGGCCAATCTATTTTATGGCAATATGTTTAAGGCTTCCCTATCAGTTACTCTAGGCACAGTGCTCATTTTCATTTCTTAGTCAAGGGAGTCAGCGTTGTCCAAAGACATTTTCCATGACCATTTGGCCAGCACGGCTATAAGCCAAAGGCACGTGGAATGCTATTATCTTCCTACCAAACTGATACTTATTAAACTACTTGCATTTACATGCTTTCGAACTGCTAGGCAGGCAGGAGTTGGGACAAGTAATGAGAGTTCACCCCATTGCATGATGCTTGAGTCTTGAACCCAGGCTGTCAACTTTCAAGCTGAAAAGAAACTCTTAAGACATTATTTTGAAATACACATTTTGCTAAGAAAAATTCCAAAGGGCTTTTTTTTCCTGCCCTCCCCTCCAAAAAGGAGGGTTTTAATTTTCCATTTTCGAGGATAAAATAATTGCTGCTGTCACCTGCAACAAATCTGAGGCAAGGAAATAAATTTTCTCTGCTCCAAGAATGGTTTTTTTCCCCACAGAAATTTCATTAGGCATTTCCAAAATATCATTTGCATTCAGAATTAAAATGAAAAGTCAATTGGAAAACCTAAGAATTCATGAAGCACGCTTGGGCTTAAGCCCATGTCACACTGAACCAACGGATACAAAGAGGATGTAAAACGGACAAAAAGCCTTGCCATCCGTTCGAAAACGCGATGTACTCACTGCCTTCGTTTGGCTTCCTCTCTACCCGTCCAGCATCCGTTTATTGAAATTTCATCGGCTCAGAAAGTTTTGGGCTGCCTAAAACTTTTGCGGGGAAAATGTATCTAGTTCGTCCGTTCTGCATCCGCTACGCATCCGCTACGCATCCGCTAGGCATCCGTTACGCATCCACTATATCCGCTAGGCATCCACTATGCATCCGCGCAACTCCATCCACCCGGACGTGGGGAGGAAGCGGAACAGACGCAGAACGGATGCAGAACGGATGCAGAACGGATGCAGCACGGAAACAAAGCGTTTAAAACGGAAAAATCATTCGCAGAGGGGACCTATCTTGGATATTAAGGATGCCTAGAGGATGCCTAGCGGAAAACCTATACTGCCTAGAAAAAGGGGGAGCAACTCGCCTGCATCTCACTTTCAGAACAGCAGCCCTGCGGTGCAGACCTCTGCAGCCTTCATCTGCCTCTTCCTCTTCCACAGCATCCAGTCATGTCCACCGTGGATTGTAACAAAGTCCTTTCGGCAGCCACCATCGTTCTGCAACAGTGCGAAGCCATCTGCAGGCTCTGTGAACACTACTGCGAGAAGAAAAGGAGCCACCCAAAAAGAGTCTGGGTCCGAAGATGGTTCGTCAGAAGAGCAGAGGACGGACTGTACAACAAGCTGATGGTGGAGCTCAGGAGCGAAGACACTCATGCATTCCAGAACTTCATGAGGATGCCTCTAGCCATGTTTGACCAAGTTGTGCAGCGCCTAACACCCAGGTTGATCAAGGCAAACACCAGCTTCCGGCCCAGCCTGGAACCTGGGCTCAAGGTGGCACTCACTCTGCGCCACCTGGCCTCAGGGACCTCCTACAGGAGCATGCAGTACGGCTGGAGGGTGCCATCCAACACCATCAGCATTGTGGTCAGAGAAGTGGTGCAGGCCATCATCGAAGAATACAAGCTCCTCCATTACCCCTCCACTGAAGAAGGATGGAATAAAGTTGCAGAGCAGTGGTATCAAAAGTGGAACTTACCACACACCGTTGGAGCCATGGATGGCAAGCACGTGGCCTGCAAATCTCCAGCCAACTCGGGGTCCACTTATTTCAACTCCAAGGGCTTCTTCAGCATCATCCTCTTCGCCATGGTCGATGCTGACTACAAGTTCATGTACATCGATGCTTCAGGCAACAGCTCATCTTCAGATGCCCAGGTATACAACGCCAGTCACCTCAAGGAGAAGCTGGCAGGCAACCTCAGGGTGGGCTTCCCAGATCCAGACCCCCTGCCCAACGACACGCAAGATGTGCCCTACTAAATCGTGGGAGATGACGCCTTCTCCCTCACAACCTACCTCATGAAGCCCTACACCTCCAGACTCCTCACCCGTGAAGAGAGGATCTTCAACTACAGGCTGTCCAGGGCAAGGCGGGTGGTGGAGAACACCTTTGGCATCCTGGCCAACAGGTTCCAGGTACTTCTCACCACCATGCAGCATTGCCCAGAGACCGTCAGGAGGATCATGGAAGCTTGCTGCATCCTGCACAATCTCATGCACACCCGCTACCCAGTCTTGCAGAATAGGCTTGTGGACCTCCAACAAGGCAATGGAGACATGGAGCCTGGGGAATGGAGGCAAGGGCGAAACCTGATCGACACTGAGGATGTGCAAGGCCCCAACAGAGCCTCACATGAAGCGAAGAAGCAGCGCAACCTCCTGAGACAATGGTGCAACTCCCCAGCTGGAGCAGTGGAGTGGCAAGACAGGATGGTAGATGCTTAATGGATGCTTCCTTCAGCCTGTCTCATCACACGGATGAGATTGGGCCATGTATGTTGGGTTGGCCTACAATGAACAGGGCGTTTAATAAAGAGTTGTGTTTATGTTGACATGTGTGGATAATTATTACATTATTATTGATAATAAAGGGCCGTAGGTGTGGCACCTGGGAGGGTGGACCATACAGTCCCACTATGCTTGCACTGGAGGTTTATCTATCCCACAGCTATTACCCATCCCACAGCTATTACCCATACCACAGCTATCCTTACCCATCCCACAAGCATGCAAAGGCTTAAAGCATTTCTAAAAGTTTCCAGCAAGACTTTATTAAAAAAAAGAAATGAAGCAAGTGTGTGAATCATAAATAGACTTTATTAACAACAAGCTATAAGACAAAAATGAGTCTCTGGTACTTCTCTTGGTCGCTCAGTCCCAGGGGTGAAGGGTGCAGGTGCTGTGGAGGTGGCTGGTGCTGGAGTGCTTGTCATCAGCTCCTCCAGAAGCAGAAGCAGCAGAATCCCCAGCCCCAGAAGAGCGAGCCCATGCTGCAGAAGCCCCAGGAAAACCAGAGTGAGGGCCAGGGGGTGGGATGGTAGCCCTGTCCCTCTTGCCAGGGCTTGCAGCAGATGGCTGAGGCTTGCTGTGCTTCCGCATGGTTGTGGGGTTGCTGGCTGGCAGGGAGGCTGGCAGGAACCAAGGCTGGCAGGAAGGCTGGCAGGGAGGCTGGCACCAAGGCAGGCAGGAAGGCTGCCAGGGAGGCATGCACCAAGGCTGCCAGGGAGGCATGCACCAAGGCTGGAAGGCAGACATGAACCAAGGCTGGCAGGAAGGCAGGCAGCAAGGCTGGCAGGCAGATCGGCTGGCAGCAAGGCTTGCAGGCAGGTTGGCAGCAAGGCTGGCAGGGAGGCTGGCAGCAAGGCTGGTAGCAAGGCTGGCAGCAAGGCTGGCAGGCAGACATCCAGGCAGGGCAGGCAAGGCAGTCGATGTGTCCGGCAGCAGGTCTTTCCTCTGAATGGCGACCTGCTTCCGAGCTGCTTCCGTTATATCCGCGGGGCTGACGCAATGCATCCTCCCCGCATGCGCAATTAACGCCAGGCATCCATTAGGCTTCTGCTGTGCATCCGCTGTGCATCCACTTCATCCGTTCGGCGTCCGCTCTGCATCCGCTCTTTCCGTTCCGCGTCCGCTTCGCTGAGGCCCCCCGGAAGCCCTGCGGATGTGCCATCCACTCCCATCCACTCCCATCTGCTTCCATCCACTGGGCTTCCGTTCCGCATCCGTTTTGCATCCGCCCTGCGTCCTCCCCGCATCCGTGTAATCCGCTCCGGTTATGCAAATTTTTGCCCCTTTTGAGAGCGGATAACAACAGATGGAACATTTTGCTCGTCCGCTGTGTCCTTTTTGCATCCGTTGGCCAGTGTGACATGGGCTTTAGACACCTCTGAATAGTAGAATCTCATAGCTGGTATCAGCCAAAACAGTGACAAAGATTGTCATAGACTAGAATCTTTAAGAACTGTTGTTCCTATAGAAAATAAATGAAATTAGAGGCATTTCTTAGCCAAAAAATGTATTGATCCCAATAATTTCCTCCTCCTGTCATTTTAAAAGTGGCAAAATTTGGAAGAGTTTGGGGAGCTTGTCCAAAGTATTGAGAGGCCACATGTAAGGACCCTGAGATGTCAAGTGGTACAACTTTGTTTTAAGAGAATAAAGTTAGTTTTTCTTCAAGAAAAAAATATAACTTCTCTTCACAACCTAGAAGAGAACTGGACTTTTTAAACTGAAACACTACCAACAATTATGTGACATTTTTTTTTTATTTCTTTTTGTATTTTATCTCCATTCTTTTAGGGAATTAAAAAATTACCCCTGCTAAATAGAATTCTTATCTGTAGTTTCTCTGATATTTATTAAGCATGTTCGAACAAAATATTTCTTAATGTTTGTTGTTGGACTTTAGGAACAAGACCTCTTGGAGGAGGGAGGTAGAAGGTTCAGGGTATGTGCTACCTGGCCCATGAAAAGGAACATGAGTTAATATGATAAAAATATATTTTGTATCACAGCTAAGCCTTCAGTTGATCAGGTAACAACATTGCTATGTTGGCATTCAGTTTGCTTGAAAAGATCAGTTTACTATAACTACAGAAATAAAATTGCAGTTCCTTATGTGCTTGCAATATGTACCCACCCAAACATTAAACATAAAAGATTCAGATTATTATATAATGCTCTCTGAAGACAGAAATGGACAGTGTGTTTTATAAATTGATTTTTCCACATTTAGGTTTGATTGGGTATTAATATACAATTATTATCTTTCATTTATGGAACCTTATACGGACTCCAGATAATATCAGCTTCCATTTTTAAACCCTCCCATGTTTCCTGGCCATCTCGTTTGCCTTTTTCTTGACAGGAAATGTAAATGTTGAGGATAAAAAGGCAGTTTTCTGTACAATCTTTTGAATATTAGCAGCAGGAGCTCCCAAGCAAAGGATTTAGTGCTATTAAATATGCTAATTAAGATTAGTTTGAAAGTTTCCTTGATTCTCTGAGCTACTCAGAAGATGCTGGAGTCATTTTTCTAGGAACAGGGAGGTCATAAGAAATCAATTGTGGAACTGTGAATCAATTTAAAAAGGTATTTGTGCATCTCTTGGATCAACTCCAAGGGATTTGACTTGATCTGGAGATTCAATTATTTCTCCTAATGATATTCAGTTAGCAGAGCTGCATTAGAGTAAAGAATATGATATCTAAACTAGATAAAAACCCAATTACTCCGGAAAGAGTCTTTAATATTAATCATTATTTTAGTTGCTACTGGCAGATTTAACAATCAGAAAGTCCACTGAAGTCACTAGTTCTCCAAGAACACAATTTAAGAACAACTGAAAGCACAATTAACATTAACAATCCTTACAGATAGCTTATAGGGCAGTAGTAACAAATAGCGGAAGGACAAGATTCCATGCTGGATCTGCACAGAAACATCTCTTCCAGAATAATTTTGAAAGGAATTCCAAATTTTTAATATTTTTAATTCAACTTTCCTGTGAAATCAAAATGGAATCTCAATAGACATATTATATTTAATCTTCTGAAGGAATCACTGATATACTTGAAGTTCCAAGGACTGTCACATCTATAAATTTGCAAGCATTGACTTCTCAAATATCAAGGGCGTGAAATTAAGACTAACTTCATAGGTGAAATATGATTCATGGAACTGAGTTTAGGTGTGTGAACTGCAAAAGGTTCTAAGCAGAATTTTTGAAAACAGAATTCATATATTGTTAATTCTATCACTTTCAGTATTTCTACCAATCTTCTACCCATTTAACCATCTCTTGCATTTTATATTTGGCTAGTGGGTTTTTGTGTGCGTGTGTGGCAATAACATATAGTTCAGCTGGGTCCTTTAAAAAATTATATGGGGAAATTGTTTCTCTGAAAAGGAGATTTTTTTCATGTAACTGCTGTTTAAGAACCCCATAATGGTGCAATGATTACAAAAACTATCAATGCAATTAAAAATTAATCAGGGCTAGCAAAGGAGTTCAGCATAAACAACTGCTTTGCCCAGAATAATTGTAACCATGACATGCAACATTTTACTACCTTGTAAGCTTTCCCAACCTAGAACCCTGGTTGGGCTAGAATGGAGGAAGCTGTCAGAGCAATTTTATCTATTTAAATCCAGGGTTGTCTCTTCTAGTACCCAGTACCCTAATCCTTTCACTTGGGATAAATGGCTCCTGAATGTTGGACATTTTCATGTTGAGAGATTGCAATACCGTATACAGTTAGGAGGTGATGTGCTACCTGAGAGTTTATATCACATTACAAGACAGATCTCTACAATCTACAGAAACAAAATAGCAGAGGCAAAATAGTGAAAGCAAAAAGAGGCCCTGCTCACACAACAGAAAACCCCAAAAAGGTGGAAGAAAGTAGATCCCCTCACAGGCTGATATCAGATTTCCTGATGTTTCCCGAACACTGTCTTGCTCCAATGGGATTAGCCGACCCCACTGGCATCAGCAGAAGAGGCCTTTTCTAGATCCTGTCAGCCATGGATTTTCACCTAGCAGGTTCCAGGAGAACAGACTTCTCTGTCATGGCCTCCTGCTCATGAAAATGTCTTGCCACCAGAGGTAAGATCCAACCCCACCCCTCTGGCCTTCTGGGAGGGCCTTAAAATGTGTCTCTGTTGGTTGACTTGGCCCCATGATGGGAGCTCGCTGTGCTAGAAGTGGTTGATTGAGTGAGAAACAAAATTCCATCATCACCACCCTTCCCCCATACCCCCCATGTCCTTGATTTACATCTTTTATTTATTTGCTGTCAAACTTAAATTTTAATGCCTTTTTATCTACGCTTTTATACTACTGTAGGCCATCCAGAGCCACTCGGGACAGTGAAAAGGGTAGCATATAAATTTAATAAATGAGTTTAAAACATCCAGTTTCTTTGGGCTGGTGAGCAAGTATTCTGATCAGGAGTGGAGCTGCTAAGTAAAGGAAAACACACACACACAAAGACTCAAACACATCAATCCTTCCATTCTCTAACAAAGCTGCTACCAGATGCCTTGCCTGGCTCAAGATTTAAATAAGAAAAGCTAGGCTCTTCAGAAAAGCAGAGACAAAGGGCCTTTTGTACTTTTGTACTTTTCAGGGTGTTTCTTGTTCTAGTACCAGTGAGATGTTGAAGAAGAACTCTGAGCTCCAAAACACATCAAGAATTGGGATCATCAATCTTGCACCTATCTGTTTCAGATTCCCTTCCTTCTTCTGTTCAGCTGAATTGGAGGTAGGACAATCCAAATTCATTTTAGAAGCAAAAACATCTAATGCAGCCAATTATGCTGGCTAGGGAATTCTGGGAGTTGAAGTCCGAAGTTGCTATGGTTGGGAAATACTGAACTCATCTCTTCCAACTACTGTTTGCTCCTCTGCTTTTTTTTTTTTAACCTCATAGTACCTCTGATAAAAATGGGTACCAAGCTAGAGGAGTGCCAGGCTGAGATATGCTAACATCTACCAAGCTGTCATTCAACCCTTTTCTCTAGAACTTATACTACAGTTTAATTAAGGGCTCACTTGATGCTGGAACCCACAGACTACTGATTCTGGAAAAGATAATGAGTTATTTCATTTAATAAACTTTGGGACAGGGAATAAGAATTTAAACCTGGTGCAGTATCCAAATCGAAGGGCTGGAGCTCTGATCATGAACACCCCAGCACAAGTTTCTTAAAATACCCCAACACAAGTTTCCAAAGACTGCATGGAGGATAGGGCATTTGTAATATCAGAAATATGGCCTATCAGTGCAGACTAGGATAATATAACTTGGTATGTTATCAGTTTTAATGTTTGGTTATAACACACCCAACCACAATGAAAGAGAACCAGGTTGTGCAAAGCTACTATAGATAATACTCAACTAAATGGAGCAATGACACAGGTAGTCCTTAACTTGAGACCACAACTGAGCCCAAAATTTCTGTTGCTAAGCCAAGACAGTTGGTAAGAGAATTTTGCCCCATTTTACAAACTTTCTTGCCACAGTTGCTAAGTGAATCACTGCAGTTGCTAAGTTAATAATACATTCATTATGTGAATCTGGCTTCCTCATTGACTTTGCTTGTCAGAAGGTTGCCAAAGGTGACCTTGGGACACTGCAAGCATCATAAATATGAATCCATTGCCAAGCGTCTGAATTTGGATTACGGGGATGTTGCAATGGTTGTAAGTGTGGGAAACGGTTATGAGTCACTTTTTTCTGTCCCATTGTAACTTTGAACGGTCACTAAATGAACTGCTGTAGATCAAGGACTACCTGCACTGATAATTAATAAGAGGAAGGGATTATCAATGAAACCAAACAATTTTTAAAAAACCAAGATGGCTGTAGTTGTGTATGTATTTGATTTTCAAACAAGAAAAATAAAACACAAACTTTTCATTCTTCTGTTTGTTTTTAAAGATACACATTTTGAGTAAATAGCCAGTCTCTATACAGAGCTCTGCTCTGGACTTTCCCTTTTCTTTCTGAACTCCAGATCATTGCCCTTCGAGCCCACATTTACTGTCCTCAACCAGAAATGCTAATGCTTCTACACTGAAACCAGTAGCGGTTTTGGACCTCTGCTATATACATTCTTCTTGTGCGACATTTTTCAAGCTTCCGAATACTCTTATGTGCATTTACTTGGAAAAAATGTCTACTCAACCTAACGTAAAGAAGAAAGAAAGGGAGAAAAATACCAGAAGCATTTAAGACAATCTGGAAAAAAACAGAGGCTTTAAATATGTTTGTTCTGGTCTTATGAGGTCTCACTCTCTCTTCAAACTCCAAATAAGTAAACATAACCTGCTGATAAAAGAAAGCTGTGTAATTCCAAGCTCAGCTGGCTCGGTCAATTTGACAATCTGACTTTGATGTTCAAGAAGAACATTCAGTTGATGTTGGGAAAGCAGAGATGCGTCCCCAAAGAGACGAACATTTGAAGGAAAAATGCAGCAACTTCCCTTCCTTTGTATAGCAACAAATTCTAGTGGCAAACATGGATTGGGATCAGAATAACACCCAAATTCAGATGGAATTAGACTGGAGCAGAGGTGATATTCAGCAGGTTCTGACCAGTTCTGGAGAACCGGTAGAGGAAATTTTGAGTAGTTCAGAGAACCGGAAAATCCCACCTCTGACTGGCCCTGCCCCCATCTATGCTCTGCCTCCTGAGTCCCAGCTGATCAGCTGGGTCCTCTTTTGTTGCCTTGCACAGGAGAATGGAGCTGAAAAGCAGGTTAGTGGGGTGGGGAAGGGAATAGGGATTTTGCAGTATCCTTCCCCTGCCACGCCCACCAAGCCACGCCCACCAAGCCACATTATGCTCACCAAGCCATGCCCACAGAACTGGTAGTAAAAATTTTTGAATCCCACCACTGCACCGAAGGCATTTGACTTTCTTCAGTACATTTGTCCAGCCAGAAAGAAAAAAATCCTGGAGAAACATCTAAGATTAGCTTGTTGCCAATTACAACTTTACCCTATGTATCACTTAATCCAGTGACCCCCAACCTTAAGGGTACCAGGGACCAGTTTCATGGAGAGAGGCTTTTCTGAGGTATGGGTGGGCAGGTATGGTTTCACATGCTGTCTGCACCTCCCACATACATGGACGGGGCTTTTACTTGTTTGCACGGCCTGATTTCTGGCATGCCACAGACCAGGGATTGGGGACCCAAGACTTACTCCTTAACTTAAAAGCAATTCTCAAATCACTTGGTTGATTTGTGAATTTCACAAGCTGAACCACTAAATGGGAAGAGGGAATAGCCTTGAGGAACAGAAGGAAGAGCTACAGCCAAAATAATTGTCAGATAAAAGAATCCTGAGTCTGGGCCAGACTTGTAATTGTGAGAAAGCATCTCAAACAAGACTCTCTGTCATTCACACAAAAATAAAGGGAGTCGTGAAAGCCCATTCAGATTTGAAAAATTCTGTTACTGTAATCATATAATAATAGTAAGTATTCCTGTGCATAACTTTGGCTTCTTGGTTTTGTCTATCTTGGAGGGATGACACTACCTTTTTGGTGGGTTTTCAACATAGCAATCACGTATTTTAGTTATATTTGCTGAAAACAAGAGGGGCAGAGATGTGCTCAGTTAACACTTGGGAGCGGTACAGAAGAGTAAAGTGAAGCATGGAATTGATAGTTCACAAAGGAATATGAAGCAGTGGTATTACTAAGTTCCATAGCATTGAGATTCATTTGTCACTGCTTTTCTTCTATTTGTTTTTCAGGCCAGCAAACCTTGTGACATATTTAGTCCACAAGCCATTCTAAATGTTCCCTTCCCTTTTGTTTTTGAAGAAGGGCCACTGATCTGGCTGACTCAAGGCACTATTTCTAAATTCTGGTTAGCCAAATTATATTTGCCCAAAGACAAGTACCCACAAACACAAATATACAAGCAAATTTCAGAGTGCAGAGTAGTAACTTTTTTTTTTTTTTGGGGGGGGGGGGGGGATGCACTTAAAATGGGAGGAGGCTAGTGAGGACCACTTTAGAGTAAAACGAAAAATCAGCCAAGTCGATGTTTGAGATGATGGGAGAATGAGGGTCGAAGGGAGTAGCTGTTGTTTAAACTGTTAAGCCTATTTTAGGGCTTACATATAGTTTTCCACCTTTCCCATCTCAAAATGGTAGGACACTATGGCACAATTTTTGGCGATTTTGGTAAACAAATCATTGAGGGCTAGACCGAAAGGACTCAGGGCTACATTCAGCCTTGAGACCTCAGTTTGCCCAACTCTGCACTAATCCAACATTTTAACACACATCCAAAATATCTGGAAAAGGACCATATTTAGTAAATACTCCACTGCCACATTCTGAGAGTCAGTGAAACACCCTACGATGCCTATTAAAGCATTATTAAATATTTTGCACATACTGCTATACAAAGAATTGGAAGCAAAAAAAAGATCGTATGATCCTTTAGGGAGTCCTTAAATTAGTCTCCAACCTCAAGCTGGGCAAGGCAGCAAACATACCTTCTTCTTATTTTCCCCACAACAACTACCCTGTGAGGTGGGTTGGTCTGAGAGATTGATTAGCCCAGGGTCACCCACCTGGCTTTCATGGCTAAAGTGGCACTTGAACTCACAGCCTCCCGACTTCTAGCCCAGTACCTTGATCAGATCCCTCAGCCATCTTAAGATGCAGGAGGCCTCTGTCTCTGTGTGGATTCTCAAGGGGCCATGGTTGCCCAGGAAGGTACAGGGTGATATTCCAGAATAGCCCAAGCTTAATAAATCAAACCTAGCTAATGCTGCCAAAGTCATCCCCTTAAGTAGACCTGGCAGGATGCAGTTCCATTGGCGATGCTGCAAAGTCATTTCTATTCTTATTCTCTTTCTCTTTAAGCAGTTTGCCAGGAAGGTATTAGTCACAGTATGTTTTACATAATGGAAAATAAATATTACAAATGTTTATATAAAACTCTGTCATTAATAGACACCAATGAACCCCAGCCCGTCCACCCCAAAAAAATCAGAGGAGAGAACCTTTATAGCATGCAAGGAAGGAATTCATATCTCTAATTCTGATTTTTTTTTTCACATTTCAAAATTAAAGAAATTAAGTCTTTAATTAAAGAAATTTAATCTTTAATTAAAGAAATTAAGTCTTGGGTTTACTTGATAAAGTAACCAATACTGAATATGTGACCTAAAACTCCTACTATCTTTTAACTACTGGCAGTAACAACTGGGGGTCATGGGAGTTTAAATTTTCTTTATCTACAGATTTAGGGGTTATTTTAACTAATCTTTCCTTATCATAAAAAACCTCATGTGTATTAATTTGAATCAATCTCTCTGTGCAAACATACATTTTTAAACTATAACATGCATACAGCAATATACAATCTATCTGAAACTACTGGAAGATCACACTTGTGGCTATCCATAGTAGAAAATATTTGTTGTCTATATCTTAGATTTTTAAGAGTCTTTTTTCACAGATGAGATTTCAATCAAAGTAGAACTGGAAGATATCTTGAAGGTCTTCTAGTCCAGCCCCCAGCTCAAGCAGGAGTCCCTATGCCATTTTGGTCAGGTAGCTGTTCAGTCACTTCTTTAAAACCTCCAGTGATGAAGCACCCACAACTTCAAAAGACAAGTTATTCCACCAGTTAATTGTCCTCACTTTTAGAAAGTTTCTCCTTATCTGAGAAAGTATAAATGCATTTGTGTTGTGTTCATTCCTGAAGAAATTAAGCTATTTACATAATAGAGATATCCTCTGATCCTTTGAGCTAAAAGGGATTTTGGAATCACAATCAACATTTTATAAATTGTAATGGGTGAAATATAGGAAGCTGATTTATATAATTTCTAAACAGTTGCTATCAGACCTCTTAAGTGGAGTAGACAAGAATGAACCTTGGAATTTCTGAATGCAAAGAGTCTCTTTTCCTGCTGAGCTATATCAGGGTATCTAAGGTTTACTAAAACAGTTTGCAAAAAGAGTAAACTGTAATTGGCATTCAAACAGCAGAACTTGCTCTGTCAAAACTGACTTATCTTTTAGAAATGGGATATCACCAAGTATTTCTATAATGGCCAACATCCTATTATATAAATACAGTTGTTTCTGGAGACTCACCAAATTTTAAGGGAACATGCTCTCATTACTATGTTCATTAGATGCACAGTAGAATTTATGAATTGGATTCAGCCACCAAATGACAGTACTAACCTCCATCCACAGCCAGGCCAAGTACATGCAAAGGGTTTTTCCCCTGTGTGCCTTCTTAGATGGGCTTTCAAATGGCTGCTTTTAGTGTACATCTTGGTACATCCAGGAAAAGTACATTTGTGCATTTTAATGAGTTCTGCTGCAGGATTCTTTTGAAACTTTTGACCCATGATGACTCCAGTTTGACCCTGCATTGTACCTCCTGGACCAATGGGTTTTGCAGCTATTGGAACTGGAGCTATGCGGACAAATTTGGAAGATGAGTTCAAGTTGGATGATTGAACAAGTTGTGGCACCAGTGCAAAAGTTTGCCCTTGGATGTTGACCAAGAGCTGTGCAATTTTAATGTTTTCTTGCACTTGTCCTTGTGAACTAGGGCTCACATCTGATGGTTGCTTAACTTGAACTGGCTGGATCTGGAGCATGACTGGTATTCCTCCATCAAGGGACACTGTTCCGTTGGATGTATGGCTGCCTTCCATTGCACCATTTGATTGTTCATTTTTACTGTCTTTTAAAGTAACACTTGGTACCATCTGGTCTTTTTGCTGTATGGAAGCTACAGTAATTTGGCTGCAAGCTCTCATGTCTTTGGTCTCACTCTTAGGTCCTTCTTTGAGATCAATCTCCATGTTTTCTTCCAAAAACTCCTCTATCTCCTCAAGGGTTGGCTGGAATGGTCCAGAATCTTCCATCTCCACTGTAAACTCTGGCATTCTAAAATTCTCCTCCTTCACAATGGGCTGAAGTCTTCTTTTATCCCACCAAGACACATGGCCATTCCCCAGAGATGCCTGGGACAACAAGTAGTCCAAGATGCTGTCCTGATTCTCAGCACTTGATGAACTCCCATAGCTGGAGCCTAGAACTTGTGAATCTGGGCTCGAACAAGAACAAAAACTTGAGGAATCACTGTCATCTTCAGACACTGGGGAAGGCAGCATTTGGTATGACCTCCCAACAGCTGTCATGTCCCCAAAGTATCCAAGTGAAGGCTTGATGGATGAGAAAGATTCATCCGCAGGAAGCAAGTGATCCACCATTCCTGGATGATCTCTTTATGCGTGTCCCACCAGCATGTACCAAACGAGTGAAAACCTGAATGTGGGAAACACAAATGTTGAGTTAGAAACCAGAAGTAATTGTTCCTCTCAACATGCCTAAACCCTATTGCTGGATTTAGAATGCTTACAGAGTACAGCACATGTTGCTACATGTTTTGATTTAGGTTGTATCACCCAAGAGGATTTTTTGAGTGCTTGAAAACTTTCTTTAAGATTGTGCTGCATGCTTACAAAACAATAATCTCCCCAAACCATTTCATAACTGTACATTGATGACTGTACATTTACAACAAGCTTTCTTTTCAAATGTTTGTTGGCAAAAAGATAAAGAGTTCTATATTTTAGCCATTAATCCTACAAATAAAGTTAAAGAATACACAAAGGGGAAAAAAAGAATACCGAGTTTTTCTCCCACCCCTCAATTTCTTTATAAAAAAGAGATTTATCTCTTAGGAAGCAGTTTTCTATCTGCTGCAATTTTTATTCTTTCACATATACAAATATAAGCTAATTATTGTGTGAAAGCAAGGAATCGCAGGAGCTAAAAAATATTGGCTGGTCTTCAATAAAAAGTATACCATGGCAATTTTGCTTCCTTAGATTAATGAATCAATCTTTTAGCATTAATATCTTCAGTGCTGGTCCTTATAAGGTTTTGAACCAAGCAAGATTCTTCAGTTACCATATTTCTGGAGGTGGAATCCATTTTCCCCCCCTGCCAGCTCTCTTCTTCAATAAATAAGTAAAAATTATAGACCAAAAAACAAAATACATTCCTCTCTGCAACATTTGGCCTGACTACAAGATCACTGTTAAATGGTGCTGCCTGCATTACTGAATATTTATCATTTGCAAACACTACCTTAGAATGATCAAAACCACATCCCATTCCTAAATTTGGTTTCGAATTAGTCCTTCATTCAGGTTTTAGATTTCAAAGCCTTGCAACCAATCCAATCGGCGGAGTGCTGCCATCCATCAATTCATTCAACTTCAGCATCTCTACAAAGCCCAACATTGGGGGTGGGGCACAATCACTCACAGACATCCCTTCTACTCATTGAAGCAGAATTCACAGACATTTGTTACGTTCAGATGGAAGCATAAGCTGAAAATGTCTGCAACCAACCCTTGCCCGTGTTTTCGGCCTAGCCAACTTTCAACTGGTTGAACAAAGGATTTCATAAACACACTCAAGAATATACATGTTTTAAGAAAGCTTTGATAGTTGTAGACACAATTTATTAGGTTTGCATTTGCAAGGCATGCAAGGAGAGAAGCAAGAGTTAGAGAAGGTGCATTGTAGTAAAAAGCCTGTATTCTACCCTAAAAGAAACAGCAAACCTGAATATTCGCGCTATTTTTAACATGGTCTTCTGCTATTGTTGCTATGATCACTTTGTCACAATGTTATCCAAAGAAAGGGACATCATATTCACATAACTGATACAATTTATTCTGCATACTTAACTTCCCAATCTTTGCTTCATCCCATTTGAAGGAAACTCATGCAAGATAAATGAGTAATTTAGCAAGAGATATTTTCCGCTTACTCCATCAGGACTCATCTGTTAACATTCCACAGGATATCAAACAGAGTACAAGTACATTTCTCTGAGACAGAGCTTTTTGAATGATCTGGAGTGAGGACATAGTTTGGAAGAAAAAGCACTCATCGGCTTGCCATTGCACACTTTAAGCACAAATACTAGACTTCTCTTTTCTTTAACAGAGAGCATTTACAAAGTGATCACTATATAGAATAGCAGGAAGTTGAAGTAAAAGTTAGAGCCCATTTGGTGTGACTACCCCAGAAAAAAATTGAACCACAAAATTAATTCCTCACACCACTGATTTGAATGTTAAGAGCCAAAGCAAGCCAGTGACATTGGCAGCGAATACTTCAAAATGTTCTGCTTGGCTCCACAAACATTATCTCATAATCCTAGATGTGTCTCACTCAGACAGAAGTCTTTTGGGATCCATTCCCAGTATATGTACATTGGATTGCAGCTTTCATCCATTTACGCACTAAACTTAATTAACCTAAGCTTTAATTAAATCACTACTATGGCAAATGTTCTATCTGCATGTTTGGAACTAGGAGAATATTTGTATATTTGTTCAGGCTGTTTGATGCTGGTACATTGGCATTCCCATAACACTGTATCTAGTAATAATCAATTTGAATGCTTTTTAAAAAATATACCATTGAATTTATATTTAATTCAAATAATTCATTCTTTGACAAATCGATGACTAGGTAGGCAAGTGTTGCATCAGTTTATAAACTCATACTTGAATTTTCTCCAGGGAAGAAAAGCCAGATCTACCAGTATAGTGTGGACATATGGTTATCTTTCTTCCTTTGGAAAACTTGACTTGTGTAAAATTCAGAAAAGCCACAACAATTACAAATGATAGAACTGGAAGGCAGTCTCATTTGGTTTTGGTTTTCTGCACCATTGTTCTTCTGACCATTTCTGGTCAGTTCAAGATGAAACTAAGTTCTTCCAATACTTTGGGCACACTGGCTACTCCAGAAACATGATATTTAGCCAAACAAATCAGAACTTGAGAAGAGACCTGTTCTCTGCTCTTAAAGTAATTTAAGTGAATCCAGAGAGTCCCAAGTTCAAATCATACCAGAATGCTATTCTAGCCTGCCCACAAAGAGCCCAGTGAATTGCTTTGCTTTATTTTAGAAAAGGTAGAACTATTTTACTTGGGCAGCAGGGAGAGGGAGTTCATAATTTTTATTTCTGCTTTTTTGCAGCTGCAATTTGCTGGACTGGAACTGTTTGCAATATCCTGATGTTTTTCGACTGTGTTTTTAAAATTATATAGTTATTATTTATTGGATAAATTCTTTCTGATCAATACAGTAAAATATATTTGAGTTCTTCCTTTTTATATTAACATTAATTCCCTTTTTCCAGGGGACACAGTATTTACAAACAAATAAGTAACTATTATACAGCATCACCATTTGGCCTGCAATCGGACCTAGGATTAGGCAGCACACTCACATCCAAGGTTAGAAATGCCATTCAGTCTCTTCGTTGAGCAGATCTGATGTCACAAAAAGACAACAAATTGCTTATGACATTGACACTACCAAGGAAGGATGGGCTGCTGGTGGGATTTTAGTCTTCAAAGTTGTTCCCTTTGACCATTGGGGAGTGTTGAGTAGCTCTACTCAAGGGAATAAACTAACTTGGATCTTTGGGATAGCTCCTTACTTAAGTTTTGTGGGCATATGAAGTGAAACATAACAGATACTTTTCAGCTTATCCATTGACTAGGCTATACCAGAATTTGTTCTGACAAAACTGGAATAGGACAAGCCAAATCAAAAATCCCCAAATATTTAGGGAATGTAAAACTGGGGAATATTTTCCCAACTTTAATCTCCTCAGCTCCAAATATTTAAATGGGAACATTTCTTCTTGATATTTTACTGACACTATTCTATCCAGAGCTAGAGACTCTTACAGCATAATTCTCTCCATTTCTAAATAGGATTGAATTAGAAGGCTAAAAGCAAGGTTAAAAGGGTTGTGACTTTAAGCCTGTTTTGTATTGTGATCACTGGATCTACTGTAGGAAACAATGGCACATCCAAGCTGCCATGCAACCAATGAAGAGATTGGTACATTGGAGAAGGGAGGTATCTATGCCCATAAAAAATGTACAGCTCAGTAGAAGAGTAGAGAAAGCAAAGAAGATAGAAAGTTTCTTTGTAAAAATTTAAGCTTCCTCAGCTGGAGGGCCCCAGATGTTTTTGCTTCATCTCCTTACCTTGATTGGCATGCCCAACACATCTGGAGAAATCCTAGCTAGAGAAGCAGTTCCCTTCTCTCCGTTAGACATTACCATTTAAAATAGAATCAAGAATGATAGCGAAGTTCAGCGAAGAATGTGATATTAGCAAGATACATGAGAGGGCAGATGGAATACTAGCTGAGTCTCTGAATGAAAAGTATGCTTTCTAATTAAAGCTCAGCTATTCTTCGTCTTGCATTTACCATACTAGAGGGCACCCCCAGGATATCTTGCTCTAGAAACATGAACATAGGGTAAACATACTACCCTATGATGCAGAGTTTAGTAAAAGGATGCAGGAGTTTAAGCCCCTTCCCATCAAAGCAGTCATTCAGTGCAGGTTCAATTATGCTGCGGGAATGGAAATGTTAAGTTGTATTTAAACTGTTAAAATGTAAATAGATGACTTTGTATATCTTGGTAGTATGTTTACTACAAAAAATAAAAAGTAGACAAATTTCAAGGCATGTAAATGCTGAAGGAAAAACTGTGAATAATGTGTGATCTGTTGCAAAGCACAAATGCTTGTTTAAAAAATGGAGGTGGTTGTGTATAGGAGGGTACTCCTGCTTAGTTTGTAAGAGGGAAGTGAGAATTCAGAATGTCAGGAGAAATTTAAAAGTAATCTGAAGATTATGAAAATGGGATATCAAAGAAGTACGTATACAGTAAAGCAAGAAGACACAGGATCAAGAATGAAGGGGTAAGTGAACAGCAGGAATCAGTGGCCAATAGTAAAGAAGTATGTTGAGGTTGTATGTCATATAAGGAAAATGAACAATGATCAATTCAAAAATATGAAGAAAAAGTGAATGGAGAGAAAGAGAGACGGAGAAAATTGGGGTTGTATGGAGTTGATAATATCCTCAGAAACAGTGAAGTGAGGAGATCAAAGACAAAAGGCAATATACAAAATGCTGCATAGATACAGAAATCAGAGTGGTTTCCATGGATAGAAATGTAAGAGACAGTACATAAGAGTGTTAATGTAAAATAGATTTAGCTGTTTGTTTTTCTGTTTATCTGTGGTTTTAGTATTTATGTTATTTCTTAATCCTTCATTGCACTTTGTATGATATTTACTAGAAAAAGGAACAATGACTATGTTTATATGTAATCCCTTTCTAACTAAAGTGAGCCAATTTCTTCTTTAATTTGAAATTCTTCAAGCCTAATAAGAGATAATATGACAATTCTAGGCATAGAAGAGAACCTGTATTTTCATTGATTGAAATCTGCTCTCTCACCAATTGAAACTAGTTCTGGTTTAATAGAGAATAGATTCCTATCTGCTGCCACTGAAAAGGGGCCACATCTAAGGAAAAACTCATTTCCCTACTCATAATAGTCTCAAGGTTTCTGCTGGGCTGTTTTTCTATGTTGCTTTCACACCAACCTTAAGACAAGGCTTAGGAAAACAAACATAACTCTGTTCCAAAGAACAGTTGTCAGTTTAGGTCAGCAACTAAATATTATAAGGACAGGAATTGTATTGCTGCATTTTGGACTCGACACTCCGAGAAGAATGTAGAAAGCTATGCAAAAACTGATCTGCTTGTCATTCTAGGAGGAGCTGAGAGCATTACAAGGGAATGCCATGTCACTGCAAGCATCATTAGCTTATTTGGTGTTTTTTAAGCAGCTGTGGATATGCTGACAACTGCATTCTAGAGCTGCCAACATCTTTTTTTCTCTTTGATGCAAAACAATCCCATAAATATCTGCTTTCCTGACAGGGCCAATTGCCCTGATATAATGTGTAGATACTTGTTTTCATTTGGTATAACCCGGAGTGGAACGTAAGCATATGTACTTTCTAGGTTGGCCTTTGCCCAAATTCATCGGAATGCTGTGGCTCAGAAATTCCAAGAAACTCAGAACATAACATACCATTGCCACTGTTTTTATATAGGGAAAACATTAATCCAGCAGCTAGTATGCTCCAGCAGTCAGTGTTGAACTTGTTTGGATTGGAGAAATTTGAGTTCCAGACTCTGCTTAACTGCAGGATAACTTTCCCCACCCTGGTTCATTTTTTTCCTCTCCATTCAAAAAGGCTTATTTTATGTATTTATAATCCCACTTTCATTATCTTAATAAATAATGCAAGGAATTTAACATATGAATACTCTTCCTCTTCCTATTTTCCCCACAACAACAACCTTATGAGGTGAATTGGGTTAAGAAAGAGGGACTGGCTTTAAGTTACCCACCTATCGTTCATGCCTTAGCTGAGACTAGAACTCCCAGTCTCCTGCTTTCTAGCCAGAATGGGACAACTTGCCACAGTCAGCTCAGCACTGCCAATTCACCATGGCCAACTCTCCGTGGCCAACTAGTCACAGGGCAACTCGCTGTGGCCAACTTGCCAAGGGACAGCTCCCCGTGGGATAATTCAACAACTATATTTAATTATTTTTAAAAATATTTTAATTTTTATCATTCACATTTCATTTTATCCTCATTTTGCATCCCTTCTTTAATGAAATGATTCCACCATTTTTTTACTATTATGTAACTTTTTCCTACAGCAAGTTGTCCCGTGGTGAGTTGGCTGCTAAATAAAACAGCCAATGAAGCTGACTTGAGATTCTGGGCTTTTCCCACAAACAACACTACGTTCAAGAGAGTAGCATTGACTAGTGTTCCTTCTGCCACTGATATACAGGTGCCATTCAGGCACCCAACCACCTGTGCATTAGGCTGCCCCGAGGACGGGTCCTATTCATGTACAGAGGTATACTTATAGGGAATTGCTTTGTAGAGGCAATTCTGGACCTATCAGAATTCCTTTTCAATATGCCAGGAGTGTCCAGTCTGAATTTATTTGTTTTCATAGCACCAGGTGACAGAGGGAAGAGCCAATGGAGGGACCTATCAATGATTTCTGCATTCTTGGGATAGACGATGCTATGTTTGATGCTTAAAAGCAGTCAAAAGGAGCAAGAAGCAATGCAACACACATACACAATTGCATATTCATTACTTCTTATTATATTATCATATAGAGACACTGAGCAAAGTATGGCATTGGGAGTAATTGTCTTCCACAATTAATCCTTGGGGCTTTAGATTCTATCTGAAGTCCCGCCCTAGGTGTATCTATCGATGTGCACACACCAGAGGCTGAGTGTATGGACACAATGCACTTCTCAGACTTCTTTGAATATACAGGTAGTCCTTGACTTACAACAGTTCATTTAATGACCATTCAAAGTTACAACAGTACTGAAAAAACTAACTTATGACCATTTTTCATGCTTACAACCATTGCAGCATCCCCATGGTCATCCGGTCAAGATTCAGATGCTTGTCAATTGATTCATATTTATGACGGTTGCAGTGTTCTGAGCAGAGGTGGTATTCAGCAGGTTCTAACCAGTTCTGGAGAACCAGTAGTGAAAATTTTGAGTAGTTCAGAGAACTGGCAAATACCACCTCTGAGCCCCCATCTATTCTCTGCCTCTCAAGTCCCAGCTGATTGGCTGGGTCTTCTTTTGTTGCCCTGCACAGGACAATGGAGCTGGAAAGCAGGTTAGTGGGGTGGGGAGGGAATGCAGTATCCTTCCCCTGCCACCCCCCCAAGCCATGCCCACCAAGTCACACCCACCAAATCACACTCCCAGAACTGGTAGTAAAAAAAAATGGAATCCCACCACTGGTCCTGAGGTCATATGATCACCTTTTGTAACCTTCTGACAAGCAAAATCAATGGAGAAGCCCATTCACTTAACAACCTTGTTATTAACTTAACTGCAGTGATTCATTTAATAATTGTGGCAAAAAAGGTTGTAAAATGGGGCAAAATTCACTTAACAAATGTCTCACGAAACAATATAAATTTGGGGTTCAATTGGGGTCATAAGTCAAGGACTACTTGTACAAATTTGTTCACTCTCTGTCATTTCTTTTCCTTTTACAACGAGAAACACTGTGCTCTTGAATATCCTTGCATTGTAAGGTTTGATAGCTCTGCCAGAAACAAAAACCTCCAGATAACAATCTAGAATACAACAAAGAAGAGGAACTCCGTTCTAATCCACAAAGATGAAAACTGGAGCACACACTATATGTGTTTTGAGCAAGGCATACAATAATCCAGTGTTAGATACTGATGTATCCCAAGGCAGGGCAACAAATCTTGAGTGCTCTGGTGTGATCAATAACCCTGTATGACAGAGTGATGTAGAAACTGGGACAGGGTCAAATTTGTTCACTGAACTATGTGGTTAACCAGAGATTTCAACTCACAGTCTGTGTGAGCCAACACTCTCAAAACAAACTTGGTGGGTATCAAATGAACATTTTAAAAAGATACATTTGAATCTGAATCATGGCTACTGTACGCCTTGCTGTTCACTCTGAGTCAAGAATGAATGAATGAATGAATGAATGAATGAATGAATGAATGAATGAATGAA
>BLBF01000003.1:34282399-34299516 GCA_015471245.1 Laticauda colubrina | reverse complement strand
GAATGAATGAATGAATGAATGAATGAATGAATGAATGAATGAATGAACGAACAAATCAAATGTATACTATGTAGTATCTCCTAATAAAAGCCTTTGCTGTCTCTCTGCTTAGGAAAGTTTAAATATATAGATGCAAGAAAGCCTTTCCAGCTTAGGAGAGACTCAGGTTTTTCAGAACTGTTAATTTTGGCTGGTTGTATGTTTTACAGCAGGGGTCCCCAACTCCCAGGCCGTGGACCGATACCCATCCGTGGCCTGTTAGGAACCGGGCCGCACAGCTGGAGGTGAGCAGCAGGTGAGCAAAACTGTGCACACAAGGGATCTAAGGTTGTATATGTCTTCTCCCTTTTCCACAGTCTATGGGAAAGCTGACTTCCACAAAACCTGCCTCTGGTGCCAAAAAAATTGGGGACTGCTGTTTCACAAAGACAAACATTTAGTAGCATCAGATGATAATTTCCTTATATTTATGAATTACTCTGTGCATCCGATGAAGTGAACTCATGAAATGCCTTTGAATAAAATGTATTATTGTAATTTTTAAAAAATTACAATACCTAGACTCCATTTTTCACTACCACAGACTAACGTGGCTCTTCTACAATGTCTACATAACGGTGAGTCTCTATATAACCATGATGGTGAACCTATGGCATGCATGCTGTAAGTGGCATGGAGAGCCATTTCTGCCAGCACATGAGCTGTCACCCCAGATCAGGTGCACTGTGCATGTGGGCGTGCCTCCCACCAGCCAGCTGATTGTTGGGTATCTGCCACACATGCGCGGGGGGACTCTACATACATCTGCATACATGTGCAGAGGTGTGCGGTATGTGAACGAGGGGGTCATGCTTGCAGGTGCTGGGGGAGGGGGGGTCATGTGTGCAGTGCATTATGGGTATAGGCACATAAGTGTGCGCCCATGCATGCGCACCCTTTCAGCATGTGACAACAAAAAGGTTAGCCATCACTGCTATTTAACATGGCAACAACTGGACAGGATACTATCAGCTTAATTTTTCCAAGGAGAAGAATTCTTTTGTAGATCTCATGGCCACTGAAAACATTGCAAGGATGTTCTACAGGCCTCTTGGAAAGTTTAAATGTTAAAAGGGTCTGTTCCCACCTTTTTTTCTCCCTCTCCAAGCACTATCTCAGTCCCTTTACTGCCCACCCGAGGTCATTTCCTAATCTTATTGCATTATTTTGCACTTTGTAATTTACAGTACATCACCTGTCACATGTGGCTGGGTAGGCAGCAAGGTAGGAGTGCTGATTTTTAGAGCAAAGGAGCTATTAGGACACACGGATTCAAGTGAAGAGCAGTTGTCAAGCTTGTTTTGCAGTTTTCAGGATTTCCTAGCTTTATCTATGCCTCTGCTAAAAAGGAAACACAGCTGAGAAGGGACGGAGATCCTTTTCCTTGCCTGAAGTTAATTGGCTTGAAAATATATCCATCCCTTTATTCTTTGCTGAAGATTTTGCTTTACAGTACCAACATTTTTATTAGTTTTAATCTGCAGGTCTGGTCAAACTACCTGAGCTTTGGTCATTCATGCTAGTCACACATGCATGCAGTCCCGAATCTGTCTATCTATATGCTCCTCTATCCAGCTCAGGGAGGAGGGAGGAGAGCTCAGAGATTCATTGAAGTGGTTGGGGGGGGGGGGGAAGAAGGGAGAAGAGATGGAAGTGACAGCTGTATGAAATTATGCTGCAGTTTAGGCAAATGTTTTTAAACCCCTCCCTCAGCTTTACATCGCATGGAATCAAAGAAACTCAGTTTCCCTGGTGCTATTCTCTCTTCCGCACTCCCTTCCTTTGGACTCTGAAGTTTGGAATGACCGACAGTAACCCAGCAGCCAGCCATTTTTCTCTCTCTCTCTCCCTCTCCCTCCCTCTCTCCCTCCCTCCACTCTCTCTTTTTCGGCATTATCACAAAAGCCAGAGCAGAACCATTACCTTCCAAAAGGAGTCCAATACGCACACACACACACACACACAAAGTTCTGCTGGAAAAAAATACGAAATATTTATGCCGAAGCCATTGGAAACATCACCTCATCTCCAAAGGTAAAAATGATGTAAGCCACAAAGTTTCCACAGCAAAATATGTTGCAAGGAACGAAGGGAAATCTCCCTACAGTTCAGAAGAACACCTTGAGTGCTCTCTGGCCAGGTGCAAGGAGACCTTCTCCAAACTGCTGCCCTCTGAATATGCGGATTATATCTCAGCCCAAGTTTTGGCCAATGGCCGTACTGGCCAGGGTAAAGATACAAACTGTACATAGCAGGACAAGACTGGAGAAGATCAACGGAGAGAGGGGCAGAAATGAATCTTTGCCTTGGCAACATTAGTGAAAAATAATAGGAGTTGGGTTTTCCCCTACATTCTTGAAAGCTGTCTCACTGACATGAAGAAAAATAAATGGGTGGTTTTCAGATGGCACTGTATGGTATATATACAGCTTTCTCTTTCACATACACACATGAAATAAACAGCTTCCAAATAGGAAACAATCCTATACTTTCTCCCAAAAATTTGCCAAAAAAAAGATTATTTGGAGAATAACTTTGGGTTGTCGGATATACCCAGTCCTCCAACAGGATTTGGGGTATACCTTATGGTAAAGAGATAACTCTAACAATTAGAATTCTCTTATTAGCTCCCCAAAAAGGAGGATTTTTCTTGGGCAAGTGAACAATGCTGATGGCAGATTGGGAAATTTCAAATCCCACAGCAGGTCTTATTCCAAGAGACCTTCCATATAATTCTATCATTGCTACAAATCCATCCATTTAAACGCTGCAATGTCACCAACTAGTTAGCTGCTTCTTAAGACTTAATCCAGCAATTTCTGGGGTTTAATGGCTGGCACGGGCCAGCCTTCCTCAAAAGCCATCCAACAGATCTCTTCATTTCCCATCATTTTCAACCCCCCAGCAGCCCTCTGTTGGCAGGAATGATGGGAGATGTAGTCAAACACCGTCATATGGCTTCCATATTTATCAAAAGCACCAATTAATTTCTCTCTTGCTGGGCTCATGCACGCTGCCTGCAGCCTGGGGATATTGAAAGTGGGGAGGGGGGCGGTTTTGTGGGGAGAGAGGGGAAAAAAAAAAAAAAAAAAGACAGCAGCCCAACTCTTCTGAGCGGCTTTTCAATCCAAAAAGGGAACCCAAAGGCCAGTGGGAGCATTTGCACACAACGGTACAAGTGGCAGATCTGGGACCTTGTCAGCTGGCATTGAAAAGCGGCCTTCTCACGTCCTGGGTTCACAGAAGAAATGGAAAAGTACCTGCCTGTTTTATTTGCTGCCGAAGGGGAGGCGACAGTCACCGCACCGGCACAGCGACTCCCAGAGTTTACGGCCGCCTGACGAAAACGAGTTTTCTCTAGCAAAGCTCTGCCTGAAGAACATATGGTGGGAAATCGCCTTTCCCCACCCACCCACCCCTTTTTTTTTTTTTTTTTTGCTCGTTCTTCGGAACTTGGGCGCTCCGATCGATCGGAGAGCCCCCGGCGCCTTTCGACGGCGGATCGCGATCCTTCAAAGCGGGGCAGATGGGGTCTCCTCCGTCATCTCTCCCACCCACCCTCCCCTCCCTCCTTCCTCCCCGTGCCCCCTTCCTTTATGACAAACAACTTCGCGCCCAGAGAACGCCGCCTTGGCCTCCATGTCCTGGAGCAAAGGCGGATTTTGCGCCCGTCCTTCTTCCGTCCACTTGTTTAGCATCCCGAAAACCAGAGCCCACCCCACCCCAGAGGCTGGCTACCCGACCGGCCCGGCTTCCTCTCCAGCGACCCGGGAGATCTGCGAGCAGCACGTTCCCTTCCCGCGCAACGCGGCTTGCACACACTGTGTTCTCTCACACACACCCAAGGACACACGCACGCGGGGCGGATTCCTCCTCCTTCTTCTTCTTCTTCTTTCTTCTTTCTTCTTTCTTCTTTCTTCTTCTTCCTTCTTCTTCTTCTTCCCCGCCACCCCACCGGCCCCATCCTCTCTCTCCAGTCGCGCCCTCCCATTGCGTGAAGAGGCGGGATGGTGTCCTTTTCCTTCCTTACCTGAACTTTCTCTGTTTCCTCAACCCCCGGAACGCGGGTGAGTCTGGTCGCTGGGAGGGAAAGAAAAACACCCCGCCAAACTTTAAATTAACCCCAAAGCAAGGGAGAAAAAAAGATCCCGACCGGCAGCCACTCCTCCTGGCATTTAAAGGAGGGGGAAAATGAGGGGAAAAGATGCAGCTATTTAAAAAAAAAAAAAAAAAAAAAACCACAACCCCAAACGTTTCCCTCAAGAAGATTGACAGGATGGCGAACGTCGTCCCCTGGCAATCGCCAACAGGCGAAGGGAGTTCCGACGTGCGACCAGCAATTCCGGAGGGTGATGTGTCCTTTTCGCTCTCTCCTCGCGTAGTACTATATCCCCATCACATGACCGCCGGGGAGGTTATCACAGTGAAAACAGGGGAAGGCTTGAAGGAGGCTCGACCCAAAGTGGCGGCCTGGTTGGCTCAGGCAAAGTCAAGGGGAGGGCCAGGGATTTTTGTCGTCAATGGAAGCCTCTGGCACGCCGGCGCTCTTTTGCCAGCCCCGCTCAGCCAGCGGTGGCTTCTTTCCGGGCTGTTTCTCAGCCGCGGACGAAAAGAGTTCGGCCTTCTCGCAAGGGGGAAAATCTCTCAGCCTTCTCGACAGGGTTCCCTTCCCCCCCCCCCCCCCCGCCTTGATGGAAACCACGGGGCAACAAAAGAGGACCCAGCCCATCAGCTGGGACTCGGGAGGCAGAGAATAGATGGGGACGGGCCCAGTCAGAGGTGGGATTGGCCGGTTCTCCGAATGACTCAACATTTCCACGACCCGGTTCTGCAGAACTGGTCAGGACCTGCTGAATTACCCACCTCTGTTGGGATTGTTACTTCCTGCTGCATAAGTAGCAACTTCCCTATCCGGACTCCTGAACCCCGTTTCTGGGCCGGCTGTATTGGACCACTCCAGAACGCTCCGGTTCTGGAGGATTTTACTCTGCCTGTGGGTGGGATTCAAATTGTTTTACTACCGGTTCTGTGGGCCTGGCTCGGTGGATGGACGTGGCAGGGGAAGGATGCTGTAAAGTCTCCAGTCAGAGGTGGCATTTGTTGGGTCTCCAAACCACTCGAGCTTTCCGTTACCGGTTCTCCAGAACTGGTCAGAACCTGCTGAATTACCACCTCTGGACTAGGCTCTGAAGTGGCTTTGGGAGTTCATGGCTTCCATGACAGCTGAGAATCCACACCATCCAGAGCCCATCTCAGGACACTGGTCACTCGCCAGTTTTGATGTTCCTGTCAAGAGCAGTGGCAATGTGATTGAAAATTGGGGGATCTTTCCAACCCTTGTCATGGTTGGATCATGCCTGATTTCTATGGACTTCAGGGAGGCTGGACCCAGTAGAGTGGTTTGCCCCTGGCGACTACTGGACTTGGGAAGGTCTCAGAGGCACTGGGAGTTGTCCATGTTGGTCTGTTGCACAGACCTTGGAAACCTTGCTTGCCACTTGGGATAAGGAGGTAGCTGAGGACTTGGACAGAATTGTGCTTATGCAATCTCTCTCCTCTGGGGAAGTCTGACGCTCCCTATGGGGAATGGAAGCATTGGGTGAGATAAAACAGAAGAAGAGGCATCTGGAGCCTTGCTGGCATTCAACAAAGGGCAAATCCGACCAAACATAGAGCCACTATTAAGGTCTACTTCTCCAACCTCATTACATCCTCAAATTGCTGCTCCATAGTCCAGTATTGATTGATACGGGCCCTCTTGGTTCAAGGGTGTGTGGAGAACCTCTTCCGGAGATGTACAGAGGAACTTGTATACCTTCTGTTGGATAGATTCACTCGGATTCATTCCAGAATGGACACTGCGCTTGTCAAAGGCCCAGAAGAGATGTGTGGGTTGAGCCAGGTGTGACTTGTCCAGTTATTTGGGAACTATTTGAACCTGTTGAACTTGAAAAAGTGGACAAAGTCCTCAGAACTGTGGGCTCAGCCACCTCCTCTTTGGATTCCTCCTGGCTTGTTAACGTGGCTCTGTGTGTGTGTGTGTGTGTGTGTGTGTGTGTATTAATGTGAGTGGATTCTAGCAATTCTTCTTTGGGTGGAGTGGGGGTTGTTCCTTTACCTCCTAAGGAGGCCTTGGTTTGTCCCTTCCTCAAGAAAACTTCACTGTATCCTTCCATACTGAACAATCTCACCTCCTTTTCTAGTGGAAGTTGGAAGAGAAGGTGGTAACACAATAGCTTCAGAGGGACCTGGAGGAAGTAGATTATTTGGTTCCTTTTCCAGATGTGAGGTGGAAATGGCATTCATTATGCTTTTGGATTCCCTTCAATGAGGTAGGACTGTGCATCCATCCTTGCCTTACTTGACCTCTTGGTGGCTTTTCACATTATCAACCATGGTACCCATCTAGACCAATTTAGAGGACTGGGGATGGGCGATACAATCTTTTGCTGGCTAGTCTCTTCAGAACAGATTCCAGTTGGTGATGATTGATAGGAGAGTCCCGTCTTCAGCCTCTATTATGTGGGGTGCCTCAGGGTACAGTGCTCTCCCCTCTCCTCTTTAACATCTACATGAGGCCAGTGGGCAAGCTCATCTGTCACCATGGGATGAGGTATCATCGGTATGCTAAGAGACAAAATCCAGATGCCATTTCTTGTTACTTACATGGTTTCACACCTGGATTTCTCACCAAAACAGGTCTCCTGATGGTCAGTCTGACTATGCCAGATTCATAATTCCTTGTCTCTCCTCCCTCCTCTCTCAACCCTGTAGAACAGATCTCCAAATGTAGCAACTTTAAGACTTGTGAACTTCAACTCCCAGAAGTCTCCAGCCAGTTATGCTGGCTGGAGAATTCTGGGAGTTGAAGTCCACAAGTCTTAAAGTTGCAAAGTTTGGGTACCCTGCAGTAGAAAACCCTGGGAAATCATATTGGATTGGAAAGGTCAAATAATGGCTAGAATGTGAGGACTCGGGGATTCTAGTCCAGATCTTCCCTGCATGGCTTCTGCAAGACTGCATGTTAAGAACATGCAAGACTAGTTCACAAGTAAAGCTTTCAAACAAAATAGCCCATGACTTGAATGAAAACACTATTTTCATGCCAAAATGAAGATTATTTTTGCTGGAAGCCTAGCATTGGAGGAGGAGACAACGCTATAAAGGATACACTGCTTGGGAAATAAAGTGTTAGCCAAAGCATCTGTGCTGGCTTTCCTTATCGGTCTAACCATCTTTGGAAGAATTGTTTTCAATCCACCTACACTTTTAACTACTGTGTGATGAACTCTGCAGTCCTCTATTGAGAAGAAGTCTCACACTCAGGGTTGTCCTGAGCTTTTGCTCACTGAGTACAAGTAGTCCTTGACTTACAACAGTTCATTTTGTGACTTTAGTCAAAGTTACAATGACACTGAAAAAATGTGACTTGTGACTGTTTTGCATAGTTACAACTTTTGCAGCATCCCCATGGTCATGTGATCAGAATTCAGATGCTTAGCAACTGATTCATACTTATGATGTTTGCTGTATCCCGGGGTCATGTGGCCCCCTTTTGTGATCTTCTGACAAGCAAGATCAACAGGGAAGTCAGATGTCAACTCATAAAACATTTTGTAAACACCTTTTATAGTTAACAACAGAAAGAAGGAGGGGAGTTTCAAAGAGCAAGCAGCAATGTGGAATTGAAAGTACATTCCATTCATATTTTCTTCAAAGACTGATTAGATGACTGAAGCTTCTGCTGGTGCAAAAATCTAATTGGAGAGCATGTTTGATGACTCTTAGCTATGGATGTTTTTCATTGGATGATTCACCCAGAGGGTGGAGGGGAAAGCAGGATCAAGAGTGATAGTGAATTATGTATCTCAGAGTTGGCTACACCCAGGTAAATATCAGGCATAGAATGTTACCTTCAAATAAATCTTTTTTAGTTTTGGAAGTGTGCTCGAGGCTCATGATTTAATTGGAGGAACTGCCGGAATCCTGACACCAGATTCACTTAATAACCAGGTTACTGGTATCGACTGCAGTGATTCACTTAACAACTCTGGCAAGAAAAGTCGTAAAACAGGGCAAAACTTACTTCGCAAATGGCTCACTCAACATAAATTTTGGGCTCAATATAGGTCATAAGTCAAGGACTACCTTTGTTCAAGTTTGAGAAGACTTATTTCTTCATAAATTTCTGTCTGCTCCTCTCTCCACTGACCCATACATAGCATGCTATGGTAAACAATGTGACTAAGATATTACAGAATTAGACAACCTAGTACTTCAGCAGTTTTGGGCTACAACTGCAATAATCCTTGTTATTGGCCATGCAGATTACAGTTGATAGAAATTGTCATCTAGGGTGCTAAGAGCAGTGCTACACTCCCCTACGATTGGAAATAATTATTCCATTTATTCTGCTTCTCTGTATCCAGTACAAGGGTCCTCATTTTTACAAGATTCAAAGAAACAGAAACACAGAATGTTGTCCAGAGGACTATTTCTTCATGTAACCCTGAAACAAATACTCAAAAGCTTTTTTTTCATTTCCTTTGCCCTCATAGTGTTGCCTTCCTCTGATGCTCAGCACATACCTGAGGCAAATTTAAGATACGTTCAGCTGTTCTGGTCTTAAAATAGCATTTTCCTTTTTATCCCATTTTCCCAGCTATTCTGTTGGTGCGGCAGTCTGGTGACTCCTAACATATAGGTCAGCCTCACTCCTATTTAGGTTAGTGCAGGCAGCCCCCTCCCCCCTTGGTTAATTGGGCAAAACTCCCACAGAAGTTTTGACATATGTCTAAAATAAACCTGCCAGTCTATATCTATCCTTTAAAGTCCACATTCTCCTCAGTCCTAACTCCATCCCACATTAAGAACAGTGCTCTTTCACTGGGGGCTTTTAAGAAGAGACTGGATAGCCACTTCTCTGGAATGGTACAGGATCTCCTGTTGGAGCAGGGGGTTGGACTAGAAGACCTTCAAGATCCCTTCCAACTTTTTTATTCTGAGTAATAGGACTTCTGCCAATGGTGACCTTGGTAGGAGGAGAGCAAAACAAAACCCTTGAAATTCATCAGTCTCATGTAGGAAAGGGATTGGCAGTAGGGAGAAAAATGTTTATATCCATATGGTTTTCTGGTGCTCAGAAAATGGGAGATAGCTCTGAGGAACAGTTCTGGAAGCCCAGGCATTGGGAGGAAAGGAATTGACACATGGAATTTGAGAAGATTGAGGGAGCAAATGGTAGCACTTCTCAAATATCTGAAAAGTTGTTACACGAGAGGTCAAGACTTACTTTCTTGTCTTTGGAATGCACAACATGGAGTTAAGGATTTAAATAGAAAAAAATCCCAACTAAACAAGAAGAAGAAAAAAACTTTTGAGAGTGGAACCCAGAGAGATGATAACTTCTGTGTAGGTATTCAGCAGAGATTAGGCTGCCCTCTGTTGGGGATGCTTTAATCTCAAAAGCCAGCATCACATCTAGACATAGTTTAAAACAACTAGAGTAGTTTGAAACTAGTGTTCAAAATATTAACACTTAAAAGAGTCTGAGAATTGGATTGGGAAATGTGGAGACTGTTCCATCAGTCTCTTCCTGAATGCTAGGGTTGTAAGCTGCAAACACAACACTCAGGCTATCCTCAGTAACTGGATATTTGCAGGGGTGGGATGATATGGAAGCCCAGGCATTGTCTTTGAGTGTTACCTAAACTTGCCTAATTGTGATAAGATCAAATATAGACTGATTATTTGTAATATTTGGGAGAGGAGGAAGGCAACTTTATTTTATTATCCTCACTGCAGATGTTATCATGTCTTTATGAACCTGGCCAGCAGATGTTCATAAATATGAAAACATAGGTGGGCATTCTGAGGTAGTATGTATTATGTGGATAAATTTCAACCACAGACAATTGTGCCATTCCAGATTTTTCTGTTTTTTTATAAAGAAAGAGATACTTTTATTGTTAGAATAATAAAATGCAAAGGAAAAGCAAAGCCTACATTGACTAATAACAACTGACTAGCACACAAAAAACCCTACTGTACTACTGAGCATGAAGAAAACATACATAAAAACATTATGGAAATATCGAGCATAAAAAAAATGAAAACATTATAGAAATATTTTTAACAATATGTTCTCCCTTTCCTTTCCATTTCTTCCCCAATTGCTGACTGCAAACTATCTCCCTCCCTCCCTCTCCCTCTTTCTGTATTAAAGAACATATAGAAATTAATGCAAAATAAAAAGAACAAAGACTGAAAGAGAAAAAGTGCCAAAAGAAAGAAGCATCTCTTTCCTTTGTAGCAAATATAAGTATGATTACAGTTATATCCTTCTCTTATGCTTATAAAAAACCCACACTTTTTCTAATCATTATCACCACACATCATAAGTGCATTTCCCCCCATTTAATACAAAATATCTGCAAGGGATTCCCAGTCAGCCATAAACGTATATATTGTCTTTTCTCTAATGAAATCAGTTAATTTAGCCATATATGCAAGTTCCATCATCTTCAACACCATTTCTCCACTGTGGGTAGTATCCAATCTTTTGAGCATATAATAATTTTGTGTAGCTGACTTATACCAGACAAAGCTCCACAACTTTTTTCAAGCCATTAGCAACTGGTTTCACTTGTATTTTAAACTTCAAAATCTTCTGAATTAACGCACTTGTATCAATCTTTTAAATCTTTTTTACAGGTCCATTAAGCACCACCTTTTACTTTTCAATCTCACAAAATTTCAAGCCGTACTCTCTCATTTTTTTTCACTTCTCCACATGAACCTTTTTGCTGTTTTTTGTCAGTCATATTTTTGCTGTTTTTTGTCAGTCATAGGTTTTGCCTGAGATTACAATCAGTGCAATTTCAAATAAAACACTCAACTTGGGCAGGGTTTTAAATTTTTACTCTCATGATTAAGTGCTAGTCATGAATATTTTTAAGTTTTTTCACTTATTTTTTTTAATCTTCAGATGTCCCTTTTCTAAAGTCCTAGCTGGGGCCAGTCTCCCAGAATGCCATTTCCTCTCAGCAAAGGTAAAGCTGTGCCTGTGTGCTACCTTGATAGACAGCAATGTCTTGAACTCCTCTTTCTTACTGGAATAAACCACCAATCAGATGCATGTTTAATATTAAGGACTACTTACCAGTGGCTATTCTGTACTTCAAACATACCAGTATACTGATATACAAGAGTTTAGGCAATAAACTTGGCAGAAGTGGGAGAGTCTCTCTGTAAAATGAAGCACGTTGGCTCACCCTACGATGCTTAAAATACACTGCTTTTCTGAGGAAACTTCTGCCTTCTTGAGACTTCTTCAAGAAAGATTAGCCAATCCAGATAAAATATAGTAACTTGCATACACTGCAGACCCAACACATGAAATTGGGTCCAATGATTCACTTGTGACTCTCTCATGTCATAAAAAGGGTAAAACCTTTAAGTCACAAGCTGTACCATGATGTTGATATCATGGTAATATTTTGGTGCTTTCTAATTTAGTATTAATTTGATTCTGACTTTGGTTTGCTGATTAAGGAAGTGCATTCCTAAAAGATTTTATTGTTCTATTTTTTTTATTTTTAGGAGAAGCAGCTTCAAAGGAAATTGATTCATTGATCTATTTATTCATTTATTTTCTAAGTCATCCAATAATTGAAATCCATGGGGAGATGAGAATATACTTCAAATATTAAAATGTTTTAAAAATAAAAAGCAGGTAATGCCAAATAAATAAATCTATGTTTGATTGTGTGCTGTATGCTCCCATATTGAGTGCACCCGAAAGAAAACATCAAGGCAAGATAGATGTACTGGCTATCAACTTAAACAAATCCTGTCTTTTATATGTTGTGGCTTGGTCTCTCATATCCTGTGCCAAGCTAGAAGCATATCCATTGATCTAGGTCCACAGCTACAGTCTCTGCATCTTACTTAGGTTGATGTTTTTTCAGATCTTACTGAAATGTATGGTGCCAGATTTTCTATGACCTTTTTCTTTTTTTCTGACCATCTAGTGGTATCCAATTAATTGCAGTCTTTGCTAGAGGTTGCTCACTCATGTGGAACACCTGTCTAGCAAAGCACATTCTTTTTTTCTGTCACTCTGAGACAGTTCTTGAATGACTCGACTGTAGAATTTCCTCATTTGTGACATGGTCCCGCTATGAGATATGAAAATATGTGGGTTGGTGCTGCTGAAAATGTTACTATTAAAGTTAGATGTATCTTTGAATTGAAGCCGGATTTAGATTTAGAGTAAAAATTAGGAATCTTAGCCCTCCTTGCCTGATGAAGGCACAGTTTTATTCATATAAATATCTTTCAGGGTGACCATCAGAGATCCTGACCTATGAGTGTTTTTTGGATCAAAAGTGGTAAAACGGCAGATGAGGATTACGTCCTAATACTCTAGAGTAGTGTTTCTTAACTATGACATTTTAAAGAAGTGTGGACTTGACTTCTAGAATTGATGCTGGTTGGGGAATTCTGGGAGTTGTAGTTCAGATGTCTTAAAATTGCCACAGTTCAGCAACACTGATTGGGAGGGAGTAAAGGAAGAAGAGTACTTTCCTTACTCCCATTTTTATCTCTACCATTCTTAAGGTAATGGAATTGTTTTTTCACTTTTTTTTTGGTCCAGTGATCCAATGAACTGGACTGTGCTGGAAAACTGAAAAAACTGAACACAACTTGAATGAACAGTATCAGTCTGTTTAATAATTCTAACACTGAAATATAATTTGGATATGAACCATCCAGTGACATGGGCAATTCTCTCATACACACCCTCCTGAGAATGGGTCCTGCACTTGCTGTATCAGTATACTGTATTTATTGAGCAATATATGAGCCAGAATAAATTCCCTCCAGGAAAGAAGGAAGGTACATTGTTACTAATGTGTTTTCCTGAAAATAAGACTCAGTCTTATGTTAATTTTTGCACCAAAAGACTCATTAGGGCTTATTTTCCAGTTAGGTCTGATTTATGGGGAAACGTAATAATTACTATACAGAATCAAATGTTCAAGCATCTTATGCCTGAATGTTATTTCAAGGATAGCAAGGTTCCTCTCTGCTTATAAAGCAGAAAAAAAATCTAATTGCTCTAATTAAAGGTCATTTATTTATTTAATGAATTTATAGGTCACTTATCCAATGAAAGTCCAGGTAGCAAAGTAAACAGAATAAAAACAAAAGCATTCCACAAAATCCAACAAAAGAAAAACAAACACTACCTAATATGCTAGAACTCCCATAACCAACATCCCAGCCCCAGTACCTGGGATAAAACCAGTAGGTCATCCAAAAAAACAGGAGGGATATCTTTGGGGAGGGGGAGGATGTTTTATAAGGCAGGTGCAATGGTGGTGGTGTAGCTCATTAGCAACATAAGTACTTAAATCCATTCTAAGGGAAGAACACCATTCAGCTTCAGTTTGAAGTTAGTTAGTTTTAGAACATTATAAACAAATAGATGACAACCACAAGGAGAGAACTAACTTCTCTAGAAATATTCCCAATTGAGCAATTTAGTTAATGTTCCTGGTTTCTCTTTTGGGGTAATGGGGGCAGGAGAGAGGATTACATTCCCAGGTTGATTTTGAATGTCAAGATTCTTTTGGTAATGTTGTTGGTTTCAATGTCTTGCTTTGAAGCAGGGGATGAATTACCAATCTCATTTTGTGGCTATGACTTATTACAAGAGGCTAGGTGAAAAAGGGATTGGGAAGTCAGAACTCACATGAGTTTCAATGACTCTTGTAATGATCCCATGACAGTCAGGGCCATATGTTGGCAAGGGTGGATAAAGGTCAACATTGGTTCATATGAAATGCTTTAAAAAAGAAAAATCAGCCTTGCAAAAGTGTTCAAACTCTAGATCTTGTCTCTTTAATACTACACAGTACCTCACCCTCAGTTACCTCATCATATGGGCTATGATGAGGTAAAATGATGAAGTAAAAGCTACAAGCAAAGTCCTTTTCAGCTAAAAGCATGTATGCTTTTTATATTATTTTCCTTTTATTTAACAGGAATGCACAGTGCTTCAAAGCCATAAGCTTGGGCTATTAATGAAAGTGTTTGGATCCCATTTCTACATAGGCCGCTGGGCTGTTTTGTTAATTTGTAGTCCTTGAACATTACCAGATAAGAACTCCAAGTCCTCTTAATACTACAGGAGTATTGACACAAAGAACATGTTTATCCTCTACTACTATATTGCAATAGAAGGTAGAAGCAATGACAGCAAACCAAGAGTTCATCATTAATTACTGAGAATATTTTTCAAAGGCATTCAGCCAATATAGCTGTGATGTTTTCAATTTTCATCAGTTTTGTATTTACAGATTACTGGCTCATGGTAAGATGTACTGAGTAAAAGTCTAAAATTCTATGTTAAAGATAACAGATATATTATCATTTCTTAAAAGTAACTGAAAAAGTGGGTTTTTAGTGCTTTTCTAAAGAAAGACAAGAATGGGGCCAGTCAACTTTTCTGGAGGGATGGGTATTCCAGAAGATGGGAGCAGTGAAAGAGAAGGCCAAGCTCTGGGTGTCTGTTTAATTGGTGAATTCTAGATCATGCCTATCCTCCCGAATCTTACATGATGGCAGAAATAATTAGACAAAGGTTATCCTATAATTAACAGACATATGATACCATACTACATGTTAATTTATGACTTAACCCAGCAGCTTCATCTAGATTGGGGGTGTCAAACTTACATCGTCATGGCGGTGTCACGTGTCGCATTGGGACTTTCCCCCCTTTGCTAAACTGGTTGTGCGCATGGCCAGCACGTGATGCATCTGGCCCATGGACCAGGATGACAGCCCTGATCTAGATATTAAATAAGAGTGGGGTGTCAAGCTCAAGCCCCAAAACAACATAGACAAATCCAATTAAGTCCAATCCTTTATTGTTTACACTTAATGGACAAAATCTTGCCAAACTAAGGCTATAATCATCTAACTAGATCTATCCTGAGAAATGCTGGGATGTAGCTACCCTGAACATCTTTCTCCTCTTTTCCCATCCAGCCTGGGACTGTGAGGAATCTTAATCTAGGCTTCTCTTTGATGAGATTTCCTGCCTCCTACATAGGAAAACACTTTGATATCAAAATTCCTCTCACCTGATTCTCTATCACCAAGGAAAGAGTAGATCTCTGAGTCATCCCTCACTACAAAGCATGGCTCCATACCCACCCCAGCCCCAACAAATTGAAATCAGCTCCAGAAAAATGGGAACCATTGTAGTGTGTGACTCTCACTCCCAATCTCCTCCATCAACCCTCATCTCAAGCCTGCCAAACTGTCCAGAATAATCAATACTTTTCTTGGTACTATGACCAGGTCTGAGTCCTGAGTTCTGAGTTCTGAGTTCAGGACTCAGACCTGAATGGAAGGGGTCCAAATAATCTACTTCTGGAGCTATAGGCTAATCATCGTCTCAATACTCTTTCTAAAAAGAATTGGCTGGAATCAGGATCCTCATCAACTGACTTCTGAACCCAGGATTGATTGCTAGCTGAGTCAATACTTACCAAATTCCAAGGTTGATAATCTGCTGAATCAGTTTCATGTGATCCTTGATACTATCTCTTCAACTTTATGTCTAAGTGAGAGGGAGAACTTGAAAGATAGACCTTTTTATGGCAAGTAAATCAGCCACTGTAATGGTTCATAATGGAAATTCACTCATAATAATTCATATAGAAATAAAATTTGACACAACTCCAATCTCAATCAAAACCAAATGACACTCCTATTTCCAATTTGGCATCAAAACAGGCTCATTGCAGCAGTGATTGGTCGGCTACTGAGATAGTCAGGGAGTTTTTCCTTCTTTGCAGTGGTTTTCCAAATAAATCAAATAAACATGCAAAACCCACAACTTCAAAACAAGAACAGAAGGCAACTTGAAGCATGAAGAACAGAATACTATCAAAAATATTTGTATCACTTCTAGGGAAATAGGAAGGTAATGTGTGATCTTATTTCTAAATAAATGTATATGCATTTATTGCATATACATTTTTAACTGACTGTAGTTCAAAAAAGCAGCTACTGTGTATTCTGATCTCTCTGTTGGTTGAGCCTAAGGCATTGTAACAAATGAAGATAATTATTTCTTATGTTTGGTTGCAATTTCTTTGTACTTATTCATAGTTCTCCCTCACAAACCCTTTGGTTTCCCATTCGTCACAGCCCTAAGGTGCAGAGTTTATTTAAAAAGAAGAAAATAATCCAGTTGCACCAATCATGAGTCTTCCCCAGCTTGACTTCCTTGTCATTCATAAGGTAGATTCATAAATGTCCTTTTCAGTTAGCAGAGCCAAAATGTGGGAAAGCTTGGGGTTGGTATCCTCTCTTTCCTAAATATGATAGTTCTATTGGTTCTGTTCCTGCCCAGCTAATCATTATTTCAATGGGCACTCTCTTCCCCTGCTTTCCATGTCTCCACTGATATTAGGATAAGAGTCACTGATATGATAGTAGTTATGGGGGCACATTGGTTAGAGTGCAGTATTGTGTACTAACTCTGCCCAGAGTCTGGAGTTTGATCTTGGTGGGGCTCAAGGTTGACTAAACCTTCAATCCTTCTGAGGTCAGTAAACTGAGGACCCAGATGGTTGGGGGAATGTGCAAATAATGCCTACATTGTAAACTTCCCAGAAAATGCTGTATAAAGCACTAGGGGGTGGTATATAAGTCTAATTCAGTGGTGGGGTTCAAAAATTTTTTACTATCGGTTCTGTGAGCATGGCTTGATGGATATGGCATGGCTTGGTGGACGTGGTGTGGCTTGGTGGACATGGCAGGGGAAGGATACTGTAAAAGCTCCATTCCCACCCCACTCCTGGGGGAAAGTTACTGCAAAATCCTCATTCCCTCCCCACCCCACCAACCTGCTTTCCAGCTCTGTTCTCCTGTGCCAGGCAACCAAAGAAGACCCAGCCGATCAGCTGGAACTCAGGAGGCAGAGAATAAATGTGGATGGGGCCAGTCAGAGGTGGTATTTGCCGGTTCTCCAAACTATTCAAAATTTCTGGAAC
>BLBF01000003.1:34260344-34273964 GCA_015471245.1 Laticauda colubrina | reverse complement strand
GCTGCTGCTGCTGCTGCTGCTGCTGCTGCTGCTGCTGCTGCTGCTGCTGCTGTGGTGGACCAGCCCCAAGGCCCTCAAGCTCCTCAAAGCCCTGCTGCTGAAGGCCCTGATGCTGAAGCCCCCGAAGGCCCTGATGAAGCCCCTGCCAGAGGGAGGAAGAGGCAAGGGAAGGAGAAGGGAGAGAGGAAACAGTACACCGTTTCTGAGGAGCATGAGGATGAGGTGCTGGAATGGCTGAGGGAGAATGAGTACCTCTGGAGAAAGGGCCACAGACTGTATTGGGACACCAAGAAGAAGCAGGCAGCTTGGAGAGACAAGGCAGAGAGCCTGGGGTACACTGCAGAAGTACTCCTTGGATGGTGGAAGCACATGCACACCTGGTATGGCAAGCTACACCTCAAGAAATCCGGGCAGGCTGCTCTCAGGCTCACTGACCGGGAGATGTATATCATGGCCAAGTGCAGTTTCCTGGAGAGTGAGATCTGCCACCGAGGAGCAGCCCCTCTGAGACCCCTCTCCCTCAGACAGCCCACAGACAGCCAGTCCTCTTCCAGCCAGGAGCCAGCTACCCTGTCCAGGCAGGTGTCTTCAGAGGGCCCCACAGCAAAGACTCTCCTGACAGCTGCACTCCCCACGCCGGCGGACTTGGAGGATCCCATGGAGGATGACACCCTGCTGTCACAAATAGAGGAAGAAGCAGCAGCCACCAGAGGCCAACCCACCCCCACCCTGCAGCCCCAGCTCTAGAGGATGTAGGAAGAGAGGCAGACTGGAGGGCCAGGACCACAATGTGCTGTTGGAGATCAGGGACACAATGAAGACCAGCACAGATCTTCTCTCTCAGCTGGTCCACTTGAACAGAGCATCCTCGGGCCGGAACACCTTCATCACCTACGTGAGCCAGACCCTGAGGGACCTGCCCGAGGCCCAGTACCAGGTGATGAAGCAGAAGATCACAGCACTTCTTCACAACCCTCAAGGCCCAGCTGAAGCTGCTGCTATCCACTCCAGGTCTGCTCCTCCACCCCAGGCAATGTCACAGCCCTTCCATGGCTTTCAACAGCCTCTCACCTACCAAGGCTACGACTACCAGGACTTCCCACAGCAGAAGCAGAACTTCCCAGTACAGGCCCAGGTTCATCGCACGCCACAGACGCCACTCCTCACCCAGCTGCAGACCAGACAGCCCCACTACACTCCTCCTTCCTTCACCCCACAGCCAAGCCCATCAACGGACAATCTGTCATCAGTATTGGGCCTGACATCTCAAGTCCTTGATGAAGGGCCTCTCAACCTCATGGGACTGAGTCAGCTCTCGGATAGCTTTCCTGAACACACCATCCCCTGTTGTACCCTTGGGGCCAAGCATCCCAATGGTGCCTCAGACCAGCACTCAAGCCACAGCCACCTCCACAGTCCCTGCCCGCTTAACAGCTGAGACCATGGACATGACTCAGAGTGACTGAGAATAGTATCAGAGACTGAGTTGTTTACTTGTTAAGTTTATCTTTGCTTAAGACACTTTACTGGGTTCATTTTGCTTATTTAATAGTTATAAAGTTTACCAAAGAAAGGTTATCTTTGCTTAAGACACTTAATACAGTTTACTTGGTTCATTTTGCTTATTTAATAAAATCATAAAGTTTACCTAAGAAAGTTAATAAAGTTTATCTTTGCTTAAGACACTTAGTTTACTTGGTTCATTTTTTTTACTTAATCAAGTGTTGGTGAAAACTTTGAAAAAATGGTTAAGCCTTTGCATGCTTGTGGGATAGATAAGGATGGTTGTGGGATAGATAAACCTCCAGTGCAACCATAGTGGGACTGTATGGTCCACCATCCCAGCGATCCAGATGATTTTCTCCCCCTTTTTATAGAAAATATCGGTTGTCCACTATGGGGCCTTCTACATACTCTAGACATACTGCAGACATCCTAAATATATGAGATACATCCCAGATACAAATGTTTTGTCCGTTTTTAATACTTTATATATGAGATGCATACGCTTACATCCTTTCTATTTCTGTGCTACTAACACTGTGCAGACGTTCCATGTACCTTTTGTTTCCTCCCTCTTTCCATTTTCAGCTGCAGCGGATGTGAGTTGAGGGGATGGCCAGAGAATGCAGAGAGGATACAGCGGATGTTTGACAGATGATAACGGATATAGAACATTTGTTGCCCGTGTATGTCACAGATGTTCATCATACATGGCGGAAAGTTCATCCATTCACAAAGTTTTGTGCAGCTCAAAACTTCTTGCACGGATGAAATTGCAGTGGACAGATGCTCGACGGATAGAGCATATGAAACACGTATGCAGTGAGTACACAACGGATGCAAAGCATTTTCCAACGGATGGCAAGCTTTTTTAAACGTTTTACATCCTCTTTGCATCCGTAAGTGCAGTGGGACCGGGCTTTTAGTTTCCATCCATTGTTTCTTGTCCTGCCTACAGGTGCTTTGGAAAATAAGTTGACTCCCTCCTCTTTGTGGCAGCCCATCAAATACTGGAATACTGCTATCATGTCCCCCAAGTCCTCCTTTTCTCTAGACTAGCCAAACCCAAATCCTGCAACTGAAGGAGACTAAAATATGTTTTTGTCTCCAGGCCTTTAATCATCTTCAGTCTTGATATCTTCATCTGGAGTTTTAGTTCACTACAAAAAAAAAAAAAAAGAGCAGTCTATAGTAGCTTTAGGAATTGCAGGAGAAATCATCATTTTACATGATGCAGAAAGGTAAAAGGAGAAGATCTGCCTTTAAACAGTCAGGTCAGTATTAGTGCTTTCCTGGGAGAGATAAAGCAGAGAGGTGAGAACCTCTTAACTTTATAATTTGGTCCATGAGTTTTTGTTATATTTTTCCCCTATACCTGCTCAGATTCCCTACTGTTAAGTGTGGGAAAAGATCAACTCGAGACCAGTTACTTCAGATCTTTTTATTTCTCTTGCTGGACTGAATCTGCCGCTGAGCCACGGCAGCCTTTTTTATAGCGGCTGCTCACAGCTTTCGGCCAATGACAGTTCTTCAAATCTCCCGCCGATGGGCAGGCCAATCCAAATGCAGTATTTCAAGTATGCAAATATCTAACACCCTTCCCCACGTGGTCCAGTCCAAGCCAATCAGAGCCCCTTACGTTACATAGTCACATAAATAGGTGGGGCTCTTATGATTCCTACTGGACCTGCGCAATCCAGTCGTGGTGTTGTCTTTGGGCTGTTTGGATGGGTTCGCTGTTTCTCCTGACCTCCTCCGTGGAACCTCCTGGAAGGTAGAGTCAGCCATGCCGCTCCCGCCTGGTCTATCCAGGTTGGTTGAATCGGCTCGGCTGCTCCCTCCAGGAAAGGCTTCGTGATGACTTTCCGCTGCCTGTTCCATTCTCCCGAAGTCCTTTTCAGGTATGTGACTGCGATTTCTTATCGGGGCTACCGGTGATGTTGGTTGGTGCGTTGTTGGTGTTTGTTTATTTCTCATGTTTGTGGAGGGCCTTCCCCTTCCCTCTTGCTTGTTTTTGAGGGGTCTTCCCCTTCTCTGGTTTGGTTATTCTTTTGATTTAATGTTTGAGGTGGTTCATGTGTGTGTGTGTGCATTCTTCTCCTTCATCCCTTTGGTTGTTTGTGCTTCTTAATAGTGTTCTTGATCTAAGCTGGTCTATGTGTCTCCTCCAGCTTCTTCCATCCTCTGTCTCCACTCTGTGTGATCGGGGTCCTGTTACCTGGGTTATTTTAGCTGGTACCCATAGTGGGTCCCCATGAGGTTTTTTGCATATACCAGGTCCCCTATCCCAAATGTACGGTACTTACTGGATGAATCTGTTGGCTTTTCAGGGCTGTATGTGGGGTGTAGTCTGTCTATGTGAGACCTTAATTTTCTTCCCATTAATAGTTCTGCTGGGCTTTTATTAGTTGTGGAGTTTGGTGTGATGTGTTGTATAGTAAATAGTTTATAGATTTTTTTCCTGGATGTCTCCAGTTTCTAGTTGTGGAGTGTTTCCTTAGTATAATGGACCATGCGTTCCACTCGTCCATTTGTAGCCAGTCGGCCCAGCACTGTCAAGGACTGCCTTATTCCTTGTTCGGCCAGGAACCTCTCAAATGTTAGTGCTGTGAATTGTGGCCCGTTGTCGGATACAAGTAGATCCAGTAAGCCATGTGTTGCAAAAAGTTTCCTTAGCTGTTTGACTACGGCTTCTGTTGTGGTTGAGTGCATGACGCTTACCTCTAGCCAATTTGAGTAAGTGTCTACCACTATCAAAAATGTGTGACCTTTCGTTGGCCTTGCAAAATCAATGTGTATTCTCGACCATGGTCTCCTAGGCATTTCCCAGTCTAGTATTGGTGCAGAAGGGGGTGCAGGTCTAGATTCTTGGCATTGTTTGCACGTTTCCACCCATCTCCCAATGTCCTTATCCATCCCTGGCCACTATACGTAACTCCTGGCCAGAGACTTTATCATTACAATGCCTGGGTGTCCTTCATGTAATAAATTAAGTATTTGTTCCCTCAGTATGTCCGGTATGATCACCTTGTCCCCCCATAGAATGCACCCTTTCAATATCGAGAGTTTTGTTTGTCAATTCCGAAATGGTTTAACGGTCTCGTTACCTTCGGTGTCTGGCCACCCTTTACCTACTCAATTTAAAATTCGCACCAGGTCTCTGTCTTTCGCGGTTTCCTTCGCGATGTCTGCTGCTGTTATGGGTAGGTTTGCCAGTATCTCGATTTGCAGGGTTGTCTTTGCTCGGTCTTGTTGCCACATGCTCAACTGGTCTCCTTTGTCTCAGTATCCCACCTTCGTCACCAGTGTTAAGTGTGGGAAAAGATCGACTCAAGACCAGTTAGACTTCAGCTCTTTTTATTTCTCTTGCTGGACTGAATCTGCTGCTGAGCCGCGGCAGCCTTTTTTATAGCAGCTGCTCGTGGCTTTCAGCCAATGACAGTTCTTCAAATCTCCCGCCGATGGGCAGGCCAATCCAAATGAAGTATTTCAAGTATGCAAATATCTAACACCTCCCCTCAGATATGCCTTAGTTGATTTGTAGTTTATTTAATATCAAAACCATGAAATTTCCCTCTGAAATCAAATTGCTTTGATTTATTTGATCCAAGCAACTGTTTCCCCACCCCATTCAGGAAGAAGTATCTTCTTTTTTTTACAAACAGGATTTCCCTGCTCAAACCTTTCTTTAAGCAAGCAGCCTAAAATGTGTCACAGGCCTTCCCCACGATAGAAATTATTAATCCTGGTCTTTCTTTTTTTTTTTCCGGAGGCTACAACTCTTTTTTTTTTTTTTAAGTAAAGGACTGTACTGTTGCTCAAAATCTCTGCACCAGTTTTAACGAAATTTAACATAACCCATCCCCACCCATTATAGAAATCCAGCATGCAATTTCATCTCTAAAAAAACATAATAGCTGTTTCGTGTTTGCAACATATGGGAGAAAACTGATCTCTTTTTACAAACCTCATGCTTGATCTGGACATAGAGCTCAATTGTAGGGGTTGTGCGGTGCTTCAGATTCAAAGGCAAAAATGTGTTTGGAAGTGAGCAATGAATGTGAACACTTGCTATGGTTGAGATGGAGATGGTGTTAGACTTCTGGAAGAAGAGAGAGGAATCTGCCCCCCTTTTCATCAAGGGGGGCTGTGTAAAGAGAGTTTCTTCCTTTAAATTCCAGGGAGTCTAGCTCAGTGAAGTGTTGGAAAATCAGCACAACCCAGGTGGCCAGATAGGCCCAACAGAGACTCCATTTCCTTAGGGGCTTGCGAAACAATAAAGTAGAACAACTACTGATGACCTCCTTTTATCGGTCCACAAGAGAAAGCATCCTCATACATTGCATTATGCTGGCTTGACAGCCATGGTTGGAAAGACATTATAGAGGGTGGTGAGTATAGCACAAAACATTGTGGGCTGTTCCCTGATACCACTAGATGACATCAGTAGGGCTCGCTGCCTTAGAAGAGTGAGGAAAATTATCACATCCAAATCAGCAGTTCTTTACTCGCCTATCATCAGGTAGGAGACATAGAAGCATAGCCAGCCACACCAGCAGGCTGAAGAACAGTTTCTACCTGTGGGCTGTCAGACTTCTGAACGGAAAATAATTTCATGTCAACATAGTATGTTAGACTTGCAGGGCCGACATGTTGTGCAACAAGGTCACATAGTGTCATAAGATTGGGATTGGATTAGGGACTTCTGTCCTCACTGTGAGTTGGGTTGGGTGTGTGTATGCACGAAGGGAGGCTCAGCCAATCTCATTGTACACATGCTGTACTCTGACAATAAAGGTAGTAACCCCAGCATGCTCCAAAGCCCTTGAATCTGAAGCAGTGAACAGCCCTGTAAATTGCACTGCTTCTAGAGTTATCCACACAGGTTCCTGTTTCCTTTCCTCCCAGCACTGGACATGAATTGCGAAGCAGTCTGGATAACCTTTGCATACCTCTACAAGGGGGGTGGACTCAGTTATAGCATGCAAAAATGGAAGAGCTGAAGGACCAGGATATGGACAGATTGTTTTGGAGAAAATCTACATGGCTGCTAAGAACTGACATTAATTTGATGATTCAACATAAAAATCAAGTGTCCACAACTATCCACTACTGAATCTCTATGTTATTCCACAGATTACAAAATAATCCTCATTGCTTTTTTTTTTTTTGCTTGATTCTTGTATGTCCTGGCTATTCTGGGTGACCATTTGTAGGAAAAGAAAGAACAGAAAACTTATCATCCATTTCGGGTCGGGATAGCAATAGCACTTAGCACTTAGACTTATATACCGCTCCACAGTGAGGTATATTCTCATCTTACTGACCTAGGAAGGATGGGAGGCTGAGTCAACCTTGTGCCTGGTGTGGCTCGAACTGCAGCCAGCCCGAAGTAGCCTGCAGTACTGCATTCTAACCACTGTGCCACCACAGCTCATAGGATGACTGTATTCACTTAACTGGGATGACATTTGAGGGCTTTAAAAATTAAATAGACACATTTGTGGAGAATAAGATGTCCAATAGCTATGGATCAAATATTATATGGACCCTCTCAAATACATTCAGTATGGAGAAAAATACAGTATTATTGCCCTCATGTCTGGCTATGGAGGTTCCTTTGGCAATTTATTGGTTGCTATAGGAAATAAGGAGCTGGAATAAGGTAAGCCTTTTTCTGATCCAGGTAAATCCTTGTCTGATATAAAAAAGGTGGGATGATAACAACACAAAGTATGATTTATAATTCTATTTGGCCATGCTCAAGGCTGAATCTGAACCTTAGGAGAAACATTATTCAACTATGTTTTACACACACACACACACACACACACACACACACACACACACACACACACACAAACAGACAAACCTAAAGTCTCATAAGCCCTAACTTGACAAAAGGGAACAAAGATTTGTTTCAAAACATCTTTCTGGCAAAAAAGACAAAAGAAAAACCATTCCTGCAAACTGAATGGGATTAATTTAGGACCTTTCTCGAATTGGAAGAAAAAAAGAACATGCCCGCTGTGTGATCACCCCATATATTAAAGAGATCATCTCTAATAACAATCTTATCGCTATGCAGGGCATTGACCTGTGGTACAAAAAGGTGGATGGGAAAACTTAGGGAAAGCAATTAGATGCAATATTGACATAAGTGGCCTTTTAACTGCAAAACAACCTCCAGGATCTGCTGACATCCTGGTTCACGGAATTTTGTGAAGGTGTGCCCTTGGAGAGATAAAGTGATTGATCGATGAGCTGGATCCTTGCAGTTTGAGTGTTGATTGGAATCAAACCAAAGAGCTTAGAACTTCCAGAGAAAGAAAGCCTGGTCTGATCAGGTTCTAGATCTCTTAACAGCTATTTGGTTTGTAAAAATGAGCAGCATGCTGCATCAATATGCAAATATATTATTATCTGCTGATACTTGAACATCCGGGGCTGAATAATTGTAACTGGGAGTGTTCCTGAAAAATAATAATTTATTACTTAGCTATTTTTAACCTTGTTCTCCCTAAATGGCTATTTTGAAATGGAACTTTGCAGCACCACTTACTATATGGCTACAGGACATACAGCATACATATATGTAGTCTAATGAAAAGAAGGACTAGGGGGTGACATGACGGTAATGTTCCAATATCTCAGGGGCTGCCACAAAGAAGAGGGAGTAAAGCTATTCTCCAAAGCACCTGAAGGCAGGATAAGAAGCAGTGAGTAGAAACTAATCAAAGAGAGAAGCAACCTAGAACTGAGAAGAAATTTCCTGGCAGTTTAAACAATCAGTGGAATAACTTGCTTCCAGAATGTTATGGGTGAATGCTCAAACACAGGAGGTTTTTAAGCAAATATTGGCAATCATTTGTCTGAAATGGTATAGGGCTTCCTGCCTGAGCAGGGGTTTGGACTACAAGACCTCCAAGGTCCTTTCCATTATTCTATCTATTATTCTATCTTTTGCTTTATACTTAACACATAAGAATTACATACAACAGATTTCACACAGGAAATATCTAAGGGTTGCAGTGGCACAAAATATTAGGATTAGTTATGGTGTTTGTGATTTGCATGTATGAACATAGCATGTTATGATGTGGCATGGAGTCTTATCCCTACCCATTTGGTTGCTGTAGGCCAAGGATTTTCAGACTTGGCAAGTTTGAGACTTGTGGACTTCAACTCCCAGAATTCCTGAACTAACATGACTGGAGGAGGATTTCTAGGGGTTGAAGTCCACAAGTCTTAAAGCTGCCAAGTTTGAAGACTCCTGCTGTAGGCTTTAAAGTATTTGAATGAACTTGGAAGATAGATTAATTTAACAATCAAGATTTATATCAGCAGAGCCAGCATGTAGGCTTTATTTCTACTTTTTAGGAATTAGTCATATATCAACTCATTGGAAGATTATATTCCTTTCTTCCCAGCATTAACATCACCCAAAAATCTGGATTCTCACCTTGAGATGTTCTGCTCTGAAGTGTGCTTGCTGTTTTACTGCTGGTCTTGGGCATTTAATATTGAATTAATGCCCTTTAGGGCCAGAAGCAATAAAGTCAGAAACCTGATTGGACCATTAAAGTAGCAAATGCAAAATTATCAACCATTCCTTCTGCCCAGAAGCAATGGGCTCTCAGCCTGTTACACTTCACAGGCAAGAGAAGAGATATGAAAAGCCTGACAATCATCATCTCATCCTCTCAATTCAAATAGGAATCTCACTTTGTTATAAGAGCATTTATGTCCATAGAGAGGCCTCAATATTTTAAACCTAAAATTCTGGCAAGCCATTTGCAACTTAATTGAATTCATTAGGGTTTTTAAGTTAAGTTTCTATGTATATGTGTGTGTATAGAGAACAGTTTAGATTGGCTCAGCATGGCATGTGTAGGGGAAAGGTGGGAATGTCAAATGAGAAAACTATAATGTACCATCTTGACCCATATTATGATACTCCATGCAGATATGGAAGGGCTGAACTTACATTGTGATTCCAGGATCAATAAAGGAGAATATTTGTAGCTCAGGGTTGAAATGAGCGGTTTTGGTGCTCTCTGAGCTCGATAGTTTTCATTGCCCAAACTAGGTAGCATCCTCAGTGCTAGTAAGGAGTGGGGTTTGCTCTCAGTTTATATTCTAGCACAGCAGTCCCCAACCTTTGTGGCTTGGTGCCTGGTGGGGGGAAAGAGGGGAACTGGGTCATGCGAGCAGTGGGCTGGTGCATGCAATTCAACTTGAAAAGTGGCGGGCCAGCATGCACGTACATGCACACCTAGTTCAACTTGCACAAATTGAACTGCAAGCACGCTATCCTGCGACTCGTGGAAGTTAAGCTGCACATGCACATGTGCCCTGCCACTCACACAGCCCGGTTATGAACAGACCATGGTCCAGTAGTGGGTTTGAGGCTCTCTGTTCTAGTGGCTTGGATGGTCTTAGAATTTCTTGGTTGGACTGTTTACTATTGACTTGTTTGGCAGTTCTTTGATTGGGGTATTGATTACTTGTTAGTTTGATAATCTTGGAATTAATCTATACTAATCTGGGGGCTGATTTCTGGTGGGGAGGTGTTTGGGTGTTTTTTGTCCCTTTCTGGCTGGTTGATTGTCTCTTTTGCATAGTATATAGATATTGTTTACATCTGGGTTTCTATCATGGCTAAGTTGTCAGAGTCAGAGTTCCAGGCTTCTAGAAACTCCCTAGTGTTTTTGGACTTGGTTTGGTCTAGGATGGTCACAGTTTCCCAATTGAAATTATGGTTATGTCTCTCCATAGGTAATGAAATTAAAGAGTTTTCATCATGTCTTCTGACTGCTAGTTGCTGTTCATGGACCCGTTCTGCCAGTTTTCTGCCTGTTTGTCTTACATAGTAGCTGTTGCAATCATTACTCTGTATGTTGTAGATGACTTCTATCTTTTTCTTCTGGGGCTGCTGGGTCTTATACCAGAACTGGTCTTGCCATGTGCAACCTGGAGAGTAAATAGCAAGAGCAGCTGTGTTCCAAACCAGCCTGTGGGCCAATCTGTAGCCTTCCAATGCACTGAGGCTGATTCTTCAAGGCCTACGGAGACAGATGCCCAGAACTCACTTGAAAATTCATACTCTTAGTATATGGCTCTGACCAGCCCATATCTACTGCTCTGTCTAAAGGAAGGAACTTTTTACAGCAGTAAATAAAAGTGCCATGGCACTCAGTGGCAGAGTTGCCCGTATAGGTATGCACTTTTCAATAAATTAGCTTATAGCTCAAATTAGCTTGACCTGGCTTGAACCTCATAGGAATGAAAGAACTCCAAGTAACCTCCAGAGTGGACACCTAAGTTTAGATGAGCACAGTTGGTAGCCTTTTCACAGTTGGTAGTTTGCTCCCTGCTTATTTTAACTCCCAAGGAATATGGCTGGAAAAATAAACTTTTGAAGGTTCCCTTGTACAATAGTCATTTTCAGCTGAAAATGCCATTTGAAAAAGAAAGAAATAATGAACAAGAGCGAAAAAAAGGTAAAATAGTTATATAATAGATAGGACTTCAGCAATTTAATACCCTCCAGATAGTAGTGGGATTCAATTTTTTTTATACTACCAGTTCCATGGGTGTGGCTTGGTGGGCGTAGCTTGGCTTAATGGGCATGGCAGGGGAAGATTATTGCAAAATTGCCATTCCCTCCCCACTCCAGGGGAAGGTTACTACAAAATCCCCATTCCTTCCCCATCCCACTAATTTCTTTCCAACTCCATTCTCCTGTGCTGGGCAACCAAAGAAGACCCAGCCGATCAGCTGGGACTCAATGGGAGGAAGAGAAAAGATGGGTGTGGAGCCAGTCAGAGGCGGGATTTGCCAGTTCTCGGAACCACTCAAAATTTCCACTACCGATTTTCCAGAACTGGTCAGAACCTGCTGAATACCACCTCTGCTCCAGATCTGTTTGGTGCAATTTTCAAATTTCTCAGACATGTGGCCTTTGGCTGCAATTTTATTTTAATGGATAGCCAAGGACCATAATTGACAAAACACCAGAGTCACCAAAGTAGGCAGAGTTGGAGTGGGTTCAGATTTGTTTTGGAAGGGGGCAGGGGTGAGATTCAATTTTTATAACAACTGGTTCTATGGGTATGGCTTAGTTGGTGGACATGGCTTGGTGGTCATGTTACTGGCTGGGCGTGGCCAACTCAACATCACTCACATCGAGGCACGCATCTCCTTGCCTGGCCTCTCATGATTGTGAGGATGCTGCAATAGTGTAAGTGTGAAAAACAGTCATAAGTTACTTTTTTTCAGTGCCACTGTAACTTTGAATGGTCACTCCACACAAGCAAAGTACCAACAAAGGAGGGAAAAATAACTCCAGAGATGTTCCTGAGACAGGAAGTCTAGTCCTGCCTTCAGTAGAAAAAGGGTTAACACAGAGGCAATTTCTGTAAGCAACACCAGAATGTTTCCTTCCTGCCTTCCTTACAAGATTAGTCCAGTAATTTCTTCGGTTCTCTGAACAGCTGAGAATGTTAACAACCAGTTCTAGCAAATAGGTGCAAACTGGTAGAATCCCACCCCTGGAAGGGGGTATTCCCAGCATAATCAAAGGGCTTCCTGCCTGTTGTTAATAATCTATCTTTCCTTCTTTCTTTCCTTCCTTTCCTCCCTACCTCCTTCCTTCCTTCTTTCTTTCTTCCCTTTTACCCTTTCTTTCCTCTTTACCCCTTCCTTTTTTTTTCCCCACTTTGTCATGTGTCAGGATGGAAGGAATCCAGTTCCTTTAAAATCACTATTCCTTGAAGGTCAGAACTCTGAAAATTGGAGGTGCCTTGGGTAATTCAAAGTGCTGAGAATGAACAATTTAGAAACAGTCATACTTGAATGGAACATAATGTGCAAGTGCTATTTAACTCTTCTAATATTTTTATCTCAGTTCATTAGCTCAAAAGGGGAACTCTTTTCTCATATGCACTTACCGAGATCTCACCATTTTTAAGTCCCATGAATTTCAATGGATCTATTCAATATACGATTGCATCTGAAACCATCCAATTTATTTACCCGACCTTATACATTTACTGAATATGCAACAGAGGCTTAAAACCCAATTTTGCTTACAAAGACAAATGTGTGTTTTCCATTTGTTAACAGAAGAATTGTTTCTGGTTTTATAAGATCGCACCAGCACAAGAGAAAAGAAATTTTTACCATTTCTCCCTTCTTCCATATAGTCCCATGATTGAGCTAGCAGGGTCTTATTACCTTTGAACTATATTTTAGGAAGACACAAGCTGAAAAGGGAAGAGGGGAGCAACTAAAATTACCCACTAGGACCACTGGTGGGAGCATCCTGTGAATTGGATTCTGGTCAAAGGGAACTTAGAGTAGTAAAAGAGAGCAAACTTGGGAGGCTTCTATAAAGCAACAGAGCAGGAAGTAGAGAAAATTGTTGGCTGTAAAACAGCTTCTCACTTTCCTTGTACAAGCATAATTGAAAAGATATCTAGAAATCCTGGCCATAAATTCTGTGCCATGCATGCACTCAAGGAAAAAAAACAGGGGGGTTAAAATGTTTTATCTGTTTTGGTTCCAGAAAGAAAATAAATCTCAATGAGGAATGACACCTTGTGGCAGATCTGGGTAATGCATGTCCTAAGGGTGGAAAATTTTCTCTGAAACCATTACTGGACTTTTTCATAACAAAACAGTTGCAATGAGAAGCCCTTCTTGCATCATGCTGCTGCTGACATTTTAAGGATATAGAATAAAAACAACACCAGCCAATCAAAAGCATGGCTTTTGACCTGAGGTCTAGACGAGAGCAGTGGTCCCCAACATTTTTTGTACCAGAGACCAGTTTCACGCAGAAACACTTTTTCAAGGACCATCAAAATCAGTTCTTCCCCAATAGTAAAGGGCTTCTTAGCTTTAGCTAATATAAAATATATATTTTAATCACGATTATTCATTCTTTGCGGCCCAGTACAAAATGGTCCAGGACCGGTTCCGGTTCAGGGACCGGTGGTTGGGGACCCCTGGACTAGAGGATCAGATGCCAGGGCAAAAATGAGATGGTTAACACACACACACACACACACACACACACACACACACACACACACACACACACACACACACACA
>BLBF01000003.1:34162371-34255344 GCA_015471245.1 Laticauda colubrina | reverse complement strand
GCTTGTGGCATGGAGATCTTTCTATTTGAGAGTGCAGGCTTCCAAATCATATATATAAAAGCCCCTGAAGTCAGTTCATTTTTTGACTGAATTGCAATCGGACCTTTTATAAATAGATGCAAAAATGTTTTTTTAAAAAAAGAATAATGGGACCTCCACGTTGAACTTTAAAGAGAGGCATGCACCCACTTTCATAAAAATAATAGCTAAAATCAATGAATTCAGTGCCATGTCTAAGATTCCAATCATAGGCAAGGTCATTCAGTCAGATATACCTACATTTTCTTTCCAAATTACCATCTTACATCTACCATGATCTTTGCAATCAGACACATACATGAGAATGTGCACCCATGTCTGTATGAAGCTATAGCATTAAGGCAACTATGTCTAATGGTTGCAGCTGTAGATTCAAAATAAGGTAGGATTAACAACATGGGATACATTGCTGTAGTTCTGACCCAGGCTTCATCAAACGTAATTAAACACAACTTTTTTTAAAAGCAAAACCTATTTTATTGCAATGCTGGGAATTACTTTCATTCCCAACCAGAACTAATTATAAACATTTCCCCAAGATAAGCACATGCCTCTCAGCACTGTGGAATGCTGCCAAAAACAGAAGTTTCCAATTATAACAGAAACCCACCAAAGTACCAGAAAAAACTAACCAGAGCTTCAAGAAGGACTCAGAATCTACTTTGCTTCCAGCAAAGCTTTCATCACTGAGTTCTGACTTTTATCCCTTATGGGAGGGGCAATCACCTCCCAGCCTTACTCCCGAGTTGCCTCTTCTGCTTCAGCTGCTCTTGCCTTCTAGCAGCTCTGTGCACACGCACACTGGGAACAGGCTCCTTGGGGTCCTCTGCTTCGCTGCTGCCAGACTCCGAAGGCTTTAGTAGCAGCACCCCGCTCCCAGATGATCCTGGCCCCATCCCTGCCTCGGATGCAGGACCCTCGTCCAAATCCTCTCCAGACTCCCTGACTGGTCCCCTTTCGTCCTCACTGTCCGATTCCATTGCCGTCTGCACCGGCTGCTGGCGAACCACAACAGCTGTGCTGTTGATCACTTAAACCAGGTCAGACTTACAGCATCATGTTGTCATCACGTGACATATCACAACTTTCCCCCTTTTGCTAAACTGGGGTGGGAGTGGCCAGCATGTGATGCATCCAGCCTGCGGGCTGTTAGTTTGACACACCTGATTTAGACTGACCTGTGAAGAAATGTCAGTTTGGAATAATTATGAAGCTAAATGTTGACTTGCTTTCTCCCAAAACCCAGAGGTCAAATAGGTCAAAAATGATTAAGGGTTAGGGCAAGATTCATATGTAATACTGGATTTTGTGCTTTTTAATTACTTTATATGTCAGAATAATTACAGGGATAATCAGTTGTTTGTGTAAACAGGTTGTTCATTTAAAAAAAAGCAGTCCTAAATGGAAGGCAGAAAATCTGTGGTTTTCATGGCTTGTGAGCAGGGACATTCAGATTAGGGATCCTTGCAAAGAATGGGTCATCTTCCCATTCAGTCTTTGGCAGAACGAACATGTACCAACCTTAGAAAGACAGGTGGGAATTTAGACCAGCCCTGCCAAAGGCACCTGTCATGCCTTATAAATGTAGTACATAGCTTGTAATTAAGGTCTGTCATGTGAGCTGATGAACCTATTAGCTTCTGTCAAATGAATTTTGTTTAACGATGCTGTGGAAAATTAACTAAGAATCAGCTCTAAGAACTAAGCAAGACAAGGGGCTCTGCACCCTTACCTAGACTGCCTAATTTAAATACATATTTTGTTAGCAAAGTATGAGAGGGATCTGATCCAAACAGCATTTAAGGTGAAATGATATCCAAAATCCATCTGAGATAGCAACTAAGTCATTATCAAGTGGAAGAAACAGCTGTGGGCATACTGCACACCATCAAGGCCAAGCTGTCACATGAAACAGGGAAATCAAGAGGCCTGGCAATGCTAAGAGTTACCTGTTCACTTTCACCCCTTTCTCCCTGGTAGGTTTCTTGCGGTTGTCCCAAAGGTGCCTCTTGAAAAAAGCACCTTTGGGACTGTGATGACCCAGGGTGTGGCATAAAGGCAACACAGTCAGAAAAGCAATAAGAGTCCCTTTATTATCTCCAACTTTGCCCCCAATGTCCAAGTTACCTTCTGGCTGGAGAAAAACTCTCCCAGGAACAGCCTTTGACTGCAGAAAATTAAGTCCAATACATGAGCAACACAAACTGTAAGTTACTGTCAAAAAAGTCCAAACAAACCAAGCTGAAGTAATTAGTTTGCCAGGGAAAGAGCAAGAATTTCAGACTTGAAGGCATGACAAAACTCACATGGTTGGGAAGATGCCAGGAACACAGATAAGCTACAACAACACAGGATAAAGTCATATTTGCTCCCAGCAGCCTGCTGTAAGTAGCCTGCCTCTCTTTTCAACTGTCTTCCCAGCTGTGGCTAATGAAGGGAATCAGGGCCCTCTCTTCCCTTGTAAGCCACACAACTCACTTGCTCTCTTCTCCGTTCCTCCCTGCGTGCCTTAGGATGAAGAGGGGGTGGGCCTGGATCTTCCCCTGAACTTCCTCTCCCTTGTTTGATCTCCCTGCTCTGTTCAGCCAGACTTTGCCCTTCCCCAGTCTCCTTCACAGCCAACAGAGTCACACTCCCACTCTCTATCAGCTGTCTGGCTTCCTCCTCCAATTCAGACTCCAACAGAGGCACGACAGGGACAACCATGACCTGGAATACTGAGTACCTCCATATACATTTCCTTCAGTTATGTACTTCTATAGCTCTTCACATTCATTTCTCCTGCTCTGCATGATACATCAAAAGTCTGGAAATGCTCTGCTAATGTTTTTCTCGCTCTGTTATTAGAGCAGTGTTTCTCAACCTTGGCAACTTTAAAATGTGTAAAATTCATCTCCCAGAATTCCCTGCTCAGCAATTATGTTTGTTTGCAATTAACTTTACTGGAATTTTATTGTCATTCCTTATGAGTGCCTATTGCCTGTAATTAGGTTTATTGTATGAGCTGGTAAACTTATTTGCATCTGTCAAATGAATTTCATTTAACTATGTAGCAAAAAGCAGACTTTTGTTTTTCTTAAGTTCTGGGTGGGAAAAGTGACGCTTACACCATGTTCAACATCTGTGTCTCCTATATATATATAATTTGAACTTCTGCTCTGGAAATTCTATTTTATGACAAAAAACATAAGCTTGGAAGAATCTATTTATCTCTTCTTGATGAACACTGTGGGGTTTTCTCCAGCCAAACATCTGTTACTGTTTATTTTTTTCCTCTGACACTTTCACTCTTTCTTGCTTTGCTTCATTAAGTGCTTCTTACTGACTCCAACACTGAAATGATTGGCACAATGGGAAAAGAGTGTTTCTGGACACATAAATAAACTTGTGTGTATGTGTAAGCATAATCAAGCATTATAAATAATGCCTGATCTCAATGTTGAAATAAATCATCTAATAAATACAGATAGTCCTTGATTACAAAAGTTTGTTCAGTAACCAAAGTTACAATGGCATTGAAAAATGTGACTTATGATCATTTTTCAGTTACGACCTTTGCTGCATCCCCAAAATCAAAATTCAGATGTTTAGCAATCAGTTTATACTTATGACCTTTGCTGTGTCCCAGGGTCCCTTTTGCAATCTTTCGACAAGCAAAGTCAATGGGAAAGCCAGATTCACTTAACAACCGGGTTACTAACTTATCAATTGCAGTGATTCACTTAATTACTGTGGCAAGCAAGGTCATAAAATGGAGCAAAACTCACTTAACAACTGTCTCACTTAGCAACAGAAATTTTGAGGTCAATTGTGGTTGTAAGTCGAGGATTACCTATATTACAAACACCTGCTTTCTATGAGAGGTTGCTCAGTGCTATTCCAACACTGCTGATGGCTACAGATTGAAGAACTGTTAAGGACATAATGGCAAGTAAAGTAATTTTAGAGTCTGAATTTAACTGTTGTACATGTCCCACTTATGGTATTGGTATTGGTGTGGTGGGAGCTCTTCAGGCCTGTAATGCAGTGCTTCATTTGCTTCAAAATGTGGTAAGGACGGCTTGATTAATGTGGATGGGTTTTGCTGAATGGCAGCCTGCCTTGTGCCTCAAACTGATCCCCTTCACTGTCTCTGGACACTGACATCTGTTAGAATAGACTATAATAGAATTGAGTAGAGTAAAGTAGAATAGAATAGAATAGAATAGAATGGAATGGAATGGAATGGACGGGAAGGGAAGGGAAGGGAATGGAATGGACGGGAAGGGAAGGGAAGGGAACAGAATAGAATAAAATTATTTATTGGCAAAGTATGATTGGACACACAAGGAATTTGTCTGTTGCATAAGCTGTCAGTGCACATAAAGAAAAAATAAAATAAATTCATCAAGAATCATAAGATACAACACTTCGTGATAGTCATAGTTTACTAATAATCGAAATCATACTAGGGAACAAATAAAACATATAAATTGTAAAGACACAAGCAACACAGTTATAGTTATAAGTTGGAACTGATAGGTAATAGGAAGGATGAGAAGAATAATAGCAATACAGTCTTACTAAAGAGCTTGACAGCGTCACGGGAATTAGTTGTTTAGCAGAATGGTAACTTTTGGGGGGAGAAAAACTATCCTTGTGTCTAGTTGTTCTGGTGTGCAGTGCCCTCTATAGGAAATATCAAACTATTTCCCACAAAACAACAGTATCCAAACGGCCGGCCCTCTCTATCTCCTGCAGCAATTAACGTTTTCTGTAATTAAGAATATAATTGTCTTGCTTTTTACGATATTCTCCGCTGACTGATCATGCATTTTTCCGTGAGGAGCTTGTTTCATTTAGTTTCCAGATTTGTTGGAACTTGTGGGTGCTTCACATCAGTGAAGGTTTTTAAGAGGAGACTGAGCAGTCACTTGTCGGAGAGGGTAGTACTCCTGCTTTGAGGAGGAGGGGGGAGAGGGTTGGACTAGAAGACCTCCAAGGTCCCTTCCAGCTCTATCCCGATTCTGATTTGGACCTAAGGCGCTCGATGCCAGCTCCCCGCAATCTCCATGTCTCCGTCGCATCCCCACAGCGCTTTCCCCCCCCCCATTATGACGTCAGCACCTCCTGGCAACAGGAGAAAATGGTTCCCTCAGCAACGTAAACAAGAACGGAGAACAATGGAAGAGGCGGAATGCCGAGGACGCTGGAACCTGCCTCTTGTCCGAAAGCGCTGCGGCTCTTGGGTTAAATTGACCGAACGGACTCGCCAAACCTCCGGCCTCGCCGAGCAGAAGCGAGGAAAAGAGCAACGTGAGACCGGAAAATAACTTAAGTCACTTGATAGTGCTTTCCTTCTATAAAGAGCCATATCTTTTTTTTTTCTTTTTTTAATTTTCAATTGGAAGAGAATTCAGGTTGAGCGGGATATGCTTTCTTGAACTTCCAGCGTTGATGAAAGGGCTACGCCTCAGTCGTCGGAAAGCAGGAAAAATCTACAAGGGGGGGGGGGGGGGGAAATCTCAATATTGAAATTAAGCGTCTATGTCTCTGGAGTGAACTTACCCAGCAAACATATTTACCGTCTGCGGTAATTCATCTTATATTTCTATCAGGAGGTTTAAAAACTATTTTTACGACATTTTCCTTTCTCTCTCTCTCTCTCTCCCTTTCTCCCCAGTGGACTTATATAGTTGTGCTTTCAAATGCAATGTACTGGTCCAAGCACTCTTTTAGTACTTTGGTTTTCCCCTATGTAACCTTTCTGGGAAAAAGAAAGAGGATGGGAGCCTGAGGTTGTATTCTGACATCAGCAGAATAATATGAAGCAGGCTGTTAAAACAGTAATCCTGCTCCAGCTTTGCAAGGATGGCAGGCTTCAAGTGAAAAAGTGTTTCAGTTTTCAGCTTCAAATGGAATTGAAAATGGAGGAAGGGTTGTTTCCTCCCCAACTCCCCTTTCAAAACCAGCTGTCAGCTTTCAGTTACGATGATGAGATACTTTGAACCTTTTCTTGATAAAATGCAAGTAGTGCTTGACCTATGGTCACAACCGGGGGAAGAATTTCCATTGCTAAAGAAAGCAATGTTGTTAAATGAATCGTGTCTGATTTTATGATTGTTTTTTTGGTCATGATTGTTAAGTGAATTATGCAGTCCTTAAGAGAATCAGGTGGTTGTCAAGCAAACCTGGCTTATCCCGTTGACTTTTACTTGTTGGAAGCCCCTTGTGAAGGTTGCAAACTGTGATCATGTTACAGTGGTGGGATTCAAAATGTTTTACTACCAGTTCTGTGGGTGTGGCTTGGCGGGCATGACATGACTTGGTGGGCATGGCAAGGGAAGGATTCTGCAAAATCCCCATTCCCTCCCAACCCCACTAACCTGCTTTCCAGCTCCGTTCTCCTGTGCAGGCAACAAAAGAAGACCCAGCCGATCAGTTGGGACTCGAGAGACAGAGTATAGATGGGGACGGGGCAGTCAGAGGTGGTATTTGCCAGTTCTCAAAACTACTCGAAATTTCCGCTACCAGTTCTCCAGAACTGGTCAGAACCTGCTGAATACCACCTCTGATCATGCAATCCCAGCACATTGCAACCAAAGTAGCAGTAGCAATAGCATTTAAACTTATATACCACCCCATAACAATTTACCTCACACTCTGGTGGTTTACGATATAAGCATGATTTGCATATTTCCCTCAACAATCTGGGTCCTCATTTTACCGACCTCGGGATGGAGGGAAAGCAGGGTCAACCTTGAGCTCCCTCAGGATCGAACTCCCGGCTGTGGACAGAATCTGCCAACAACACTGCACTTTAAACCACTGCAGCACCAGAGTTCAAGGGTAAATACACGCTTGTTTCCAAGTGCCCAAATTTTGATCGCATGGCCATGGGAATGCTTTAATAATCATTAGTGCAAGAACCGGTCATAAGTCCCTTTTTTCAATACAATTGTAACGTTGAACAGTTGCTAAATGAATGGCTGTAAGACAAGGACTACCTGTAGTTTAGATAATTCTGTAGTTTAGATGACACCTGCTACTCCTAAATGACTGAATACAGTACAGAGGCTTTAGGGCTTCAAAAACCATTTCACCAAGCAGAGAAGAGCTTTCTAAATACCAAAGTCAAGCCTTTGGATCAAGGTGACATAGCCATGCCGCCATGCAATTCAGCATGGAATTGTTTGCCATTTTTTTCTTGCAGGATCTTTTTTCTCAACTTCCCTGTCTAGTCTACATCCCTAGATTTTCCTGGTGGTTTCTTCTCCAGGTGTCAGACAAGCCGAACCCTGCTTAACTTCTAAGCTGAGGTAAGATTGGTCAAGGGATACTATCTCTACAGGAAAAAGGTAAAGATTTCTCTGTCTGGTTCTGTCTGACTTTAGGATATGGTGCTCATTGTCCGGAGACATTTTCCATGGTCATGTTGTCAACGTGGCTATCCACCACGTTGCAAAGGTGCATAGGTGCACCAAGGTGCAAAGGTGCATAGAACACTGTTACCTTCCCACTGAAGTGGTACCTATTTATCTATTCGCGTTTGCATGCTTTCAAATGTTAGGTGGGCAGAAGCTGGGGCAGGAAGGGGAACTCTTCCCATTGCATGGTAGAGGTCTCAAACCTGGGCTGTCAGTTTTTCAGCTGACAAACTCAGTGTCTTTTAAGCACTGAGCCATCATAGCCGCTCATCTAATAATGTACTTTACAGTACATCAAGTTAATTTGTTAGAAGATACTGAAATTAGTATGCGGTCATTTTCCTGAAAATAACTGCTTCAACGTGAACCACTGATGTAGCACTGAGAAAGCATCTCATAGAATTGGTAGCCATTAACGTGATAGTGATCCTTCCCTCTGTTACAGGTCATGGCTGAATGAGTGTTAACAATTGGGAAACAATTTCCAGCTGCAGATTTCCAGACCCCTTTAAAGCAAGCAAGTCATTTAAAATTATAGTGATGATGATGATTTCTACAAATCTTTTCTTCGGATTAGCACCATTTTATTTGATCCCATGGCTTTTTTATGTGCATGCTTCCCTTTCTTTTACCGACCTCACTTAAAAATGGAGAAAGAACAGACCATTCTTTCTGTGAGAAAAATTATTTGGATGGTAATAGTGATACAAAGATTGGGAGTAATTCAGGTTTTTCTGTGGTGGAAAAAACTGAACCTGCACAAAATTCCTTTCTTCTTCGTGTCATGAAATTGTAGAATGTTAATGTTGGAAGGGGAATTACAAATCATTCAACCTATCTCCTTTCTCAAGAACAAAATGGATGTCCAGTGAATCAAAGCCCACTATCATTTGCAACTGCTTGCCCCAGTCTTAATTTTAGTTATTAGGAGGGTTCTTCAAAATCTTTTTCATTACCATTTTAATTTCTGGCCCCAAATGTTAGCAGATGTAAATTAGTTTCTATGTTGTTAAGGTTTAGCTGATTAATAAATAAAATCACATTTAACAAAGGATTCCTTATACACATTTCTTCATAGGCCAAGATTCAGTGTTGTATCTCGAGACATCTGTTTACCTGGTAGAAAATTGTCAGCCTTCTTGTTAAAATTAGAACATCCTCAAGATGTCTGGAATCTTGTTTGCCCCTTCAACTACATCTACAGGCTCAGTGGACTCTGAAGAAATTTACAGTAAGACTCTTTTGTTTTATTTCCTAGACTTTAGTGCTTCCTTCTTTTCACAGTTTTAAAATTCAGGTCAGAGTTTGGGCAGCTCCTGAAGTAGAACACAGATCTATCCTTTTTTGTATATGTACTGTAGATTGTTCTTTTTGAAACAGTCAACTTCATTGGTTCTTGGTTTCTTTGGAGTTTAATACCCGGAGCATAACTTCTCCTAGGTTGAGAGAGATGTATTGTCAGGATGGTATTAATGAATGTGACTCTGTTCCCAATCATCATCATCTTCATTTAACGAACCCATAATCCGTTGCAGGTGGAGTCTGGGCAACTGAATGGAGCTAGCTTGTTTAATGGCTGGATGCCCTTCCTGTCACCAATGCAGAGTTTTATATAGCAGATATATTCTCAGTGTGCCCAGTGTAGGTAGTTAGCACCCACACCTCTCCTAGAAAATTGAAGTATCCTAGGAAATATTAAAAGGGCAGAATATTTCCCCTAAAAGGAGTGGAAACTCGAAAGCAGAAACTCACCACAAAAGCAGAAGCTCACCCCACCTTTGTTAATGGGTGGGCCATTAAGGCCTGGGCCAGAATACTTTACATAACAAATATCTCCAGGTAAAGCTATAGCAATTGCCAAAAGCCCTTTTCAGTGCATCATCATCCAGCAAGGCTCAACCAAGCCTGGAATTCAGGACAGCCTACAGAGTTGCCCCTGCATGGCCTTATGGGAGTCTGACAACCAATCAGAATACAAGCTCCAATTCAAATCCCAACAAAGGTTATAAAACCCAGGCACTCTCAGCACCTCAGCCCTTCCTTCTCTTTTCCTTCACCTTGGAGCATGTGATCATCCTTCTTTGGAGCTCCAAGCCATGCGCTCCTGTCCACCATTAAACTTTCCAAACAGCCTCCATGTTTCCAGTGTCTTTTTCCCCACTTGGAACTGAACCCAGAAGGATATTTCTTCCAACAATTGGTGACCCAGATGGGACTCCAAGCTAACCTCAATTTGGCCTCACAAACCCTGGAAGCTAAGAGCTAGGCAGGTAGTAATCATAACCTTGGTAATGGGCAGCCTGTAATTTAAAGGCTGTGGAGAATGTAGGGGCTTGTGCTTACAACCTGACTGTAAACTCACAAAAAGTACATCAACACATCTGAAAATTAATTGGCATGAAAAATTGGGTACTGTCAAAAAAATCCAAAAGTTTTCCCAGGCTGCTAGACCTTCATGGTTGAAAGCTTTTGAGAACCACTGAAGGAATCCTTTTCTGTTGCCTCTTTTTCAATGCCTTTCCCTTTGCATCAGAAAAATTAAAAGCACCCATCAAGTCTCCCTTATTTGATCACCTTTTAATCTTTTGTCAAAACTCTCACGTATTTTGAAAAAAAAAATGAGGGATTGTCGGAAGTTAGCACCCACGCCTCTCCTAGAAAATTGAAATATCCTAGGAAATATTAAAAAGGCATAATATTTCCCCTAAAAGGAGTAAAAACTCAAAAGCAGAAACTCACCCCACCTTTGTTAATGGGTAGGCCATTAAGGCCTGGGCCAGAATACTTTACATAACAAATATCTCCAGGTAAAGCTATAGCAATTGCCAAAAGCCCTTTTCAGTGCATCATCATCCAGCAAGGCTCAACCAAGCCTGGAACTCAGGACAGCCTATAGAGTTGCCCCTGCAACTTGCCCCTGCCTGACCCCATGGCAGTCTGACAACCAATTAGAAACAAGCTTCAATTCAAATCCCAACAAAAGCTTTAAAACCCAGGCACTCTCAGCATATCAGCCCTTTCTTCTCTTTTCCTTTACCTTGGAGCATGTGATCATCCTTCTTTGGAGCTTCAAGCCATGTGGTCCTGCTGTCCACCATTAAACCTTCCAAACAGCCTCCATGTTTCCAGTGTCTTTTTCCCCACTTGGAACTGAACCCAGAAGGATATTTCTTCCACACCAGATAGAGAAATATCTGCCTCTACCTAGAATCGAACTCACAGCCTCCTGATTGTGAGGCAAAAGCACCACCTATAGGCCACTGCACCACTCTTGACTCTGCTCTCAATGGTATATACAAAGTGACCCATATAAATTGATCTTCAATCTTCAAACACTGAAGTATGGTAAGTCCTATGATGCTGACACCTACATCTTAGCAACATTTCCTATAATATAACATATTTCTGGAAAACTAAGTGAAGTTTGTTGTTTATTGGATCAGAGACACAGCTGTTACCTCAGCAAACCGGAGATGTGTTTACAATACCCTCTGCTAAGTCCAGCTCTAGACCAACCACCAAGTCATGTAAGTCTCTCTTTTTAATTGCTTACTGTCAGCTCTCAAATTCCATTATGCAAGCAATCATCAGTAGATCATTGAGCAATTTTAACACAATAGATCAGTTTTTAGAATTGTGGCACAATAGAGGAAGCCATTGCCATTTTAGCAACTTTGAGCAGATCAGTTACCATTCTTGTGTTATTGTTTCTAAACTTCCTTAACAATAGGATCTTTCAGGATCAGATAATCTTCCAAATCATATGGAATTAATGTACTTTGATTTTCTCTTGGGTCTGAAATCCAATTATATGTTTTCATGAACATAAAAACCTTCCCTCTGCAACCCTCCACTACCTTTGAAATTCTTTTCAAAGCATCTTGAAATCACAGAGAATAAAGGAAAGAAGAGGAGATAAAAAGAAAGTTATTTTCAAAACCAATGTTTACAATGTGGCAAATAATAAATTGTCTTGATTTTAAAGAAGGCTAAGTATAAAGCTGTTCCTAATTTGGAAATCATTTGGACTAAATGCTTGAGATTCTATTGAAAATGTGAACACAGTAGTACTCTGTCCAAATTTCTTTTCTAGTATGATATGTTGCAAGATTTCCAAAAAATATTTTAACATGAAATGGGATAACTCGCCATAACCAACGTGCCATGGCCAACTTGTCATGGCCAATTCACTGCAGGACAAATCAACGCCTTATTAATCATTTCAACCAGTTACTTTTATTATTGATGACCACACTTGTTTGAAATGATTGTTACTCTTGTATTTCTGGTTTGATTTTATTTTATTATTATTGGCCACAGTTCTGCCGAAATTAATTTAACTTTTGTATTTGTTGAATTGTCCAGTGAGTTGGCCATGGCCAGTCAATTTTATTTGTCCAAATGATCATTCATTGGTGATGAAGTTCACCAACATTCTTTCATCTTTGCCCAGTTGGACACATATTGGTTATTCTTATTATTTTCTTGTTATATTTGGAAGATCCGCAGTGGCTCAGTGGTTAGAATGCAGTACTGCAGGTTACTTATTCTGGCTGCCTGCAATTTGGCATTTCAAATCTCACCAGACTCAAAGTTGACTCAGCTTCCATCCTTCTGAGATTGTAAAATGAGGACCCAAATTGTTGATGGCAATATGCTGACTCTGTAAACCACTTAGAGAGGACTAAAGCACTGTGAAGCATTATACAAGTCAAAGTGCTACTGCTATATAATGCTGTTCTGCTATTTCTTTCTTAATATATTATTATTATTATTACTGTTATTGGTGTTGTATTATTATTATTATTATTTTGCAGTTCCTTCTCAAAATATAGACATGCTGTTGGAACAAAATCCATTCAAAATCCCTGCAGATGTTGATATTTTTTTGCTGAGAGATAAACAGAAAGAAAAGGCCAGGATGGTATGTAGAAAATACAGGACGTTTCCAAAAAAAATTCTTCCCAGTGATGGCCAATCAGAATGCTGACTGTGTGATGTGCCCTCTTCCCACTGAACTGGTGTACTGTCTCATTGCATTAAGAGATTTCATAGCAGAAACAATGTCATCATTCATGCAATATTATTTTGCCTGGATTAAGGAGAATCTCTGAGACTTTTAGAAAAACTTTGTGAATTAAATAATAAGATACACTGACGGTTCTGTAAAAGAGTCAAAAGTGCAACTGAAGCTGAAGTGGGGAGAGCTTTAAAAAAAAAAAAAGACTACAGATGATAAGAGAGTATTGAATGTTCTGACTGCATGGACAGAGAGAATCTTCTTTCTTGTAAGATTGGAATCCAGCACATCCACTGAAAATGATTGGCTATGCTAGCTGGAGATTATGGTATCTAGAACTCAATCCAACTGGAAGGCAGCTAGTTAAGGAAGTCTGATCTTTGGGGGGGGGGGGGGTTTGTGGATATAGTCTTGCTCGCCCCTGGGTTAAAAAAATGTGGAATAGCAGCATCAAAGCTAATTTCATAGTCAGTTCTGAGAGAAGGATGCTAGGCCCCATTTTTTTTAGAGAGTTCCAAGTGTGTGGTGCAGTATAGGGTCTCCTGCTTGAGTTGGAGGTTGGACCAGAAGCCCTCCAACTCTGTTATTCTGTATTCTGTATATTTCATACACAGTGTAACTGATCTCACAGAGTGAATAATTAGCTCCAATGTTACAAAATATAATTCCATTTTGACCTCCTGAGCAGCTGCATTTTCTTATAGGGTCCTTTATGCTGGAGATACACTTTTGCTGGGGCAGCCATCTTGTGAGGCCTCTGATAACCAAGGGAGCATTTAATCAACTTGTTTTTCCTTTAGGAGCGAGAGCGACGGAAGACTTTGAAAGTCCACGAGAAGATGACTTGCTCCACTCTGCAGAGTTCCAAACAGTCGGGATTCAAGAGAGCGATCCAAATGGAAGAAGAAGCTGAGGACAAAGAGTTAGCAGCAGAAGCTGAACGACTCAAAATTCTCAGAGAAAGCATCTCCTGGAAGATAGCAGTTACGAAAGGTAGTTGAGGAAAGCATTCTGATTCTAGGCTGCAATTTAGCAGGATAATTACTTGGTATCAGGACATACATTGTATAAAGCTTCCAGCTTCAGATTCTCATTTTTTCACATTCAGACTGAAATAATATTAGACATTGTTTCTCAAAAATCTGATCTCGGTGAGGGTGCAAATTTGCTTTAGGTAAACTAGTCTCTTCCTGTCTCTGGTTAGCATTATCATTCAAAAGTAAAACACATTTGGAATTATTTGTTCCAAGCTTTTAAGAGAAAAACAGTTGGGAAGGAAGGATTATTTTGAATATGGAAATAGCCAAAGCAGCAGGCCTTTGCTTATTAATGTTTATATAATCTTTCATTTGTTGATTGGGATTTTTTTAAAAAATAAGTCATTAAGGAAACATCTATGCAAATAATTTTAGGAAAGATCTTACCATAAAGGGGAAAGTATGGACTCTTATTTTTATAGGATCAGCTTAAAATTCACTTAACATCTTGACCATAAGTTAGAGTATAAGATGAATAAAATTTTCTTAAGTGTCTTCAAAATGTTTTTAAAACACTCTGCAATATAAATGAGATTCACCAGAGTTTGGAAGTTTCTGATGGGCTCTTATCATAGAGTCATTAGCATATGAAAGAGTTTTTTATGGGCATCAAATTCTACAAAAGCCTGCTGCCTCTGGAAATGATGCCTGATGCTGTAATGCACACTAGTCAGATGCATATCTAAAAAGTCCCTGATAAAAAGATCCAACTGTTAGTTACAAGCGCTCAGAAAAGAAGATTAAATGAAATAAATAGAGTAAAGACGAATAGAAGAAACAAGAAGCAGTTTCAGATAGAAGCAGAACACTTTTAGTAATGGAACAGGCCAGTTTCTAAACTATGGAGGTGATAAAATCATTGCCTGCAAATACCTCTCAACCAACGCAGTCAAAGAGATTTTGGAAGCTCTGCTAAAAGCATTGTCTCTCACTTCACTGTGTCAGGCTGCATTTGGATATTGTGACTTGCACAGCTGCCCCTCCTTTTTTCCTTCCCTCTTTCCTTCTTTCTTTCTTTTCTTTCTTTTTCCCCCAGACCAGGTTGTAGAGAGAGAGACCATGCATGATTACATCAATCAGAAACGGCAGATGTTCTTACTGCAGGTATTTCCTTTTGTTCTAGCAGTGTTGCCTGTGTGTCAGTTTGCAACTGGGGTCAAGTTTTTTTTTTTTTTTTTGTCATCACATTCACTGGAAGGCCTTGGGGGAAACCAAAATTTTTCAAGGATTATTACAAAGATAGCATGGGATGAACCAGCACCAATCTGATTCTGAACGCTTTGCAAAGGGAAGGGCTGATTACAAATGCCAGGAGTAAATGAAGTTGCTTCATTGCAATTCAATGGTAGCTTTAATATGAGGAATCATTTCAGTAAATTGCCTAGTGGAAGATGCTAAATGACTTATGCCATGGGCTTCTCTGCATACATAGAATAAGTTCAATACATGGTCAAATCATACTCCATTTATAGCCACAGCATATTTTCCCATGTCTGGAAAAAGGTCAGTTTGTGTGCACAAATTGTATATCTGTAAAGATAAACACAGATATAGGTACATCTTACCATGTCTGTTTATGAAATTCTGCACTACCCATCTCCCTTAAGTGGCTGTTATCTGTTATCTGTTTATAACAGTGTAGCTGTTAAAAAGAGAAAGATAGAAATCATTGGACAGTTTGAGGGTAATAGCAAAGATGGGGAGAAGAGGAGTTTCACATAGAAGCAGAACTCTTTTAGTAATAGAACAGCCAGTTTCTAAACTACAGAGGTGATAAATTGTCCATTAACTGAAAAGAGACGTTACTGGGCCTTCCTTTCTCAATCACTTTTGACTTACATTTCAGTACGCTGTAACTGTGAAAAAAGATGAAATTCAGAAACTGGAAAATCTGGCAGTGGATGAAGAAGCAAGGCTGGAAAAAGCTGAGGAAGACTTGGAAAAGGACGCTGCCATGTTTGATGAGTTCCTGAAAGAGAATGACAGAAATTCTGCCCTGGCTCTGAAAATGTAACACTGAACTCCAGGATCTATGCTGTAGAGTTCATAGACATCTCAAGTCCTGGGGAAGTTCTGCAGTTTTCAGTAGGAGACACAATCTGGCACTAAGTGTTGCAGGAGCTTCCTACAAACATCTCTGCAATCATATTGGACATAAGGGGCACTTGATCATTTTGGGGGGAAATCTCCCAGGAATTCAGAGGGCATGGTGGGGTATGATATCCGAGGGGGAGGAATTACAATGTTGGGTTTGGGTTGTCTCCCCCCCCCCCCCCCCATACTTTTTGTAGAATTAACATATTGAAGAAAATATAAACATTGGCACACACAGGCAGACAAAGGTTGAAATATCTGACACATCATTTTCAAAACCGGTCTGAAAAGGGTGGTCAGAGATGCTTGCTGAACTAAAGGAGTGACTTAAGTGATGCTCACCTTCTCCCTTAAGACTGGAGAACAAATTATTTCAGAAAAGACATCCTGAATTTCTAGTTTCAACAAAACACAAGAGGTTATATCCTGAGAGAGAGGGAGAGGTCTGTGCAACTTCAGCATACTGTGGACAGTCAAATCATATCTTTGAGCATTCTGCCTCGAATGCTTTCATTGGGGATGAACCTGCTAGAGCACGGATATTAAACTCACCATGTCACGTTGCTGTCACACGATGTATCGTGACTTTTTTTCCCCTTCATGGAGCTGGGGTTGGTGTAGCCTGCGTGTGATGCATTCAGCCTGCAGGCCGCCAGTTTGACACCCCTGTGCTAGACTTTCACATGCTTTGAGAATGATTCAGAAGTGACACCATATATCCCTTAGCAAACTTGAGTTTGTGTCAAAAAGAGAAACACCGTGATCTCATCAGACAAACATCACCCTTGTATTATTGCATCCCAATGTCTGATATAGATATGCATGTCAGGGGTTTTGCATCATGACTCAGAGTTATTCACCTTGGTTGTAGATCTGTAGACAGATCCTTGTGCTTCAGATCTCATCAAATGTAGCCTCTCAGCCAACCCTTAAATAATGCAAAGGCTTCTCAAACTTCTGCCTAGGCCCTGGGGAAAAAAAAAACAACCACTGCTGTTTTAAGAAACCTATTCAGAGTTAATGAAATTCTTCTTGGAATTCATAGTAGGGACTTGATTTATTTGTCAAATCTTTTCTACTGGGATTCAGATACCAAATAATTCATGAATCAATTTATTTCTATACTATTTTTTCTTTTTGTTTAACAAACACAAGAAAACCCACCGACTGATATTTTAAAGAGTTACAAATCTGCTGGGTAATCTAACAGCAAGCAGTTAAGTTTCCTGAAGCTAGTTAGCTAGATGTCTTCTACTTCCCACTCAGGCTAGCAGAACTTTTTCCATGATTAAAAAGAGGGAGAGAGAGCTCATACTGAAGATCTAGAATTGAATCTATGCTGAAAGTTTAGGAGAGCTGCCTTTCTGTTCTCTAGCTAACTTGTAGGCTGTGCACCCCACCTTAAAGAGAGTGTTTACCAGACAAGTTGATTAAAAGATCCAACAGAATTTCTATTCACAGGTAGGTGAAAGTTGCCATATAGCACTATGGAGCACTCTATGAGTAAGTGCTATTGTTATATGATCCCTCCACAGTTGACCATGGAAAAGTGGGTCACCCCATTCTTGTGTCATCAAGTTGTCAAACTAACTTGACCGAGAATCATTACATTCTACATATTCTTCAGCCAAATTCTCAACCAATATATAGGTAGAGACAAGAAGGAAAGGACTGGGGGAAGGAGAGAAATGGAACATCACCAGGATGAAATTTATATTGTCCTAACCATTGCCTCTGAGTTTTCATGATGGCCTAAAACTTTGAGATCTTCCTTAATTGTGATATTTCTTATCTCTGGTCATGCTTTGCAGGTAATTTCTGCCTTTATTTCTTCTTTCTTAGTGCTGAAAAAGAAACCAAAGCAAAACTGGAGAAAATAATTGAGATCCGAGAATTGACAGCGCAAATGATGAACATCCAAAGGTAGCAGTTACAGAAGATATAATCCAGGGTATATTTTCCTTCCTCCCTGTTTCCCTTTCCTGGATGTTCCAATACAGTTAAAAGTTCTGTAGATCTTTTCTATAGATTTGTTCTATAGATCTTTATGACATGCTAAATGTTTGTGCTTGAAATTATTAATTATATGCCTGAATTATGGGTAACAAGATTTTATGGGTTTCCATTTGTTTCTCTCTCCAATTTTAAATCCATAGATTGGTAAAAAAAATAATCATGTTCCCAAAGATAACAATTAGTGTTGTTATTTCAATTGACCTTGTCTATGAAACATTTGAGAAAATGGAAAGAAATACTTTGGAATGCATTAAAATTAAAAATGAAAGTTGCTATTCTTCTAATTCAATATTAGAAAAAGTGAATTAGACCTGTTTCAGGAATTATTTTAAAATAAAGCACTCCCCTGAAAAACTAATGGTGTTTTTACGCCAAGAGTTGCTGCCTGGAAATGTTCGATTATATTGGTCAATTGATCAAAATCAATTAAAATTTCATTTAAAAGATTCAGACTTCTCTGAATTAAGTTTGACTTGGATGATTACATAGATACAAGAATGTTGTTTTCTTGGCAAGAATATGAAACTAGTTTTCCATTGTTTTCCAGAATTGGGTTTTTTTTTTACTATTGCTCTGGGATTTAATGATAGCCATCTAAGAAATACATTTTCTGACCTTGATGACTTGGCAAAGTCAGCAAGATGCTGCCATCTGCTGGGACAAATTTTATTTAGCCTCTTATTTAAAAGGAGAAGAAAAGAGACAATGGAGTCACTTCAGAGGAATCAGCATTATGGTAGCAGTATGGGGCCATAAAGTACCAGTAAACAGCATCAGGAAAAAGATGGGACTCTTGATAGACCAGATTCTTCTCATGACCAACCCACAAAGACAATCACACATCAGTATTGCTATATGCTTTTTATGAAGATGTCCTAACTTCAGGCAATATAAAAAGTATTGTTTATCTTCTACCAAAGCATTCAGAGTAAAATTAAGGGATATTTTAGAAATATTCATTCATTCATCCATTCATATATTTTAAATGTTACCTTCTTGCAGTTACACTTCCCAGAACTCTTACTGTCTCCTGGTGTCTTGTCCAGCATTCTTCATGTCTAAAACATTTATGGTTAACAATTTATTTTCCCTGGGAATATGTACTTGGGGAGAGGAATTTTATATCTAATATCTATCCCAATTTTCTACAACAGTGTCCTTTGGAAGTGCTGCAGAGTAATCCCCATTCGCTCTTTATCAATGACTGTTTCTTTTCTTCAGTGAGATAGCCCGATTTGAGGACACTTTGCAGGAGTATGTGGTATTCAAGGATTTCCTCTACCAGCTATCTCCCAAAGAATGGCGGGAAGAACGTGAAAGACGGCGGATGAAAGAAAAGGCAAATAAATTCAATTCTGACAATAAAGAGGAAAAATCAGTACAGTCAAAAGGTAAGCACTTCCATAATCCCAAGACTGTGTGTGATTTTCAGATCCGCATAGAAATAACAATAGATCTTCAGAGACTATTGCTGAATCTCATCCATCTTCAGAAGAAACCAATCAGAAGCAAAGCCATATGATATAATTACAGAAAATAAAAATAATAGTATAGAGAACTTCCACATTAAACAGGTAAATTCTACTATCTTGTCAAATTAATTAGTATTAAAGGAGCTTCCATTCAGCTATCATTGTTCAGATTATACTCCATACATTCATGTTACCCCATTTTTATGTTTCTTCTTTCTTTTATATTATTAAAACAGGTTATGGAGTCCATTTTGAGGCAAAATCAAATAGAGTTATTTTTACATTTAAAAAAAATGAAAATATTTGAGGCAACTTTTTACCACTGCAAACATTTTAGATTTCTTAAGGTATTTCGCACTATACTGTCTGTATTTACAATATACTCTGTGAACTATTAGGGAAGAGCTGTCTTCACCCTCTTTCTCTCACACATAATATGTGAGCTGAGTTGCCTCTTTCTCCTTTGGAATGTACCCCTCCCTCCTCAGAATCAACCTCCTCACCACATTCCATCACAGATTTACATTTAAAATATATATTTCAGAGGATATCTTCACAGAGGTGTAAATGGAGAGGTGGGTGTTCTCTTTTCTTTTGGCTACATTCATAAACTGATGTAGAATCAATCTTTTAGTCATTAAAATGAACAAAACTGACAAATGTACCCATGCCTCTTTCTGTCATGGCTTACCAGTAATAGTCTCCCCCCCCCCCTTCCCCCCCCCCCCTCTCTAAATAGTAACATTCAAATGGGGATCACACAATTAATGGGCTTTTCTGTATTCAGGTTCAGGAAAGGATGTTCAAGAATCTCAAGACAAGGGCCGACGTCGAATAGCAAGCACAACAAAACATTCTAGTTTTGACATCACTAATGTAGAACCTTCCACTTCTAGAACGCCAAGCCAAATTTTGTCTAGAAAGGAATCTTTCAAATTAAGCCGAGTATCTTCTAGGCAGACTCTAAAGTCCCAACAAAGCAGAAAGCCGTAAGTATGTCAGGGAAATGAATTGGGAGAGAGGGAGGAATCAAAGTCACCAATATTGGGTATTGGATCTCACAGGAAAATATTATAGTAGATTATCTTACACCAGCACATCTTTCAAATTATGCCTTTGTTTTGCCCTCTCAAATGAGAACAAATGCAAAGATGTAAGATGTGTGGAGCAATATATATAAATGCCTGTGGCTTATGCAAGTCAAGCTTTGTATATATTGCCAATTTACATGGTATCAGGTTTTTTTTCTCCATGTCGGAAGCAGGAAGTGCTTCTGTAGTGAAATAATTTGCTGGTGACATCATCAATGCCTGGAAGGTGCCAAGTTGAAGGCTTCTTTCAGGTCCTTGTGAAGTTGCCCACTGAAGTGGTACCCATAAATCTACTTGCAGTTGCCCACTTTCAAACTGCTAGGTTGGCAGGAACTGGAGCATGTGACAGGAGCTCAGCTTCACCACGGGAGCAGTGGGTCTTGAACGTAGGCATGCCGATTGTCAGCCCAGTGTTCTAACCCCATGATGATGTCAGTTTACATCAATTTATAATTGACTGCATCCTCAATCTTCTCTTTCCACTTCCACTCTTCAGAATTATGTATCCACTGTTGTAGAAATAGCTCTCTGGTTTTCTAATGGGACTTCCCTTCTTTTGCCTCTATATTCCCCTTTTGAAAATTTGCCATGAAATGCTGTCACCCTTTGGGGGGGGGGGGGGGAATGGAAGTATGCAGGAGAGAAGGAAGTCCAACCATTAACTGAAAGGAAAGCATGTAGCTGAACTTAGCAAAAGCTAAGGAGAAGTAAATCTTGTTAACATTTGGGACCATCAGAGAATATTCAAGTTGTTGGCTAGACATGAAAGCAGGAAAAAAAATTCCCAAAAGAAAGTCATGGCAAACTACTTTCATAACATGGCTAAGAAAATAGTCTGATTGTGTCATCAGATGAACATAGCATAAGGGCATTTTTAAAATAACCTGTAAGAAAAGTGTGTGATTTCCTGGAAAAAAAAACTACAATTCCCAAAGTTCCAGAGAAATAGGATAAATGATTGAATCAGTTTAATATTTTTCATCTATGGATATCCTATCATCTCTTTCAACTTTCCACAAAGTGGAAAATAGTGCCTTGTAATCCATTTCCAATTCCAGTTCAAAATGCATGTTGAGGTATCAGCAAGATAAGCTGTTAAATAAATATTGCATTATAATTCCTATAAACAACTGACTGAAGAATAACCTCTACAGGAGTGTGCAGATTGCCCCATCAGAAGAAAAATTTAGTTCAGAATTATCTGATGAAGAAGATGATGAGGTCAGTAATTCAATGTTTTTAGCATATAACTGCAGCATTGACGGAGCCCAGCAATTAATTGAACATTTTTAAGCTGGAATTCTTAAGGTGAAATAGTACAAAAAAAATTAGGTACTTAAAAGGTACTGAAAAGTTTAAACTAAACAATGGAGGACAATCCCACCATTAAAAATTACAATTTTCATCTTGATTTTTGATAACACAATCCTGACATTGTGGGAAATGTGGTTGGGCTCTGTACAGATTATGAGTTGCCCACTCTGCCCAAGGTGGTCACATGGATGGGATTTTTCCTTATTTAATATTTCCTTATTTACTCAATAATCTCCTGAAGTAGTTTGGAAGAAGTAATAGTCGCCAGGGAATTCTATCATCAAATAGGATTTTCAGAGATCCAGTCTAACGTGTAACTTCTTTATTAGCTGAATTGGGTATACTCATTGAAGTACTCACAAAGATATAGATGATTGACAGAGAGAGATGATAACTAGGTAGATAGCTAAATAAAGATAGAGATTGTAGATATTTTATTTATTTACTTGTATATTAAATGTATCTGCTTCCCATTTCACAGTTGAGATAGATAATTGTTTTTCTCTCTTTCACCATTTTCTTGCCACTAAGATTAGCTATAATTTAACTTTTTTATCAGTGCTGTGGAGAAATGATGAGCAAAGCCTATCCAGAATAAACAAAGATTGTTTTTTCTCTCAACCTGTACATTTGATTAGCAATATGGGAACTCCTTCATGTTAATACTTTCCTTGGCAGGTACCTGAATTATACTTTACAGATCCACACCAGCTGCTGCAGCTTTTCACAGAGCTGGAAGAACAGAACTTGTCTCTGATTCAGAATTCTCAGGAGACAGAGGAAACCTTGGATGAGCTCCGGCACACTTTGGAAAACACACGCAATAAAATGTAAGCAGTTACAAATGATTGTCCATAATAATCCCTGGCAACTACAAGGATGTTCTCTGTTTCTTTCCAAACATGAGCAATTCAGGCATTATTTTTTTATCATTCAACAACACAGTGTTGTTTTTCTGCCGTCTTGTTAAAAAAATGTCCTCCCTCACATCTCCCTACATCTCCTGTACCACCAGACGTATTAGCATCTATTGTGAGAAACAAAAAGGGAAGAGACATTTGTAAGGTTCGCAAATAATTTCTTCCACTCCACTTTTGAGAGTAAAAGATCAGGAGATGTCAAGATACACCAGCCTCCGTTCATCTATTTCTGCCAGCTGCTGTATTGCTTACATACAGTCTTGTATATTTCCATAAGCTGAAAGATTTTAAAGAGTTTAGATTGCCACAAATGTTAAGAGTTACAGCTTTAGTTAAAATGTGCACATGCTAGTTTACATAATAAAACATTGTCAACAGTAATTATTATGATTTAAATATTAGTATAAAACATCTTAGCATAGAGAGCCAGTTTGGTCTGGTGGTTGAGGTACTGGCCTAGAAACCAGGAGACTATAAGTTCTAGTCTTGCCTTAGGCATGAAAGCCAGCTGGGTGACCTTGGACCAGTCACTCAGCCCAAATCATTTTAAGGGGTTGTGGAGAGCAAAGGAGAGGGAGCATTAGGTATGTTTCTTGCCTTTAAGCTACTGATAAAATAACAAAAGCAGGATAAAAAACAAATAAATAGTAAGGAAGACAATGATCAGATTAAGTTTACCCAGAATTTTATTCCAAGTGTTAACCGGTTCGGTAATCTCAAAGACACTTGTGCTGCCTCCTGAAAAGGACCCCAACCAACTTTATACACTTTATATCAGGAGCAGTATCCTGCAGCCACTATTCTACTGTTGTACCCAGTTCTCCCATGGAACCAACCAGCATTTGTGTCAAGAGAAAAGTACAAAAAGCTAATCATGTGGAACAAATGGAGGAATGCTGGCAAAACATCACAAAACTTTGTCAATAGTACAGGTAATCCTGGGGTTACAAGCGATCCCTCAGCAAATATTTGAAGTTACCAATAAGTGCACCTTAGCATTTATGAACAAGTCCCAAATCTATGAATCTTGCAGCACCACGGCAGTTGGTCGCCCTTAATGAACAACTGCAGAGGCTCTGCAACATTCATCCTGCACTTTGCTGCCCAAAATAGAGGTTCAGAGGAGTGGGCCTGCTCTCTGACGCTCCGTTTAGGCCTGTGTAGGCATCATCCAGCACGTTGCCGGTCAAAATGGGAGGATCGCAGGACCCTCCAATGCTCTGGGCCTCCGGAGGCATCACCCAGCACGTTGCAACGTGCCAGATGAGGCCTGTGCAGGGTTAAACAGAACTGCAGAGGGTGCACATGGCTGAGAGACTGGAAAGGACACAGCTTGGTAGATTCACACAGTAAGTGACCTGGCATGGCAGGTTAGGTGGGAGGGAAAGCAATGAGATATTTCAGTGGGTTGGCCTTGGGTGGTCTTAGGTAGGTAGCCTGTTTCATCAGTAGGCCCCCCCATCGCCTTCCCCACCCTGAAATATCTCATGTGCACTTAACGAACCTCACATTTGATGAGCAAATGAGTGGGCAAAAGGAGGAAGTGATCTTGTTCAAAGTACAAGATTCACTCCCATGAATCCCTGGGTTATGAATGGAATGGGCAGGCTCCATTACATTTATAACTCGAGGCCTACCTGTATAGAGGGGCTGGGAAAGTTCAGGACCTGGGAGTTGAAAAAAGATGATCTTGCCAGTGGAAAGCTGCTCACTTACAGCTCCAAAGAAAATGCTTGAAAAACTAGTTGAGCCAAGTAAGAATTGAGCAGATATTGAATTAGCTCATCTTTCCAAGTAATTGCATGGTATGAAATTACTCATGTCAAAGTTGTTCAAAAAATGACTTCATTCTTTTCTGGATTAGGGATCGTGAAATAGAACAACTGAAAATGCTTGCTGTCACTCTGCAAGCCAACATCGTTAAAGAGGAGGAGACAGCAGCAGACCTGGAACTTAAAGCACGCGTCTTTTCTTTTGGGGAGTACAAAGCTGATGTTCAGGTATGTATAAACATCAAACCAATTGATAAAGCTTGAACCTGAAGATCAGAAGGTACATGTAGTGCCACTGAATGGTGCAAACCAGAAATGGCTACTTTTCCTTCAAGGGGAAAGATCATAAGACTATGCTCCACAATCCACAAGCTAACTTGGATTCTCTATTCTGGTGTCAGAAACAGCGCTGTGATCTTGTACAGGGTAAACCAATACTGAAAATCTCCATTTCATGCTATTTCCCTGACATTCTTTACCCAGATCCCAAGAAAAGGTTAAAAACAAACAAACAAACACGGTGGAGATTTAGGTGGCATGCTGTTGAAGTCACAACCTCGTTGAAGAAAACTGAGATCAGATGTGAGCTTATCTAAGCATTTGCGTGTGCATGTACATGCAATGCTTCATGATGCTTTACCTTCTGTAGTTCTTCACATCTGGAGAGATTCAAATTCTTTCTGTATGTTTTTGGTTCTCTCCTGCTATCAAGACCCCATGTCACAGCTGGGTTTCTTAAAAAGCAGTTCAGATGGGAGCACTTTTGAATTATTAATATAATTCAAAAAGCTGATGTTAGAGTCCCAATATCTAGATTTCTGAGGCCTGAAAGTTCACTATTGGTCCTTAATTTTCAGGACAAAATGTTGGTGAGCTTGCATCGAAAGGTGTTGGAAGTCTATCGCCGCTGCATTGGAGAGAATGAGGCAAACCTGGGAACCTTGCAGATGCTTACTGTTATAGAACACCAATTAGATGACTTACTAGAATGCCTTGAGAGAGTCCCTCCAGGAAAGATAGAACAAGCTGAGAAAGCCAAAGAGAAAGAGCGAAGAATGAGGTAAGATAAAAACCCTATTCAGAGTTAACTCCAATATGCCTTCAACAGAATGATTACATTCCTCCTCCACCTCCTTCTGTGCATCTTCTAGTTAATCTTATTGATGCTGATATTTGTTGCCATCAAAGCTACTTTGTATGCATGGTAAGAGCATGGTAAGAGCATCAAAGAACCATGGTGGCGCAGGTGTTCACTCCAGGTGTTCGATTCTGAACGGCTCAAGGTTGATTCAGCCTTCCACCCTACCGAGGTCAGTAAAATGAGGTCCCAGATGGTTGGGGGCAATATACTGAGAGTACTTTAAAGCAGGGGTCCCCAACCACTGGGCCCCGGACCGGTAGCGGTCCGTGGATCATTTTGTACCGGGCCACAAAGAATGAATAATCATGATTAAAATATATATATGAAAATATGTTTTTAGTAAAGAAATAGTAAAGAAGCCCTTTACTATTGGGGAAGAATTGATTTTGCCGGTCCTTGAAAAAGTGTTTCTGCGTGAAACTGGTCCCTGGTACAAAAAAGGTTGGGGACCACTGCTTTAAAGCACTGTGATGCGGTGTATAAGTCCAAGTGCTATTGTTAATGCTATCAAATGAACTGGAACAGTATGACATGGATGAATCTTGTTCTCTTACATTACAGGCATAGAAATATCTGGCCTTACAAGCATCATCTGGGTTTGCTTACTTAATCATACAGGTTTAATAAGGATGCAGGAAATCGAGCTTGAACTTCAGAACCGTTCAATAAAGGTTCTGAAAAGCTCCGTTTTGCAGAGTACACGCTATGGATAGTTTATCAATCTACGATACCAATCCCAGAACCAGCTAAGATCATGAATCAGATAGCATTTAAGCCTTTTGGAGCCAGTTCTTTTATCCCTGAAGAGGCTTTCAATATAACATTATGTGAAGAGCGAAGTTCTTAGCGGATCCAACGCTGTATATGACACAAACCAGTAGAATTCTCCCAAGATAATTTTGGGCTTATGTGACTTGCAATTGTAACTTTTAACCTGCCCTTTTATTTGGCCAGGATGAGAGAAGAAAAGATCAGGCAGCAGAGACAATTGCAGGAAGAGAGGCTGCAGCGGGCCCTGGCAAGAGCACAAGCTGATGTCAAGAAGAAGGTATGTTTGTCTCCTGAGCATCTGCTGCTGCAACCTTTTGTGATTTCAGTAGTTCAGACTGTTTTATCAATTCTCCCATCCAAAGCCTTTTGTAACTCCAGTTCAGAACTGTCTGTACGTTTAAGGTTGAAATGAGGGGTTCTTGGGGCTCTCTGAGCTTGCTTGTTTTCTTGCAGACGTTTCATTGCCCAAACTAGGCCAAATCACCTAAATCAGGTATTTGAATGAAGGGGTTGAATGAAGCAACTGCAATTATTTTTATTGTTAAGGAGTTATCTTCTGTCAGGAAAGACAGGTAAAAGTACTTTGAATGAAGTATTGAATACTCCTTGCTGGAAGAAGCAATGTTTCTTTCTATTATACTCATATTGCATGAAATAATGACAGAAGGGAAGAAGCATAGTTAGAAACTTATTTGTGGAAGGAAGAAATAAAACTGTGCTCAGGAGAAAAGGTGGTCAGGAGAAGATGGCCCTGATGTACACTTAGTGTACAATGAATTTATTTGCATTATTTCAGTATAAAATGTGCAAAGTTATTCTTAAGTGTCCCTCTGATCATATTTTAGACTGGCAGAAGATTAATTTTTCGTTCTGAGCCTCCCGCTTTCAAGGAGAAAGAAGATGAGGATCAGGGGCTGATCGATAAAGAAAAAGAAGAGCTGCTCTATTACTTTACTTAGCCGTCGAAAGTTGCAAGATATTATGAAGCATACAGCAAATGACAAACTAACAAGAGAATATTCCAACAATACTCTGTAAATTTGGGGAGAAAGCTAGTCTATCCTAAGTGTAGTGATATACAGTAGATCAAAATATGGATGACATGTTTTCATAGTTTTAAAATCATTTTTTGGGGTCAGTAAATTAACTTAGTGATAGAAAACAGCTACCAATGATCAAAGATCACAGACTAACCTAAAGTCTTGCAGCTAGGAAAATAGATATAGCAGTAACAAGTACAAATTTCTTTTTAAAAAATTCAGTCTTTACGATCAGATTCATTTTTTTTGTAATTAAGCAGGTTGTATGGATATAACAAAAATAAAGTTGAAATGAAGAAACTGAACATTAATTAATTTTATTAGTCTTTTTAACTCAGTGATTAGAAATATCCATTGCCAGCAATGGACTTTGCCAGAACAAATCTAATGCTTGCTCTCAAGCAATTAGGAACTTACAATGAGTTAAAACTGAGTATATAAACTTCATAAAAGAACACATTTGTCTGTCCACAGAAGCAATTACTTATTCTTCAATAAGCAGAATATAAGCTTATTAAGCTTCTGTAAAGCAGAAGCACCACAACAAATGGATACAATTCACATTCTTACCAAGTTAGGGATCCTCTTTGGATTAAAAAGAACAGTGGTCTGTCTGCCTAATACGTGCTTTGAAGAAAACGTAGGCCATACCTACTGTGGAAACCACAAAATGTTTTTTTGACTCAAAGAAAAGGTATGAGGAATGAACAGGCTTCTTGTGGTCTACCTATTTAATCTAAATCTACCTCTGTGTCTTTATGACAGACAGATCTGCTTGCAATCCAGTTTATAGAGGATCACTATCACAGTAAGTGTGTGAACTATTCCACTGAGTTTTTGAGGTGAGAATTGTTTAGGGCAAAATGCCCCCAATTTCTCTTTAAAACTGAACCTTGGTGGTAGAAAGAAAAGACGTTTAAAAATAAGCAATTTCTTCACTTTTTCACTGAGAGGTTTTATATCAGAAATAAAAACAATTTCTTTTGATAATGTAAATGCATACTAATAGGTCACGCTAGTCAGGCAAACATTTTACAAGTCAATGAAAAATACCCACTCAAGATTTTTTTTTCTAAAAAACATCCACAAATGAAATTCTGAATTAATGTAATCTGTATAAAATGCTTCTAAACTACATTCTTCTGAAAATGAAGTTCAAAAGGCACAGGCTTCAATTAGTATATTTCTATTTATGGGTAAACCTTAATTTGGAATAACCTATTATGAATAATCCAAGATAGAAATTATCCATGGTTTAATAAACACAGAAAATAGTATTTCCAAAGCCATTCCAGACCTAATATCCTTCTATAGAGTGAAGGAACACCCCAGGCCTCAGAACTTTTCTTCAGATTTCTACAGCTTTAAGGAAACATATTTCCTAAGGCTCCTGACTTCCAAAGCATAGATGCCCCATGATGCACAGTAATATTTTAAGGTCCACAGAAGGCTGTTTATCAGCCTTGCTCTGCTAAAGATGTTGCAGCGGTAACAGGGCAAAGCTAGTTTAGTTTAAGCACGAGTTCCAAGAATTTAGAATGTGATGGAAGGGTTGATTTAGAGAAATTTGTTGCTCCTTATATATTCAAAACAATTAACCTTTAATTTTCTCCTAACTAAATAAATTAGCAAAATTCAAAAGTTTTCCTTTGTAGGAACACTTATATAAAAAACAATGCTCACACAACTTTTTAACTAAGTTGTACATATGTATAATTTTAATGCCATGTGGCATAGCATGAATAAAATGTTTTAAGTTCCAGACTTAAAATTCTTTTGTAAAACACTGACATCTTACTTCTCTGCTTAGCTGAAATCTTTTTTCTTAAAATCTTTTTTCTTACTTTTTTCTTAAGTATTTTTTCTTAAAAGTCTGCATGAATTAATTCTAAAATACAGGTGTTTTAAAAACATATATTTTAAAATGTTATTTTTAATTTTGGTCAAGTTGTTACTTTTATATGCTACTGATACTAGCTGGGAGTTCTTTCTTCAGCCAGATAGTTTGTATCTAAATAATAAGCAGACCATCATGTCATCATTAATTTGGGACTAATTCTATTGGAATCAGCAAAACCTATTTTTGACCAAAAAGCCATGATAGGTATGTGTAATAAAGGTGGCTTTGTACAAATTGTCAATACTGTTTAATATTACTGTAAACATAACCAAAGTGATAAGAAATAACATATGCTAGGCAGCTTTCTCAAGTTCAGTGTGAAATGCTAAATTAGAGATAGCAAGAGCAAGAAATTATATTGCTCTACTAATTCAACTTTTACTATCCCTGAGTATACTATTTTAATGCTCTTATCTCTTTAAAATGTCAGTTTGCAAAAATAAATTGGTCTTCCTGCTTATTCCTTCATTTTTAACCCAAAATTTAATTAGGGATTCATTTCAAGAATAAAAGTGCTAAGCTTAATTGTTATCTACTATTTTGAAAATTATTATTCTTAATTCTTAAAATCACTGTGGGCTATCACCATTGCACTCTAATGCAGGAATCTAATTCCGCCATATGCACCTTTTCCTGACTCTAACATAGAACATACCAAGATTTCCAATTGCCTTATCAAATAAAATGTACTGAACAAAATTTCTGTTGCATGATAACCATCAAGTATCCCAGCACTGGTGACCATGCTTCCATTGTTCATTTTTTCCTTTAAAAGCAGGAACAAACTCTTATTTCTCAGGATGCTTCTGTGTCTGAATGTTCTACTGCTTCTATCTCAAACACAATCATTCAAGGTCTTGTAGATTAATGGTGCTTCCTGTAAACTGGGAATTATCAGAATTGGCATCTTCTTCAGCAGAATTGTGTGGCTCCTGTTTAAGGCAAGATTTTAAAGAAAGGTTCAGAATTTCACAATTTGCAATTGATTAACTTCACTCGCTAGATTACACAAACACTGCGGTCTTCAAAATCTATGAACTATTTTTATAGAAATAAACTACTCATATTGTTCAACAGGTAAAACTCTCACTAAAAATCCTGCAACACGTTTCTATCATTAACCTACCAAATTTAAAAGACCTGACCAAACATAGAAGGAATCTTACTATAAAGTTAAAGTCGTGTTTAATTTTATGATAATGAAAACAGCCAAAGCGGCATTTTATCCAGTTTTGAAACTGAAAGGTTTTATACCTGAAGAATATGAACAGGTAAATCTACTGTCAACTGAGAGTGTGAAGAAGAAGATTGAGAACTGAGCTGGAAGGGTAGATCTCCTTCTCCTGGAGAATCATCCTAGCAACAAAGGAATCAAAATTAGTTTCTAACTACAAACCGTATTCTCCCATCCCAACCACCAACTGGTCATTCTTTACAAACATGTGGATGTGCTTAAAAGCAGTTAACATATATTTATATACTTAACAAAACACTTTAATAATGTCAATTAGGAGCCCCACACACTTTCACCTCGGCAACCCAAGTTATATCATTATCTAACACTAGCTTAATAAACACATATTTATTAATAAATTCTATTACAATCAACTTCTTTCAGAAGGCATACATTGTCAGTGTTAAATATTTTGCTAAAGGAAGACATTTTTGTTTGCAGAATAAGCATATAGCCAACTTGATTTTAGTGTTGTCCATTTGGTGATACCCATCCATGGTGTCGTATCTGAGATTGCTGGAAGAAAAAAGAAACTGGAGAACCAGTTTGGTATTAAAGTGATGGCCTACAAAGCAGAGTTCTAGACCTGCCTTAGGCATGAATACCAGCTGGGTAACTTTGGGCAAGTTTACTCTCTCACAGAGTTAATCTCTCTTTGTTGTGGGCAAAATAAGAGCTGTTCCAAGTAATGCTGCCTCTATAGCATTTTTTTTTCTATTGCAAATAGTGCTCAATAGTCACAATTGAGACCAGTAACTTTGTGTCACTAAGTGACACGGTTATTAAGCAAAACATCACATGACTGTGACTTGTGATTTTGCTATTGGCTTCTCCATTGATTTCACTTCTCAAAAGCTGGTCGTGAAGCAACCTGAATGTATGACTGGGAGGGTGCTGGCCGTAAGTGCAAGGACCTGTCATAAAGTTACTTTTTTAGTACTTTTGTAACTTCGGACATCACTAAACAGAGCAGTTGTTAAGCAAGGACAACCCATATTCCAAATGCTATCTTAATTTCAACTGTAGCATTCTAGGCAGTTCCTGTATCTATATGACATTATTTGGTGGCATGTTAGTAAGGCGCTACAACTGATTGGCTTGACTTGATTTTGAATTTGTGTCATTCTACTGTTTGGGAACTTTGAGCCCTTTGACATCCATCTATTCAGCAATGCTGGTGCTCAATTTCATCTATGATTTTTCTTCTCTAAAGTAGAAAATCTGATTCTTCTCTGATGCAAAGTGACTCATTCCACCTCAATATTTAAGTTTGCCAGTTGCTATAATGTAAACACTGAATCTCAATATTTCTAATCTGACATGAAATATGTCTCAGTTCATGGTTCTGACGTTCCATATACCAGTAGTACATCTATTATTGCAGCAGTGTACCAGGGAAATCTTTAGTAGCACATCTCTTTTTTCAGATAGAGAAATCCTATAGCCACTTAGTGGAGGAGCACAAAACTGCACCTGAATTTATTTTTCCCTTTTATCAACTGCCAAAATTTATCTTTTTGCACTTCTATGTTATTTATTGCCAGCATCCTTCAAAGAAATAATATTTTCAAATATTTATTTCTGAAGCAAAAGGATGGCAAAAGTTATTTGGTTAAAAAATCAAGATGGAAATTTTAGATATGTGATTGTTAAATTAACTTTGCAATTATTTCCTAAGCAAAACTTGGGTTTACTACACAAATCTAACATACTTGCTCTATCTAGCTATCTCCACCAACAAATTGTATCACATATCCCAGTTACATGTTCCTGAAAAAAAAAAAAAGATTATTTTCCGTGAGTTAAATTGCCAATTGTTACCTGAAGCAATTGAATTTGAACAAACTGTGTGCCAACCGAAGGATCTCTTACTGTTAGATTTCCATTAGGCAAAATACTGTTGCATAACCGATTTCCATGACTAAAACAATTAACTTTATCATTTTTGCTTTTTCTTATAGCAGAATCAGTTGAGCCTGAAATAAAAAGGTGGCATTTGTAAATATAAAGCTGCATTCTGAAGTAAATTTTATCATGTCTGGAAATACTACTCCTGAACAACTTTGAATGCAAGGTCTTACCATGTATGGAGCAGATTATTTAAACACTATTGTTAAGCATATTAATAGTTGAGAGAAAGGGCAATTTCCACACCTATTCATTCCATGGTTACTTTCATCTTCGAAAAATTTATTCCTAAGAATTGGGAAGTCTTTCAGAATAGGAGGAAAGATTATATATACTCTTATATATTCACTTGACGTGGAAAGGAAGAATTACAAAAATTTACCAAATACAAAAATGTAAACAGTGCTGTTTCTGTCCTGTATCAAGGCCTGAAATCTGACTAAAAAGGGTCCAGATAATCAATTTCAACCAACATCCTCTGGAATTGAAACTTTACCATCTTCTAAACCAAAGATTGGATGAAAAATGTCCACAATGGTGGGCCCCGGTAGTGGCTTCTAGTGGACAGGGTACACTAGTGCCTCTTTAAAAGCTATAAATATCCCCTCCCATCAAGGATGAATTCATCATTGATTGAGCCTCCCACGTGGGACATGGATCTAGCTCACAGATGATGGTATTTACAGTCCAAAGGATCCTGCCCACTTCCTCAGATCCAATAGAATAAAACTGCCCCAGATAATGGGTTAAGCCCATTCCCTAGGACTTGACCCATACTTGGCATCCACCTGATCCAGATCCAGCCAATTTTATCTGTCAGTTGCACATGAAGTTCCTCTGCATGGCTCTGATTGTCAGAGCTGCCCCAGTCTGATCCCTAAGAGAAGTAAAACTCTCAACTCCATTTGAAGTGAAAAGGCACTTTTCCTAAGAGGTGCTTGATTGCAGAAGAGTCAAGGGGAATCTAAAATTCCCATGCACAAATGGAGAACTAAAAGCCCTAATTTCCCCCTAGCCTCCCCACAGGGATAGGCGAGGCATAGCCAATCCAGCACTGCCATGTTTTGAAGTGCTTAGGCTGGTGAAATTCCACACAAATTCCGCAAACAGCCTTGAAGAGCCAATGTGCCCCGCACTAACCGGATTCCAAACTGCTCTGTTCTTCCTCGACTATCAATCCCCCTTACTTCTCATAATAAAGGTATACAGTTTTATTGCCTATCTGTTCCCCCTTCCTTCCCCAACTGATGACAGAATGCCAGCAAGACACCAAGCTGAAGCTCCTTTTCAGCTCCCTCAAGTCCACAGGGAGCAACAGGCAAAGACAGTTTGAATGGGCACCATCCTGTCCAAGGCTCTGGCTACCTTCCTACTGAAGTAGCTGCCAGAGCGTCCATAGGACGATGCAGGTCATCAAGTATTATCCTCAGCTCCCTTGTAATTGCTATAAAGAAGACTGGAAGTGCTCTTTAACTTTCTTTTTCCTTTGCTCATCTGTACTGTTTCTATCATTTTTTTTCTACTTTATATACCTTTTCTCTTGTGTTTTTTAAAATTACGTAAAAACTCTTGATAAAATTCTATACACACATATGTATAGACAGAGAACATGAGTTGTTCTGAGCAAGAATTTTAAATACTGTAGCCTACAGCAACCCAAATAATCCCTCAAATACCGTAGCCTACTCCCAACCCAAATAATCCCTCTGTAAATCGTAGTTCAATGTGCATTTCAGCAAGCAATTTGTTTGCATGGATGTGTTCAATTGTGTTTTTCAGAGGTATGGTGGGTAAGGTGCCTATAGGTAATGTGTGCTTGATTGTTTCAACTTCAAGGATCTAGAATATATTTATATTCTGCAGATGAAATGCATCTCACAAAACTAAAAAATTTTTGTACAGTCAAGATAATTATTCCAATAGGAGCTTCAAAATTGGAGTAGTTGTGAGCCATCTGAAGATTTGCCATTTTTTAATGCAATGTGCTCTACAAGGGGCTGCCCTTGAAGAGCATCTGAAAGCTCCAGTTGGTGCAAAATGCAGCAGCCCACATGGTTTTGTGCAGACCCCAGAGGTGCACACTTATCACCTCTCCTGTGGGAGCTGCACTACTTGCCGATTTGCTTCCAAGTGCAACTCAAGGTGCTGATTGTCACCTTTAAAGCCCTTCATGGCTTGGGACCAGGTTATCTGAGGAACCGTCTCTTGCCGGTCACATCTATCTACCTGACCCACCAGAGCAGGGAGACAAGGAACGTTGTGGGTCTCATTCCCAGGGAAGAAACACCTGGTGGGGCCCAGAAGGGCCTTCTCCATGGCAGCTCCCTTTCTGGAACATCATTCCCCCAGAGATTAGAATGGCCCCCACTCTAACACTCTTCCAGAAGGCGCTGAAGAGCTTGGTTCTGCCAGCGGGCCGAGGGAACACAGAATGGGATGGAGCTCATTAAATGGCTCGTGTGATGTGTTGTCGCCGGGGCAGGGGGTTATTTTATTATATTAGTATATTAATTTATTATATGATTCTCTCTTTTATTAGTTTTATTGTTTTTTATATGAGGTTTTTATATTCTTGTAAGCTGCCTTGAGTAGCCATGTGTGAATAAGCGGCAATATAAATTTCCTAAAATAAATAAATAAATACAGATTTAGATCATATTGCAAATTTTAAGTTGTAATTGCCATTCTGTTTAACCCGGGGGGGGCGGGGGGGTGTTTGAATCCTAGCAACAGCCTGGATAAGTTCCTGCCGTTTTCTTGGCAAGATCTTTCGGAAGTGGTTTGCCCTTGCTTCCTTTTAGGGCTGAAAAAGAGTGACTGACACAAGGTCACCCAGCTGGCTTTGTGCTCAGGCAAACTAGAACTCATGGTCTCCTGGATTTTAGTCTGATGCCTTCACCACTGTACCAAACTGACTCTCTATTCAACTTTGTATCATTGCTAAATTTACAATCCTATCTTTAGATCTAGTTTGGTGTATACACACAATATACTGTACTAAATAATTAATACTCACCTATGTCACTCCCATTTCCCTTTTGTTTTCTTTTTTTGGCAAGCTGAATAGCTCGATAATCTGTTCTTGCAGACCCACCACTCTCCTGACGAGATAAAAGGGTTTGTTCACATCACTAAATCCAGGTTAGATATGCAGCTTTTCATTATGAATTCCATTTTCCCCTTAATAACATGTATTAATCCCTAACAGCTTCCTTGTTTATATTGAATTCTGTGAAGCATCCTTCTGGTTAAGTCCATAGGAAAGGAGTCCCTGTTTATTTTACTCTGCTAGATGTTGATGACTACAGGGGTGGTGTTCGTATTCGTTTCAAGTCCATTGATTCAGTACTATCCGAAAATGTTTCTGCAGTCATGTGGCCAGTATGATGTCACGGAGCACTGTTTCCTCCACATCAAAGTGGTAACTATTTATCTACTTGCATGCTTTTGAACAACTAGGTGGGCAGGAGCTAGGCAAAGATGGGCACTTGTCCTGTTGCATGACGCTCAGGTTTCAAACTCTGGTTGTTGGCTTTTCAGCCAACAAGCCCAGCATATTAACCACTGAATCATTGCAATACCTCATCTATGGTTAAGTCCATAGACAAAAGAAATTTCCCTTACTTTTATAAAACACCAACATCTGCTGATATAAAACCCCACACAACAGATTATTTTTCAGAGGGGACTGCAGAAAAAAAGAGACATTCTATGTGCATGCTATCTTTGCATGCGGTCCTGTATACATGTCAGTGTATATTTTAATAAGATAAGTCATGCAATCAAAGGCATATTTCAATAGTATGAGGGAGAAAACGTCTAAACAAGGGCAAAACTTTAAGAAATGTCTTTTTCTGTAAGTGTGGAATATAGTATACTTTTTCATCACTCAATCCCAAAGCGCTACCTAGTTTTAAATATTTACAATTATTTACAACGAGAAGGAAGTAACAAACAAAATTAAGCTTTGATCCTAAGCTTCTGCTATGAAAAAGATCTCTTTCACTTAATATGATGCACAACATGTAACAGCATTGAATCCCTTTCACAGGCAGAAATAATTTATGCCACTTACATTATACAAAATATATGGTGACTTCACTCAGGGCAGACACTCCATAAACTTTTTTGATCTGGCAGAGTGCGACTCACAATGACAATATCCTCAAAACCAAGATACTAATAAAAACTAGTTATTTAGAGTTATTGCATACCGGAATAGAGCTGCCAGTCACCGTGCTTAGATCAGTTTCTTTTTGTGCACTGTAACTTCTGGAAGGATTGGAGAACACATACTGAGTGACCACTTTGCTGCCTTCTTGTTGCTCCACCACATCCAGGCTAGGAAGCAAAGTTTGCTCTGCTTTGTTTGGAGCTAATAATTCAGCTGTATTGTTTCCACCAAGACTGCTGGAAGGGGATAAAGTGGCTGTGTCTACTGACAAGTTATTGCTAGAAGTCAAACCATGCAAGTCTTGACTGGAACTTCTCGCTGGCAAAGATACTAAGGAGCCTAAGGCTTCTGCATTCACCGTCTGTACTTCATCCAAATTTAAAGTGCTTTGCTGTAAAACGGTGGTGGTGGTTCCCAATAAAAGAGAGCTATCCAGGCTGTGGGGAATGTCACTACTCGCCACCAAAATCAGTGGGTCAACTGTCTGAGCAAAGGAATTGCTATTGACAGACATACTGCCTCCAAGCGTAGAGCCTACTGAAGCAACATCTATAGTAAGAATTCCAGAGTTTATTAGAGCCATATCAGCTGAAATTCCAGAGGAGTTCCCAGATACACTAGAAAAAAGGGAAACCAGATCTACATTGTTGAGGTCACTTTGTCCCGAATTGGCAAGTTCATTGCTAGGCGTAAGGGAACCAATGGTTTCCATCTGATTTAATAGATCTGAAACAAAACAAAACATGTTTATAAAATTACCTAGTGAGTGTAATAGGTACCCTACAAATCTTGCCTCCTTCCTCTCCCTCCAATTTGGCCATATGTCCTCATTCCAAGAATCTATATCTTGCTTTTTCTGATCAAAGCAGCCAACTCATTAAATTTAGAAAAAAACAGTACAGGTAGTCCTCAATTTACGACCACAATTGAGCCCAACATTTATGTTGTTAAGTGAGAAATCTGTTAAGTGAATCGCTGCAGTTCTTAAAGTAGTAACACAGTTATTAAGTGAATCTGATTTTCCCATTGACACTGCTTGTCAGAAAGTTGCAAAAGGGGATCACAAGACTCCAGGACACTGCAACCATCATAAATGTGAGTCAGTTCTCAAGAATCCAAATGTAAATCAGGTGATTATGAGGATGCTGCAACAGTGTGAAAAATGGTCATAAGTCACTACATGTAGTGCCAGAACTCAATATGCCATGGTAATGTAATTTTGTTACGATTTCAGATAATCTCGACTTCCTGCTAGCACATATTCAGACCTCAATAATATGATATGCATCCCTAGCAAAATGGATGGTGCTAAAAGTGATTTTCACACAGCTAGCAGTATTTACAGAAGGTATAAAGGAAGACATTACTGTGTAAGCACTAACCTTAAGTATGAGTGTTATGGTATCTCAGTACATAAAAAGGGCAGATCTTTGCAGCATTATGGCACAAGTCCCACCTCCCCTGTATGCTTATTTTGCTATTATGTAGGAAAGGCAGAACTTAAGGAAAAATGCAACAGTGCTTCTGTCATTCTCTGCTTGCTCATCTTTGTTGAACCAAACAGAAAAGCAAGTCACACAGAATACCAGAATTTCGACATGAATATTTAGAAGACATTTTCAATAATAAAGAAGATACTTTCTCGTATCAACTGAGAAAACCTTTGAGCAATACCCAAAACAAATGATTGTTTCACTGCCCACACTTAAGTGACCCATTTATTTTGCATTCAATTTTTGTTTCTAATATATCCACTTCTTGCTGCCATTGAACAAAGTGACATAATCACCTTTTTCCAAATATGCTTTTTTAAGAGGCAACTGGATTTTCTTGTTTTTCTTTGACATTTCACTTCTCATCAAAGCTCTTCAGCTCTGACTGGATGATGGGGAATGGGAGGATATATATTCCTTGCAGATAGCTGGTCCATCTGCAAGGAATATACACTGCTCAAAAAAATAAAGGGAACACTTAAACAACACAATGTAACTCCAAGTCAATCACACTTCTGTGAAATCAAACTGTCCATTTAGGTAGCAACACTGATTGATAATCAGTTTCACATGCTGTTGTGCAAATGGAGTAGACAAGTGGAAAGCATAGGCAGTTAGCAAGACATCCCCAATAAAGGAGTGGTGACCACAGATCACTTCTCAGTTCCTATGCTTTCTGGATGATGGTTTGGTCACTTTTAAATGCTGGCGGTGCTGTCACTCTACTGGTAGCATGAGATGGAGTCTACAACCCACACAAGTGGCTCAGGTAGTGCAACTCATCCAGGATGGCACATCAATGCAAACTATGGCAAGAAGGTTTTCTGTGTCTGTCAGCGTAGTGTCCAGAGCATGGAGGCATTACCAGGAGATAGGCCAGTACATCAGGAGATGTGGAGGCCATAGAAGGGCAACAATCCAGCATCAGGACCACTACCTCCGCCTTTGTGCAAGGAGAGACAGGAGGAGCACTGCCAGAGCCCTGCAAAATGACCTCCAGTGGGCCACAAATGTGCATGTGGCTGCTCAAACGGTCAGAAACAGACTCCATGAGGGTGGTTTGAGAGTCCGATGTCCACAGGTGGGGGTTGTGTTTAAAGCCCAACACCATGCAGGATGTTTGGCATTTGCCAGAGAATGCCAAGATTGGCAAATTCACCAATGGCACACTGTGCTCTTCACAGATGAAAGCAGGTTTACACGGAGCACATGACAGACGTGACAGGTCTGGCGACACCGTGGAAAACATTCTGCTGCCTGCAACATCCTCCAGAATGACCGGTTTGGCAGTGGGTCAGTAATAGTGTGGGGTGGCAAATTTTTAGGGGGCTGCACAGCCCTCCATGTGGTCTCCGGAGGTAGCCTGACTGCCATAAGGTACCAAGATAAGATCCTCAGACCCCTTGAGAACATATGCTGGTGCGGTTGGCCCAGGGTTCCTGGGTAGACCTCATGTGGCTGGAGTGTGTCAGCAGTTCCTGCAAGACGAAAGCATTGATGCTATGGACTGGCCCACCCGTTCCCCAGACCTGAATCCAATTGAGCACATCTGGGACATCGTGTCTCGCTCCATCCACCAACGCCATTTTGCACCTCAGACTGTCCAGGAGTTGGGGGATGCTTTAGTCCAGGTGTGGGAGATCCCTCAAGAGACCATCCGCCACCTCATCAGGAGCGTGCCCAGGTGTTGTAGGGAGGTCATACAGGCATGTGGAGGCCACACACACGACTGAGCCTCATTTTGACTTGTTTTAAGGACATTACATCAAAGTTGGATCAGCCTGTGGTGTTTTTTTCCACTTTAATTTTGAGTGTAACTCCAAATCCAGACCTCCATGGGTTGCTAAATTTGATTTACATTGATAATTTTTGTGTGATTTTGTTGTCAGCACATTCAACTATGTAATGAACAAAGTATTTAATAAGAATATTTCATTCATTCAGATCTAGGAAGTCTTATTTTTGTGTTCCCTTTATTTTTTTTGAGCAGTGTATATATATAAATCCTTCCTTTCTCCACCATCCAGTCAAAGCTGAAGAAGCTTTTTGGATGAGAAGAGAAATATCTTCAAAGAAAAACAAGAAAGTGCAGTTGCCTATTGAAAAAGCATCTTTGGGGCAACCATGACCTGCATGACTGAGAATCTTCATAGACATAATCATCTTTGCCTCTTTTGATCGGCATTCATTATTTGAAAGAGATTGCTTAAAACCCAACACTCATATTCCTATCTTTCATAAACATTTTATCAACATTCTTTTACTCGCTGTTATTCTTGCCATCTGTGTATAGCCTGCCATATCATTCACTCATTTTCTTTGTTAAATATAACTACTTTGGCCTTTGCTACATTAATTTTCAGAGCCACAATCCTGGTTATCATAAAATTGCCACTTACTACTGCCTACCTATGAAAATACATACATAATATTTTAGCAAACAATATCTCCTGTAATTACAATATTTTCTTTGTTCATTTATCTTTAAATAATCAAGGATCATTCACTCATCCTTGGGTAACTCACTCAATTCTGAACAATCTAATAAGTATTCTAGTTTTCATTACTTATTACATTCAGCAAATAATCAACATTATATTGATATAAAATGTCTTATTCCTCAAAATCATTTTATTATATGCTTTCTGTAAAATCAATAGTAAATGTTTTTAATGTTTATACATATATAGTTTACTTTACTTTATTGCACTTCATGAAATCAAATGAAATCAAACTCCATCTTCAGTGCTATTTATAAAGTATCTACAAAATATCAAAACAGTTATATGGACCCAAATAATTAGCTTCAGTGAAATGAAGACATTTTTTTGCAAGATGTTTAGATAAAACATATTTTATACATTATTCAAATCTCCAGATAACTCAAGTCTTCTAATTTAGCAGATCATACCTGCACTAAAGTTGTGTTGTTTGACCATATGTGTTTTCATACTATGCTTTGAATTGAATAACTTGCTACAACTGGATACTGGGCAACGCATCTTCAGTGAGTCCACATCCTGAAGGTGTTTTTTGGAGTGAATATATAGACTACTGCGTGCTGAGAACTTTGCACAACAACCTGAAATATACAACAACTGGATCACATGAATATAATATATACTTATAGATTTAAACCCTGTTATAAAAGTTTCCTATGAGATTGCAGTCAGCACAATTTCTCACAATTCCTTATTTCTAGGCCTCACTGTTTTGATTCCCCAGATTTTTCTTTTTAAATTTTTAATGATTTATAGATTAAGCCTCAAATAGATGACAAAGCTAAGACACTGCTAAGCAGTCTGAATTTGTTGTAAGCATTGTATTCAGTCTATCACACTCCTAAAGAAGAGCAAGAAAGACATAGCTAAGCAAAGAGCTATAGATTGACAGCAAAAATTACCTTTGAAAGGTGATCTTACAAATTTTAGAACAAAAGCTATGTGATACAAGCTTCAAAAGCTTGTGAAAACCCTGCATGCAATTCAGAGCCAGATTAACTAAAATAACTGCACTATTCAGCCATGGTTGCATTTATCAAGGCAGTGGAAGCTTTAAATATAATACAGAATTTAAATCTTCATTCTGTCCCCACTCTAATTTTATTTTATTTTTTTTTACTGGTGGATGTCTATAATCCCTAAAAATGAAAAAGAAGTCTTGAAATTAAATAATTTTTGAAAGACCAGCAAGCCTTTGGAAGAAAGATTTACTTAGCTCCTTCTTCACAATGTTGTTGTACTTTGAAAGTATTTTCTTTCCTGTCATGGGATTCAGTAGCAATCCTTCTGTCTCCATAATGTACAGTTTGGTCTTGTATACATATCATCAATCTATGCAGAAACAAAATCAATCGTTTAAGTAATACCTTCCACAGGGCATTCAAATGGTTTTGTACCAAGATGAGTTATACTATGGCCTTTCAAATGTTCTGCTCTGGTGAAAGATTTTCCACAACCTTCTACAGAGCATGTGAATCTCCTGTCATCTTCATGTTTCCTAGGAGAGTAATTAAATTGACGTTAACATCAACTACTTCATACACAGAACTGAGAAAATCATACATTAATAGATTGAAGTCTGATAAGTTTGTAAAGCCTATTAACAGACTTAACTCCAAAATGTTTTAGCTAAGCAGACTGCTTAATTTAAAACAAAGTCTATTCATATTAAGAGCATTTATTCAAGTTCATTTTACATTACTGAACTTATAACTCCATAAACTTAAACTGTAGATTCTTTAAAGATCTGTATACAATATGTGTATGGCAATGATTTTCAGATCAATCATTTAGAACATTTACCTTTTATGTCTTAATAGCTTAGACATACTGGTAAAGGACCAGCCACAGCCTTCAAAGTCACAAATGAAAGGCCTTTCTCCTAGGGGAAAAATGGGATAAAAAAATTGTGAATACAAAAACTAACACATTTGTTTTCAAAAAATCCTAATCTTATTAGCATTTATATTCATTAACTTCTTTACATTGATGATTTTACCACTCAAATTCTTTACAAGATATAATTAAATCCTTGCCTATAAATAGATGATCGGTTTTTTAAGGATAGCATCCATCCAATCAACGTAATTGTTCTTTAAGCCAACCAAATGCAAACTTTAACAGTACCCTAGTTCACACCTGTGTGACTTCTCATGTGGATTTTCAGCCGGCAAGCTTTGTCATATTGCTTGTTACAGCCTGGGAAGGAGCAGGAAAACAATTCTTGTTCCCTGAAGTGGACTCGATTATGAGAAAATAATGCACTCACTGTTATGAAGGTTCTCTCACAACCTGGAGAAAAAAGTAACAGTTAACCATGTTCCCCAGGATAGCAGAAACAAACAAAACAAGCGGCTTCAATAGCTCAAAACAATATGTTATAAATAAATAAAACCACAATTTTCAAAAGCAGATCATTGCCAGGTACCATATACTGCTAAAAGCCAATAAAGGAATGTTTTCATGTTTAATTTCTACATCTTCCAGCTAAAAGTTTTTGAAAATAGAATACCAGCAGATGTATTCTGCTCCATGCATCTAAATTATAACATAAGAATCTATTATCTGACTTCCATTCTACCATAATATGGCCACCAAGGTATCTAGAAATGATAAAACCCTGAGATCCAGCATTTGCAGAGGACTACAATGGGACAGGATGCTTTCCCAGTAGATGTTCTTTTTGATAACCTATATAATATTAAACTAGACTTGCAACAAAAATTCCAAAGAAGAATAAATTCACATATTATTTTAAAATCAGTGTACCACAATGGGAGGTATATTACATTGAGATTAAGGAGATCTGAATTCAAATAAGAAAAAATATGGTAAGTATGTAGAGAGGTAATATATTTCTGAATATTCCTACTTACAATCAGAACAGGCACAGCACATTTCACAAAATTGCCTTTTCCCCTAAATGGTACTCTTATTATGAATTCAGCTATGATAGTCCACAAAGCTTTTTAAAAACTTTCTGTAATAAATCATGTAATTAATTTAAACAGAATATATTTTATTTAAAATTGAACTGAATGAAAAGGGATTATTTTCCATGTGAACGTATATAGGATTGCAAGTCTGTCAGCCACTTCAGAAATTCAGAAAGATATTAGTTCATACCAAAGGTCACAGAAAGATTCATGGGTATTTTTTCTGATAACATATTCAACATATAAACATACAAAAAACACACAAAATAATAATACAATGGAGATTTTAATACTGGGAATTAGTTCAAGGTATTATCTGAAACTACTATCTGACAAACTACTGTCATTATCTGAAACTACTTCGATGTGAGTTTGTGAATTGCGAGAATTTTTTTTTTTTTAACTTTGTACGAGTAGACCTCAGCATATGTCCTTTTTTACAGTGACCAAATTTATAGTGACTGATGACTAATTCTCAAAGCTCCAGCCACTGCAGTGTTCCTGCAGTTATGAGATCACAATCCAGATGTTCTGGTGGCTTGGCTTGCGATTGTGACATTGCAGCAAGCCTTGTTATGTGATCAACATTTGTGACCTTTCAATAGTGGAAGCTGGCAAGGAAGATTGCAAATTGCCATAGAGCAGGGGTGTCCAACTGGTGTCCCCCGGGCCAGATGTGTCACGCACAGGCCACACTCACCCCAGCTCTGCAAATGGGGAAAACATTGTTAAATATCACTTGCTGACAACATGACATGGTGAGTTGGACACCCGTGCTCCAACTGCCTTTTCTCCTTGAGGAGCCAGCGATGGAATCCGAGAACCCTGGGATCTTACGTTCTGCAGCACCTCACCCACACTTCGGTGCATGCCTGCCCGTAGCACCCTCCCCTCTGGCCTCTGCCACCCCTTCTATGCCTCCAAGGGCCCTCCCATAGCCCCTGGCCAATTTAGCCTGACGTCTATGCACCCTCTCTACACTCCTGAGTTGGGGTTCCCATCTCTTCCTATTGAGCACTTGCAGGTCCTTGAGTTACAAAGGCAACCAGAACTGCTGGTCGCTAAGCAATGCAATCGCATGACATCTTTTAGCAAATGTTCCCAACTGCAGTCATAACCCAAGGACTTCCTGCACTCAACTATGGATTAAAAGTCAAATAATTTTATGCTTCTGAACACTTTCAGGGATTTTTTTTTTCACCTTTCTCTTTTTATTTTCAATTCTTTAAAAAAAATTTAAAGAATAACATGTTCAATGTATGCATTGATTGTATTGTCGCATTGAAATCTGCATAGAACTAATACAACGATCTTGATTTGATTTGCTATTTTACAATGAAGTGTGGTATCAAGGGGTATTTCTGTTTCCGACATGAAACTGGAATACCCGTTTTGCAAAACTGAAACTCCGTAAGTAACCACACGACACACTCTCGACTTCAGGTAGCCCTCCTTTTTTTTCCCCAGGTCGTGTCAGAAACGCTACACGCGAGGAGTTTGCCCAAAACAACCAGGTCCGGGTCGACCAGATTACCTGGATACTCGCAGCGGTAAGGCCGGTCTGGTTCCAGGTGGCTCCGCCGCTGATGCGCCCCGAGCCGGGCGGCGCTGGGAAAGCGCTGACCGCAAGCCTCGCACTTGAGCCTCGCCTCTTCCTCGTGAGCCCTGCCGTGAGCCCGAAGGTTGTAGATGGTGGTGAAGCGCTTCGTGCAGCCCGGTGCGGAGCAGGCGAAGGGCCGCAGCTTGTCGTGGGAATGCAGGTGGCGCCGCAGCTTGTAGGCCGTGGCGAAAGCCCAGGAGCAGCCGGGAACCGGGCAGCTGAAGGGACGCGCCGCCCGGCTGGCGCCTGCCGAGGGAGCCGCAGCTGCTGCGGCCTCTCCGCCCCCCTGCCCAGCGCCGGTTGGGTTCCCGGCCCGCGCCGACAGTTGATGCAGCCGCAGAAGCTGCTTGCGAGAAAAAGTCTCGGCGCAGTGGGAGTCCGGGCGAGGATATGAGGCCGGAGCCTTCGAAGATGCAGCCGGGGGCTGGGCGTCGTCGCTCGGCTGAGCCGGAGCAGGCAGAGGAGCTGCCGGCCCGCCGAAGCTAAGCGTCCCATTTTCGAAGCGCACCAGCAGGCTCTGGTTGTTGATGGTCAGCGTGCCCGAAAAGGAGGAATTCCCCTGGCCGCATCCCCCGCCGCCGGCCTCCTCTTGCGGCCCGCCGCCCTCGGAGAGCGGCGCCGAGGCCTGCCCTTCTCCGCCCGCCTTGCCCTCCCGCGGCCGCTGCGCCGGCGGGGAATCCTGAGAGGAGCCTCGCGAGGGGCTCCCGGAGGCTCCGCCCCGCACCAAGTTAAGCACCAGCAGCAAAGCCTCACTTTCCGGCGGCTGCCCGGGGCCTGCAGCTGGCGGGGACAAGGCGGCGGAGGCGGCCGTGGAGCCAGAGCCGGCAGGTCCCGGCGGAGGCGGCAACTGCTGAGGCGGCGGCGGCGGCGGCGGCGGCAACTGCTGAGGCTCCGGCAGCTTCCCTTCGAGGAGCAGCAGCACCGGGAAAGTCACGTCCAGGCCCCAGGCCCCCGCTGCCGCCGTCCCCGCAGAGTCACGAGGCTGAGGAGGTCGGCAAACAGGCCCTGAGGGGGGAGCCCCGTCGTCCGCGGCGGCCGCACCGGCGCCATGTTGTTGGGTGGCGGGCTCGGGCTGGGCCGCCTCCGCGGCGGCAGGCAGCCCCTGCGTTTCCATCTTGGGGGTCCCTGTAGCAGCGGCTGAAACCGGAGCCCGCGGGGCGGAGCCGGCCGAGAGAGCGGAGAAACCCGGAGCGCGGAGCACAGAAGTGGAGTCGATCCTGCGCGGCCGAATGTAAAACCAGGAAGTGGTGTATCGGGGAGGAGATCCTGAAAGATTCAAAGCGTAACTAAAACTGAAGGGGGGGAAAAATGCCCCTTTGCATGGGGTTTTATGCTCCTTGGTAAATGGTGGTCTCGTCATCATTTATTACCATATAGATAGATTAGCAGAGTTGAAAGAGACCTTGTAGGTCATCTAGTCCAGGGGTCGCCAACCTTTTGGACTTCAGGGACCACCGAACTTAATTTTAAATCCCATGGACCAGAGACCCTGGAGAAATCCCCCAAAAAAGTCTGCAGGGAAATTCCTACCGATCGATCATTCTTGATTTGGGATCACAGGATTCTATGGGAGGGAGAGAGAGAGAGAGAGAGAGAGAGAGACTTTTGGCTTGGTGCAAGGAAAGCAGCAGAAGCCTTTCTTTCTCTCCCCCAAACTCTGCCAGAAATGAGTCTTTGTGAGACTTGTTGCACCAGCACAGCCTTTTGGAGCAGGATGCCTTGCAGGATCCCAAAGACTGATTTCTGGCGGAGTTTGTGAGACAGAAAGACTTTTGCTGCTTTCCTTGCGTGTAGCCAAAAGCAGAAGAAGAAAGAAGCAGCCCGGTGGCCAGGCCTGTGGAGCAAGTGGGACAACTTCCCCCCCTCCGCCCTTCCCCCCTCCCCTCACTACTTGTGTTGTTCACAATGCAAGTGATGCAAGCCTTGTGTTTCCGCAAACCATGTGGGCGGCGCAGCTTTGTGTTGTGTTCCCGCGCAGCCTGGATTAATTGCTTTGGGGGTAACATTTCTCTGTGGACCACCAGTGGTCCCCAGCCCACTGGTTGGTGACCACTGATCTAGTCCAACCCACTGCCAAGCAGGAGATCGTAACCATTAAGATATTAGAACAATGATTAACACGGATTCACTGGGCACCCACTCAAAACTGTATGCTCAAACACTGCTAACAATGGGCCTCGTAAATAAAATTTGTGTAAAAGGTGTTTTCCCTTCATTCCACTTCCGCCAGGACTGGAGAGCTTTCATCAGACCTTCACCTGGTAGGTAAACTGGCTGGGATTGTAGAATAATGTCAGAGGCTCAGTTCTTGGTCCCTTGCCTTCAGATGTTTCATTGTTACTGAAACTTCCATTTAAAAATATCTTCCCAAATTTAATCTCCTATAAAGTGACTTTCCTTCAGAGCCTTAATGCACCCTGCCCTTAATATTTCCAAACCAGTTACGACTTTCCAAAAGATTTGTGCTTGCCGTTGTTTGCTTTGCTGCCAACAAAGCAGCTACCTGTGCATCAAAATAATGCCTTTTATTCTGAAGTAAATAATGTTGCTGGGCTGTTTTAAGCTTAATGCAAATAGTGACTGTTTTTTCTGTAACATAGTTTTCAGTGTATACTTTGTTTAGTGATGTTTAGTCTGATAGGTCCCTTTAGGGAGGTGAACTCTAAAAAACCAGAAATAAAGAGTAACTGCTATAGGAGAAAGAAAGCATTTACCTCCTTGCAGCAGTTAGCACATCAAACATGATGTGAATTCTTCAGTTTACCTGTCCAGTTTAACATGTTGAGAAGGACAGTAAAACTGGAAAGGCTAAAAAGCTAGAGAAGAATAATTAGATAAGTAAACAATGAGTGTAATGTGGGGTAGAGATTGAAAAAAGGGTTGCTGGGATGTATAAACTAAACTTATTTACTTATCAATTTTACACTGCATTCAGATGTAAACCATTCAGTGTGGTGTACAGAGTTCAAAATATGGAAGTATGGAAAAACATCAAGCAGGATGGTTGAGCAAGTGAAGGAAGTGGCAGCGAAATCTGGTTCCAGAAGGGTATTTTCATGGACAGCCACCCTTAAACTCGGATCTTCCCAATTATAATGGAAAGTGAGATTGGTAGTATATACATTTAATAGGTCAGTGGGCTTGTAGGTCAGAGTATTGTATAGGAAAAGAACTGTCAATGAATCTTCTAAGAAAGAAGATGGCATGCATTCAGTGGTGGGATTCAAAAAAATTTACTACCAGCTTGGTGGGCATGGCTTTGTGGGTATGGCAGGGGAAGGATATTGTAAAATCTCCATTCCCTCCCCACCTCACTAACCTGCTTAATCCAGCTCCAGTCTCCTGTGCAGGGCAACAAAAGACCCAACCGATCAGATGGGACTCGGGAGGCAGAGAGTAGATGGAGGCAAGGCCAATCAGAGGTGCTTTTTGCCAGTTCTCCAAACTACTCAAAATTTCCACTACTAGTTCTCCAGAACTGGTCAAAACTTGCTTAATACCACCTCTGTATGCATTGTATATATTGAAAGAAAGCTGCTTCTTTAGTTATTATTTAAAGTTGTTAACATGTTTTATCTGTTACCAATTCTCTTTCTACCTTATAGAACTGGACTGGAGATGACTCTTAGGCTGGACTCACACTTTGTGTTTTAACTAACCAATCTTTTTGACTAGATTATAGATTGCAAGTTTGCACAACACACTAAACCATAAGTCATTATTTACAAATCAACCACTGGGTTTGTCCAACACATGAAGCAAAAGCCAGTTAAACCTGTCATGGAAATTGCCATAAAACATTTAAATAGCTAATTAAGGCAGTAGAGCAACAACCATTAAAAATGAAAATAAGCATCCATTAACATATGTTTTAAAATCTAAAATTCAAACACAAGAATATACTACAGACACCACAGGTGGCAACTCTAGTAAATGTGCTTGCAGCAGCTATGGGCAGATACCCTGAAATAATCTCAAGCATGTGTGTGAGAGTGTGAAATGATATGAAAGGAAGTCAAACTGCTGAAGGACTTAGAGCAATAACCAGCTCTTAATATTCTACTTGTAAATGACTTGCAAGCTGACAGGATGCTTTTAGCAAAGGTGCAGAGGTGATATTCAGCAGGTTCCAACCAGTTCTGGAGAACCGGTAGCGGAAGTTTTGAGTAGTTTGGAGAACGAGCAAATGCCACCTCTGGCTGGATATTATACAGTATCCTTCCACTGCCACACCTATCCAGCCACATCCACAGAATAGTAGTAAATTTTTTTGAATCCCACCACTGCAAAGGTATAAATGTGATGTCCTTGACTGGCTCCACAAATCAGTCTAGCAGCTGAATTTTGTGAAACTTTATTTATTTAGCATATGGCAAATACATGAACTTACAGTCGCTCAAATGTCAACATCCAGTCCATCCAGCCATTCAAGGACAGAGTGGTCCATGCTGAAAAGTATCAGACACTGGACCAGTGCAAGCTCCTGGTGGACACCCGGACACAACGTGATGGATATTCTGCCGAGGAGCATCACTGTCACTCTCGGGCAGAGACAAGACCCCACTTAAACAACGAGTCCTGGCAGACACTATGCTGGACACAGATCCTGCTCAGAGCCAACCAGTGCTGGCAAGGAATGCCAAAACCTGGCACCTCCCATGCAGGGCCATCCACACAATTGCCTGCATCTAGGTGCCCAGCAGCCCACCGGCCTTCCACTATGTGCCGATGTCAAAGCTGCCAGACAGCTGCCAAGCGACTGCCAGAGAAGGCCCCCTGAATCCAAGCCTTTTGTGTCACAAAAGTTTCTGGGCTACATACAGCCCCATTGCAGTAATCAGCTGGAGATTACCAGTCCTTAGTTGTTGGCTTTTAGAAAGGCCAGTTTTGTCTGTTATTAAAAATTATAAAGGAACTCCTGGCAATTAACTCAGCACATAGAAAAAGAAATATGGATCCAGAAGTGTCATTAAATTGGATACCTGTTCCTTTGGGAGAAAGGTAACTCCAAGCGAAGCTGGAAGATTTTCAACTTATAAAGAAGGAAAGCAGAACTCAAATTTGTTGAGACTATTAACAAATCTACAGAGAACTCATAAAGAGATTATGTTATAGCCTGGGGAGATTAGTTAATGAAGCATGGCAGAAAAAGGTGCACTGACTTTCTGGGAAAAATTAGCCAGAGGGAATAGAAGGAATTGCATTCTGAATCTTTCACATGAAGGAAATGGGCTAATTCATGCCTGTCCAGATGGCCTCTGCGTGACAGAATTGAAGCATCAAAGCCAAATTGGATACTGAATAGAGAATTATGAGGAACTAGCCAGGATCTAGTGTAGGCTTTCACAGATGGTATCTTTTGAGCATCTTCACTTACAGTTGCTGGTGAAACATCAGGAAATTTGCTATCTGTGCCAGTTACCAAAGCCTAAAGCCTAACATTGACCTTGCCAGGATTCATCAAAACCTAATTAATTTGATAACTAAATGATGTTATTTCCTTAATGCACTCATATTGTTTGCTACAACTTTCTTAGACTCCTTACAGCAGCATTCCAACATTTAGTGCCCTCCAAATATCTTGGAATTTAATTCTGATCTTTGACCTTGAAATCCCACCCATTTAGAAAGAGAAAATTTGGCCTAGAATTAGCCAGGCGATACTACAGCTGAGATTTAGTTTTAAAAATATAGGAAATGATAAACTGTAGCTGTTTAATTATGAATTTCACACTGTTATTTCAGTGAGGTTAAAAAGATATTTAACATATGCAATTTAATTGGCAACTAAATACAGTAGAATGTATTATTAATTAATTTATTTATTTAATTTATATACTGATATATACTATGATATGTACTAAGACAAATTCCTTGTGTGTCTAATCACACTTGGCCAATAAAGAATTCATTCATTCATTTGTTCATTCATGTTGATTTCTCTACATAAACGCCAACATTATTTTGTATGTTGAAATGAGAACAAATATGTTATTTTAACATCCCTGGGGAAAGAAGGGATGGGGAGTTAAGTGACACAATTAATTTAATGTTCAAACTTTCAAGTATAATGAACAGGCTACGTTACCACTGCAACAAAAGAGCTACCTATATATCAAACTGCCTCTCTCAAGCCCATGTCACACAGCACCAACGGATGGAAAGAGGATGTAAAACGGAGAAAAACACTTGCCATCCATTGGTTAACGCGATGCATCCGTTCTCACTGCGTCCGTTTTTCATACTCTCTATCCGTCCAGCATCCGTCTACTGACATTTCATCTGCTCAAAAAGTTTTGAGCTGCACAAAACTTTTTGAGCGGAAAATGTATCCAATGCATCCGTTCTGCATCTGCAACGCATACGGGGAACATCTGTTATACGTCCGTCGTCATCCGTTATGCGTCTGCTATATCCGCTAGGCATCCGCTGCGCATCCGCGCAACTCAAATCCGCTCCAGCAGAAAACGGACACAGGGAGGAAGCGAAATGGACGCGGAACGGACGCGCAGCGTTAGTAGCATGGATGGAGAAAGGATGAAAGCGGATGCAGCTTGCATAGAAAGCATTAAAACGGAAAAAATGTTCATATAGGGGACGTATCTTGGATATTTAGGATGTCTGGAGGATGCCTAGAGGATGCAAAAGGACACCTAGCGGAAAACCTATATTTCCTATAAAAAGGGGGAGCAACTCACCTGGATCTCACTTTCAGTCCAGCAGCCCTGCTGTGCAGACCTCTTCAGCCTTCATCTTGCTCTTGCTCTTCCACAGCATCCAGTCATCTCCACCATGGATCGTCACACACTCCTTTTGGTAGCCACCATCATTCTACAACAGTGCGAAGCCCTCTACAGGCTCTTTCAGCTGTTCTATGGGAAGAAAAGGAGGCATCCAAGAAGTGTCTGGGTCCGAAGATGGATCGCGAAAAGAGCCGAGTATGGACTGTATAACAAGTTGATGGTGGAGCTCAGGAATGAAGACCCTCGTGCATTCCAGAACTTCATGAGGATGCCGCCAGCCATGTTTGATGAAGTTGTGGAGCGGCTGAGACCCAGGTTGACCAAGCAGAGCACCAACCTCCGGCCCAGCCTGGACCATGGACTGAAGGTGGCACTGACTCTGCGCCACCTGGCCTCTGGGACCATGTACAGGAACATGCAGTACGGCTGGAGGGTGCCACACAACACCATCAGCATTGTGGTCAGAGAAGTGGTGCAGGCCATCATCGATGAATACCTGGAGGAGCTCCTCCAGTACTCCTCCACTGAAGAAAGCTGGAAGAAAGTTGCAGAGCAGTGGTATCGGAAGTGGAACTTCCCCCACGCTGTTGGAGCCATAGATAGGAAGCACATGGCCTGCAAAGCTCCAGCCAACTCAGGGTCCACCTATCACAACTACAAGGGCTTCTTCAGCATCATCCTCTTCGCCATGGTCGATGCTGACTACAAGTTCATGTACATCGATGCTTCAGGCAACGAGTCAGCTTCAGATGCCCAGGTATACAACGCCAGTCACCTCGAGGGGCTGGAACGCAACCACATCATGGGCTTCCCAGATCCAGACCCCCTACCCAACGACACACAAGATGTGCCCTACTTCATCATGGGTGATGATGCCTTCTTCCTCAGAACCTACCTCATCAAGCCCTACACTTCCAGACTCCTCACCCGTGAAGAGAGGATCTTCAACTACAGGCTGTCCAGGGCAAGGTGGGTGGTGGAGAACGCCTTTGGCATCCTGGCCAACAGGTTCCAGGTACTTCTCACCACCATGCAGCATCGCCCAGAGACCGTGAGGAGGATCGTGGAAGCTTGCTGCATCTTGCACAATCTCATGCGCACCCGCTACCCAGTGTTGCAGAACAGACTTGTGGATCGCCAGCAAGGCAATGGGGACATGGAGCCTGGTGAATGGAGGCATGGCCGAAACCTGATAAATACTGTGGATGTGCAAGGCCCCAACAGAGCTTCACATGAAGGGAAGAAGCAGCGCAACCTCCTGAGACACTGGTGCAACTCCCCAGCTGGAGCAGTGGAGTGGCAAGACAGGATGGTAGATGCTTAATGGATGCTTCTTCAGCCTGTCTCATCACACTGATGAGATTGTGCCATGTATGTTGAGTGGCCCTACAATGAACAGGGCATTTAATAAAGAGTTGTGTTTATGTTGAAATGTGTTGATCAATGATTACATTGTTATTGATAATAAAGGGCCATAGGTGTGGCACCTGGGAGGGTGGACCATACAGTCCCACTATGCTTGCACTGGAGGCTTATCTATCCCACAGCTATTACCCATCCCACAGCTATTACCCATCCCACAGGTATCTCTGCCCATCCCACTGCTATTACCTATTCCACAGGTATCCCTGCCCATCCCACTGCTATCCTAACCCATCCCACAAGCATGCAAAGGCTTAAACCATTTCTAAAAGTTTCCACCAAGACTTTATTTCCTGAAAGAACTGAACCAAGTGTGTGAAGCAAAGACAAACTTTATTAATAACAAACTGGAAAAGCAAAATGACTCAAGTAAAATGTCCCAAGCAAAGATAAAGTCAACAGGTAGCAACCCAGTCTCTGGCACTCTTCTCAGTCAGTCTGAGGCATTCCCATGGTCTCAGGGGTGAATGGTCCAGGTGCTGTGGAAGTGGCTGCTGCTGGGGTGCTGGTCTGAGGCGCCATTGGGGTGCCTGGCCCCGAGAGGACAACAGGGGATGGTGTGTGGAGGAAGCTCTCAGAGAGCTGGCTCAGTCCCGTGATGTTGAGAGCCCCTTCCTCCAGGATATGGGGTGTCAGGCCCAAGACCGATGACAGATGTTCTGAGGCCGGGCTTGGCTGTGGGGTGGAGGGAGGAGGAGTGTAGTGGGGCTGTCTGGTCTGCAGGTAAGCGAGGTGAGGCGTCGGTGGCATCTGTGGTGTCTGTGTCATCGATGGCATCTGTGGCGTCTGTCATCGGTGGCATCTGTGGCGTCTATCATCGGTGGCATCGGTGGCATCAGTGGCATCTGTGGCATCTGTGGCATCTGTGGCATCTTTGTCATTGGTGGCACCTGTGGCATGTGATGAACCTGTCCCTGGACTGGGAAGGGCTGCCTGTGCTGCTGAAACTCCTGGTAGCCGTAGCCTTGGCAGGTGAGGGCCTGTGGAAAGCCTTGGAAGGGCTGTGACATCACCTGGGGTGGAGGAGCAGACCTGGACTGGGTCAGAGCAGGTTCAGCTGGGCCTGGAGGATTGTGCAGAAGACCTGTGATCTTCTCCTTGATCACCTGGTACTGTGATTCAGACATGTCCAGGAGGGTCTGGTTGACGTAGGTGAGGAAGGGCTTGTGGTTTGAGGATGGTATGTTGGTGTGTACCAGCTGAGAGAGGAGATCTACGCTGCTTTTGATGGTGTCCCTGATCTCCAGCAGGACAGTGTGGCTCTGTCCCTCCAGTCTGCCTCTCTGCCTGCTTTCTGTAGAGGTGGAGCTGGGGGTGGGTGCGGGTTGGTCTCTGGTGGAAGCGCCGTCTCTTTCCTCGAATTGCATCAGGGGGTCCTCCAGGCGCTCCGCCACGGTGAGTGCAGCTGTTGGGGGGTTCTCCGTCGTGGGGCACTCCACAGATACCTGCCTGGACACAGGAGCTGACTCTTGGCCAGAAGAGGACTGGCTCTCTGTGGGCTACCTGAGAGTGAGGGTAAACAGAGGGGCTGCTCCTCGGTGGCGGATCTCACCCTCCAAGAAGCTGCACTTGGCCATCACGTAGGTCTCCCAGTTGGTGAGCTTGACCGTGGCTTGGCCAGACTTCTTCAAGTGCAGCTTCCTGTACCAGGTGTGCATGTGCTTCCACCAACCGAGGAGGATCTCCGAAGTGTAGCCCAGGCTCTCTGCCTTCTCTCTCCAAGCTGCCTGCTTCCTTTTGGTGTCTCAATAGAGCCTGTGTCCCTTCCGCCATAGGTACTCGTTCTCCCTCAACCAGTTGAGCATCTCATCCTCATGTTCCTCTTCGATGGAGTACTGCCTCCTCTCCCTGTCTCGCGTATGCCTCTTCCTCCCTCTGTCAGGGCCTTCTGGGCCCTCATCAGAGGGGCTTTGAGGTACTAGGGGCTGGTCCACCACACCACCAGCAGCAGCAGCAGCAACAGCAACAGTAGCAGCAAAAGCAACACCAGCAGGACCAGCAGCACCAGCAGGACCAGGAGCACCAGCAGCACCAGCAAGACCAGGAGCAGCACCAGCAGAGTAAGCACCAGCAGAAGCACCAGCACCAGGAGCAACACCAGCAGAGGAAGCACCAGCAGAAGCACCAGCACCAGGAGCAGCACCAGCAGAGGAAGCCCCAGCAGAAGCACCAGCACCAGGAGCACCAGCAGAGGAAGCCCCAGCAGAAGCAGAGTCAGGGCCAGGAGGTGGGATGGTGGCCCTGTCCTTCTTGCCAGGGCTGGCAGTAGATGGCACAGGCTTCCTCTTCTTCCCCATGGTTGCTGGAGATGTGTCTGGCTGCAGGTCTTTCCTCTGAATGGTGACCTGCTTGCGAGCTGCCTCCTTTTATATCCGCGGGGCTGACGCAGTGCATCCTCCCCGCATGCGCAGTGAATGCTTTGCATCCACTAGGCATCTGCTAGGCATCCGCTAGGCGTCCGTGATGCATCCGTGTCATCTGGTCCACATCCGGTCCGCATCCACCCCTTCTGCTGCGCGTCCACTTTGCTGTGCTCCCCCGGCAGCCCTGCGGATTTGCCATCTGCTTCCATCCGCTAGGCTTCCGTGGAGCATCCGCTTTACATCCGCCCTACATCCTCTTCCCGTCCGTTCCTTTCCGTTGTTGTCTGCTCTGTTTATGCAAATTTGGGGCACTTTTGAGAGCGGATAACAACGGACGGAACATTTTCTCGTCCGCTGTGTCCTTTTTACATACTTTTTGCATCCGTCAGGTGATGTGACAGGGCCTTCATATTATTAGTTATAGTATTGTAATATTTTATTATATTTTTCAAACAGTAGGTGGTGCTATATTGCCTCCTATTTGCAAAATAAGTTAATTATTCATTGCTAAATATGCAGCTGTAGTTTCAAATAAAGCTGAGCACACATCTTAACTAATATTGAATAGCAAAAGGTGCTCTAATACTCCAGTGATTTTACTGATAGGTTACTACAAATTTCTAGTAATTTGTTATTTCTTACATTGAAAAATATTAGATGTGGAACAGCTAACTTAATTGTCAAATTTAATCCTGCATGGTGTGTTTTGCTAGGGTATAATAATTGTCACAAATATTTAAGCAACAAATCATAGTTTATAAATAAAAATTCTTGGGTTTACATATTATCCTGAACTCAAGACATAATCATCTATTTTATGTGTCTGATCATAGCAATTACATTGTTTAGTGACCAGTTACATCAGTGATGAAAAAGTAACTTTATCACCAATCCTTGCATTTTTTACCTATTTAGATCTGTAAATCAAAGAAAAGTTGGAGTAAGATCATAAACCCAACTGGAAATGTTTCAAGGAATTGGAGGTAAGAGGGATTCCCAAGTCATCGAGTCCATGCCACTACCACTCCTTGCAAGATCTGCTGAAGCATTTTGGATAGATGGCTACATAATATCATTCCATGAAGCAGCCTATTCTACTGGTTGACAACTTTTACTGTCAGCAATTTTCTTTTAAAATCTGACTAAAATTTACCTCCCTGTAGTTTGAAGTATTGGTTCTGGACGTGGTCACCAGGATAACTCAGAAGTTTACTTTCTCCTTTTCATAAAAGCTCTTTGGACAGAAGGATGGTATTATATCTCCCTTACTACAGGCTAGATGTACCCATTTCCCGACAGTACTTGTTTCCATTCCCTTTGCAATCTTGATAAATCTCCTATAAAATTACTCAAATTGTGTCCTTTTTAGACTCTGACCAAGGAAGAGTAGAGTGGAACTTTGTGCATTTTAGGACCTATATCTTTTAATATATTCCAAAATTGCATTTGTTTTTTAACAGCTACAACACTTTATTGGCAGATGTTACATTTGTGATCTAGAACACCCAGAATTTTTTTGCTATGTACTGTGGCCAAATCAAATCTTCTCCATTTTATGCTTTTCATTAGTCTTCTCCTCGGATGCAGGAATTTATATTTCTCCCTCTTAAATTCTGTTGAGGCCACAATTTCAGTCTATATAGACTTTTTTTAAAAAAAATTCTAACACATTAGCCACTGCTTCTAATTTAGAGTCATTGTTAAAACAGAAAATGGTCCTGACACAAACTTCCATTTGGCCAAGTCTTTAATAAAAATGTGGAACAGTATGTGCCCAGCCCAGAGTCCTGTGACATTCCACCTATTCTCCAAGCTAATGGATTTACCGTAGAACTAGCTTAGTACTAATGAACAAGGAGTGATTCACATATAATTTAGCTTTTAAACTGTTGCCATGGATCCGTGAAACAAAATCACATTTTCAAAAGAGATTAAAATTATTTTGTTCAGCTTCCACATCAAAGAGTAAATCTCACTTTTAACAATAATCATAGCACGTCATGGCCACGTGCATTTGCATTTCATTACAGTGCAAACATGTCTGTCAATCTCTTTTTTTCCCCCCACATATATTCCCATGATGTCGCTTTCACCTCATGGTTTGCTACCATTCTAGGACATATGGAGAGCACTGTAAATCCCTAGTGAGGAAAGATCTTCATCCATCTCTGGCTTTTCTTTGCCTGATCAGCCCCCTTTTCACATGACCCCTTTTTTTACCTATATCTCACTGTCCCTTCTAAATCAGAGCCAAACTGTAGTCTGCTACTTGGTTAACTCCTAGGTGGGAAAGTTACTCAGTATGCTCATATAAATTAAGGATGATGAGAAATAAATCTGGCATGTTGGTATGAGAATGAACATCCTGTGATTCAGACAAAGAATATTGAAGATCCCATACTTTAAATCCACCTTACTTTTTTAAAGTGAAAGTATCCAACTTTAAAATGACCACTCACCACCTTCCAAGTGAGATGCTGAAATATGTTGACTCAAATATGTATTTGAATATAAATAACTCGGTTTGGTAGTTGGGCTGTTGGTCTGTGCTCTGAGCTTAGCAATTTGGTTGCAAATATTTTGTCACCCTTCGAGGATGTCTGCCAAGCTCAGAGTCAGACCAACAGTCCATACATACATTTACTGTGGCTGAATTGAACAGGGTATATGCAATCATTGTCTAATAAAATTGAAAGCCTTTAAAATTACTGGTAAATACAAAATATAAGAAGTTGAACAATGTCAATGGAATTATTTGGTGCCAAGTTAGAAATCTTTTTTGTACATGGAATTCTGAAGTACAGGTAGTCCTTAACTTCCAGCCATTTGTTTCGTGAATGTTTGAAATTACAACAAGAAAAAGTAACTTATAACTGGTCTTTGGAGATTTATGACCATTGCATCATCCCCACAGTCACATGATCAAAATCTGGGCACTTGGCAAGTGGCATGTATTTAAAACAGCAACCTGGGTTCCTGTGATCACCATTTTGTAACCTTCCCAGCCAACTTCCACTAAGCAAAATCAACAGGGAAGCCAGATTCCCTTAATGGCCACATGATTCACTTAAGAACTGTAGGGATTTGCTTAACCACAGCAAAAATGGTCATAAAATCAGGCATGACTCATTTGACAAGCATCTTGCTTAGCAATTGAAATATCAGGACCAAATTGTGGTCATAAGTTGAGAACTATGAAGATGAATAATATTAAAAGATTAGAAATATTATCTGGTCCTTTCTTTCTAGAAACATATGGCATACAAGAGAGCAAGTAAAAAAAGCACAGCTAAATAAGTAAATAATTATTTTAAATTACCACAATCACACCATCCAAGAGGCAAACCAGTTGACTTTATCTGGAAAATGCTTATGGGGGCGGGGGGGGGGAGCCTACTGTAGAAGGATAAAGAATAGAAATCAATCCTGATTCTCCTTACCAGATAATTCTGAAACCTGTAAACAGCTATTGAAAAGGCTCCTTGAGTTTCTTTCTGATATGGTCAGTCCTTGATAACAGTCTCTCCCAATGATCTTAAAAAGTTGACCAGGCTCACAAGGGAGAATGGGGTTGTTTTTTTTTAGATAGCCTTGTCCAAAATCATACAAAACTAAAAGCCAACTATACCACTGAAGGGTGAACTTACAATTTGGTTGGGATAATTTCCACACTGTAACATGGGCAGAAAGCTGAAAACTAAATAAAGGTTGGACCATGTGATAGCTGCTCCTCACCCAGATATAACAAAGAGGAAATCAACAGACTGAATTGTTAGGGAGCTAACACAAACGTCTTCTATATCCTTAGTCTCCATATAAATCAGCCAAAAAACACTGTATTCAAATCAAGGCTTTTCAAAATGCATTTTGAATGTTGCTCAGCGTGAGTCCTTTGAGTTTGCTGTGAAGTTGAGAGCAGAAGAGGGATTGTCAGCTAAATACAATAATGCTGAGTTTTGATCACAAATCTTAAAAAGAACCCAAGTTGCAGCAAACATTATGATTATGATTAGCAGTAGAAAAAGTGTTGCCTATTGCTTTTTCTGTGTGGATTTCTAATCAAATATCAATGGGTTTGTGTAGTAATTTTAGAGAGCATACCAAGATTAATCAGTTCCGAGATTGGAAATCACTTGGTGATTTGTGTCTGAAAAGCGTGCATTAATATTCAACGTGTGCAAAAACTAATGTTACTGATGTGGATTTATTTTAGCATTACTTTCCCGAAAGATAAAATTCAGCCATTCTTTTATTGCATCATAAATGGGAGGTTTGGACTTGAACAAGAGGAAAGTAGCAGTTGGAACCTGATTCAAAAAAGGCAGAATTGTACAGTTAACTCAGAGCTTGTTCCAAGATGCTGTCATCTAGCACCTTGTGTGGAAGTGTCACTTTCAGATTCTTCTCTTTGTCCATGGCCTGACAGATGGTTTCATAAGCATTGTTATTACCAGACCAACAACGTCTAGCAACCTGTATTTATGGAATAAAAATGAGTGGATACAATATATACAGTATAAGATAGCCAACTATTTAAATATATACCAAAATACATTTAACTTTTTTTTTCTAAATTGAGTGATTTCTTGAAATTCTTGCAGTTGCATCTGAATTGTTACTGTTTAATAAATACCCTGAATGATAAAGATAATATTTTAGTTCTGATTTAAATGTTCAAGCATAGCATTTTCGAGAGATTGACATGGTGTAAGGAAGATGTTTTGCAAAGTTACTAATACCCTTGGATTAGAAGTGTAGCACACCAAATATATTCTGAAACATACTATTATTTTAATTTGTGTCATTTCTTGTGCACTGTAATGAATGTATTTCATGGAAAATATTATAACTTAATGCTGAATTTAGAAACAATGGCTGGGAAAGTATTGTTTGAATACTTTCAAGCTTGTCTTCAAGCAATATTTGCTTGAAGACAATATTTGAAAAACATGTATATTGAATTATTCCACTAAAATAACTTTCCCTGACCTTGGTGCCTTTTCCTGATGTGTGCCAGTTGGCAGAGTTCCCATCTAGTGTGGCCTTTGAAAATTTTAGGAATTCCAGTCCTGGTACACTGAAGCTGCCAAGTTGGAAATAACTATATCACTGTTTCTCCACCTTGGCAACTGTAAGATATGTGATTATGTGGATTCCTCAGCCATCTTAAAAGTTGTTAAGGTTAAGAAACACCAAGTTAAGTTAACATATGTTTAATTCAAGATTAATGATTCTGGGGAATAGAATGATATTTCTTCTGATTATTGCATGCACGCCAGAACAAGGATGTAAAAAGATGAAGGTTGGGAGAACTCTGGCATTACTTGCAGTATATTAGCCACATTAGTGGCTAAGACTTGTGGACTTCAGCTTCTAGAATTCCTCAGCCAGCATGGCTGGTGGGGAAATTCTGGTGTTGAAATCCACAAGTCTTAAAGTTGTCAAAATTGGACACCTCCGGTCCAATCAACACTGAGTTGAGTTGAGAGGCACTGCTAGGTGTGAGTGGGCCGAAGGCAAATATGTTCAGGGTACAATTTTTTTCAGCCTGATCTTTACTGCCCATCCTAATTAGCAGCTGTGGCTATAGCCAGCTACCTATACTTCCTCATCTAGGTCTGACCAATGAGTTTATGTACCACCAAGAGAACAAAAAATTGGTGCTGGAATAGAAATGAGGAAATTACATTCCTTAGGCTTGAACATTTGCTGGGTGACTAAGCTAGTCACTCTCTCTCACTCGAACCCATCTCACTGCCAGGAACATTGAGTGCATCACTTAGAGTTTTACAAAATTAACAAGGGATATAAATACAACAATAATAAAAGCTAGTCAGTTTGTCAGTGAAGGAACAGATGAATGGCAGGCACCAAAACTAATTAATTTTTGCCTTAAGTTGGGACCAATGAGGCCCTAGTGGCATTTTGTTTCTTCTCAGATGTTCTCATTAACTGTCAGTCGCTATATTGTGCAAAGTCAGCTCCTTTGATTGATTCAAATGGAAATTCTTCTTTAAAATAGTGGGCTGCTGCTGTTGCTGCTATCAATTAATTGCCTAGTTAACACACCACTGTTGGTTTCTGGAAGCTATTTGGAGCTCAGATCAAGACCACTATAATGGAATATGGAAGCAGAGCCAGCTTGATAGAATGTTGAATCCAGAAAACTCATAATTGATAAGATGATATTAAGCTGGTGTCATTTTGGTGATAAATTAAACTACTGTCAAAAATCACAGCAACAAGATGCCATACTCTTTTACCTACTCTTTCAGTTATGAAATATAATGACTACACAAACTGTTCAGGTAGCATAGAGCATGAATGCATGAATTGTGAGATAGGGGTATTTGTGCCTCTTGAATGACATTCTTACAGCATTGCTAGTTCAGAAAAAGCAATTTGGAAGTTATAAACTTTCAGTAAATGGAATAAGCAAGATTTTATGATGCCTTGAGCTTGTATAGTATAAATATGAAAGCATTTGTAATTAAATTTATATTTTATCTGGAAATACATAAAGAAACTCCCAAAGATGACAAGGTGGGAAAGCTGTATACTGCACAAGATTTGGGTATATTTGTATATGTATATTCCTCAGGGTGGCTGAAATCATCTTAAATTCTATGTCATTTTTCATTAGCATATAAAGGAAAGTGACATGGATTTTGCCCTGAAAGGTTTGTTCCTCATTCTGTAATTACCCAATATAGATAGCAAGCAAACCCTGAAGATCCCATCAAATATGCAATATACTGTATATTGTTAGAATATCCATAGCAAATATCCCATAATCCAAATATCCTTGCTCTCTCTATATAATAAATTTACGAAGTTACTTAACAAAATCTATTCATTGACAGTTCTTTTTAAAAAATACAACAATTTCAAATTGATCTCTTTTTACTTACCCCATTAGAAACATCCCAGTTCAACATCATCTTTGCATGCTCTTCGGCACCTGTTGAACCATCCAGGACAAGACCAAATCCTCCATTGATCACTTCTCCCCTTCAAATGTAAGAACAATAAAAACAGCTCTTCATTTTTGTGGAGTTAATAAGATAGATACTCAGAAATGGGAGGTGGAGTTCTAGGGTGTCTGGTGTGGATAGTTATATCCAGGCTGCTAGTTACACTGTCAATAAGTGGAAAAGTGCCTCCTTCACCTGGAATCCCCCTCCCCAGGAGTTATATTGGGAGTTACAACCTCTCATAGAAGAAATGTTAATTATGTCAACCACAAACACTCTTCTACTTCCCAGATTGAAAAATCCATTGTGAAATATCCCCTAAACTGGGAAGGGCAGGAAAAAGAAACACTAGACTTCACCACCACAGGCATAAGAAAGGTATTGACTTCAAACTGACATCCAACAATCATCAAGCAAAGTAAATTCCTGTAGCATGCAGTAAAAATACCTACCCACCAATGCTACATTGAGGGTATGAGGAGCTTTTGCTGAGTTCAGTTCAGGGAACCTGACAATTCCCACCTCAGTGGGAGGAAAGCCACTGCATGCAATTCAAAGTTCAAAATAATGGCTACTGGCTCCACCTCCGTATCATTGGTTAAGCCAATACTTATACCCAGTATCTTGGGAACAACTAGATAAGGTTTCATGGAACTTGTGGTGTGTAGGGGTGGGGCAGGAGAAGATCAGACTTATGCTTCTTGTAGCTGCCTAAGGACTCCAGGCTAGTTTCCCACTTGACTCCTCTTTGCTGCCTGGCTGGGACTTTACCAGCAATTTTAGATGCTAACTTAAGATGTGTGCTACAATCTTTGGAACTCTCTACAATTTCATTTTTGCACCCAATGAAATTTTTGGAATTAATCTTCAACTAAATCTATGCTTAAAATAAGCAGGAACCTTATATGTAGGTCAGGATGGATGACATAAATTTCTTTTGGCTCTTGGAAATAGACAGTTATGAAACTGTGGCCAATTTGTTAACTCCATTTTAAAAAGAACATTCACACATGGAGAGTGAAGTAAAAGGACAAATGTCAATCATTCCTGTCATTCTGATCTCAACAATCACCATGGAGATGGAGGAAGGGAAGAAACCCCCCCCCCCCCCCCCCCCGCCAACTTGAAACAAGAGGTAGGAGGAGTGGTTCCTGGTCATTTTAAACACATAGAAGAGGATGGGATGGAGAAAAAAATGATGGGGGAATTAAGTTAGGAGCCAGAGTTTTTCAATACAGAATCATCAATTATAGATAGTCTTCAACTTTTGATTACTTAATGACTATTCAGAGTTATGATAGACACATACACAGTTTCTTCTCTCACACTCACACACACACACATACATAATTGTAGTCACGTGATTGTATTTTTGGGTACTTGGCAACCAGCTCACCTTTACGGATGTTTGCAGCATCCTGCAGTCACGTGACTACAATTTGTGACATTTTTGCTAGTTTTTGTTGTTTGTCTCTGGTTTGCAGTAAAAATCACTCATTGGGAAAAATTAATTTGCTTAACAATTGTTGTGTTCGCTTAATGACCACTGTGAAAAATGTTTTAAAAAATTGGGTCCAATCACATTATGTCTCAATTTACAACCCCAATGACTTAGACCATAATTCTGGGCTCAATTATAGTGGTAAGTTGAGGCCTATCTGTATGCCAACCAACAACGGGAATCTAGCTCCAAGGTTGAAAAGCACAAAGCAAACTATTTATTAAATTGTGAATAAAGTGGAAGAAAGAGCTGCTCTGATTAACTGCTGTAGATATATACTAAAATTTGCATTTTATGTTGACAGAGGGAAAACAACTGTTTAAAGTCGTTCCATTATTATACACAGAAAAGATATTATCTAGATAGGAGATGTTAAGTGTATGGAAAGTTGCGTCATATTCAAAGTCTGACAGCCGGCTGAATTCTAGCCTGGGAATCTGCCACCCTCTTCATCAGAAGTGAAGTGTTCAATGAACAGCTCCAATTTCCATCCTAAACAGGGCTATTAAGGTTTAAGTGGTAGGGGGAGTGCACCATGGTAGAAAACCAGCACTAAAGTAAAAAAGAATAAAGGAGTTTTGTTTTAATAAGGACAGCAAAAGAAAGACTTGAGGAAACAGGAGAGCAGAATGAAGGTGCTTAATACTTAAGATCTGCATACTGAAATAAAGCAAACAGAGAGATAGTACAGAAAATGGGAATAAGAGTGCCTCAGTGGGGAAGATGAGTGTTTTAAAACTGTGATGAATAAAAATATATGAATAAACAAAAAACAAAAATAAGGCTATAGAACAGAAAAGCAATACTAGGGAGAAAAAGACACATAACCTGGCATAGCCACTCCATATCTTTCCCTGCCAAATTTACATTACTGGATGTAGTTCCCAGGGAGATTGGGCAAAGGGTCTACATTTTAGGACCACTCAAACAAAATATATATTTTTAACCTTGCTTTTCTAAGGACTTCTGCCAGGGCTGCCTGGGAACCAAGAAACTTCTAATTCATTCTGTTCCTGAATCCCACATCCCAATTCTAATTGGAAGAATTAGCAATTTTAGTTGTTTTTCTTTATGTATGCATTTATACATTTGTATCCTGCCTTTATTATTTTTACAAATAACTCAAGGCAGTGAAGATACCCAACACACCTTCCACCTCCTATTTTCCCCAAACAACTACCCTGTGAAGTGGTTTGGGCTGAGAGAGAGAGTGACTGGCTCAAAGTCAACTTTTATGGCTTTTAAGGAAGGACTAGAACTCATAGTTCAGTCTGGTGCCTTAATAAATAGACCAAACTGGCCTTTTGTGGAGTAGTTATTATGGAATACTTTGAGTCACCAGCTAGTCTGTAGGCTTCTAGATCTATTATAGGGTATTTATTTTTAAATTACCCCAAATCTGTGGAAATGTAGAATTATTGTTCTAGAAAAGCATAACTATTACATGTGCCAGATAAATTAGGTATAATTACTGTAAGTGTGCTATTAAGTCATCTGTCAGGAATGTTAGTATTGCAAGTTTCTCCCACAGAGTAGGAGTCTGGCTGGATTTATTTCCCTGCTTTCCTCACTCCCTCCTCTCTCCTTCTGGGTGGGCAGCAAAACACATAGATGGTGACCTTTTAGGAGGCTTTCCATTCTAAAATTAGGGAACCTCATTATTTTCTTAAGATACATGAGAAGAAATGAGATTCTTAATATGGGATAAGAAGGCAACCATTTTATTATCTTTACATTTTACCCGAGGGAAGCTGAACAGCTTCCCTCAGGTATTATCCCATGTCATTGTAGTGCTGTTAAAGTTGTAGCAATGTTTCAGCAGAATCTCATCTGCCATCATCAGGCTTCTGTATGGATGTGGGTCTCACAGCTTCTGGTTTCAAATTCGAGGCTGGTCTATTCTGATTGGTTAAGAGTCTAGGTCTGTGTTCACTGGACTTGGAGTTTGATTGATTGGTGTTTCTGGTTTCTTCTGTCTGTTTTGTGGCTTTGATTGGCTGGCAACACTCTGTTCCTGTGTTGGAGGCTTTCAGTGCAGCTTGGCTTCGTGTGAAAGGACAGCTGCTGTCCATTAGGAAGCCAGGTTTCACCTGGGTGCCTGGTGGGAGGGTGTTTGAGTTGGAGGCATCAGAGGGAGTCTGTTTGTGCTCAGGTGTTTGTCTGTTTTGTAGTGTGGAGATCTTTCTATTTGAGAGTGCAGGCTTCCAAATGATTGACAGTCTGCTGGAATTGTTCTATATGTAAATTGGGTGACTCCAAATCTGCAAACCTGATTGGTCAAATAAACTAAGCATTGGATTGGTTCACTAGGAACCAATCCAAGAGCTGCTGAAAGGCGGCAAATTTAAGCAACTACCATTGGCTACAAGCAGGCAAGCCAGCCTGGATAAAAGGCTGGCCTTGGCTTCAGCCAAGTGTTCCTATTTACTGACTAGTTAAAGAATAAAGCATTTGTTGTTGGAACCCGGTCTACCTCGTGTGTTTTCTGAACAAAACACTGGCGACGAGGGTGGGATCGTCCTGAACGAAAAAAAAACCTGCACGCAGTGATAAGAAGTCCAGATGACAACCAAGATGCCTGGAAACAACGCACCGTCCACACCCTTCAATCCCAACAAAGAGGATTGGGATTCCTATGCAGACCGCTTCCAGATGTATTTGGAGAGCAATGAAATGGAAGACATTTCAGAGCAACGCAAGAGAGCTGTGTTCCTGACTCACTGCGGGCCAACGGTCCTTGCGAAGCCCCGAGATGTTAAACAACTAATGTGGCCAGAATTGCAAAGAATTCTCAAAGCACACTACGCTCCGATGGTGTCAAACTTAATAAAGCGACACGAATTTTACCGCAGAGACCAGAGAGAGGGAGAGACTGTCGCCGATTTCGTTGCTGCCCTTAGACAATTAGGGAGTGAGTGTGATTTCCTGAACATTGACGAAGCGATGAGGGATCGCGTGGTGTTGGGTCTGAGAGACTCGACCGCACAGAGTAAATTACTCAACAAGCCGAACATCACCGTGACCAAAGCCATTGCGGGAGCCACAGCCGCTGAAGCTGCGAAAAAATCGGCCGTCACAAGGAAAAAGATGAACACACACAGCGAAGAAACAAACCCAACCAAAGACAGAAAGCAGCCTGCCACCACAACCCACTACGAAGAGTCTGGCGAAACATTCGAATCGAGCGAAGAAGACGACGAGGTCCACCGTTTGCTCACGAACAGAAAAGAGCGCGAAAGAAGGAATTGGCGGGAGTGCGCTGGCTGCGGAGGAAATCATTCCCGAGCCGAATGCAGATTTCTCGATACCATCTGCAGGCATTGCAAGAAACGAGGGCACATCGAGAAAGTCTGCAGGAACAAAAAAAGCTACAGCCGAACGAGACGCAGAAATTCCCCAACACGAGCTGAGCCTAAACGAGCTGAGAGAAAGTGGCAACAAGAGAAGCGAGCCAATACACACCAAACTGTCACTATAAAGAGCGCTCAGACGGAAAGCGGGAAGAAAGTTAAAGTCATTGTAAAAATTGAAGGAAAGCACTGCAAGATGGAAGTGGACTCGGGGTCCTTCCTCTCCATGGTATCGTGGGACACAATAAAACAGCTAGTCCCAGATGTCAAACCCAAAGAATTACAGAAGCAGCACCTAACTCTCAAGGACTACCAGGGAAACCAAATCCCTGTAGTCGGCATGGGACATTTCCGAGTCGCCTACAAACAACACGTCAAGGTGCTACCGCTGACCATAGTCGACCGAGACAGACCAAGCCTCCTGGGCATCGAATGGTTCGCGCCATTGGGCATCGGGATGACCGGGATCGATCGAGTGACTACAACCGGCTGGGAAGACGACCTCATCTGAGAATTCCAGGACGTTTTTGACGGCTCACTTGGCAAGTATCGGGGAAATCCCATTTCTTTCAGTCTGAACCCCCAAATAGCCCCACGAAGAATAAAAGCCAGGCAAGTTCCTTTTGCACTAAAGGCAAAAATAGAGGAACAGCTGGACAAATTAATAGCCCAAGGGGTGTTAGAACCTGTGGACCATGCCAAGTGGGAAACACCTATAGTCACACCGGTCAAACCCGACGGGTCCGTTAGAATCTGTGGTGACTATAAGGCTACCCTGAACCACGCATTACAACCAAGCGCATACCCGGTGCCTGTAGTCCAGAATTTGCTTCACTCCCTGGGAAAAGGAAAAGTTTTTGCTAAACTTGACCTAGCACAAGCCTATCAACAGCTCCCAGTGGACCCAGAAACTGCTGAAGCACAGACTATAGTCACACATAAGGGCGCATTCAAGTGTCACCGACTCCAATTTGGAGTGAGTGTGGCCCGAGGCGTTTTCCAGAGTCTAATGGAACGCCTCCTAAATGGCATACAAGGAGTCGTACCATATTTTGACGACGTCCTAATCTCAGCCAAAGATGAAACCCAATTAAAAAAAAGACTCAAAGAAGTACTAAGTTCAGAGAATCTGGCCTCAAAGTAAAAAGAGAAAAGTGTTGCCTAATTAAGAATAGCGTCGAATTCTTGGGCTATTTAATAGACGGAGAGGGTATACACCCTACAGACAAAAAGATTAAAGCGATTAAAAACGCACCAGAACCAAAAAACAAGACCGAATTATAGGCCTTTTTAGGACTAATTAACTTCTATAATGTATTCCTGCCAAATAAGGCCACTATAGCAGAACCATTGCACCGTCTTTTAGACAAGAAAGCAATTTGGACTTGGGGTTACAGAGAAAAGCAAGCCTTCCAAAAAATTAAAAGTTTGCTAACATCATCAAACGTTCTCATTCAATTTAGCAACACATTGCCCTTAAGAGTGACCTGCGACGCCTCCCCATTTGGAGTAGGTGCCATCCTAAGCCACCAACTACCTGATGGCAGAGAAGCGCCCGTCGCATATTATTCTAGGACTTTATCCAAAACCGAGCGGAATTACAGCCAATTGGACAGAGAGGCACTAGCAATTGTCGCAGGAGTGAAATGTTTCCACGAGTATCTGTACGGGCGGACTTTTCAAATTATAACAGACCACAAACCGCTAATAGGAATTTTGGCGGGAAACAAACCGACACCAAATATCCTCTCCCCAAGAATGACTAGATGGTCAGAGTTCCTAGCAGCCTACTCATACACTCTGACACACCAACCGGGGAAACAGATTTCACATGCGGACGCTTTAAGCAGAGCACCCTTGCCAGCGACTGAAGAAGACCCGGCACCAGCGATGACAGCATTACAAATAGAGACTTGCCCCGATCTACCCATGTCAGCTTATGATGTCACCAGAGCCACCGCAAAAGACTCCTTGACTGTCCGTGTTCTTAACTGGGTAGGTAAAGGCTGGCCAGAAAATCAAAAAACTGAAAACTTTAAACCTTTCCGGACCAGACAAACCGAACTTTCTATTCAAAAAGGTTGTTTACTGTAGGGTGATCGGGTGGTTATTCCTAACAAATTACAACCTAGAGTACTTAGTATGCTACACGAAGGTCACCCGGGGATTGTAAAAATGAAAAGCCTTGCTAGAAGTTATATCTGGTGGCCAGGTATTGATAGGGACATAGAATACTGGGTAACCTCGTGTAACAAATGTCAAGCAATTAGACCATCCCCACCCAAAGCACCCATTAGAGATTGGGAAATCCCACGGGGCCCCTGGTCATGAATCCACATCGATTTCACTGGTCCAACTAAAGGACATACCTTTCTGATTGTTGTGGACGCCTATTCTAACTGGTTAGAAGTAAAAATTATGCCATCAACAACAACTGAATTAGTAATAAAACAACTGGACAGCCTTTTTGCCACCCATGGCATTCCGGACGTCCTCGTGTCCGATAATGGACCACAACTGACCAGCCTACACTTTGAACAATACCTAGCCTCCCTAGGTATTAGATATGCCCTAACCGCACCGGCCCATCCGGCTGCAAACGGTAGGGCAGAGAGAATGGCCCGATTTACAAAGGAAGGGTTAGAAAAAATGGACACTGGAGATGTACAGCAAAAAATTAACCGATTGCTCACATTCCAGCCCATAACACCCAGTACCACAACCAACAAGTCCCCAGCAGAGCTACTCATGGGGAGAAAACTAAGGTCACACCTTGATAGATTGCACCCAGAATTCACGCCATTGAAGTTGATGTTGTGACCTGTGGTTTTTATGTGTTGGACTAGTGAGGAGGTGTGTTCCAGCTTTTTTACTGCATTTTTGTGTTCATCTAGGCAGGTACTTATTCTTCTATTGGTCTGTCCAATGTATGTGGCCGGGCATGATGTACAGGGAACTTCGTATATACCTTGGTTTTCCAGGTCAATTTTGTCTTTGGGGTTTCTAAGGATGGCTGCTATTTTTTTGTCTGTTTTGAAGGCAGTCTTGATGTGATGCCTGTGTAGTATCTTACTGATTTTATCTGTAGTACCTCTTATGTAGGGCAAGACAGCTGTTCCATCACCAATTTGATCCACAAAAACACACCAAGACATATATGTGGATCTTTGGTTATTCGGGTTTCTCCCGCATAGAATTGGAAGTATCTAGGCAACGTTTCGATGAAGTCTCATTCGTCATCTTCAGGCTTGTTTCTTCAGCTCTGTGCTTCTCAGAGTAATGTGAGCTTCAAGCTGCTTCTTCCTTTTAACTGCTAGTGGGGGTGTGACTTAATTGGTTGAGGGTTTGGCTGTGTTCTGATTGGCTGGGGGTGTGTTCTGTTTAGGTGGGGGCTTGGTTGTGCTCAGGTTAGTCTTCGTTACTGGGGGATTTGAGCTGGTGAGCTGTGGTCCTGTTCCACATACAAATACCCGTGAAAACCTCAGAAATATATATGTATATATTTGTTTTCTTAGGTTTTCGCGGGTACTTACATGTGTGCTGTTTAGCTTCCTTCGGGTATTATCCCACGTCATTGTAGTTCTGTTAAAGTTGTAGCAACGTTTCAGCAGAATCTCATCTGCCATCTTCAGGCTTCTGTATGGAGATTCTGCTGAAACATTGCTACAACTTTAACAGAACTACAATGACGTGGGATAATACCCGAAGGAAGCTAAACAGCACATACATACATACATACATACATACATACATACATACATACATACATATATATATATATATTTGTTTTTACAAACTCAATACAGAAGCCTGATGATGGCAGATGAGATTCTGCTGAAACGTTGCTCCAACTTTAAAAGCACTACAATGACATGGGATAATACCCGAAGGAAGCTGAACAGCACACACACACACACACACACACACACACACATATATATATCACAATGTACCTTACAAGATCAATTGTTATCCTAGTGTGAATGCAAAGAGTTTTTGAGCCTACCTACTGCAGTTCTCCCTGAGGACTGGCCCATCTAAAATGTACTTGTTCAGACAAATAATGAAAATGCCAACATGTCTGAGATTAAGTAGCTGTTGCCTTAAAGTCCAGACAATTTAAGACAAACTTATTTAAGTTTATTGCACAGTAGCTTGACATTCCATTGTGATAATGTCAAATTAGTTGCTGCAAGTCACGTCAGTCGAAATAAATTCTCTTGCTTCTGCATTATCAGGAGAAAATGCATTATAAAACATAAATAAAATAGAGATAAGTGAAGGAAACAAATTTCTTAAAAAGTAGTGCAAAACAGATGGGTCCTTGTCATGCATAAGGGCAAAAGCAAGAGGATTTTTTAAAAATAGAGTTTCTTGATTTTTAGGCAATTTTTGGGGTAGGATGCTTAGATGAATCAATTAGAAATTATGTATACTTAGCTTTTGTGGGTTTCTTGCCTTTAAGCACAGTCCCAATTTGGGGCAATTGTTCAGAGACAGCTCAAGGGCATGCATGCATAAATGGGGGCCGATGAAGTTCAAAAGCCTCACTTTGTCTACCTTTAGGTTTAGCGTTCCAGGAATAATTATAGCATACCTGGGCTGCAATCATCCAGGATAGCTACAAACACGTTTGCTGCAGTGTGGTGATTGTCTGGTTTTCACCACCCAAATATGCTGTAGTATACTTACTAATTTACATCTTTAAATCACAAAACAATAAAGTAGCTTGTTGTCTTGCACATTTAAGTGCACAGCATCAAAAAATCAGTTATATTTAGCACAAGGCAGAGCCAGTCTTGCATAGGAGTAAGTGAACACGACCTAGTCAAGCACTTTCATGGGAAGGCTAAAATCCCATGTGGTTCGCTCATCATCATCATCATTTAATGACCCAATAATTCCTTGCAGAGTGGAGTCTGGGCAACTGAATGGAGCTGAATGTTGATTGGCCAGATGCTCTTCCTGTTGCCCTCATGTGATTTACCTGTAGTAATAGCAATAGCATGATTTTTAAGATTAAGGATGGGAACATTTGCTTCATTCTCATTCCTCTCAATTCTACCTTTAAATTTTATTATGCTTCCAAACAAAGCCCACATATGTTTGGCCCTGTCACTACTGGTGACATCTGCATGGCATTCAAACGTCTCTTACAACTGCAGCAAGGCAGGGGAAGTTGTAGCTTTTACAAGTCCTTTTAGTCCTTGGGCTTAATGGACTTGTCAGGGAGGAAGCAGATGTGTTTTTAATGTATTTTATTATTATTTATGTTCTTCAAATCACAGTAGGCTGCTCTTCTAGTCTTTGGAGGCCTAATACTTAACAACCCCAGTGGGGCCTCAAACCTCTACTTGGAGGTCCCCTGGAGAGACCACTGCTGCTAAGTGGCAAATGTGAGGAGCTCAGAATGACCAAAAGTTTGAATGAGTTCTTCGTCTGCTGCTGTTTAAAAACACACACTAAAAACAATTAGGGGCAGAAGCGAAGAAAAAAAAATGGCTGCACACCTGATTTGTTTTATGTCAGCATATGTTGGGGATGTTATATTGAAGCCCAAAGGTCCTAGATGTAAATGGTGTTTGATGGGAGTCTAAATGGACAACTCCTTCACAGATACAGAAGACTGATGCGAGAATACAGAATTGGAAGTGAATGCTAATTTGATACACCTACACACCATAAGGAAACCAGTTTTGTGCTTCATAAATTGAGTTTTCCAAAGAGTGCTATGGTCACTGCCTAACAAACATGTCAGATACTAGAAAATAATTAAATGAAAAATACATACATACATACATACATACATACATACATACATACATACATGATAGTTAAAGTGACATGAGGAGAGGAAGGTGGGGAGGAGGGGAAGCAGGTATTTAGTGTATATTGTGCAGACACCCTTATTGGTAGATGGGAATTCTACTAATTAAGTGAAGTTGATAGTTTTAAAAATGATCTTTTCACATATCATTCTGAAAGATATAATTGAAACATAATTATTGGATTATCCAACATAATTGGATATAATTGAAATATAATCAGTAATGAAAGAAGCCATCGGTTGAATGTAGATTCTACAATCATTTCACTCGTAAAAATATTAAGCTGAGGTAGTTCAAGGCCCAGAACATGTATAACTTTCACACTGAACAATTGTGCAGCATTTACAAGTATTTATTATATTTTAGTTTGTCTTTCCACTCTAAAGTCACTAAGCTCAGGAGAACATTTGGGTTTCCTAAAAAACAATTAAGATCAAAGATAAATTTGCTAAATAAAAGAAAATAAGAAAAATGTAATCATCGGTTATTCTGAAGAAGAAGAAAAAACCGACTCAAAGAAATCCTGCCAGAGCTGTGAAGAGACATATTTCATGAAGCAGACCACCTTCTCCTATTGTTTGAAGATGATGGGAGGTCAAATTCAACATTACTGGAGAACACATTTCGATTGGATCAGATTTCCTCAGCAAAACCTCATTTTGCTACAATGAATAATATGGCAGCACCACCATCTGCCTATGGCTTCCATTGCTCATCTTTTTTTTCCCTTTGAAGGCAAAATCTCCTTACCAGCCAACACCACCACCATTGTGTATGGCAACCCAAGTTGCTCCTCTAAATGCATCTCCTACAAAATTCTGAACAGCCATATCTGTTTGGGAAGAAAAAGAAAGACAACAGCATTTAATGGTAAGAATGGTAAGAAATATCTTTCTTTCAAGAACTGGGGGCAAATGTTTTGTTTCAGCACTTCATGAGCTCTATTCAGGTATTGCTGTTTCTCTTGCATTATTAAAAAAAAAATCCAAAGTCTACAGGGCTTCTCTTCTGAGAAAACAGGACACTGATAAGCTCCTGGAGATCCAAATCTAGAAAATAAATAAATCTTCCAATATCCACTGATACAAACAAAAAATGAGTGCATGAGACCTTTTGCCTCTCCCAAATCTCTCTTGCATTTATTTGAATGAGTTATTTAGAATTGGAACATCCTATTTAATCGGGAGAAATGAATTACTCAAATGAATGCAAATTAAAGAAGTCTTTCTCCACTGCTTACTACCGATAGCTAATAGCTGATTGTTTAAACTGGGTTTCAGTCATATGCAAGATATGCTGATTATTAGAAGCATCATGATGAAAAGTCTACAGAAAAAAACTCTGGTGCCTCTGTGTGTGTGTATGTGTGTGTGTGTCAAAAACTACAAGCTGGAAGTCATGACCACATGATTGAAGGCTGTTGTAGCCCACCAGTGACCAGTGGCGCTGGAGGCAGACTCAGACAGTGAGGAGGTTGAGGAGGAACATGAGCCAGTCCTGATATCTGGGGAAGGCTCTGACGAGTGCTCTGCATCAGAGGCAGAAATGGGGCCAGGGCCGCCTGACAGTTATCAGCTGCCTTCAGAGTCAGAGATCAATGGGGCAGAAGAACAGCTGGAGCCTGTTCCCAGTATGCGCATGTGCAGAGCTGCCAGGGAAGGGAATAATTAAGGAACAAGGGTTGACTTGGGAGTAAAGGCTCAGGTGGATGATAAATGCCCCCTCCCATAGGGAGTAAAGAGGAATGAAAAGGGAGTGGTATTTACAAGAGGCAATTAGTTCAATTCATTAGAGTGAAAATCTATTCCTGACTTCTTGCCAAGTAATTGCTGCTACAGCATGGTGTTTGGAAGATATCAGCCTGGCAATTCTCCAAGCCTGATAAAGGTCTGTAGTTGTGTAATCTCATGAAGGACTGTTTGCTGAGATTTTGCTTGAAAGGAATTCACTTTAACCTAAATAAAACAGGTTTTATTGGGACGAGGAGTCTGCTTCATGATCTTGGGAAGCTGAGGCCAGAACAAAGGCCTAGGCATTTTGTACATGAATGGATGTAATTTGCATGAAAAGGTGGGGTTTTGATTATATTGCTGTGATCACCATCTTGGTTTTTTTATATATCTATTACCCCCCTACCTCTACACACACACACACACACACACACACACACACACACACCCTGTGCACAGTTGTCAGGGCATTACTGAGCCAGAGAAGCAAATGTTAAACATGAGCACACACACCATTTTTTCTGATGGGGCTCAAGATTGACAGCCTTCCATCTTTCTGAGGTTGATAAAATGAGGATCCAGTTTGTTGGGGACAATATACAAATAATGCTTACATTGTAAACTGTCCAGAGAGTGTTGTAAAGCATTATGTAAGCCTAAAAGCTAGTGCTATTGTTTGAAATTTCCCTTTCTAAAATGCATTTTGTTTTCTGTTACACTTGGCCATTCTAGAACTATCTTCAGGTTACACCTAACTTAGGCATACTTTGATCCCTATTATAAATGTTACAGTGTGCAATACTCTTGGATTCAAAATATTCCATTTTAATCCCTCTTTTTCCTGATTTCCTTCTGCCCCAAAGATCACCAGCAGATAACTCCTTTGTGTCTTTTTTCTAAATATTTTCTATAGTTCAGGTTACAAATACAGATTTCCCCTCCCCTTTTACCCCCTTAACTCTTTTTTTCATCTCATCTTGCAATTTCTCCCTGACCATGTTTTAATGGTCTTTTCTGTCTACTTCTTGAACCTGATTAAAAGTCTGCTCCGAACTAACAGCAGGATTACTCTCTCAGGTGCTGCAGTTTTGGGGAGTTTGATTTACAAGCAATCATTATGGGAAACAAAATCTTTATGGGAAACAAAATCAAAAGATGAATCAGTTATAGGCATGAAATGTAGATGTTCATCTTGCAGAAATTCTGTTTACTAACGATACTTGCAATCTATTCAGCTAACCTGCACAAAATGCAGAACCGTCATAGATATTTGAGGTTTCACGGTAAGGACTGTCTGCCCCACTCACATCATGGTGGTCTCGACTAAGAACAACTGGTGCCTGAAAAATAAGAACAGGTTTATGGGGGGGGGGGGGAATTGAGTGGAATCAACTAGGTTCCTTGGCCTAATTCTGTTCATGTAGATGAAGAGATCAATTGTTCTGTTTTGGGGGAATAGGGAAATCAGCAATCTGATATTTGCATTTTTAGTGCCAGAAAAATCTGGAAAATCACACACCTGAAAGCTGATAGTTTCAGAAGCTGCAAAGAGGTTGAATTTTGTCTTGGTGCTCTGCACTTCATCTATATAATGAAAAAATCAGGAAGCACACAAGATGTCCCTTCATTTAATTAGGAAATACTGTGAGATTTTTCAATAAGAAATTATTCAGTGATCTGACAACATGGGATATGTTTACAACCTACAATTAATATTATAGTCACACTCATTTCAAATAATTAGTCTTTGTTATTTTACTGGAAATTTTACTGGAATTGACTTTACATAGTTTGCATTTTTATTAGAAACATTCTTGTCCCATCATCTATTCTATTTCTCTCAGTATGACCTTTTCAATCTCAAAATCAATCTACCATGTCAAAGAAAATTAACAGGTTATGTTGAATAAAAACACAGAAGAACTGTACCTTAATTCTTCCTTCAGCAATGCCTTTGTTAATAGCCACTGCAATAGCTACACGGCCTTTTTGATCAGAATACAGAATTCTGGCTTGGGAACCAACAACCTAAAACATAGAAATAATATAATGATAACATCTATGGCTTATCTCCACAGTCCAGATGTGGATCAGAGACAATGCCAGTCTGTTTAATGAAGAAAGCAAGACAGTGAACTTATACATATCCATTTACACATATCCATAATTAAGGATTTCTGCCTTTGATATTGTCTCAATTTACTTTTCATAATATCTAGCTTTAACTATATTTGCCATTTAAAATCAAGATTCAAAGTCTATTACTAGGTCTCACATTATTGTTAGATAAAATCTTGAACTAGGGAAAGAACTGGAATTTAAAAAGGTAGGATTTTTTTTGCCCATAATATAAAAAAACTTGCAATAATTGCATTTGGCTTTTTCCTAAAGGCATTGTATGGCTTTTCTCTGGAAAGATAAGCATACTGGCTCCCAATATTAAAAATGACTCAACTAAAGGATTTTTTTTTTGTATATTCATCATATAAGATCTTGATTGCAATGAAAACAAATTAGAATAAAGTTGTCTTTGGAATTAGTTTTTAATCTATAATTTCTTCAGATTAAATATTCAGAGTGCTTCCAGGGAATAAACAGACTCACAGATTCTTAGTCTGATTTTACCATTGTTACAACTGGTGAGGCAATGTTATTATCCCAGGCCCAGGATATCTAAAGGACACTGCTAATTCTATGGCCTGAAACTCAGCAAAGAGACAGTAGCCATCATTCTAGTAGAATCTAATATTGCTTGCCAATGATAGGACATTTGCACAGCTTGAAAATCCAAAATTCACATATAGGGCATATCTATGTAGCACCCTTATGCTGTGTTCTCATTGATTTAACTTCAAACCAAATTTAAGACAGTCCTGTCCAGGATGAGATGCTTGCAAGGTATTCAGTCTAGAGTTCAAGCTACCATGATTAATTCCCCTGCTGCTGGAAAGAAATTCCTTTCATCTTCCCCCTGTAACATCTGCTGCAGATGCTGTGACAACAGATGTTCCTTTACTAGGATAATGGTTATAACCCTTGCCTGATGCACAAAATATTCCTGATTCAAAACTCAACAGTATTTGCTATTTTCATTTCCTGAGCTACTGAATTTTAATGAAAAAAATGCTTCAGAAAAATATGCGACTTGGAGAAAGAAAAATATTAATTGAAAAAATACTGCTGGTTTCAAACCAGGGACATTTTGTAAATAAGGCTTTAGAGTTACTGTAGTGTTCGCAAAGAATGAGACCGGACACCAGCGTAACTTCAGCTCTTTTATTTAGTGCAGAAAGTCCGTCTGAACCAGGAGCTGCGGCAGCTCTTTTTATAGAGAGGCTGCTTGCGGCTAGTGGCCAATGACGGCTATTTGTTTTTCTCGCCACTGAGCTGGCCAATCATAGGTTAGTTATCATTGGCCAATCAACATCGAGAAAGGAACCAATCAGCTTCTAGTATTTCTCGACCAATAGGAATAGAGTATTTGAAGTATGTTAACATGGAATACCCCTCCCCTCTTGGTATGGTCCTACCTTATGTAGTCACATAAGTAGGCAGGGCTTTTAGGTTTCCTAGTTGACGTGCAGCTTAGTTGTGTCGTCATCTTCAACGGGTTCGGACGGGATCACTGTTTCTCCCGTTCTTCTCTGTGGAACCTCCTGGAAGGTGGAGTCAGCCATGCCGCTCCCGCCCAGCCTACTTGGGCTGGTAGAGGTGTCTCGGCTGCTCCCTTCCGGAGTGGCATCTAGGTCTTCTTGTGCCTCCTGCTCCTCTTCGCTGAAGACTTCTGTGGGTAGGTCATTGTTTTTGTCTGAATTTATTTGCGAATGTTGTTTATTGTGTATATTTTGATTTTGTGGGGTTTCTTATTCTGCTGGAGGGTTTCCCCCTCCCCCCTGATTTGTATTTAAGGGGTCTCCCCCCCTCTCTGGTTGGTCTATTAATATTTTTGTGTAAAGTTTGTGCTGTTTCTGGTGTGTGTGTGTGTGTGTTGGTGTTCGTGTCTGGGTGTGTCAGTGGTGCGTTCCAATGTTCGTGATCGTATCTGATCAATGTGTCTCCTACAGGTTCTGCCATCGTCTGTGTCTAGTCTATAGGACCGAGGTCCTGTTATTTGAGTTATTTTCGCCAGTACCCACAGTGGGTGTCCGGTGAGATTTTTTGCATATACTAAGTTTCCTGGTTCAAATACGCGGTATCTGCTGGAGGAGTCGGTTGGTTTTTCAGAGGTGTATGTTGGGTTTAACCTATCTAATTGTGATCTTAATTTTCTGCCCATTAGTAATTCTGCTGGGCTTTTATTTGGAGGAGAGCTCGGTGTTATGTGTTGTATGGTGAGTATTTTTTCAATTTTTTCCTGAATGTCCCCTGAGTCTAATTTGTCTAAAGTTTCCTTGGTACACCGGACCATGCGTTCCGCCCTCCCATTCATAGCCAGTCGACCTGGTGCTGTCAAAGCATGTCTTATGCCAGGTTTGGCGAGGAATTTTTCAAATGTTAATGCAGTAAACTGTGGGCCGTTATCTGAGACAAGCAAGTCCGGTAACCCATATGTGGTGAATAGTTTCCATAGTTGTTTAATAACTGTTTCTGTGGTGGTAGAGTTCATGATGCTTACCTCTAGCTAATTGGAGTAACCGTCTACTATGATTAAAAATGTATATCCTTTTGTTGGACTCGCAAAATCTATGTGAATTTGTGACCAGGGGCCCCTCGGTGTTTTCCAGTCTAATGTAGGTGCTGAAGGGGGTGCAGGTCGGGATTTTTGGCATTTCCCGCAGGTTTCAACCCATTTCCCAATATCCTTGTCCATCCCTGGCCATACATAGCTTCTGGCCAGGGATTTCATTCGTACAATACCCGGGTGGCCTTCATATAACATGCTCAGTACTTGTTCTTTTAACGGTTCTGATATTACCACCCAGTCCCCTCATAATATGCAACCTTTTAATAATGACAGTTCAGTTTGCCTATGCTTGAAAGGTTTAAAATTAACGTCTGTCTTGTTTTCTGGCCACCCTTTTCCTACCCAGTTTAAGACTTGTGACAAGGTTTTGTCTCTTGCCATCATCCTCGCAATGTCCGCTGCGGTTATGGGTAGGTTTGACAATGTCTCAATCTGTAGGGTGGATGTGGTTGGTGCCGGATCAGTTCCTAGTTCTGGTAGGGGAGTATGGCTCAATGCATTGGCGTGGGAAATGTCTTTGCCTGGTCGGTGAATCACTTTATAGTTGTAGGCTGCAAGGAACTCGGACCACCTTGTCACTCTTGGGGATAGTATATTTGGGGTGGCTCTGTTCCCAGCTAGTATTCCCAATGGAGGTTTGTGGTCTGTAACAAGGGTAAAAGTCCTACCGTAAAGGTATTCATGGAACCATTTGACACCGGATATTGTTGCTAATGTCTCTCTGTCCAATTGACTGTAGTTACGTTCAGTTTTTGATAGTGTTTTGGAGTAGAACGCGATCGGTGCTTCTCTCCCATCAGGCAGGATGTGGCTAAGTACGGCTCCGACGCCGAATGGTGACGTGTCGCAGGTGACTATTAATAGTAGTGTCTCGCTGTATTGCATTAATACCGAGTCAGAAGTGATTAGGTCTTTTACCCTCTGGAATGCTGTCTCTTCATGTTGTCCCCAGGTCCAGGTGGCTACCTTGTCCAAAAGCCTATGTAGTGGTTCCACTGTCATTGCCTTCTGTGGCAGAAAAATGTTGTAAAAATTTATAAGTCCCAAGAATGCTTGCAACTCTACCTTGTTTTTTGGTCTAGGCGCTTCTTTGATTGCCTTAATTTTTTTCTCTGTGGGGTGGATGCCCTCTTTATCAATTTGATACCCCAGGAATTCAACTTTTGAGGTGGCTAATTGGCACTTTTCTTTTTTGACCTCGAGTCCCGCCTTCTGGAACCTTGGTAAAACCACTCTGAGACAGGTTTCTAGTTGTCTCTCGTTGCTAGCTGACACTAGCACGCCATCAAAGTATGGGACTACTCCTTTTATCCCCTGTAATAACCGCTCCATTAGGCTTTGGAACACCCCTGGGGCTATGCTGATTCCAAATTGCAGCCTTTTGCATTTGAAGGCTCCTGTATGAGTCATGATCGTTTGTGCCTCTGCTGTCTCGGGGTCAACTGATAATTGCCTCTCCCCAATGAGTGTAGTAGGTTCACTACTGGAACAGATACGCGCTTTGTTGTAGTGCATGATTTAGGGTAGCTTTGTAGTCTCCACAGATTCTCACGGACCTATCCGGTTTAACTGGGATCACAATTGGGGTCTCCCATTTGGCGTTGTCAATTGGTTCCAAAATACCTTGTGCTATTAGTTTGTTAAGTTCCTCATTAATCTTTGGTTTTAGTGCGAAGGCGACTCGCCTTGCCTTCAGCCTAATTGGAGATATTGTTGGGACCCTCAGTACTTGCCTAATTTTCTATCGAAGACGTCCTGGAACTCCCTCATCAGGTTCTCCTCCCAGTCTGTGTCGGCGATGCTGTTAATGCTGGTCACTCCGATTCCTAGAAGTTCGAACCACTCGAGTCCCAATAGGCTTGGTCGGTTTTGGTGTACGATCATTAGAGATAAGATTTTCTTGTGTTCTTTGAAAGTTATTTGGAAATGTCCGAGTCCATCTACTGGTATTCTGTTTCCCTGATAGTCCTTTAGTATTAGCGATTTGTGTTCTAGTTCAGCTCTGCCAATGTGCGGTACTAGTCTTTTAATGGTATCCCATGACACCATCGATAGGTACGATCCGGAATCTACCTCCATTTTACATTCTTGGCCCTCGATCCAGACTGCCACATGTACTTTTCGGCCATTTGTTGCATTAGAGTGACCGATGGTGATGGTTTGGTGTATTTCTTCTTTTCTATAGTTCTCGTTTAGCTGCTTGCCTTTGCTTTTGGAACTCTCACGGCTCCACGTTTGTCTATCTTTAGTTCTTGGTGGTGTGTTGTCTCTACGTCGGGGGCTGTAGCTCTTGCGGTTTTGGCATACTCTTTCAATGTGACCCCGCCTCTCGCAGTACTGGCACACAGCATCTAAGAACCGGCACTCAGAACGGGGGTGGTCTCCTCCGCACCAGGTGCACTGAAACCCTGACTTACAACCTTTGTTCAGCCATTGATCTCGTTCAGCCTGGAGTCTGTGGATCTCCTCATCGTCATCGATTCTGGACAATCCACTCTCTGCATAGTGTGTGGTGGTTTTGTGTGCGCTCTCTGCCTTCTTCTCTGTGCCCTGGCCTGTTTCAGTCAGAGTTTTGGATGAATTCGCATTCATCTGCTGCCTTTTGGCTGCTGATTTTTTAGTTGCTTCTGCCGCTGTGGCTTCAGCAATAGCCTCAGTAATTGTAATCTTTGGCCGGGTTAGCAGCCGGCTTTGTAGGGTGAGGTCTCTCAGTCTGAAGACCACGTGATCCCTCATGGTTTCGTCCATGTTTAGAAATTCACATGCCCCTCCAATGTTCCTGAGAGCCACTATGAAGTCTGCGATGCTCTCACCTTCTCTTTGGTCCCATTTGTAAAATTCATAAGGCTGGAGACGGTCGGTGCGTAGTGAGCCTTCAGCAGCTTTTCTAGATCTGGCCAGGCCATCTGTTTCACATCTTCTGGTTTTGCCAGTGCCTTGGCCATCTTGAACACTGTGGGCCCACAATGCGTCAGGAACACAGCTCTTTTTTGGTTGTCTGAGATTCCTTGCAAATCATTGCTTTCCAGGTACATGAGGAATCTACCAATGTAGGATTCCCAATCCTCTGTTGTTGGGTTGAATGGTGCGGGTGGCGAGTTGGTTCTGGCCATTTCGTCTGCTTGGTTCTTGATGTCACGTGCTCGACTGGTCTCCTCTCTCAGGATCCCACCCTCGTCGCCAGTGTAATGTTCGCGAAGAAGGAGATGGAGACCAGAGTAACTTCAGCTCTTTTATTTAGTGCAGAAAGTCCATCTGAACCAGGAGCCGCGGCAGCTCTTTTTATAGAGAGGCTGCTTGTGGCTAGTGGCCAATGATGGCTACTTGTTTTTCTTGCCGCTGAGCTAGCCAATCATAGGTTAGCTATTATTGGCCAATAAGTGTCGAGACAGGAACCAATCAGCTTCTAGCATTTCTCGACCAATAGGAATAGACTATTTGAAGTATGTTAATATGGAACAGTTACTATGGGGTCGCTGGTCCTCTCTGAACCTGGTGTTTTTCTTGCAAATGTTTTATTACCAAAATAGGTAACATTTTACCTAGTTTGGTGGTGAACCACAAAAGAAAACCACAAAACTCAGAGAGCACCAAGGATCTTCACAGTTCAACCTAGTGTAGACTATAGATGGCAGCCTTCTGCCCAAACCTTTTCTATTTATAAATTCTAGTTTCACATATAAATATCCATATCTTCTTGGCATCTGGTTTTCAAGTAAAATATTTTTTTTTAAAATAGAAAAATAACCATGAGGTTCCTGTAGCCATTTTAAATGTTAAGCCCAAGAAGTAGGTCAAGATGAGATTAAGAGAAAGATTACAGTGTGTGGAAATTGCTTCAACAGACAAGCATGAAGGGGGTCTTGACTTTGATTGGATGCTCCACTGCACAATGGAGTTGGGATGATAAAACTGCTGCATGTTCTTTCAAGAAATGATTTTAAGGCATCTTTTAACATTGTCAATCATCTTGAGTACCTTATGGGCAGAATGGCAAGATAAAAATCATAAAAATAAATAGAATAAAATTATGAAATAATGGCACTATATTCCAATTAAGAATCATCGTAGTTGGATTTACATACCAAATTATGTCTTCTGGCTTCTTGAATCCAGTGTATGTTATCATAATATTGCTGCTTCACAGAAGAATTTGCTAGGCAAGAGAAGATTACACAAATGGTTCATAAAAGCAGTATCAAAAGACCACTGCCAGTGTACAAATGGATTCTGAAGTATCCACAAAACAGTGCAGAAAATATCTGCCTTTTGGAGGAATCCAATGATATTACACAAAGTATCACAGGAGAAAGGAATAAAATATTTGTCTTTAGATATAAAGGTAACCTGCATTGTCTGGAGGCAAGAAAAGGATAGCACGGATATAATCAAATTTTATACATTATTCAAGAAAAATATAAAATGCACCCATTAATAAGTACTTAATAATATATTTCAGGCTTGCTGCGGCAATATCTTTCGATCATTAAATACTCTGAATCTGTGTCTCCTTAAAATAGTCACAATCAGATTCTTGTAACTATGGCATGATGGTTATCCCACATTATCAAAAAGGTTACATTGTGTAAACACTAACTGGAATTGTCTTCATAGCTGTCAGATAAATGCTGATACGATTGCAATTTATAGACATATTTTAGTAGACATGTTGCAATTTATGTTTTTCAACATTAACCATTTGACATGCTAATTAAAGCAATTCCCATATAATATTGGTGTAGACAGTATGTACATTCCAGTAAATGAAAAACGAGAGCAGAAAATTTGTGTTCCATTTGGACTGAATAAATCATAATTAATTTTACCTTTGAATCTAATGTCTTTCAAGTTTATTCTTTTAAGTATTCTCTATTCATAAGTTTTTCGATTAATTAAAAGGGAAAAAGAAAACACATGAAGAAATATGGAGAGAGGAAGGTTCAATTATTAATGAAGTGACAGGGAATAATCCATCAGCCATTTTCCTGCAAACAGTTTCCAGTTCATTATACTGTAATCTAGGTTGACAGGAATACAGGCAGTCCTTGGTTGCTTAGCGACCATTTGAAGTTATACTGGTCATCTCAAAAGCTATTTACCACCCAGTTCCGAAGTTCCAACATCACCCCCCCCCCCCGACCCTGCAGACACATGACTGCATTTCACTAAGCAACCAGACTGCATTTACACCTCTTTGTAGCACCCTGTAGTCACATGACTACAATTCATGTTATTTGCCAAAAGTTGGCATTTACATCCAGCTTCTGGCAAAAAAAAAAAAAAAAAAAGCCTCATAGTTCCCTCAACAACCATAGCATTCACTTAACAAATGTCACCCCCCCCAAAAAAAGGTTGCAAAGTTGAATCCTGTCACATGGCAACTTGCTTTACAACCATCACAACTAATTAACATAATGGATTTATGACTCCATTGCAGTCATAAATCAAGGAATACCTGTAATAGGAAAAAGGAAAAAAGAAGAAAGACATGGAGGATGGGGCACACTTATTTATGTATATTTTCAAATTATCAAATAAATGTCATTCTTTGGGTATTGTAGAAATCAGTGCAATTTTTAAAAGCATAAATAAAAAGAATAATTGTAATATATATATATATATATATATATATATATATATATATATATACATACATACATACATACATACATACATACATACATACATACATAAATATATGTAAGCTGCCTTGAGTCACCATGTATGACTGGCAGCAATATAAATTTTCTATAAATAAATATATATAAAATGACAATATTATTTCTTTCAAAGAAATTTGTGAAATTCTTTAAAAACCTAAAAGAACAGTACCACTAATGAATATGAATTAAGAGTCCTTGGTACCCATAAGGTAAGTACTGAATTAAGAATAAAAGGGATTTGCAATGCTTTATGAAAGAAACCTTGATAAAAAGATACAATGTTAAAAATCAGGAAAAGAATGAATATCTCTTATTTTTCAAGGGATTTCTGAATATGCAACAAATATTTGGACAATATCCAAAGAAGAACATTTTAGCAAAGTGTTGTAAAATAAAAAATATGGCAAAGTTGCTGTTTCTTCATTACTATTGGGAAGTGCAATGTTTTTAAAATGGTTCATGATTTTATCTCTTTTCATGCATCTAAGTATCACAGTTCATCTGCCCATCATAGACAGATTAACATCCTTCCACTATTTTGGACTTTCAACATTTTTCTCTAAATTACCGAAGTTGTTGGAAAAACCTTGACAATCTAATTTGTATAGTTTTCACACTCCTACAAGAAAATGCACACTTATGACATGAATTTTAACCTTGTTTCCTTTTCTCACCTTGCTGCAGCTTGGAGTTTATTCTTTATTAAAAAAAATCTGGAAACACAAATAGTTGCACATCAACTTTTGATGACTTTGGATTCTTTCAATAAAAAAACCACCAAGCCTGCATTTTGCACCCATTTTTCTTTCACTTCTATAAAAAGTTACTACCTCAGTTTACTTTGTCATCTCTCCTGTTTGTTGATTTTATGAAGAGTATAAAAGATACTGAAAGCACACTGTGATCTCATCAACACTGTCTCAGAAAGGAAGTTGACTCCAAACATCATTTTTTAAAATTTGTTTTCTATTTCATTTTGTACTCCATCTAAGTCCATCTAAACATACCCAGGACAGAGAGTACATTCCTCCCTTTAAACCATTCAACATCACTGCACTCCCATTAGAGCCACGGAGTAGGGCCTAGATGGGGAACCTATGGAACATATGCCATCGCCCCAGTTCAGCTCTGCTGCACATCCGCACGTGCCTCCCACTGGCCAGCTGGTCTTTGGGTGCAGGGCGGGGCACATGCACTGGGTGCATATGCAGGGGATATATACGCATGTGCGGGGTAGATGCATGCATGGGAGATGTACACTCATGCATGGGAGATGCATGATGCACACAAGCATAGGAGACACACACACATCCATAGGTGTGTGCATGCGTGCATGGGGGCCCATACATGGGGGCAAGGCATATGCATGGGGGACATGCATGTATTGCATTTTGGGGATGCAAGCGCACTGGCCTAGGACATGTGTCCCTAATCCCCAGGCCATACAAATAAGCAAAGCCCCACACAGAGGATGCAGGCAGCACACAAAACTCTCTCCATTTAACCAGTCTCTGGTGCCCAAAGGTTTGGGGGCCACTGTTCTAGGGAAACTGATTTAGCATATATTCTGGTTCTTCCGGAACAACTATTTTGTCCATTAGTAGGGCAGGTTTGACATGCTGGCTAATTTTCAAGCAGCTGATATTGAATTCTAAAATGTGATCTGAAATTAAAAGGACCACTATGGTTTCTATCTTCCTTCATGCAGCAACAACAACCCTTATGCCAGTGCTTCAGTAGTTAACTGAGAAACTGGTAAGAAGAATCATAGCAAAGGGTTAGCATATGTCTTTCTGCACATCCTGTTATCAAGAATGAAAGGGTTTTCAAATACATAAAAGACAATTCAGAAGATCTTGACTGAATTGTGAGGTGTCTAACTTTTTACTTGTTATTCCTATTATATACTTTACATTTCTCCTTGATAAGACAGAGGGTTATGAATTGGTTCACAATTGATTCTCCATGGTCAAGCACAGTGTCCATTCTGTCCATATAGATATGCAAACTTATACCCATACATGTACCCTAAGATATGTTCACACACAGTTGATATAATTCAACAACATTAAAATGACTACTTAGAATCAGAAAATCATAGAGTGGGGGTGACCATTAGGCCACTTGATAACACGCTCAGTGAATTAAATCAGTGCATATAGATGGTTGTCTTGTCTCCACTTGAAAACATCCAACAAAGGGGAATACACCACCTCTCTGGATAATTGTAATCTGCTTTCTTATGAATTATATGAATTATATCCATTATTTCATATCCTGCACTAGAGAACAAGTCTTGACTTTCTTCTCTGTAACATTCTTTCATGAACGTGAAGAGCATTAAAATAAACCCACCAAGCAATAATTTCTAAAGGATAAACTTATCCAACTCCCCCAATCTCTCTTCAGAGAGCTATGTTTCTAATTCTTTTATCATTTTTGTTGCTGTGGCTGTTGTGTTCAATTTCTCTGAATCTTTTAAAAAATGTGACCAAAAGCTGGATACAGTACTTACAATGAAATCCGCTCAAATATTTCCCATGATCTGGAAATTATACTTGTGTTGATACTATTTAAAGTTGTATTATTGCATTGTTTTCAAAGTGATTACATACATATTTTTATGTTATAAAACTTTACAAAACTTTGCGAACTGTTCTAGAATCTTCTCAGATATTGATGGAAAACTGACTGCTCTACAATTTCCTGGATCTAATTCTCCCCTTTTGAACACACAGACATTTGCTCTGATATCATTCTCTGAGATTTCTCAAAGATAATAAGAGTTTGACCAGATAATTGACTCATTCAAAATCCTAGGATGGATGTTTCCTGATCATGTTTCTATCTGGCCCGCCACAATCTCTCAGCAATTTTCAAAATTATCAATCATGAAATCCATCTCGACTGGCTTGGGATGGGTGGCTGGTAATGGGAGGCACTGTATTAGGGCTAGTGCTCTTTTGATTCAATCTTCAACAAAAAAACTATGTATTCCATCAGGTAACCAGGGAGGGCAGGTGAATAGGCAGAATGTAAGCTGTTTCTCTTAATATTTTCTTTACTCAGTAATAAACAGTCACCCAATCACTCACAATGAGCGTTTAGCAGCTATCAGGTTAAACCCCTTACAACCAGCAGCTACTCTGGAGATTATCTTTATCCTCATGGCTCAACACATAATCCTTCAAAATACACAGTTTCTCTAGCCACACTTTTCTCTTCCTCCTGATGGAATTCCCTCAGCAAAACTCCTATTAGTTCTTCCCATTCACTTGTTTGCTCCTGCAATAAGCAGTACTTAATCAAATGAAAATTAAAGTCTCAGCCTCTTAGCATTAAAGACATAATAATAAGTCACTCTCTGTTTCCTTGACCATCAGTATAGTTGTTGCCATATTATGACCAATTTCTAATAAATATGGGGTATACTATAGGCCAGGTTGGTGGCAAAGCATTATATGTTCTACAAAGTACCTTACTTTGAATCTGATTTATCATTATATTACTATATTTAAGCCCCTGTCACACTGCACCAACGGATGCAAAGAGGATGTAAAACGGACAAAAAACCTTGCCATCCGTTCGAAAACGCGATGTACTCACTGCCTCCGTTTTGCTTCCTCTCTATCCGTCCAGCATCCGTTTATGGACGTTTCATCCGCTCAAAAAGTTTTAGGCTGCTTAAAACTTTTGCGCGGAAAATGTATCCAGTTCATCCATTCTGCATCCGCTATGCATCCGCTACACATCTGTTACGCATCTGCTATATCCGCTCGGCATCCGCTGCGCATCCGCGCAACTCGCATCCGCCAGGACGCAGGGAGGAAGCGGAACAGACGTGGAACGGATGCAGAACGGATACAGAACGGAAACAAAGCATTTAAAACGGAAAAAACGTTCGCAGAGGGGACCTATCTCGGATATTAAGGATGTCTAGAGGATGCCTAGCGGAAAACCTATACTGCCTATAAAAAGGGGGAGCAACTCGCATGCATCGCACTTTCAGACCAGCAGCCCAGCGGTGCAGACCTCTGCAGCCTTCATCTGACTCTTGCTCTTCCACAGCATCCAGTCATGTCCACTGTGGATTGCGACAAAATCCTTTCGGCACTCAACATCCTTCTGCAACACTGCAAAACCATCTACAGTCTCTGTGAACAGTACTACGGGAAGAAAAGGAGGCACCCAAAAAAAGTCTGGCTCTGAAGATGGTTCGCCAGAAGAGCACAGTACGTACTTTACGACAAGCTGATGGTGGAGCTCAGGAGCGAAGACCCTCGGGCATTCCAGAACTTCATGAGGATGCCTCCAGCGCCTGACACCCAGGTTGACCAAGGCAAACACCAACTTCCCGCCCAGCCTGGAACCTGGGCTCAAGGTGAAACTCACTCTGCGCCACCTGGCCTCAGGGACCACCTACAGGAGCATGCAGTATGGCTGGAGGGTGCCACCCAGCACCATCAGCTTTGTTGTCAGAGAAGTGGTGCAGGCCATCATCGAAGAATACAAGGAGGAGCTCCTCCAGTGCCCCTCCACTGAAGAAGGCTGGAAGAAAGTTGCAGAGCAGTGGTATCAGAAGTGGAACTTCCCCCACACCGTTGGAGCCATCGATGGCAAACATGTGGCCTGCAAAGCTCCACCAAGTCGGGGTCCACTTATCACAACTACAAGGGTTTCTTCAGCATCATCCTCTTCGCCATGGTCGATGCTGACTACAAGTTCATGTACATCGATGTTTCAGGCAACGGCTCATCTTCAGATGCCCAGGTATACAACGACAGTCACCTCAAGGAGGGGCTGGAAAGCAACGTCATGGTGGGCTTCCCAGATCCAGACCCACTGCCCAACGACACGCAAGATGTGCCCTACTTCATTGTGGGGATGACGCCTTCTCCCTCACAACCTACCTCATGAAGCCCTACATCTCCAAATACCTCACCCGAGAAGAGAGGATCTTCAACTACAGGCTGTCCAGGGCAAGGTAGGTGGTGGAGAATGCCTTTGGCATCCTGGCCAACAGGTTCCAGGTACTTCTCACCACCATGCAGCATAGCCCAGAGACCATGAGGAGGATTGTGGAAGCTTGCTGCATCCTGCACAATCTCATGCGCACCCGCTACCCAGTCTTGCAGAACAGGCTCGTGGACCTCCAGCAAGGCAATGGGGACATGGAGCCTGGGGAATGGAGACAAGGGCAAAACCTGATCGACACTGAGGATGTGCAAGGGCCCAACAGAGCCTCACGTGAGGCAAAGAAGCAGCACAACCTCCTGAAACACTGGTGCAACTCCCCAGCTGGAGTGGTGGAGTGGCAAGACAGGATGGTAGATGCTTAATGGATGCTTCCTTCAGCCTGTCTCATCACACAGATGAGATTGGGCCATGTATGTTTGGTTGGCCTACAATGAACAGGGCGTTTAATAAAGAGTTGTGTTTATGTTGACATGTGTGGATCAATGCTTACATTGTAATTGATAATGAAGGGCCATATAGGGGTGGCACCTGGGAGGGTGGACCATACAGTCCCACTATGCTTGCACTGGAGGTTTATCTATCCCACAACTATTACCCATCCCATAGGTATCCCTGCCCATCCCACAGGTATCTCTTCCCACCCCACAGGTATCCCTTCCCATCCCACAGCTATCTTAACCCATCCCACAAGCATGCAAAGGCTAAACCATTTCTAAAAGTTTCCACCCAGACTTCAAAGAAAAAAATTAATGAAGCAAGTGTGTGAAACAAAGATAAACTTTTTTAATAACAAGCTGTAAAATAAACATGACCCAAGTCAAGTGTCCAAATAAAGTCCACAAATATCCAGGCAGCCAGTCTCTTGCACTCCTCTTAGTCACTCGGAGGTGTGTGCCCAGTCTAAGGTGTTAGGGAGCAGGTGCTGTGGAGGTGGGTGCCTAGCCCCGAGAGGACAACGGGATGGTGTGTTGTGGAAGGTGTCGGACAGCTGGCTCAGCCCCGTGATGCTGAGAGGTCCTTTCTCCATTCCATGGGGTGTCAGCCCCAGTACTGAGGACAGATGTACTGAGGCCGGGCTTGGCTGTGGGATGGAGGAAGGAGCAGTGTAGTGGGGCTGCCTGGTCTGCAGCGGGGTGAGGACTGTCGTGGTTGGCATCGGTGGCATCATTGGAACCGGTGGCAACGGTGTCACCTGATGACTCTGTGCCTGCATTTGTAAGGGCTGCTGTCTGTGCTGCTGGACCTCCGGGTAGCTGTAGCCCTGGTAGGTGAGGGGCTGTGGGAAGCCTTGGTATGGGAGGGACATTACCTGGGGTGGAGGAGCAGACCTGGACTGGGTGGGAGCAGGTGCCTCTGGGTCTGGAGGGTTGTTAAGCAGCGTGGTGATCCTCTCCTTCACCACCTGGTACTGGGGATCCGCCATCTCCTTGAGGGTCTGGTTGACATAATTGAGGAAGGGCTTGCGGTTGGAGGAGGAGGATTCGATGGGGACCAGCTGAGAGAGGAGACCTATGCTGGTGCGGATGGTGTCCCTGATCTCCACCAGGACCTTGTGTCTCTGCCCCTCCTGCGGTCCGGCTTTCTGCCTTACTGTGGAGGCGGAGGTGTGGGTGGATGCGATTTCAGCAGCGGTGGACTCGATGTCTCCTTTCTCCCACCGCACCAGGGAGTCCTCCTCGCTCTCCACCACGCTTTCAACACCTGCCCGGGGGTTCTCTGCCGTGGCACGCTCCACAGATACCTGCATGGAGACAGGGACTGACTCTCGGCCGCCAAAGGACTGGCTCCCAGCAGGCTGCCAGAGAGAGAGGGTAGAGATTTGGGCTCCTGGTGCTCCTCGGTGGCGGACCTCACCCTCCAGGAAGCTGCACTTGGCCATGACATAGTTCTCTCTGTCCGTCAGCTTAACCGTGGCCTGGCCAGATATTTTGCAGTGCAGCTTCCCGTACCAGGTGTGCATGTGCTTCCACCAGCTGAGGAGCACCTCCGAAGTGTAGCCCATACTCTCCGCCCTCTCTCTCCAAGCAGCCTGCTTCCACTTGGTGTCCCTGTACAGCCGGTGTCCCTTCCGCCACAGATAGTCGTTCTCTCTCAGCCACTCCAGCACCTCATCCTCGTGCGCTTCCTCAATGTAGTACTGCCTCCTCTCCCGTTGTTGCATATGCCTCCCTTTGGCAGGACCAGATGGGCCCTCATCAGAGGGGCTTCCAGGTTGTAGGGGCTGCTCCTCCACACCAACAGCAGCAGGAGCATCACCAGTAGGATCATAATCAGCATCATTATCATCAGCATCAGCATAATCACCAGCAGGATCATAAGCAGCAATAGCAGGATCAGCAGCAGCAGCAGCAGCAGCAGCAGCAGCAGCAAGACCAGGATCAGCAGCAGCAGAGTAAGCACCAGCAGCAGGGTCAGCAAGACCAGGAGCACGAGCAGGACCAGCAGGACCAGGAGCAGCTTCAGCAGAGTACGCAGCAGCAGAAGCACCACCGCCAGGAGCAGCTACAGCAGAAGCTCCAGCAACAGAAGAGCGAGCCCAAGCAGCAGAAGCCCCAGCAGAAGATGAGTCAGGGACATGGGGCGGGAGGGTGGCCCTGTCCCTCTTGCCAGGGATGGCGGCAGGTTGCTGAGACTTTCGCTTCTTCCCCATGGTTGTGGGGTTGCTGGCTGTCAGGGAGGCTGTCAGGAAGGCTGGCAGGCACCAAGGTTGGCAGGAAGGCTGGCAGGAAGGCAGGCAGACAGACTGGCTGGCAGGGAGGCTAGAAGGCAGGCTGGCAGCAAGGCTGGCAGGGAGGCTGGAAGGCAGGCTGGCAGCAAGGCTGGAAGGGAGGCTGGAAGGTAGGCTGCCAGCAAGACTGG